>OX326968.1:2402500-3602500 GCA_946800305.1 Medicago arabica | reverse complement strand
CACCATAGCTGCTTTTGATAACCAAGAGGCCGGAACATTAACCCCAACCAAATGACTCTTTGAAAAATCCACCTTCAAACCAGACAAAGCTTTAAAGAGAAAAAGAACCGCCTGCATAGCACGAATATTGGCCCACGACTTCTCACCCAAAATCAAAGTATGATCCGCAAACTGAAGATGAGACACCACCACAGGCTCACTGTTACCAAATTTATAACCAGTAAATAAATTATTATATGACACCGATTTCATCAAAACATTGAACCCTTCTGCAGCCAAAAGAAACTGAAAAGGAGAGAGAGGGTCACCTTGCATCAACCCCCTCCCCAAAGAAAACTCATTTGTTGGAGAGCCATTGACCAAAACCGACGCGGTAGTTGTTTTAGTGCATTCTTTAATCCATTTTCTCCAAAGCGTCGGAAACCTCATTTTCAACATCACTTCTTGTAAATAAACCCAGTCAATTGAGTCATATGCTTTCTCAAAATCTACCTTAAAAAGTAATAGCTCCTTTTTGTACCTACTAGCTTCATCAACTATTTCATTAGCCACCAGAATCCCATCTAGAATCTGACGCCCTTTATAAAAGTAGACTGAGCATCCGAAACAACTGAACCAATCACCAGCCTCAACCTATTTGCAAGCACTTTAGCCAAAATTTTGTATATGCTACCCACCTGCCTGAGAACAAATTATACCCAGGAAATCTTTTAACCCATGATTCCCCATTTTTATTCCCATGAAAAAGGAGTTGGAATGTTTTATTCCTGGGAATGGCATTTACCTTGCTATGTGAAAACCCCACTATATCCCATACCACCATGTTTTTTCAACTACCAATTAATTTCTCCATGTACTGACTACTGAACGTGTTGATTTTATTTTTACATACTCTACATCATGACATTGTCATAGTGTATATTACTATTCAATCCATCTAATATTTCTTTATGTCTATTCAACAATATTTTTCTATTCTATCAATCAACTATATGAAAGTATAATTTTATTTTATGGTGTATTTTGAAATGCTTCAAGTTATAATGAGAATAAAATATAGTAAAATAAATTCAAATTGATTTAAAAACAAGTTAGGGGTATTTTTGTAACTGTGTCAATTTTCTAGGAATATATATTCCAAACCAAACACCAATTAGCTATTTCTGTGAACTTTTTTTAAAATATTCCTGAGGAATTAGAATACTAATCAAACACGTTTTTTTTTCTTCAAAATACTTAGGAATAAACTTCCCACTACTTTATTCCCAGGTAAGTTATTTCCGGGATTAATTTATGAATCCTTGAAACAAACGCCCCCTTAACGCCACAAAATGAAATTTGGAATTAAAATTAATTTTGTATAATAATAACCCAAAAAAATTATATTTTTACCAAGATGTTAAACCAAATATATTTAAGTCTCAATTATATATGAATCCAAAGTCCAAACACACTAAGAATGTTTATGATTGATTGAGATTTGATGTGATTAATCATTATACTTGAGTGCAGAGATAAAGCTCGAAGAGGGATCAATAAAGGTGTCTAGAAGAAGGACCAACATAGGTCACGTTTCCGGTAGATTTTTATATTTTTTTCGTATTAATATGTTGTTAAATTTTTTTTGTCATTATATTTATTTTCTGTGAACTTTATATGACATTGTACAATAAACTTTTTCTTGACTCAATTTACTCAGCCTCGAACATTCAAGTTTCTAAGCTTAATTACACTAACTATTATTTTTAATGCTTAACAATGAAAAATAAAGTAAATATTTTTTTGCAATTTACAAAATAACATTAATCCTTAACGAATATCAATTTATGATTCCTTGTTGCTATTTCGTGAATACGTTTTTGAGGAATGCTAGCAACACACCTTCTAACACACTTTTCAACACACTCTCTTTGATTGGTTAAAATTCACATGGGTCGCTGATGTAAGATTTTTACATGTCGTATAACTATTTACACGTGAGTATAATAGGTTCGTTTCCGCATGGATTGATGTGTCTCATAAGCATTTTAACGTCAAATATCATTTTAAGTGTTTGGGTATAAATTGTTTGTTTGTGTAAAACTATTTGAACTATTCGACATAAAAGTAAAACGAGTAGAGATAGGGTTATTTCGCTTGGGGTCAGAGATATCAACCAAGCGTAACAGCTGCAATCTCTCGATCAAATAACAAATTCTAGCTTTTTAAACGATATTATCACGATCACTCGACAATATCATTCGTGTCCAAATGATATCGTTATTTCTAAGGGATTGTTTAAATGCCGATTTCCCGCACGTTTAAACAATCACAAAGTCATTTGGATCGTTTAATCGACGATTTCCCGCCCGATTAAATGACCCAAAAACATTAAGTTCTAGATCTATGTCTAGCATGATAACTTAAGATAGATTGTCATTCTTTCTCTAAAATCCAAAAGCATTTATCAATATCATTTTGAATCTCAATAAAACATTAAACACAAGAATAACAACAATATTGAATAAATAAGCTAGAACCATATATTAAATGATCAAAATATTACATAATAGCTTGTTTGAATACCTCAAGACCCGCAAGGGTAGATGTAGCTACATATGTCTATGATAGTTTTGCAAAGGAAGAATAAGAGATGAAGATTCAATGCCTAGATCCATGATATCTCACTAAATCTTGGGTTGAATCTACTCCTAACTACCTTGCTCTGTGTTTCTCTCTCTAGAAAATGCTCTATTCTCTCTCTAAAAACCAGAAAATGCAATAAAACAGTGAAGGAAGAGAAGAGAAAACTATTTATATTGGCTGCCTCTGCGAAATTTCGCTGAAAGCCAAATATTTCGCTATCAGCGAAATCCTGAAAATCTGCCTCTGCCCCAATGGGGTAGCTCCACGTGGCCCTTATCCTGTTGGATTTCTTCGATCTCGCCACAACTTCGTTAATGGCGAAATCTCCCTGGAGTAATTTCGCTATTAGCGAAATTTTCACTAATAACGAATTTCTTCACTTTTGCTTCCCAAACTTCGCCAATGGCGAAACCTTCCTGGAGCATTTTCGCTATCAGCGAAATTTTCGCTCATAGCGAAATTCTTGAGAACTTGGGCCCTTTTTCTTGGTCCTTGATTGTCATTTCCTGCACAAGTTGAGTAGAGTAAGGCATGCAAAGCATAAATGGTAAAATTACAACAAATGATTGCTTTTCCTTATATAACTTGCAAAACAAGTCATTAAAATGCCTAGATTAACACAGAAAATATAGTATTTTTGAGCACTTATCAGTCGCACCAAATCATGTGGGTCTCATATAAATTTGGTGGGTCATATGTCAGTTTTAACCAATCAAAGAGAGTGTGTTGAAAAATGTGTGTTAGAAGGTGTGTTGCTATCATTTCTCAATTTTTTTACTTATTGCATGCAATGTTATTAACGCACTCTCTTACCTTTGCATTTGTTATTTCATGTTTTCTTTCTTTACTATTGAAAAATCTTCTTTAATCTCGTCATATTAAAGCATCTCTCATCTTTCTTATATCTTTGAAATTTTTAATAAATTTTGGATATATCATACGATTTCTTAAATATATTATGCATATAAAAATTTGTTTTTTCTTTACCAATTTATACTCTTAAATTTAGTCCCCCTAAATTAAATTTTCGGCTCCATCCCTGCTTGTGTGCACAAATGCAAGGACATATTCCAAGCTGGGACAGACACATCTTCGGTTGGACCATGGCAGAGTTAATGATCAACCCAAAAGTATTAATGAAATTAATAGATGAGATTAATGTTGTTGTAGGAACCAATTATAGGTTGACTAGAGAATCAGATGTTCCAAATATGCCTTACTTACAAGCTTGTGTGAAGGAAGTGATAAAACTCCATCCACCAGCACCACTTGGTCTTAGACAATCGTCAGACGATTGGAAAATCGATGGCTATGATATAAAAGCCCAAACTAGCCCATACATTGATCAATGTCTATGCCATTATGTGGGACCCACAATCGTGGATTACGCAATGGATTTTGAACCTGAGAATTTTAGCTAGCTATAACAACGAGATTTTCACATCTATTGTTTCCTAGAAATATATCGAAGTGACAAAAAAAATTCAGTTGTAGTTAACTACCGTCGGTTTTATAGTTATAAGACAGCGGTAGTTAACTACGGCTAGCCGTTGTGGTGTTTTTGATCATTTCGATAAGTTTTTAAGAAATAATGGATGTGAGAAAAACAATTATCTAATAGTGAACATGTGACTAAAATAAATGGTTATGATTTTAGGTATAGTCCATTTGGGTTTGGTAGGAAGGGATGTCACAGTTATATGAGTGACAAATAGCTGCATTGATTCATGTTGCTCGTTTTAATCCTTTTGCTGTTTGTGGATAGTGCATTTTCCGCAACGTTATTAGCTTGCATTATGATATGTTTATATGACACCGGCCACGTGATATGTATGTAGCATCGACACCGCTAATATTAGCCGTTTATGATTTCCGGCCGACACATATAAAGGTATTTAATTGTGTACTTTTTTCAAATTATAAATGTTGTCACTGTCATATCATAATGCAAGCTAATAAAAGTAGTAGTGTTTTTTATTCGTCTCCATAGCGTGATATTATACATATTATGGTATTCTTTCCAAGGTTTGCACTAGTCATCATTTAGACAATGTGACAGGATTCGGCTCAACAACCAAGTATAGAAGCGTGAAAACTTATTCTTTTTTTGAATGACAAGTGCTAGTAGTGAGTAGTTAGATTAATTTTTCATTCTTCCATCTAAGTTTGAGTTCAAGGCCTCTAACTAAGATAGCACTTCAATGCTAATATGGTATGAACCCGTAAAAAAATGCACTAGATTTTTTCTACGGGTACATAATAAGTATATGAGATAGACGCATAGATTAGTTTTAGTAATTTAGAGGTGCGTTTAGCATATCATCATTTGCAGCACTATGGTGACCTACATACATATGCTGAACTTGGTGCTCTCAAAAGCCACAAATATTTGACCGAAACCCAACTAGTACTTTGATTTATTGATCTGCTTAGAGATAAAGTGCCTCCACTTCCAAAGGACACATACAATGATACGATACTTTCCACATGAAAATTAAGGCCAAATATTTTATTTGGAATATTTGGAGCCACCAAGAGGCCAAATATTTTATTCTACACACGAGACCGTTTATGATATTTTATTTGACTAGTCAAAAGACATAATATTTTATTTGGACTTTGGAGCCACCAGATTAAAAAGATCTGTAACAATGATTAGCAATATGAAATACTCCCTATTTTGTTTTTAATAGGGAACAATTCATAGATTCTTTTTTCTAAAGAATGCATAGAATAAAGTTGCCTCAGAAAAAGCTTATCACAGAGGCATCAAATATTAGATAATATAATTTTTTTGCTACAAACAGATAACACAAAACAGGAGAATAATAAATTAGAAAAACAATTGTTAATAATACGGTTAGAATAGTTGATTGAAAAAAGCTCCAGCAACAAAAATATATACTCTGCCTAAACATCCACAATACTGATTAAAATTTAATTGATTTTTTTTTTCTGCTAATCTCTCTTAAGAGAATCAACTAATAATTAATCAAAGGACATAAAAAGATGATCTTCAGCTAAAGGCAGAAGAATTTACTGTGATATGTCTAAGAGGATGTGTAATGTCAGTGCCTCCAGCATGCTGCACAAACTCAGCAGGTGAAAATGTGCTTCCATGACAGACACAAACAATGCTAACTTCATCACAATTTGAATATCTGTATAAAAATCCATTCACTACTTTCCCATTTGGTCCATTCCCTTTTGTTGATACATATGGCATTTGAGGCAAAGGTTTCTTAATTGGAATTGGAATTGGAATTTGATTGGTTTCTGTTGCAGCTGCAGCAGGTTGTTCATTGAGTTTCATGCCATTTGGTTGAGTTTGAGATGTTTCCTTCAAATGAGTTGGTTCTGCAAATGAATTAGCTGAATGGCTTCGGCTGCGGCTTTCGGTGCTCCCTCCATCTGAGAAAAAATTTACATTGATAATTTCATTCATTTATTCATATTGGTATTCATGTACAAAATAAATAAAATGAGTTCAATTTTTGTTTCAAATCAAGAAATGAACACAAAAATGAAAGCAAGGCACATTATATATGTCCAATGACAATTTTTTCTAATGAAATCTGATATGAATTTGATGATATGAAATTATGAACTATACCATCATCCTTATTATCATTTCGATTACATGATCTAATTAAAAATATATATATCTTTAGCCTTTTCCCTTGGTTACATTCATTCAAACTCCGTAGAATATCATAAACTTTAACAAAGAAATCAAAAATCTCTATAGAATATTGTTATATCTACGGATAAAATTCGAAGAGAACTCATCAATCAAACAAATACAAAGAAAATGCCATAATTTTGAAAAAAAACATTAATAAAAAAGGTTAAAACATCATGAGTCAAAATAAAAAGCTGTAGAATATATTAAAAAGAAGAATAATAGTAAACAGATATTCACCTTCACGAGAAGAGGTTTGATAATCAGAAACAGCAGAAGAACTACACCTAGAAGAAGACCTATTAGATTTCACTTTTCCATCTCCGCCTTTAAAACTAACACCGTCAATTCTTCCCTCATTCTTCTCATTCCCAGATGAAAACGGTAACGATAATCCATATTCATACAGTTGCGGCGGTTGAACAACCTGAAATGGTGTCATCCAAGAAACAACACCATCAACAATATCCGTCTTCTCCTTTTTAAACACCTGCTCACATTCCGGTTTCAGGTCTCCTCTTTTCTGCACTCTTTTTCTCTTCACCTCCATCCTCCTTAACGCTTGAATCTCACGTTTCATTTGTGGTTGTTGATTTTGATCCAAACCAACGTCATGACCTAATGATATTAATTTATCAGATCGTGATTCAGGTTTGGATTTCTTGAAAGCTCCCCCTATTGATAAACCTAGATCAAGTTCAATCTCTTCAACTTCAACCATATTGAATGATTACTACAACTTCATATGTAAATTTAATATTGAAAAACAATGAAGTTTATGCCTTTGATGATAAAAAATTGTGTTATTTATGTTGGTGTGATATTTGAGGTTTTTAAAGTAGGGTTGAAAAAGGAGAAAGAAAGGACACGTGGTAGAAGAGGAGAAGTTGAGAAAAGCGGTTAATGACACGTTGGGAAGGAAGCACCGCTAAATAATCTCAAAACAAAGAATCTATTCTGTTATGAGATGTTATTAGAAGATTCTGAGTAAGACACGTGGTTATTATGCTTTGGAGGGTGGAAAAGGGACACGTGGTGGAATATGAAAGGGTGGTTATAGAGTGTAACAAGGGACACGTGTGAAATAAATGTTGTTTTTTGGTACTCCATGTGTGTGATGTGAATCTTTAGTTTTGGGCTTGCTTGAATCTCTAGGGAGAGATAAGAGTGGCACGTGGAAGAGAATTTGGGTGGGGTGCATGGATTTTAGAATGGAATTGGGACGTGGAAGTTTGGTGAGTTTTTTAAGGAGGGAGTGATGGTGACAAAAGGTTGGGCTTCTGTTGTGATTGGTTTGTACTTACGGTGAGATTTGTTGGAGAAAGGAACGTATTTTACACGTGTTTGAGTTGAATTTTACACATTACTATTGTTATTAATTATATAAGTAAAATTTAATATTTTAAGTTCATTTTATAAATAATATATGTGATTAATATTAAATACTTCATCCATTTTAAAACGAGTGTTGTTTATGGTTTTTGCGTACATTCTTTAAAAAATAAAAAAGTTTTTGCATACATATTAAGTAATGTAAAAAAGGTCATGCATATTAAGGTTAAAACATCATGAGTGTATTTAACTTTGGGTTGGCATAGTTGTATTGGTTGAGATCAGGGAGTATGCTCCTCCTCGAGGTCTCAGGTAGATTCTACTGTCAATTTAAGTAGGTTAATTTAGTTTCTTTAAAAAAAAAAAAACTATGAATGTATTTTCCACAAAAGTAGATTATATGACTTTGAAAAAAGTGTACACAACATTAATTAAAGGGCATGATTGTAAAAATTTACATTGAAAAGTGAATATGACATTCATTTTAAAACAAATTATTTTTTCTAAAAAGACACTCATTTTAAAATGGATGGAGTATCATATATATTATATATTAAATGAATATAAAAATGTCAATTTTTTTTTATAGTGACCAAAAGATTTTTCAACATTTATTATTGAATAAAAACATTCAATGCCATACTTTTTTTAAGGAAGTCAATTCAATTACACTATCACTCATTCTTTCATCGACTTAATTAATTTAAAAATTATTAAAATAAAAGATTATTAAATTATATTCCATCGGTTTATTTTGAGAATGGTGTATTCAACACCTTAAAACTTTGAAAATGGACTTTTTTTTTACATCAAATTTATAATTTATTTTTATTTTTGACTTCTTAACTAGTGTCTTAAGGCACTTGTTAGCATACCCTTTAAAATAATCGTCTTAAATTATAAGTCGTTTTACAATATCAATAAGAAAAAAATAGAGACTTAATGAAGTATTAATGTTACTTTTCTTATTATAGACATAACTATTTATTACTGATAATTTATTAAATTTTTTGAATCCATTACTGATAATGACTAAGACGTTGTTTCTGACAAAAGTTATAATAATGTTAATTGTGGCATTGTGCGCATTTTGAGATTTAAAGAATCTACTTGTGAAATAAAAACAAAATAACTAAACTAACACAATAAAATAAATTAAAGAACTGTGATCAGAGCAACTTAATTTAAACTTTTTGAAGAGGTTGTTCCAATTCAAAGTTGATTTTCACAAGAGAGTGTGATGTATTTGCGCATTTATTGGAAAATCCATATTGGAATTGCATATAATATAGATCAAGATGACAACAATCCTTGCAAAAACTTGTTCAGTATACTGTATAATCAAATCAAAGATCATTAATTAAACAGGCATCTTCCTCAAAAGTTGCCCTTGCATGAAGCTGAAAAAACAAAACAAAGAAAATAAGTTAAAATAGAAGGAAAAAAAAACATGCACAAAATTTCATTTTGGTGGAAACATCCTTTACACTCTTCAATACTCCTTTTTCTTATTAACTACTACCAAGATATCTAATAGGGCTGGTCAAAAAATAAGGATACCAGTGAAATTGCTTTAAGCCTAAAAAACAATAAAAATTCTATCTAATTAAAGGGCCTCTTGTGATCAAGCCATGAATCCATAACTCATATATTATACTAAACTAAAATTAACAAAATATTGTCTAAATAAACATTATCAAAGCAAATATTGAATCGATTAAATTTCATGTGATTCTCAACTTATCTAAAGTGATCACATCTACATTACTTCCATCACTTAATAACTAGGTATTTGAGAGTGTGTAAATAATATTTTTTTTCATTATAAAATTGGTTTTCTTTTCCTCTCCCCCACCCTCCACTTTATCCCTTACCATTTCTTTCCATTTGTATATTTTCAAAAAGTAGTAATTTTCTCTGGGAGAGAAACTATTGAAGCTATATATAAATTTTGAATATGCAGTAAAAAAATATGTTTAAAAGAGAAAATAAAATGATCTACCTCTTGATGTAATAGTAACAAAAATCTGCCAAGATGAAAGACTGGACCAACTCTAATACTTGAAGAACGACCATCCAAAAATAGCCATAGCCAAAGAAAAATAGATATCTCCCTCCGCTTTCATAAACCTGCAAAAGTTTACAAAACATAAATATTAGTCAATGTGTTACCATCCCTAATACACTTCACATTTCACAAAATATTATTAATTTTGTGAAATAATTTTTGCAAAAAAGTAATGTTGTTCTATATTTAATTTAAAATTCCAATGACCATTTTGTTATAGCAATTTATGTTTCTATAACTATAGAGGTATATAAGATTTAAGAAAATATAAAAAAAAATTAAAGAATCTCACATGAATAATCCAATAAGCCAGTGAAAAAAATCTTGAAACACCAAGAGCAAATACATAATATCCTGTGAATGTTTCAACCATCTGAAAAGTTGAAAATATATGTCAGAATTACATCAGTGAATAAAAAACACTATAGTTGAACAAAGTGTGAAGATTATAAACCTTTGCATTTTGCATATAACGAATTTGAGGAAGTACTGAAACAGTTTCCAAATACATAGTGAATGCAAAAAGGACTCGAACAATCCACAAATGAGTTGTAGCTGGATTGATTAGTACTGCCAAAATTGCAGAAGGCACCACCTAGTACACAATCAATAAAATCATGTTATTTTTTACTTTATTTTTGCTTATATGAACATGCATGACGTTGAATATGAAAAACATTAATATGAAACTATAACACTAAGAGAACATGTAACAATATTTACCAAAAAGGATAACCACATGGTGTCAAACTCCTTGATATAGGACGATTTCAACCTGAACCTCATCAACCATATAATCATTAATGTTAACAAGAAATATAACAGATCTATCACAGTGCGGTAGTCAAACTCCATGACGATGCTACAACCTAATCTTGTTGCTAGAAATAAAGCATTAAGCTCTTGAAACTTGAGAGATAAACCTAAAAATATAAAATTGTTCTTTATGTTAGCATAATATGAAGCAAAAAGTTAAAACACATCAATCCATAAAAATGTTTGGAATTTTTCGAATAACATCAGAAATTTTAGTATGAGAAATAAATAAGACATATTATTATCCATTTCTAACAAAATACTAACTCAATTATTTTAATTAGAAAAACCTATCAATACTGACAATATGGTCAATACACACATAAAACTCAAAAGATAAAATAATTTTAATTTAATTTATCCAAAAACCATCTCTAAGATTTCTTTTTTATGCAAGGAATTGAAAGTACAATGGACCATTATGAATTGGTAACATAACTATTTTGGTGTAAATCAAGTATCTTTGTGTGCGCAACTGCGCAGACTAATCTCTCGAGCCTTAGACCCAAATGGACGGCAAACTCTTCCTAAGAGTTTTAATGTACGTTTGTTCCATGACGAATGCCGAATGCTAGATTCGAACCTTAAACCTTAGTTAAGATAGAAGAAACTTGTGTCATCTCATCTAAACACGCTTGGATAATAACATAACTATTTTATTACCCAAACAATCGTTTATTCATTTTCCGCACCCTTAAACTGTATTGGTAAAAAAAAAACAAAGAACAAGAGAATAATCTAAACAAATTAAGTGAACCTATTGTTAAGAACACCGTAATGATTACGGAAAAATACTAACCAATAAAATGAGGAATAACATTCTATCAAATAAAACTATCTATACTAAGTTCATGAGATGCTAGAAGATCGCCACAAGAGTTTTCTTCATAGCAGATATGTGAATATTCAACATCCATACTCTGTTCCATTGTAAACAGTTAAACATTCTAGTTTAAAGTTGCCAAGGAACAAGAGTAGGATTTTTAAAAGTCATAATCATTGCTAAGAATGGATTAACTATTTACATATCTACCATACTTGTTAAAATTCCTTCACGGTAGATATGTAAAATGTGGAAATACGATTTATTTATTTTGAATTTAAGATATTTATGGGGAGGTTACGTAGGACTTTTCGTTGATTGGGAAACACAATTGTTTTATCAAGAGGTTAAGAATTAGGGAAGTTTTATCTTTGATCTCCTAAGCAAACGAAACTAATGGTGGTTACATGACACACATCTATTATGCTATTAGTTGTTATCATATAAATATGTTCCATTAGATGATATTAATTATATTGGAAGGATCGATGGATTTAATATGGTGGAGAGACTTTGTATTTGCCGGAAGTTTTGAAAAAATTGAAACACATTAGTTTACTTTAACATTAACTAATATACTAGAACTAGAAGGTGGAAAAAATCCTTTTGGAAGCGAAAATGGACTGGTGACAACAAATTAAAGGAATTATTTTCGGTGCTACTTTCATTAAGTTTGAAAATGAGAGATTAGTACAACATTAAGGAAGAGAATTTTTTTTAATTATATATATATATATATATATATATATATATATATATATTCTCCTCCGGTGTGTGTATATACACACCATCAAACACTGGCGGAGCAAGAATTATTATAAAGCCCAGACAAAAAAAATTTGCAACACATTTATAGATGTTTACATAAGAAATTGCAAGCAAATAATCAAAAACTCTAAAAAATTGCTTATATATAGGGGTGTATATAAGAAATTCATAGGGATTTATATAAGAAAATGCAAAAAAATTGTGCCGGGGCCCGGACGAGTGTCTGGGGTCGCCAGACCATTGAACCGCCCCTGTCATCAAAGGTGACCAAAAAACCTACCAAAAAAATAAAATTACCAGCAACACTAAAAAAAAAAGTCACACCAAACAACAAGAAAACCCATGTAACACCAACATAGAAGCAAAACAACAACACCAACATAAAACAAAACAAAACACAAACCTACCACTCTCTTAGTGCCCACAATCAAAGAAGAATGGACCTAACCTAAGTAAACAGACTCAAAAAACTCCATGACCTAAAGAAATCCAAACTCCACCACCAACTCATAGTGGAAACAAGGAGCACTAGGGTATTTCCCAAAAAACAATACCACAAAGAAAACTGACATTCATGAACAAATTTCTCTACATTTAATACCTTATAAAAAACTCAAGATCATTACGGGTTTTCCATATAAATTACACAATAGTATGTCAGACCAACAAAATCCCACACTTAATTAATCTTTTCTCCACCTGGTAACCCCAAGAACATCTAAAATAAGTCAATCAAATCTCTAGCAAAATTCACTCCCACTCTAACAATCTAAGAATCCTATATCAAACCGTAGAGACTACCCCCCACACAAAACATAAAAGGTGATTAGCCACTCGAAAAAGACCTCATACATGGCACAAGAGGCACCAATTAGATCAGTGATAACCCCTCTAATTTAAATCATATCTAGGAGAAGCAGCGAAGAAAACACCATAATTTTAGAAGAAAAAAATGAACTATAACATTACATGATTCAATATTTAGACCATCTTTATTCTTATGACTGTAATAAAAAAACAATCTAGATCCGTTTCTTCGACTAGATTAATTTAGAGGTAGGCTACGGAAAATGTATTGGGATTATTATGTTTCCTTCACTTCAGAAATATTTGTTAAACAAAAAACATGAAAAAGGGAAAACATCTTATTTGATTGACAACCACGTTGAGTAACTGGGCAATGAGGATCAACGTTATTTTCAAGGGAGGCGTGGCAAACACTTTGGAGGTGGTAGAACAAATACAAACAGAATAATGGTTTTGGGGAAATGTATGTTTTTTTTTATTGACTCTTCTGTGGGATAAATGAGTTCTGCCTTATTTAAAGTTAGAGCAAAGCTATGTACAAACTTGTCCTCCAAAATTGTCACCGGAAGGACTCGAATCTGAAACCTTGAGAGGAACACACTCTAAGATTCCAAACCAACTATTAGGTCAACCCCAAATAACGCAATTAGTTAACTAAAATGGAAATGTATAACTATTGGTTATGTTTTTTCAAACAAGTGGATCAATACGGATCATCCGCTGGATCTCCCTTGTGCTCTCCAACAATACATTTTTCTTATGCAATACTATACTTTTTCGCCAATAATTAACTATGGCGATTTAATCAAAACAATGTAAAGCCACAATTTTATGCACAAATGGTTAATGTGCTCCATCTAAAGAGGTAAATTGATATCCGATTTCAATTCTTAACTAAATTTTATTTAGCTTTTGCTCGAACAAAGATTAGTCGAGGGACCCCTTTTCTCAGAAATTATTTTTGGACAATGTGCAATTGATGATGGGAAAATAATAAACGTACCAGAGCAAGTCTTGTAAACGAAGAGCTTGTATACAAGGACTATAAGGCCAATAATATGGATTGATCCAGAGGCTATGTAGAAAAAATGAGGGTCTGTGATAGTATGCTTTAGAACTACCACAGCACAAAAAGCAAGCAATATTCCCAACAAGATCTTCACTTTCATTGACCTCTTACTCAACCATCCAGTCAAAACATTCACTGCAAAATCCCTCTTTGATCCCATTTTTGAACAAAATTAAAATAAAATTCAGCAACCAAAGTAGGTTTTTTTTTTTTCTCTCTTGAATTTATATTTGTGCTCACAATTTTTGTTGGAGTGGTGTAGATAGATTGAGTAATTGTAGAGATTGGAGAATGGTATATTGAAATGGCGTGGCAAGAAAATTATTTTATTTCTCGAGACCACATTAATTACTATGAAACCGTCTCAAAAAAGACCAAAATGCAAATACGGACATTCTTGATGTGGGAAATGTTTTGGCAGGAAAATAATAATATTTTCTTTCTAAAATAAAAAAAGGAAAAGATTTTCTTTGAAATACTTGAATTACTTCCTTTATTAATTCTTTTAGAAAGGTGTATTGGATTAGGATTTTAAAGGACAATTTTTATTTAAAAAAGTCTTGAGGATTTTAAAAGACTTTGTAAGATTTTGATGACTTTGATGATTTTAAAAGACTATTAAGGATTTCAATGGATTTAATTCATAAGATTTTAAAGGATTTTAAATGATTTTATGGATTTCAAGAGATAAAAAAGTCTTTTAAAATCCCTTAGAATCATGATCCAATACACCCCCTTTTAAAATTATTTTTTTCTTTAATGATAGGTTCCACGTCTCATAATAATGTCTTAAATTTTTATAAACGATAACAATAAAGAACATAAAAATTTAACTTTATCAAATTATAGTCCCTCCGTTTTATAATAGTTGTCCATTTTGGAGAATAATTTTGTTTCACAATACTTGTCACTTTCAAGTTTCAATGTAAAATTAATTATTGTCTTGTCAATAATACCCTTACATATTTATTGTAGAAAGAGAAAAAATAGAATGATATAATAAATGGTTAAGGGTATCATAGAAAACACACATAAATTCATCAAAAATAACAAAATTTATTTGATTTCTTGTTTAGTGCAATTTCTCCAAAATAGACATGTATTTTGAAATAGAGGGAGTATAACTTCATTTTTTTTTTGTCAAAAATATCTTTGTTTTTTGTTTTGTTCAAAAAACATAGCGTGAAATTCCACGCTAAAGATAGACACAATAAATACTATGAGTTTGCATACACGGTCAAACACATCAAATATCTCTATACCTTTTACAGTTTCTGCACCATGTGACTTTCAAGATAAGAAAATAAATATAATTTGAAATAAAGTGAATCTAAAATTCAATAAGAGTTTATTTGACTAAAAATTTAATCAAAGAGTAAATAATTATTTTAAATTAATGGAATATAAACTAAAATATTACCATGATTTCATTTAAATATTTTTTAATAACCAATTGAAAATTATATGTAAATAAATTTAAATCTTTTAGTCAAAGTTTTAAAATTGTTCAAAGATTATTTAAATAATTCAAATTATATTTGTCAAAAAAGGTAATTTAAAGTATTTATTTATGTTAAATACATAATAAATTTAAATATTACTTTTTTTTGAAGGAAAATTTAAATATTACTATCTAATTGAATTTTTGTTGAATAGTTGATTAAATATAAAATTAGTTTGACTCACAAGAAAATAATTAAGATTGCATTGAATACATTCAAAGATTTTCAGATATGTTGTCAAAGAAAAAAAAAGATTTTCAAATATGATTCATTTTAAATACTTTTTATAAGCTCACTTTTTAACATATAATACGACTTTGGTAATTTTGTTCCCTGAAAAGGCTAAATATAAAAATAAAGCTAACCATTCGTTGAATAGTTGATTATATAATAAAATTTGTTTAACTCACAAGTAAATAATTAAGATTGCATCAATTTGTCAAAAAATAAATAAATTAAGATTGCATCAAATACATTCAAATATTTTCAGACATATTCATTTTAAAGATTTTTTATAAGCTCATTTTTAACATAAAATACGAATTTGGTAAAAATTAGAGAGTCATTAGGTTTTCCCCCTCGCTAAATATAATAATAAAATTAACTGGATCCCGTGAGCTTAGCGAGCTTATAGCTCAGTTGGTAGAGATATTGCACCTAACTGGATACCAACAGACAATTGATTAAATTAAGAGTCTAGTTAACTTGTGCTCTTGGGCACAAGTTAAAGAGCAAAATATAGAAATTAAAAATGAATTTTATATTAAAAATATAACTTTTGAAACTTTTAAGACATTGAATCCACAATTTTTAAGAAAAACTTTTATATTTAGCTTCTTAACTTATTCCCTAAGGACACAAGTTAACATAGCTTCTTAACTTATTCCCTAAAGACACAAGTTAATATTTCCCTTAAATTAAATATCTGAATTATTATATTACAACTTAATCGATTTAACATTTTTTCAATCGATTGATTTATTAAAAACATGTTAATGGATAAAACTAGTAATTTAACTGATTATTAGTGTTAAACCTGGATTGCAACAACAATGTCACCGCCGAGTGATTGAGTTCAGCAACACTACATAATTTGCTCAAAAACAGAGTTCTTATGTAAATTGGGATGTGTCACGTCATTTTTCGGAAATCAAGGCTATTTGATTAACGTTTGACTCATTCATTTTACGACTGAACTTTTAAATTACTAAGAAGAGGGGGGAAAGTTCAAATTACCCCTATTTTGAAAAGATTTAGGGTTCGGGGGTTAGTTATATTTAGGGAAGGTATTAGCATCCTAAATATTCATAGTACTCTACGAGAACCTCTTTATTTACTGTTTGTGCTATAACTTACTTGCTTTTTATTTAAAAGAAGGAATTTAAGAATAGTGATTTAAAAGAAAAGAAACATTTTTTATGATTTGGGGTAAACATTTTTACCTCGTAGTTTGGGGTAAAAATTGACGTTTGATTGGTTTTGTATTTTTTATTAGTTTTGTAAAAGTTTTAAAGTGAAAAGTCAAATGGCGAAATAAGCTTGTTTGTATTTTTTAATATGGAAAGAAGATTACTCAAAATAAAATAAAATTGACCAACGCTTGATGAAATAAAAAAAAATAAGAAAAAGGATCACTTGATTTTGAATCAAGGTTTATTTGTCAAAATATTTTTGTGAATCATGGTTTATTTGTCAAAATATTTTTTTTGCATGTTTTTGTTGTTTTTAATAATTAAATCAAAAGTTAAAACTAACGGAGCAATAAGAATAAAACCTAGGAATTTTGTAGTGACGTTGGATCAGCACAAAACCCTTTTACCTAAACTATACATTAAGCATAAAAAATAAGAGAGACACACACGCACACACCTACACACACTTTTTATTTATGATTTACACTGACCTATGATACATTCTAAAATCTATGCAATGAAAATAAATGACAAAATTAATAAAAATGCATTAATGATAAACCTAAAATAATAAAGAAATAAAATGCAAAAGAAAGGAAAAAAAAATAGAAATGCTAAAGAAGTTACAAATGCATGAAGAAGTAATTAAAAAGAAATGCAAAGGGTCCACCTATTCTCTTTATGATGGAGTCTCTTTAACTTTGGAGAGCAGCCATGGCAACACTACTAAAGAGAGCAGCACGACAATAGCAATTCAAAGCGGTTGGAAGAGCCACGCACCAAAAAAATGACTATATATAGAATACGGCAAAAATTTGCTAAATCAATAATAATGATAATAACAGTGGCCAATGAAATTATGTAACAAGACAACAAGTAACCAATTAACAAGATTACTAAAGTAGAATTAATGGTGCATCACAGAAAATGGACATGAATGAGTAGTATGTAAAGCCATAGCAGCAAATGGAATTAATGGGATTGGGAATGAATTGACACGGTAATGATAACTCAATCAAAAAGCCAAGGAATCAAAGCAACATGTCTTACGGCACCAGCAATCAAACTGAATGAATCAGAAACCTAACAGTATAGGAAATTAACACTAGGAATGGTTCATGGTTTGGAATAAGGAATATATAAAATAATAATATGGTTCACGGTTTGGAATAAGGAATATATAAAATAGTAATACGACCGCCGCAAATTGCATAGGAAATTAACACTAGGAATGAAATAAAGCAAGAACTGTTATAGCAGCGTGAAAGCAAGGAGTAATAAAAAGAAAAATTGAAACTCAATTAAATTGAATGGGAAAATATTTTGCTCAGAACTCTAATGTAAACTGCAGTGGCGAAAAGTTTTTTTTTTTAAAATAACTTATATCATTTCATTAAAAATTAAATCAAAAATACTTGTTGGAATTTCATTAAAGATGTGGAAACTAGGGAATAATGTGGCTGTTTTAACTAACTCATGAACAACCTCATTTGCTTGCCTCCTAATAAATTCGACATGAAAGTTTGTTAAAAAGGTACTACAAAACTGGATACTATTATCCATAATGGATCCAAATTCGATGCTATCTCCTCTACCTTTGTTAAAATAATCAGCTACTGTTTTCGAATCTACCTCAAAATCAACATTTGTGAGCTGAAGTTCATTGATCCATCGAATTACATGATAAAGACCCAAAGCTTCTCCAATGTCAACTGGACACACTGGTGAGAACCACATGGTCTTTGAACGGACATGGTTTCCTTCTGAATTGCGAATACACATGTCAATACCTTCTCTATTACTGGATGTAGAAAAAGAGGCATCAACATTGCATTTGAGTCTACCACTCCTTGGTTTCCTCCATCGGGTGTTACCGTGCCTGTTATTCGTATTCTGACTATCATGAGTTTGAGGACCCGTGCTTGAAGGTGAGTGAGCCTGACCTAAAAGACCCTGCTTTCGGTTTGCTTCCTCCAACCTTTTAGGAGATGTTTTGCTCTTTCCAGAATTGTAACTGTCGACTCTGATAAAAGGTTTGGAATTGCGATAAATTGTAAAAGCAACGAAGCAACTTAAAATATTGTACGGTGGCTAGTACTCGGTTAAATTGTGGTTGTTATGGTTTTGGTTTGCAGTTTTTTGGAATATTTGTGTGTCAAAATTGATTTTTTTATTGCAGGTTGTTGTGAGGAATTTGTGAATTTTGGCCTCCTCCTTTGTGTTGTGCAACTGCTGTGATTTTATAGTCTAATGATTAGGGTTTGGGTTTGCTGAAAATGAGCAAAAAATTTGTGGCTTGGAGAGGATTTGTTGCAACACGTTTGTTATAGAACCTGGGTATTTCCAGCTCGCATTCTTTGGACTTATCAGATTATTTTTGGACAAAATAAAATAAAAATAATGAAAAAAAAGGAAACAAGACAAAGACTAATCAGAATTTAAAATTAAAATGAAATAAAATTAAAATTAAAACTAAATGATTTTTTTATTAAAAAAAGAATAAAAGATGAAAATTTAAACTAAAAAATAAAGAGAGAAGAGGGTCTGACTCAGAACAAAAAATGAGGTATTTTAAAATATCTCTTTGCTGAATTTTTCACTGAAAAGTCAGAGATTGATCAAGGTCAAATGACATATGAATGTAGGATTTTAGGTCAAAAATTAGGGTATAACAGAATGTTTCTTGATTGGTTCCATAGAAAGGAGAAGAGAAAAAATTGAATATTCATACGGATCCACGCCAAAAATCCATTTCTCCAAAGACCAAAGTGAGAAGAAAATGAAGGAGGAGATTTAAGCGATGTAACAGTGACACTTGCACAAGTGCATGAGTTTGTCGTCATAGTAAAAAGCTATCCAATTTATAGTTAGGGAGTTATAAATCTCAAGGCTATCTTTTTCTTTGAAGTATGTTACTGACACGTATTTAGAGGCTTTTGGAAGATTGATAAATGATTGAAAATATGCAAATGATTTAAAATGCATTAGAATCATTGGAGTTCATTAATACCACGAGCATTCCAAATCATATTCCTTTCTTTTTCCTTGGGGAGACAAGCCTAAATTTGAGTAGTAATAAAAGAAGTGTTTCACAAAAATGTATCCCTTTTCCCATATTTTACATGTTGGCTAGACCCGTTAAGTTTAAATATCCATTTCATCCCAAAAGTTTTTTATACTAATCTCATGCTTCGAAACCCTTGTCTCACCTTATATTTCTAGAAACTACTTTCACTTTTTAGTTTATCGATAGTTGCCTAATATTTTTCTTAAATACACTAGTTAAGGCTAGATTATGTTTTGCATTCCCTTAACAAATGAAGAAAATAGGACTTTGGAAAGTTTGTCATAGGACTTCTTTCTATGATCCCAAGACAAAGAAAGAATACTCACTCATCAACCTTTCCTCTCTTGGTGAATTATGTCTATCCATAGCGTCAATCACACCTACAAAATATAATGTTAGTTTTTGGGTTTGAGCATTCGCCATGCAAGCTATATGCTTCGCATGGCCATTTTATAACAAAGGCTAACCCAATTTTGTGTTTGTTCATTCGTCTAGTGAGGTGGTTACTTGCTGGATGATTTCAACAATTTTTAAGCTGGTTTAAAACTTGCCTTCTTTTATAGTGCAATCTTATAATTGCCTTGTTGGGTTGCCTACTATCAAGTGTTTGCTTCACATCGTTAGCTCGGCGCATTATTAATTTTGTGTCAGGATGATGGTATGACGACTGTCATTGTTTGTCTCTTCAATCATTGGATGTTGTTCTTTGTGGTCGCCTCTTTGAACAATTCAAAATTGATTACTTTGTCCTTGTCTTTTAGGGATAATTTGTTTCCATTCACTTCAAAAATAATCCTAGTCGTTTGTATAAATGAACTACCTAGTATTTGAGGGAATGGATGCTCATCTTTTATGTCTATAACTAGTAGATCTTGTTGCAATTCATTTCCAAATATGTGAATCTTGGTTTTATTATTAAAACTACGGTGAAGACATTTCCTCAATATGAACTTGTAGTGCCCCTATGCTTCACAGAGAGACTCGATCGTCCTTTCGGAGAATACGACTATTGCCATCTTGGCATCCCGCACTTTGGTTTGATGAATGAAGAAGTTGATGAACTTATTATCTTAATGTATTCTTATTGGTCATTATCGCATCATTTTGACCATGCATCAATCCTATCATTTTGTTGGGATCATTCCTTTATCAAGTTATACCAATCCTTGATTTTATCATTTTGATCAAGTCTATGAGAGGATGGCTAAGTGTTGCGTCAAACGACTTGATCTACAAGCCTTCGACATTCCCACTATCTAGTCTCTCAAATTATTGTACATGTCTAATCTTGAATGTGGGTGGTTAACCCAAATTTGTTGAAGGAAATGTATTTGTTTACATATGAATTAAATTATATAAAAAAATCCTAACAATTTTTTATAAGAAATCCATAAAAATACTATCTACTTAAAAATCTATAAAAGAAATGATATTTTACGAATATTGTGGCACACGAATACATATTGTCAGTGCCATTTATCAAACTAAAATTCGGTTAGAACCAATTGTTTTGACTACATATAAGTATTTTTTTTTGGGAAATCCTCGTAGAAAAACATTTGAAATTTATGTGAGTTCGTTTTTTTAGTTTGGATCAACAGAAGAAAAGACGAAGGATAAAAGCAACGAGTATCACTTTTAAAATTCCATTTTGAAATGTATCTATGGTATATTGATGAATTACTTCTACAAAATTTGTTTGTTGCAGAGAATAATTATGGATGAAATGAACAAAACAGAAAAGGTTTATACATCATAAAAAGTCTCAAACCAAGTTACAGTTCCAAACTCTTCTTCCAGCACATTGTATAACCAAACCAAGATGATTAAACAGGCATCTTCTTCAAAAGCTGCCCTTGCATGAAGCTGCAAAAAACAAAACAAAGAAAATGATTAATAATACGTAAAGAAAAATTTAACGATAAAATTTATTAAAAATGCGATCCCCACTCAAGACGAACAAATATTTTCACCACCAAAATTAGTATACCCATCAAAAAAAAAAAGACGAACAAATGCCGGTAAATTAAAGACTACAGAACAAAGGCGGCATATATAAGCGGAACACAAGAAAAAAACACCATAAAAGACACCAATACACCCATCACCTAAAGAACACCTAATTTCAACACCCATGAGAACAACAACCACCAAAACCAACTTCATCGGCTAAATCAAGTTCGATCGCGAACGACCATTGAAAACGGAACTCATAAACCACCTTCGCCCACTACTCACTCCTCTAAATCAAACTCATCCACTCACCACCATCGCTGAGCCACATCCGAAAATGTCTTATTCCAACGATTAACTAGGTTCCACCACCTCTCTACCCTCGGTCCACCGAAGAAAAACACCATAATTATCCCAAAACAAACTTGAATCAAAGCACTAACTCCCAATCTCGAATCAAAAGTGATTGGCCGACTAAATTCCATAAACAAATCAGTAAGGTACCCCTCACCCTCGATCAACGGAGAACACCCCATAACCGGCCAAACAAACTTGCAACTAGACATTAACTCTCGATCTCGAAGTAAAGCAATCGACCAGCAAAATCCAAAATACAAATTTGTAAGGCATTTGACAAGATGGGCGGTGCTGCACGCATAAATCATGTCAGAAAAAGAAAAGGCTTAGCTCAAGGACAACCCACACTCAAGCATTTGAACACAAAAGCAACCCAAACGCAATAAGAGCTAGCAACGACAGATATGACTCAAAACAAAGGTGACCTACAACAGATACACCAATAGCTCACCACCACCCACAAAAACACCATTCAAATATTCACCTCCCTACCTAAACAATGTCCACCACCCCATCTTAATCAGCTTCCGTCCATCGAGCGTTCCCATGAAAAATTTCATTTTCTCGCAACACATTTCAACAATAAAAAAAACTTCAACGCTCATTCTTTTATATAGTACTACATTCGCCCTGAATAAATATAGAACCTATGAAGCACAGACTCTGACACGAACACCTGACACAGACATGTCGACACCGTTAATGTAAAATACATAGGACACCGACACCACTATCTATGTATTAATTTATTTATAAAATATCTAAATTGAGAATCAAAATACATACATATGCATATGCATCTAACAATATATCACTAAGAAAAGTTCTATAACGAGACACAATAGTATTTGGCCTTTATTTATCTATCTACCATCAAAAAATTAAAAATGTCGTAATCAATTTTAATGTCTATAATCCCTCGTTGATCAACATTTCCCACACATCTTTAACTCGTGAATCTTTTGTGTGTGAAAGCAGAGAAAAAAAAAGTTTGAGTTGTCCAACACGCCTCATGTAAGTGTTATACAGGTGTCAGACACCGGTCCAAGGAGTATTATACAGTTGTCCATACGAATATCATAGGAGTGTCGGACACCGCGACACGCCTAATTCTAGAGGTTTCCGTGCTTGATAGTATAGAACCCACTTTCTCATTTTCTCTATAACATTTTCTTTTACCATTTCCTCTCCCCCACCCCCACTTTCTCTCTCACCATCTCTTCCACTTTGAATACTTTATATATTTTCATAAAATAATAATTTTCTTTACAAGAGAGAAAATATTGAAGCTATATATAACTTTTGAACATACAGAAAAATTAGATGTTTATAAGAGAAAACAAAATGGTTTACCTCTTCATATAGTAGTAACAAAAGTCTGCCAAGATGAAAGACTGAATCATCTCTGTTAAAAGAGCTGCCAACATCCATAAATAGCCATAGCCGAACAAAAATAGATATTTCCCTCCAGTATCATAGGTCTACAAAAGGTTAGAAAGCTTTACACATTAATATTTAAAATGCCAATGATTATTTTCTTATAGAAAATTATGTATCTATAACTATTCAGGTATATGAGATTTAAGAAAACACAAAAAAAAAAAAAAAAATTAACAAATCTCACATGAATAATCCAATAAGCCAATGATATAAATCTTGACACACCAAGAGCAAATACATAGTACCCTGTGAATGTTTCAACCATCTGGAAAAAAATTGTTAGAATTACAATATACTCTATAAGGCATAAAATATGTTAAAATTATAGTAAAACAAAGTTGAGAAGCTCCCAACCTTTGCATTTTGCATATAACGAAGTTGAGGAAGTATTGAAATAGCTTCTACATATACGGTGAACGCCCAAAGGACCCTAGCTATCCAAACATGTCTTGTAAATGGGTGGATAAATATTGCTAAAATTGCAGAAGGCACCACCTTGTACACAATCAATAAAATATGTTATTTTCACTTTTATCTGCACTTGTGAATATCAATCAATAGTCTTGTGTCAACTCACTCACCTCTTCATTTGTGTGTGTGTTTCCTAGGCTATTTTGCAAAATGTTTTAAAGGAAAACTTGATTAATTCACCCCCCCTCCTTTTCTACCCTATCCATTCATGCATTTTTTAGTCACATAGATGAAAGTAATGAAGCATGGACAATTCTTGGATTAGGCGTGTCTTTATGTCGGACACGTGTTGTATTCAACACCGACACATAATTACACTAAATTAAGTGATTTTTTAAAATTATTAGCGGTGTCAGTGTCGTGTCGAATGTTCGTATGCGCATTTGTGCTTCATAGGATGAAACTAATTTGAATGTTTCGATTAAATGCAACATGCAACATGTTTTTTGAATGCAAACTAGAAAATTGTTAAATTATGATCTAGAATCACACAACCAAAGAAAAAAAAATCATAACACAACAAAAGAAAAAAAGAAGTAATCATATTTACCAAAAAGGATAACCACATGTTATCAAACTCCTTCATATAGGATGACTTCAGCTTAAATCTTATCAACCAAATAACCAGTAATGTTGACAAGAGATATATCAGATCCAACACAGTGTGAATGTTAGCCTCCATATAGGCACTAACACCCAATCTTATTGTTAGGAATAAAGCTGTGATCTCTTGGCTCTTGAGAGACAAACCTAAAAATAATGAAAATGCTATTTAAGATGTAGCATAAAATGTACTAAAAATTTAAAGACATCAACCAAACAATTGCATATAGCTAGTTTGTTCTGAACAATTGTTGGTCCTGTATAAACCAGTTTGTGGTTTTAATCAATTAAGTGTTTAATTTTAAACCGCAGTCTTTTTATATATGTTAATTATACATTAATAGAAGGTAAGCGGATAGTAAGCTACGTTTTTGGGCCTTTTTGGATAGCAAAATCAATCCTCATGAACACAACAATCATGAATCTAAGAGAAATGATATTGATGTGCATAACCATTTGTACTCTATGTAGAATGTCAACAACCTCTAGCCTCTAGTGCCAAGAAGCCAAAAATATAAAAAAAAACAAATGGTATAAAAACATGTTGATTATCATAATACGATTTCTCATCTTTCACCATTTTATTTGACCATAAATTAAATTAATAATTAATAGCAATTTAATCAAGGTAATGTTCAACAAGATGTTTGACCCAAATCCTTAAAAAAAATTGAGGTTTGACCCAAATGGTTAATTATAATAGGTTCATCTAAAGAGATAAGTTTCTACCGGACCACAATGTGCTGATGTTGATAAATCATGCAGTCACAAATTTTGTGACCATTCGATCAAGATCGAACAGTTAAGATTTAAGGTTAGTGTTGAAGGAATAATGTAATAAAAAATAAATCTGCATTTCTACATTGTCCAATACGATTTCTAAAGTCATGATTGTGTTAATACGTGGGAAAAAAAAATACTACATGGAGTTCAATTTTCTCACAAACCCTCGCTCAATTCTCAATTATGAGAGAATTTGCGCTGAGACTTTATTTATCTCTCAATCATATAAATCACTCCAAAGCTCATCTTTCCAAGGAGAAAAAAAAAATCAAGACAGTGTCCAATTGATAATGAGAAATTAAGAAACTTACCAGCGCAAGACTTGTGAACATAGAGCTTGTATATGAGGACTATAAGGCCAACAATATGGACTGTTTCAGATGCTTTGAAGAAAAAATTTGGATCTCTGATAGTAAACTTGAGAGCCACCAAAGCACAAAAAGCAAGCAATATTCCCAAAAAGATCTTCACTTTCATTGATCTCTTCCTCAACCATATTGACAAAACATTCACAGGGGAATCCCTCTTCGATCCCATTTTGTGACCACAACCAAAATAAGGATCTTTTTGCTTTAGTTTGTATTTGTGCTCTCACAAGATGGAGAGACAAGCATAAGAGCTTAGAGAAGGATATATTCTTAGTGACACCAGGAGAGCATGCAATGAATGCAGATATGGACTATTTGAATGTGGGCACTGATTTGGCAAAAGAAACAAAAAATCACTATTTTTTTCTTTATAAAACAAAAGGAAAACATTTTCTTTTATTTTTCTGATAAAAAGGAAAAGATTTTCTTTGAATGCTTTAATCAGCTCCTTTAATTTTCGTTTGGTATGTTATACCAAATATTTGTCATTTAATGAGTTTCCATTTAGTCTCGTAAGAATATATTAAATTTCGTTTTTCCTTTTTAGTTGTATTTCATCCATTCTTATTGTTTATTCGAGTTTCTCCACTCGAGATAGTTATGGGAATAATCAAACATTGGCTTGCTACGATTTGTTATATTGTCAGTGTTGTTGAAAAAAATAAAAATATAGTTAGTTACATTATGAAAGTGTAATATATATATACCTATAATTTTAAATCCCTCAAAAAAAATACTTATAATTTTAATCAAAATCAAAATTTCATAAAATTATTGTTTGTTTGTCAAAAAATAAAACTATTGTTCGTAACTTATACATATTAACACATTAAGAAGAGCATACGGATAACGCTAGCTAGTATATATAAGGAGTGAACAAATTGCACTAATGTAATTTAACAACAATGTTACATCACTCAATATTGTTTTACTCAATATTGTTTTACTTAATGCATATTTTTAAAATTTAACCATTAGAATTTTTTTTTAAAGAAAATTTCACCATTAGATGTTAAGTTCATATAAATCATCTATATAAAATTTTATAAAAATCTAAAATCATTTGATATGTTATTGAGATCCACCAAAATTAACAATGGTCAATAAAAGTACATAAACCTTCATCTTCATGACCCTTACGGGTGTAACGGTTCGGTTGACATTGGTTTTTTGTCAAAAAATGTCCAAATCAATGAAATCTTCATCGGTTCAGTTTGGTTGATCGGTTTGTTTGAAATACAATTAAAAAAAAACCATATTTTCACAAATTTGTATTTCATGCATACAGCATACTCAAATATTGCATGAAACTTTGTTTTGTTTTCCATATTCTCTGTTTTTTAAACTACTTTGTGTAACTAATATGAAAAAACAAACAAGAGATGGACGATCCCAGCGGCGGTGTGGAACGATGGGTTAGGTGCGACTGACGGCTAATGTTCTTCTTTAGTAGAAATGAAATAGAGTATGAGTGATGAGATGAGATGAGATGATGATGCAAGAAAGTGAATGAATCAAGAAATATTTTATGTTGGAATTTAATTTTGAGCTTAATCATAAGTTTATTTGATAAAGGATAATATTACTAAAATATGGAGTAAGGTTAGCATCCGTTCTTTGTATCTCAAAATTAAAAACTGAAAATTGAACCAAACTAGATCGATTTAGGTTGGTTCGATTCGATTTAGAACCAAACTAAATAAAGTTGGATACATTTTCGGTTTGATTGCATTTAGATTTTCAGTTTCATCGGTTTTGTCCAAACCGCTTACACCCCTACCCTCAATGACATATCAAATAATTTTAATTTTGCGTAAAATTTGGCAAGTATGACATATATGTTATAAACTTAACATCTAACAGTCAAATTTTGAATCTTTAAAAAGAAGATCAATTTTTTAAAATATGCATCAAGTAAAACGATATTGAACAGTGTAACATTTTTCTTTTATCTTAGATGAAGTGGTAAACCACTGAAATTAAACTCACACAACTGTGAGGTTCCGAGTTCGAAACCGGGTCATGACGTCCGACCTTGCAATTTCGACATTTGTCAGTTGAGCTAGGACTTCTAGACTTGAACAGTGTAACATTAATTGGTAGCTTTTATATTTGAGGTAACTTTTATACAAATATTTAAAATTGACTCATAAATTATATATTTGTAAAAAAAACTCATAAATTATATAGTAATTTAAAGTATTTATCTATATTTATTGCATAAATATTTCAAATATTATCATCTAATTGAATGTTCAACCACTAATTGTTTAAATAATTACATTTTTTTGACCAAAATAATAAAACTAATTGACTTTTTTTAAAAAAAAGATTGTATTTAATTTATTCAAATTATTTCATACATGAT
Source organism: Medicago arabica (assembly GCA_946800305.1). Lineage (NCBI taxonomy): Eukaryota > Viridiplantae > Streptophyta > Magnoliopsida > Fabales > Fabaceae > Medicago > Medicago arabica. The sequence goes on along the minus strand of OX326968.1, from coordinate 3,574,186 downwards.
TCATTTTTTAACATAAATTATTATTTTCATAAAAAGTTAAATATTTTACCTAAGAAATTAATTATTTGTTTGACCATCACATTTTTGAAAGGTTGTACATAGTCACATATTGATTAATTTTGTTTATGGTTAAATAAATATTTAAAATTGTTAATATTCATTTTAAGGCATCTTACATTTTTGTTTAATTCTAAAATATACAACTTTAAACTGCTTGAGACTAAAAGCCCGTTTGATGGCCAGAATATGATATAAAGCTGGATAGAGATAGCATATGATAAAGACATGATAAACATTATTATATCATATGTTTGATGCGCACATGATAACAAAGATAATATTATTATAATTAAATGAAAAAATTGCTCCTATGATTAATTAAATACTATAAAAATGGTATGTTATTAATTACAATAGAAAATACATGCTATCATTATTTTAAAAATGACAATATTTTAAAAATGGCAGAATATCAAGATAATAATTAAGGAATGATCTTCTAATCCATCAGGATAATTTTTAACCCAGCATATACTCATGATAGAAATCACAAAGGAAAGTTATGATAGATAAATGATTTATTTTATCTTATCCCTTTGGTGCTTCAAACATGAGATTTAAGCAGGATATGATTAATGTATCATATTCTGATCCATATCCTGACCATCAAACGAACCCAGGTTGGAAGACATAAGCAATGTTTCTCTCAAATAAAGGTATATTGTAGTATTGTCGAGTTGTTAACTTAATACTTCTTCAATCTTATAATAGGTGTTCTTTTTTTTATATTTTTTATTATCTTAAATTATTTGTTTTATAATATCAATACAACGTTTTTTTAATCTTTTTCCACTAATTTATTGTTTTTCAATCATCTATAATTAACTCCACGAACTATAATTAATATAGATGTTTTAGTAAATGATACATATTTTGCTGTTAAAATCATAATCATTTGTTTAATAATTGTGTGAAACTCAAATGAGACACCTAATGTGAGACCAACGAAATATCAAGAGTTTAGGTTCCTAAATGTAGTTCAAAAATCTATCTGGGGGTTCAACGAGTGAAATTGAATCAGCAATGGCGATGAATCAGAGATTCGGAGAAGAAGAATCGTGTGTAGAATTTGTGATGAATCAAGGATTGGTGAAGAATCGGTCATGAATATGAGATTTGTGATAAATTGATGAATCAAGGATTGGTGAAGAATCGGTCATGAATCAAGAATTTGTGAAGAATCGTATGAAGAATTTGTGATGAATCAGAGATTCGGAGATGAAAAATCGTATGAAGAATGGTGAAGGATCGGTCATGAATCTGAGATTCGATTGTGTATATTCTGTTTGAGACTTGGGAGAATTTTTTTAATAAATCTATATATTTTTCGAGTAATAAATAATAATCGTAATTTTTTTTCGTAAAAAAAACAACATAATAATAGCGTTTTTTTCAGAGGAATAGTAAGTAATAACGACACCATCTGTATTGAGTGTATTTTAGTAGTAGTTTTAATTGAGATTTTCTAGCAACACCGTTTGTAGTAATATAATGGTAGCATAATCAATATTTTCTTGTAGTGAAAATAGTAACGGATTAGGTTTTTTTTTGTTGAGAGAAACACGGTTTAGGGTTTGCTATATATATCTGAGTTTGCATGGAATTTAGGGTAGCCGAGTTTACATGAAAATTATGATATTCTGTTTGTAAACGTATTAAATAAGTGTACAACAACTTGTAAGAAAAAAAAAAAGTCTAGAGAAACAATAGATATATACAAACGATGACACAACATGATAAGAATAAAAAACTCATCAGTGAGGAGAAATATTATGGATTACTGCATTTTAGAGCATAGTTTTAAAAACCGGACCGGTCGTCAACTTGGTAAGGTCATTGAGTCACTGGGTCATTGGTTGAACCAGATTAAACCGTTTAACTTGGTTGTAAAACTCGGTCTATATAAAAATGTATTTATGTATTAAACTAGGTTGGATCAGATTGATCTAGATCACTCAATCTCAAAAAATAAAATAAAAAACTCATAAAATCTTGTCAAAACTCGTCAAAATTAACCATTATATTACCTGCACAAAAAATACTATATTTAAATAAATATTTAATATTTTTCCTCTAAAAATCATAAATATTAAAAATTACAATTTTTTTTATCAAAAACATAAAATAAAATAAATTACAACTTATTTTAACCAATTTAGTCAAAAAAGAATTGAAGCATACATGACAAGTATACTCCGCTTCAAAAAAATAATAAGTGATAATGTAAAAAAAATAAAACATACGTGATTAATGAATGTTCAGTGAAAATTCAATTCTGCACTTTAATGTTTTATATATAACTATTAAAAAGTAAAACTAATACTCCCTCCGTTTCAAAATACATGTCCAATTTTTGCAATGTGCACTATTCACTTGACTTACTTTGACCATACTTTTTAACTAATGTATAAATAAAAATATTAGCATGTAAGATGTTGTTTGATTTGTCTCGACAAATATTTTCAAAATATTAAATTTTTATAATTTTTTACTTTAGATAATTAAAGATATTAACGGTCAAAATTGTGCATTAACATATGTGAAGTGGTTGACTTGGAACATGTATTTTGAAACGGAGGGAGTAACAAAGAAGCATTGCATTGGTAAAAGCATAAGACAGTGAGAGAAGAAGACGTATTGTGTTCCTTTGCATTTACGAATTTCTTGCACCTTTTTTCCCTTGTCATGTTTTAGTTGCCTGCCTTCTTTCCCGTTGGTTTTTCTTAGGGGGTGTATTGGATTAGGATTTTAAAGGACAATTTTTGTTTAAAAAAGTATTGAGGATTTTAAAAGACTTTGCAGGATTTTGATGACTTTGATGATTTTAAAAGACTTTGCAGGATTTAATTCATAAGATTTTAAAGGATTTGAAATGTTTTTAATGGATTTCAATAGATTTTATGAATTTCAATGACTCGTTGAAAAAAATGATCATAACGCACTCTCTTTCACAAAATCGAACACACTTTCTTTCACAAATCCATGCAGACTCTTTTATTTATTTTACTTTTTTTTTACGGGAGAGCTTGAGAGAGAGAGAGAGGGAGGGAGAGAAAGAGAGAAACGAGAGAGTGAGAGAGAAGAGAGAGAGAAGGGGGGGGGGGGGGAGGGAAAAGAGAGGGAGAGAAGAAGAGAGTGAGAGAGAAGGGATGTGAGAGAGGGGAGAGAGATATAAAATAAAAGGAAAAACAATCCTAAGAAATCTCATGTTTTCATGAAAGACTTTTTTATGCTAAAATTTCACTAGAAAATCTCTCAAAATCCATCAAAATCTAATTTATTCGAAATTTGAATGATTTTGAATACCACGAGACTTTTTTTAAGTGATGACGAGTCTTGATTGAATACCACAAGACTTTTTTTAAATTGCAAAGAGTCTTGATTGAATACCACAAGACTTCTTTAAATTAGAAAGAGTCTTGATTGAATACCACAAAACTTTTTCATGATAAAAAAGTCTTTTAAAATCCCTTAGAATCATAATCCAATACACCCCTAGTTAATATACAACAAACTTTGTATTTTCCCTTTAAGAGTTTATATATCACCTTTCAGTTTTCAAAATTAATTATAATAACCACTTTTAGTATTCATAATTATCCATGTATAGAATAAATATGGGTTAAATGGACAAAATGGAAAGAGTTTCTATATCACCTTTCAGTATTATGATATATAAAATCCTTAAACAAAGTTATACAGCTGTAAACTATTCTTCAATACATTGCAAACCAAATCAGGATCATTAACCAGGCATCTTTTTCAAAAGTTTCCCTTGCATGAAGCTGAAAAGAAAACGAAATGAAAATAAGTAATAATACGTGCAAAAAAGATTTTCTAATGCACAGGGCTTAGGCTCTTTTTCATTCCAAAAAAAATAAACATTCTTATATTTAAAAAATTCTGTCTTACCTTCTCACCCACTTTGTACTTTTTAAATAATAATTTTCTTTTCAAGAGATAAAATATTGAATATACAGAAGAAAACGATATTAAGAAGAAGAGAGAACAAAATAATTTACCTCTTGATGTAATAGTAACAAAAGTCTGCTAAGATGAAAGACTGAATTATCTCACATATTAAAAGTGCCAGCATCCAGAAATAGCCATATCCGAAAAAAAATAGATATTTCCCACGAGTATCATAAGTCTACAAAAGGTAAGAGAGCATTTCAAATTATTCAATGTGTTCCAATCCTAAGATGTTTCAAATTGCCCATGGTTATATAAACTTTTATTTCAAAGTTAATTATATTATAGAATAAAAAGTTAGAGGTCTTACATTCAAATCCAAATAAGGATGAAAAATTAATCTAATAGATAATTATTAGAATTTTCCATTAAAAAAAGAAGCTATCATTCTAGTGTTATGGACATAGTACAATTTTAGAATATTTAAATAAAAATTTGGAAATCTGATAAACTAGTATTAGACAATGATCTGAATTATACATTGAATGTAAAATAGACTTACATAGTTTCTTTATTAAACATGTTTACGTAGTTGTGACTTAAAATATGATGATTTTAAAATAATTATTTTTTGGTCGTATTAACGAATGCTCTAAGAATATTGGTAAATGAAGTGTGATCAATGGGAAGATAATGCACCATTGATAATCATATGTGTGAATGTAGTCACCAAGTCACCCAATGATGAAGAACACCTCTGAATGTGGAAAAGGGGGACCTGGAGCGGCTGGATCAGGAAACTGTTAGCCGGATAATTGGATACGCACTCTTAGATACTGATTTGGCGACGACACGTGGGGCTCACACGCATGGAAAATAGTGGCGTGTGGAGGCACATTCATCGTAAGATGGCAGCGGAGAAAATGGCCATCATGCACGCCGAAGGATTACGCGGTGGTATGGTGGTGGCGCAGCGATAAACACATCCCTAGGAGCAAAAGACTACTAAAAGGTGGTGCTGCCAACGATAAATGGCACCGCCGGCAGCAACAGCGAAGCATAGAGAAATGTCACATAATTAGAACCAGCTCTGATACCATGTTAAATATGTGAACTCTGTGAAAAACTCTGTGTGTGTCTATAATATGGGACCACACACCTTGTATTTATAATGGTTTTACAATAAATACATTGAATGCTTACTAGTCTAGGAAGTTGAATACTCTTATGTGTAATCATAATCAATCTAGGAAATAGTATAATTAAAGGAATATCTAAATATTCTTAATTGTAACACTTATTTTTAAAACTTTAACCAATGTCCTAAAGACACTCGTTAGCATTTTTTTCTCACTATGGCTCTGTTTGGTAAAATCAAGCTATAAGCTAGCTGATAGCTGATAAGCTAGCTGATAGCTGAAAAGCTAGCTTATAGCTGATGACTGATAGCTGATAGCTTATAGCTGAAAAGTTCACTTATTGAAAATAATGTGTTTGGTAAAATTAGTTGTTGACGTGACTGATAAATATAAAATGACATAAAATGACATGTTTTTATTTTTTATTTTTTTTATAAATTATATACATTTTTTTTACTTATTTATTTAATTTTAAATATTTGAATTTATTTTAAATTACGTTAATCTCCAAAATGATAAATGTTTGTTATGAATTCAATTAATATTTTTTTATTTCACTAAAATGGTTTTACTATTTGATGCCGATTTTATTTAAAACTTTATATTATATTATATGAATTGAAAACAAGTTAAAAAAAAAGAAGGAAAAAGAACAAAGAAAATATATGGTAGTAAGTGGTAACGTGTAAGTGGCTTTGCACTAAAGCTGGGTAGTTTTTTTTTTAAGATAAAAAAAGTGGGTAGTTACATATGAATATGGGTAGTTTTTTCTAATTAAAAAATAATAAAATAAAATTAATAAGGTTAAAATTGGAAGAGAATATAAAAAGTTACCAGCTATAAGCTCAAAAGCTACTTGAAATAACTTTTCAAAAAAAGCTATAAGCTCGTAAGAAAAACTTGTTACCAAACACATCACGTTTTCATCCAACGAGCTTATAAGCTAGTCCAACAAGCTATAAGCTAGCTTTTTTGTATTACCAAACACAGCCTATCTAAGCAGTGGTAGTAAACGAATATTGACAACAAGGTCATCTGCCTTCTCCACCCACATCCTCCTTTTTAGAGTTAAACTTCAACCTACTTTTCACACAAACATGAACAAATTTTGTGTTGGCATCTCCCTCTTTGAGTCACCTTTCGTATTCAAAACCAAACTATAATTACCTATACGATGACATTGATCTTGTGGGTAGTTAGATATTGTCAATCTAAACAAGCTAATTTTATGAAATAATTTCATAAAAAAAAAATGAAAATTATTTTTCATTTAAAACGCCAATGACTATTTATCTCATATCAATTTATATTTCTATGACAATAGAGGTATATGTTACGTAAGAATTAATGAAACTCACATGAATAATCCAAAATGCTAGTGTGAAGAATCTTGAAACACCAAGAGCAAATACATAGTATCCTGTGAATGTTTCAACCATCTGAAAACATGTGCTAGAATTACAATATTATCCTTATTAAGACATAAACAAATTATATATAGTAGAACAAAGGCCAACGGTTTCCAACCTTTGCATTTTTCATATAACGGAGCTGAGGGAGTATTGAAATAGTTTCCAAATATGTAGGAAACACCCAAAAAGCTCGAACTAACCAGAAATGACGTGCAAATATCGGGTGGATTATTATTGCCAAAATTGCAGAAGATATCACCTTGTAAACAATCAATAGACTATGTTATTTTTCGTTGAAGTACATGCATGACCTTAAAAAAATTAAAAACATTATGGAACCATAACAATGAGAACATAAGACACAGTTAAATAAAAAATCTATAAAACTTTATCTAGTATACATCATTGTTAACAAGATACTTCAGTTATTAATTCCAAAAGCAAACCCTAGCCTTTGTACCATTGCTAGACATTGTATGCCACTTAAACCATATCCTAATTTGTGATTTATCTTACCTCACTTTCTCAAAGAGTTTATATCGTTAACATGGTATCGAAGGGCAAAGTTTTATTTTATTTTTGGCTAAAATGCACTTTTGACCTCCAAGTTTCACAAACTTGCGATTTTGACCCCCTTATTTTCAAAATAGCACATTTGCCCCCTCAAGTTTCAGCCCATTTGCAAAACCATGACCCCCTTGATTTTTACTCGGTCAAAGCGGACATGTCGCATTTTTTTGCCACATAGACTGCCTACGGGATTTTAGAATGAAATTTTTTTTCCCTCACTTGACCATTGTTCAACGGTTCTTTTCTTCTTCCCCATAAAACAATCTCTCTTCCCACTCCATAACCATTTCTCCTTCATCCTTCTTCTTCACAGACAAATCTGCATCCTCCTTCTTCACTCATAAATATGGTTCATCCTTCTTCTTCTCAAACACCATTTATGTATTTTTCTTTTTATTTTAATTCCAATAACAAGTATTGGTAACATTTTAATTTTAATAATATCCACCGTGGCAAAAAAAAAAACACAACATGTCAGCTTTGACCAAGTCAAAATCAAGGGGGGCAATGGTTTTGCAAAGGGGCTGAAACTTGAAGGGCCAAATGTGCTATTTTAAAAATAGGAGGGTCAAAATCACAAGTTTGTGAAACTTGAGGGGCCAAAAGTGCATTTAAGCCTTTATTTTTTAGATGATTTAATTTTATATTCTCTTCACATGTACTGGCAAATGATTTTGTGATTTGTTTGATGCATTTGGTTCTCTCTGTTGCACAATTTTTTTATGTTTTTTCGGCGACCTCTCTCTCCCTCCCTCTCTACTAGAGTGATTTTCTCTATTACCTGTCCCAATTTGTTTTCAATTTTTGGTTTTTAGTTGACGTGGATTTACAATTTTGTTATGCGGTATGATTTTAATTTTTTCCGCAGTCTCAAAAACAATTAGGAATTCTTGTAAGTTATGTTATGGATTTGATTTTGTTTAGGTTTTTTTGTTGCTTCGCTTAATGTGTTTCTCTACTAATTTGGTATTCTATTATGGTTTCGTGATGACCAGTTCTATAATTATTTTAGTTTTATCTCTTGATGGTTGATTACACTCTTTACTACAATTTTATTGATAATATTCTTGTTTCTTCTTTGGTTTCCCCGACTTAGGTTTCTTCACATTAATCATGTATAGGGGTATCACTCTTTACTACAATTCCGAACATTTCTTGTCACACAACCATATGTCATGTTTGTCTCCTCTATTATGGGGCATCACATCATATTTATATGATCATAAGTCATTTATGTCTTTAAATCATACACCAACAATTAAATTTATGAATGTTTAGGGCACATATAGGGGTTGTTCCACCACTCATTTTAATTCCAACACCACACAACCTCTGGTCTGTCGGAGAAGACAACAAAAAAGCCTAAAAAACTTGAGTCAAGAAAACTAACTCCCGATCAAAAATCAAAAGCAATCGGTCCATCAATCTCCCAAAATGAATCACTAAGGCACCCCTCAACTCCCGGACCATTGGAAAAAACACATTAACGATCCCAAAAACTTGAAATCAGACACTAACTTCTGATCTCGAAACAAAGGTGATCAACCCCACTAGAATCCCAAAGACGAACCACCACAGAAACAACTCAATACCGACACTAGTAAGCAACAATAGATATGGACCCAGATCAGAGGTCACCACAAGCAGACCGAGGAAATAAGGAAAAAAAAACCCAAAAAAATCAAAACCCCCCACAACTCCTCATCACCAACACCACACACACAGCCACACAAATATCACACTTCCAGGAATTCAACTCCAAATCAATCACGTGAAATTCTTTCACCCTTACTAACTATCTAGACCCACCTTCCACTCTAAGCATGTCTCTCATCAAATCACCTTAACACGCATAAAAAACAATCATCGCAAACCTGCCAACCTCCTAAAACACCCTGCTAGAAACACCTAAACAAAATCCTTGGTGAGCGATAAACAACCCATAAAACCAAGATCTACAGACCGCAAGCAACCACCTCCGTTCATAGTAGCGAAGGTGTTGAGAACACACCCTTACGGGTAAAAGCATCAAATCACAATTCAAACAAAGCAACCAGCGTCAAAGCAGGCCATCCACGATCGATCTAGGTCGTGGGCCGGTGGTGTGGAGAAACTGTAACAAAATCTCTTCGCACCGCCAGCTCCTAGATCTACATGGTGGAAAGTGGTTTCAAATTAGAAGGGAAAAGGTAAGGAACGCAGAGAGAGGAAGTTAGAGATAAAGTAGAGGAAAATTTTCTAGACAGAGAAATTTTTGTTTTGCTTTTGTGGTTTTTGGTTCACATTGTTGTTGTATCGGTTTTCAGTGGCATGTTTATCAAATGTGTGTTAAAAATGTCTTTTTAGATGGTGGTTTTAAAAAAAGGCTTATATAATACCTCCACTAGGTGTTTCTTATAACCAGGGGAAGTGTACAAGTTGAAATATACCTTTTATGGCTTGAAACAAGCTTGATTTGAGAATTTCTACATTATGATCACATCTCTTGGTTTTTGCCCTAGTGATCATGATTGTAATTTAGTTCTCATAACAACTTCTTATGATTGTATTGTACTCTCCTATATTTTGTTGATATGATTGTTTGAAGTGTTGATGTTGATGGGATTGAGGAGTTGAAATTATAGATAGATAAACAATCTGCGATGAAGGATTTGGACATTCTTCGCCACTTTGGGATTTAAATTGCCTACTCTCATAGATGTTTCCTTCTTTCTTAATCTAAGTATATTGTCAACATTATTTAACAAACTCACATTTTTATATACTAGATTAATTACGCCCCCTCTTATAGTGTTTTTCTTCATATTACTAGACCTAATATTGCATGTTATGTGCATGTTTTCAGTCAATTTGTTGTTCCCCTAGTTTAATGCATTCAGCAATTTTTTGGTTGTTGTTGTTGCATTCTTTGGTATCTTTGAGGCACCTAATTTCAAAGCTTTTTTTTTTTTGTTCTTTCATCTTCTTCTTTGGATTTGTGTGCTTACTCTAGATTTTGTATTTTTTTAGAAGATTCTCACATTTATTGGAAAAGCAAGTATACATTGTCTCTCCTTGTTTTACAGAATTCAAGTATCGTCCTACGACAACCACCACTTTAGAGATAATGTGCTTGCATTGGATTTTAAGTAAATGTACCGTGAAACATTCTTTGAATGCATAATAAAAACTTGCTAAACTATGACCTAGAATTACACAACAAAGTTTTATAAAAACAAGTATCACATAACAAAGAGAAATCATTACCAAAACAGATAACCTCATGTTGTCAAACTCCTTGATATAGGAAGACTTCAGCCTGAATCTTATCAACCAAATAACCAATAATGTTGACATGAGAAGTATCAGATCCAGTGCAGTGTGGATTTTAGACGTTATGTAGACTCTACCAACTAATCTTGTTGCTAGAAATAAAGCTGTGAGCTCTTGGCTCTTGAGGGATAAACCTATAAATAATATTAACCAATAGATTTTAATACAAAACATGACAATTAAGCATAAACTACTACTTAATGATTAATTGTAATGGGTTCAAGTAAAGAGATAAGTTTCTACCAGACCACAATTAGCTGGTGTTGATAACTCATGGGGTCACACATTTGTGACTGTCTGATCAAGATTGAATGTTATTTAAGTCATGATTGTGTTAATACGTAAAAGAAAAATTACTACATTGAATCAATTTTCTTACACAACACTTGTTCATCTCTCAATGATGAAATAATATGTTATGAGACTCTACTTATCTCTCTATCATATAAATCACTCCAAAGCTCATTTTCTCAAGGAGGAAAAATATCAAGACAATCTCCAATTGATGATGAGAAATTCAGAAACTTACCAACGCAAGTCTTGTGAACATAGAGCTTGTATACGAGGACAACAAGGCCAACAATATGGATTGTGTCAGAGATTATGAAGAAAAAATCAGTATTTGTGATAGTAAACTTTAGAGCCACCAAAGCACAAAAAACAAGCAATATTCCAAAAAAGATCTTCACTTTCATTGATCTCTTCCTCAACCATATAGACAAAACATTCACAGGAGAATCCCTCTTTGATCCCATTTTGTGACCAAAACCAAAATATGGGTGTTTTTGCTTTAGTTTGTATTTGTGCTCTAACAAGATGGAGACAAATATAAGAGCTTAGAGAAGGATATATTCTTAGTGACACCAGGAGAGCATGCAATGAATGCAAATATGGACTATTTGAATGTGGGCCCTGATTTGGCACGAAAAAATACTGTTTTTTTCTTTATAAAACAAAAGGAAAATATTTTCATTTCTTTTTTTGATAAAACGGAAAATATTTTCTTTGAATGCTTGAATTAGCTCCTTTAATTTTCGTTTGGTATGTTATACCAAATATTGGTTATTTAATGACAGTTCCCACATAGGCTCGTAAGAATATTTTAGATTTCTTTTTTCCTTTTTGAGTTTTATTTCGTCTTTTTTTTTTATAGTTCATCCGAGGTTCTCCACTCGAGATAATTTAAAATGTGAATGATCAAACATTGGTTTGTGTTTTGTTATATTGTCGGTGTTATTGAAAAAAATAATGCATAAATTTTTCAAATATTATCATATAACTGAATATTCATCCACGGATTGTTTAAATAATTCTTCGATAATTTTTTTGACCAAAATAATAAAACCAATTGACTTTCAAAAAAATAATAAAGACAGTATTAAATTTATTCAAATTATTTCAGACATGATTCATATTTTAACATAAATTATTATTTTCATAAAAAGTTAACTATTTTACCAAACAATAAATGAAAATTAATTATTCATTTGACTATGACCTTTTTAAAAGGATGAACATAAAAGTCACATATTGATTAATTTTATTTTGACTAACATATTGATTAATTTTTTTTATCTTTAAATAAATATTTTAATTTTTTTTTGGTCAAGTAAATCTTTTAAATTTAAAATTGTTCATAATCATTTTATGGCATCTTTAAATTTTGTTAAATTCTAAAACATACAACTTTAAACTGTTTGGCATTTGAAGGTGGCATTTAGGATAGGTGAGGGAAAAGAATTCCTCATCACGAGGAAGTAGTTTTTAACCATTAGATCAAATATAAATATTAATCTTATTATAGTCTCTCCATACTAAATTTTTTCCCACTTTAAATTTTTACCCTTCCACACCCCACCATTCAACATGACAATCTTTAATTATTTATTTCTCCATTAGATTAAACTAACACTATTGATATTCTGATTTTTAGATCTTCGTTTTGGGGTATGGTTTTTTTAACATCTTTAATTTTAGGAAATTGGTGTTAAAATCATGATAGTGATGAAGATTTTTTTTTTTAGGAGTTGAAGTTCTGCGTGTTCGGCCGTTGAAAAGTTTTTGTAGTGACGAGAAGAGTTGACACACCCGAAAGTTTAGAAGTTTGTTTCACGACTATTAATAATAAGTGGATTAATTTTTTCTCTCTTGCTAAACCAGGAGAAAGGACATGGGAAACAACAACCTACCAACTAGGTTGGCACCCCGAAGAGCCCCCATCCTATGTCACCAAACTCAAATATTATTAAAAAAATAGGTAAAAGTATTTACAAGAGAGGGAACTAGACCAAAACCCTCAAAGAAAAATAATAATAAAAAAGGAAACATAAAGCAAACAACCGCCTAAGAATTAAAACCTATAGTGAGGCATACCACAACGGTGTGGGAAATAGTTTGAAAAAAATCTAATGGTGAGATTCTATAATAAAACTATGCTCTTCATTTGATCTAAGGGTTATAAATCAACTTTCTTATGGTGGGAAACTCTTTCCCTCACCCACCCTAAATGCCACCTAGAAGACATGAGATGTCTCTAAAATAAAGGTACATTGTAGTATTGACGAGTTGTTAACTTAATATTAAGAGTTAATTAGCTTCCTAAATGTAGTTCAAAATCTATCTAGAGATAGTTGTAAAATTGATACTAATATCATTTATTTAATAAAAAAGTGTCTTAAAGGTTGAATTTTTCCCATGATTGTTAGCATACACTTTTAGGAGGTTAGAATACCGCTTTTCCACAAAAATAAAAAATTAATGAATAAAATTTGACTAGTGAATATATGTTTACTCGGAACAAAATTAGAATTTTGCATGTTTTGGGTGAAAAATGAAAATAAACTCAGGTGTCCTTAAAATGCTATGAAAGTTCGCGCATATTTTCCATGTATTTTTATAATGCCTTTGCAAATAATTGATTTAAAATTCAATTTATAGGTTCGTCCTGTTGTATTTTTTGACTTTTTCTCTGACACATTTTGTGTTGGGAGGAACGTCAATGGTAGTAATATATTTCATTTTGATTTAAAAAAAATGTAGGTTGAGATTTCCTTTGTTTTATTTTTTGATTTTTTCACATTAAAAAAATTAATAATTAATCCATTCTTTATAATTTTTAAAAACTATATTGAGGATGTTAGAACTATATAGTTTTTAAAATTTATAAAACGATTCAACCTCGAAGGCTTCTTAGTAGATGGTTTCATTAGGTAGAATGTATTATGAGTTTTGAGTCTTCCTCCTCTTTGTGCCCTTCGATCTTTGGGTTCTTGGAACTCGTCTCGTGGCATCCCTTATATGTGTGTAACAACAAATTTTCTATAAAGCAAACCCGTTTATTTTTTTAATTATTTATCTATTATAAATAGAAAGAAACAAATTTAGCACAGCATGAAACAAAAACATTATATTCTCTCTATCTAAAAAGTGTATTGATTTTAGTGTCCAGCTTTTTAGAAATTAGCACCAAAATAAAATTCTTCAATTTTCTTCTCCAATTTTATTCTCTTCAATTTTTTCATACCATCAACAAATCTTTGATCGATTCAATCCTAACCAAAATCTAATTAGAGAAAAGTTCTGATATCAATCCCTGAGATTCAAACCCTTGTCAAATCTCTTCGATCCTCTGTTTGTTTGAAAAGCCTTAGACAGTCATAATTGCATCTCTAACTTTTCATCTCTTTTGATCAAAATTTAGAGGAAATTTTAATATTGAGTTTTTTCGAGATTAATTGAGTTGCAAAATTATGATTTTCTGATTTTTTTTTATTTTCCTAGTTTAATTTGAGTTTTTTGGGTTTTTTATTTTTTATTTTTTTATAAATTCTTAGATCACCTTCCTTTTGTGCTTCAACTTCTAAGGTTTGTTTTTTAGATTTCCCTAGAACTCTTTGAACCACAAAATAATTTGAGGCCTCATCGTAGCCAATTAAGTTAGACCAACATCTTCCCTAAAAAAAAGAGTTAGACCAACATCTATAATTATTGTTATATTATATATTTATAATTAAATTGAATTTTTTTAATGCATTTCTTGGTACAAAATTTTGATGTATAAAGTCTTAGTCTGGGTTTCTTGGTCCAATTTTATTATGTTTATTTGGGTTTATATCTACAGGAAACTTGTCAGTGAGAAGAAATAAAAAGTAGAAGGGGTTACACACACAAGTTCTCTTTAATACCTCTAAAAAAAATAATCTATTTTAATACTTTTTTAATGACAAATATTAATATGTTAATTATTTGGGAAATATTTTTCCTCCTCATCAATACTTGAACCTTAAATTACTCAACTCTTTTAATCTTTAACTCTCACCCCATTTTTAAGTAGTCCAAATCTTTTTCCAATTGAACCAACCCATTACTGGTATGCAAACCTCCATCTTTAGTACTTCATTGCCTGGTCTCTCTTCACTATATTTTTATTTTATATCTCTAGTTTTCCCAAACACAGTGTAAAGGAATGATTAATATTTTCCCATGAAATTATTCATAGTAAAACCTTGATGTTCAATTATTTTCTGAAATGTTGCACGTGTCCATTTAACAATGGTACTAAATCATTTCCAGAAAACACTCTTATTCTTTTACCAACTCTTCTAAATTCTCATTCTCAAAGGAAACTTTTTGCCTCCCATAGAAGTTGAAGAGACTAAATGACAATCATTTGAGAATCCTCTTTACTACACCTTATGTTAAGAATATGTCTCTGTTTGTGTAATAAAGGATAAATGAAAGAAAATGCAAGGAATATCGATCACTTTCAGTATTCCATCTTGATATGTATTTATAATAATGTTGAATAATCACTTTTTCAAAATTAATCATAATAACCACTTTTAGTATTTATATTTGGGAACTTCGGTACACATCATTAATTGTACCAATACTCTTACTCTATAAATTTATAAATTAACGATCATTTTAAGAAATAAAAGCTATTTGTCAATATTTATATTTTAGAAAACTTCATCTTATAAGAAAAGACATCATTTCATTATTTATTATATTAAATTTTTAACGTTTTCTCATAAAAAATAATCAATATTCTCTATTATGAGTAATAAAATTCAAAAAAGTAAATTTTATTTCGTCGAAGCTTTTGGTAAATAAGATTTTATTACTATAATTATCAATGACAAAAAATAATTTTTTTTTCAAAAAAACAACTCATTTAATTATTAATTTAACAATTTCGTATACCGGTACACTCAAATTTTTAGATGTATCATAGAATTAGCCTTTATAATTATCCATGTATAGAATAATTATGGGTGGACAAAAAGTAAAGAGTTTATATATCACCTTTCAGTATTATGATATATAAAATCCATAAACGAAGTTCCAGTTGTAAACTCTTCTTCAATGCATTGTAAACCAACTCAGGATCACTAAACAGGCATCTTTTTCAAAAGTTTCCCTTGCATGAAGCTGAAAAGAAAACCAAATGAAAATGAGTAAAAATACATGCAAATCCATATTCTTTTACAAATTGCCACCTTTGACTTAAATATACATTTGTGTTGTTTATGCCTTCAATTTGTGATGTTGGGAAAACTTGGAATCGTGATACGATTTATGAAGCGTGTCACGATTTCGCAATGTCGAGAGCATATTTTGCAGGGTGTTCAATCATGACACAATTTTGGAAAAATGTGTCACGATTTTCGGCTTGCTGGGCACGTTTTCAGGATAAGGTTGGTCGTGCCTTGGGTCGTACGCACCAACCGTGTCACGATTTGGCCAATTGTGACACGATTTTGACAGCTGAAGACTGCTATATAAGGGTTTCTTTGCAGATTTTGAAGAAGACAGGAGAAAGAGAGAGAAACTTGGGACTGAAAAGGAGGGAACTTTAGGGTTGGGTGTCTTTGTAGTGAGGTTCTCTTGGGTTGGAAAACATTGTAAACACCTTGAGTGAGTGGAAATCATTGAGTGTCTTGATTTTTGGTGAGATTGAGAAAATTGGTAGAAATTAGGTTTATTCTTTGTGAGCTTGTTTAAGCTAATTTCTTGTAACCTGTTTGTATCTCTTTGGAAGAACTCTTTGATAGTGGATTGGAGAGTTAAATCTCTCCCCTAAAGTAGGTCAAGTTGGATCGAACTGGATCAACAATCTTTGGTGTGTTTGTTTCTCTTCTACCCTTATCTTTTGCTTGTGGTTTTCTGTTTTTCACTTTGATTACTAGATTTTATCTAGGTGTTGTTAATATTGATGTTGCTTGTGTTCACTTTGATTATGGTTACTACTTTCCTTTGCTCCACACATCATTGTTTATTTGTGTGAGTTTTGAGTCCGAATTCACAACAATGACGGCCACCGTGGGGCATAAGAGTGAATTGGTTTAGTGAGTACCATGGGTTCAAAGTAGGATATTGAGAAGTTCATCAGAATTAACGATTTTGGGTTACGGAAGGTGAAGATGCAAGCGGTGTTGATACAACAAAAGTGTGAGAAAGCTTTGAAGGATGAAGGTGCGTTGCCGATCACCATGACACAAGCGCAGAAGACTGAGATGGTGGACAAGGCTAGGAGTGCCATTGTCTTGTACCTCGGGTACAAAGTTTTGAGGGATGTCGCGAAGGAACCTACTGCGGCGTCGATGTGGTCAAAGTTGGAGTCATTGTATATGACCAAATCTTTGGTTCATAGGCAATTCCTTAAGCAACAACTCTACTCAATCAAGATGGTGGAGTCAAAGACCGTAACATAGCAATTAATAGAGTTCAATTAAATCCTTGATGATCTGGAGAACATTGAGGTGCAACTTGAGGATGAAGACAAAGCTATATTCTTGTTGTGTGCTCTACTGAGATCATTTGAATCATTTAAGGATACCATGCTCTATGGCAAAGATTGCACTGTCACCTTAGAAGAAGTTCAAGCGGCTTTGAGAACCAAGGAGTTGACCAAGTCCAAGAACTTGAGAGCGGATGAAAACAGTGAAGGCCTTAGTGTCTCAAGAGGAGATGGTGGCGGTTGAGGTAATCGGGAAAGCTCAAAGAGCGGAAACAAGACAAAGTATAAGTGTTATAAGTATCACAAGTTTGGTCACTTTAAGAAGGATTGTCCGGAGGACAATGACGACTACGTGCAAGTTCTGTCAGAGGAGTATGAGGATGCGGGTGCTTTGGTGGTATGTTGTTGGGAAGATGAAGAAGGTGAGGTTTCTCACCTTGGTATTGATGCCTTGTAGAGAGGTGATTGTGTGGAGAGACATTAAACACTCAACATCAGCCTGGAGAGGCGGTGAGAAGAATACTCAAGGTCGGCCTGGAGAAGTGGTGGTAAGAATACTCGTGATCAACCTTTGAGGTGGAGTTGCAAGGCAAAAGGCATAGTGTGTGTATGCATTTGGAAGTTGAGGTAGAGAAAGCTCAACTTGAGGTGGAGTTAGTGACACCGGAAATGGTACGACTATGGATGTCTTGGGTGTTATGCTCTAATTGCGAGCATGAGAATTCTTCATGAGTACGGAAGACATTCCGGGGTTTAAAGAATGTATGGTGTGGCTTGTGTGATTACCTAAAAGACCAAGGGTGATTGGATGCAAGGTGATCTTCAAGGAAGCGAGAGACGTTCCGTGGTTGAAGAGGGTTTAATGTAGACTTGTGGAGCTACTTGGTGTGGTTTGATGCAAGGGAAAAGAAAAGGGAATTGGTGGTTGAAGGTTAAAGTGGCGTCATCATCAATTTGAAGTCAAGGTGGAGAATGTTGTTTATTCCTTCAATTTGTAATGTTGGGAAAACTTGGAATCGTGACACGATTTGTGAAGTGGGTCACGATTTTGCAATGTCGAGACATGTTTTGCAGGGTGTCCAATCGTGACAGGATTTTGGGAAAATGTGTCACGATTTTCGGCTTGCTGGGCACGTTTTCAGGATTTAGTTGGCGAGCCTTGGATCGTACGCACCAACCCGTGTCACGATTTGGCCAATCGTGACACGATTTTGACAGCTAAAGACTGCTATATAAGTGTTTCTTTGCAAATTTTGAAGAAGAGAGGAGAAAGAGAGAGAAACTTGGGACTGCAAAGGAGGGAACTTTAGGGTTGAGTGTCTTTGTAGTGAGGTTCTCTTGGGTTGGAAAACATTGTAAACACCTCGAGTGAGTGGAAATCATTGAGTGTCTTGTTTTTTGGTGAGATTGAGAAAATTGGTAGAAATTAGGTTTGTTCTTTGTGAGCTTGTTTAAGCTAATTTCTTGTAACCCATTTGTATCTCTTTGGAAGAACTCTTTGATAGTGGATTGGAGAGTTAAATCTCTCCCCTAGAGTAGGTCAAGTTGGACCGAACTGGGTCAACAATCTTTGGTGTGTTTGTTTCTCTTCTCCCTTTATCTTTTGCTTGTGGTTTTGTGCTTTTCAGTTTGATTACTAGCTTAGTTCTAGGTGTTGTTATTATTGATGTTGCTTGTGTTCACTTTGATTGTGGTTACTACTTTCTTTTGCTCCACACATCATTGTTTATTGGTGTGAGTTTTGAGTCCGAATTCAGAACACTTTGACTTAAAAAATTCTCTCTTACCTTCTCACCCACTTTGTATTTTTTAAGTAATAATTTTCTTTTCAAGAAATTAAATATTGAACATACAAGAGAAAAAAATATTAAGAAGAGGAGAGAAGAAAATAATTTACCTCTTGATGTAATAGTAACAAAAGTCTGCTAAGATGAAAGACTGAATTAACTCGCATATAAGAAGTGCCAACATCCAGTAATAGCCATAGCCGAAAAAAAATAGATATTTCCCTCGAGTATCATAAGTCTACAAAAAGGTAAGAAAGCACTTCAAATTATTCAATGTGCTCCAATCCTAAGATGTTCCAAATTTCCTATGGTTATACAAACTTTTATTTCAAAGTTATTTGTATGTGGAATAATAAGTTAGAGGTCTTAGATTCAAATCCTGATAAAGGAGAAAAATTAATCTAATAACTAATTATGAGAATTTTCTATTAAAAAAAAAAGGATATCATTCTAGTTGTCATGGACATAGTACAATTTTATAATGTTCAAATAAAAATTTGGAAATTTGATAAACTAATATTTGACAATGATTTGAATTATATTCAAATAATGATTTGAATTATATCATGAATGTAAAATAGGCTTATTTTATATAGGTTTACATAGTTGTGACTTTGAAATATGTAAACCTTTGTAAACCTATGTTATGTAAGAAAACATTAAATTAAAATTGAAGGAAACTCACATGAATGATCCAAAATGCAAGTGTGAAGAATCTTGAAACACCAAGAGCAAATACATAATATCCTGTGAATGTTTCAACCATCTGAAAACATGTTTAAGAATTACAATATTATCCTTATTAAGACATAAACAAATTATAGATAGTAGAACAAAGGCTAGAGGTTTCCAACCTTTGCATTTTTTATGTAACGGAGCTGAGGGAGTATTGAAAAAGTTTCCAAATATGTAGGGATCACCCAAAAAGCTCGAACTAACAAAAAATGATGTGCAAATATTGGATGGATTATTATTGCCAAAATTGCAGAAGCTATCACCTTGTACACAATCAATAGAATATGTTATTTTTCGTTGAAGAACATGCATGACCTTAAACTTTAAAAACATTATGAAACCATATAACAATGAGAATTTCTACATTATGATTACATCTCTTGGTTTTCGCCCTCGTGATCATGATTCTAATTTAGTTCTCATAACCACTTCTCATGATTGTATTGCACTCTCCCTATATATTGTTGATATGATTGTTTCAAGTGTTGATGTTGACGGAATTGATGAGTTGAAATTATAGATAGATAAACAATTTGAGATGAAGGATTAGGACATTCTTCGCTAATTAGGGATTTAAATTGCCTACTCTCATATATGTTCTCTTATTTTTCAATCTAAGTATATTGTCAATATTATTTAGGCTAAATTACACCAGGAGTCCTTTAAGTTTGAGGTCTGTAATAAATTGGTCTTTTACGTTATTTTGGTCCTACATAAGTCATATAAGTTTGAGGTTTGTAACGTATTGGCCTTTTAAGTTATTTTGGTCACAAATAAGTCTTTTAGGTTTGTAAACGTTTTCGGTTTAGTCCTTCTACCACATCATTGTTTGGTTATTAGAAAGACTAAATTGAAAAAGTTTACAGACTTAAATGACCAAAATAACTTAAATGACCAATATGTTACAAACCTCAAACATAAAAGACTTATGTGTAACCAAAGTAACTTAAAGGACTAACCTGTTACAAACCACGAACTTAAAGGACCCCTGGTGTAATTTACCCTATTATTTATGGTGTGTTTGGATTGAGTGTTTAGGAGGGGAAGGGAGGGGAGGGTTTCCTTTTCTTTTTTAAATTACGGACTATATAACATGTTTTTCTAAAATAAATCAAGTGTAATTGAAGTATTATATGATCGTTTACTATGTTAATATGCTAACTTTTTAAAAAACACTTCATAGTGTCCGTAATTTCAAAATGAAAACTAAACTCTCCCACTCCCTTCCTCTCCTAAATCCTCCATCCAAACACACCCTTAACAAACTCACATTTTTTTTTTTATACTAGATTAGCGGATAGCTCTCTTGAGCTCAAGGTGAAATGTACCCCCTCTTAGTGTTTTACTTCATATCTCACTTTGTCACTTTGGTTTACAACTTAGGGAATTTTACCATTAATTACTAGACCTAATATTGCCTATTGTGCATGTTTTCAGTCAATTTGTTGTTCCCCTAGTTTAATGCATTGAACATTTTTGTTGTTGTTGTTGCATTCTTTAGTATCTTCGAGGCACCTAATTTCAAAGTTTTTTTTTCTTTCATCTTCTTCTTTGGATTTGTGTGCTTACTCTATGTTGATTTGGTTAGTGATTCCACTGCTCACAACTCTACTACTAGATTTTGTATTTTTTTCAGAAGATTTTTATTTTTATTGGAAGAGCAATCATAAATGTACCTTGAAACATTCTTTGAATGCATACTAAAAATTTGCTAAACTATGACCTAGAATTACACAACAAAGTTTTATAAAAACAAGTATTACATAACAAAGAGAAATGATTACCAAAACAGATAACCTCATGTTGTCAAACTCTTTGATATAGGAAGACTTCAGCCTGAATCTTATCAACCAAATAACCAATAATGTTGATACAAGAAGTATTACATCCAGTGCACTATGGATGTTAGCCTTTATGTAGACTCTACCCACTAATCTTGTTGCTAGAAATAAAGCTGTGAGCTCTTGGGTCTTGAGGGATAAACCTATAAATATGAAAATATTGTTTAGTTTGTCGCATACAATGCATTAAAAAGTTGAAAGAAATCCATGCAAATTAAAAGTTTGATAACCACAGAATTTTTTTGTAGGAAAAATAAGAGGTACTGTTATCTTCTTGCAATGCTAATAACTCAATTGTTTTAATCAGCTATACCAAATAATATTAACCATTAGATTTTAATACACACACATGAAAATTAAGCATAAACTACTACTTAATTTAGGGTAAATGTGTGTGCTTGAGTGAAGGAGGTAGGTTTTACCCCACAGTGAGCCTTTCATTGTTTCACTACTCTTCTTGATCCTTTTGGAATTCAACATACTTCTAAAATATGCCACATAATCTAAGAAGAATCAAACCAAAGACTTGCTTTCTAGGCTTTGGTATAGACCGATCCAAACCAAACTTATCAAACTCATTCTCTATTGGTTCGCATCGGTTTTATGTAATTTAAAACCGATCACCTGAAACCTGAATCAAGCTATTGTATTTTATTATTATTATAATTTTTATTTCTTTTATTGCACACTGTTCTGGATCAGTTAAAAGGTTAATCACATCATGACACGTGGACTGAACGTCCACCAAACTAAGGTGCATCACCTGAAGGAACACATCAAATATCGGTGCACGTCATCTCATTGGAGCACGCCTCCTTACATCAGATATCGTACATGTGTCCCTTAACTGCCTCCTAATCATGTGCCGCATATTCTAGAGACAGTTATTCTCACACACACACATATAAGGGTGATTTAGCTTCACCTTCAAGGTATGATTCACTTTTCCTACACTTTTCACACACTCTTTCTCACTTCCAATACTGACTTAAGCGTTGGAGTGCTAATGTATCTACAGACACCCTTCGTCCCACCGCAAAAATTCATCGCCACCGTACCGGAGCACTTTCCGCCATTGCTACCTCCATTAGTTCCTCACGGATAGATCACACACTATATTAATAGTGTTAATATAGTGTTATTTAAAATAATGTTGTATTCATCTATGATTTAATCATATATATATTATTTTTCTCATTTTAACTCATCCTACTTTTGATTGATTATGATTTTTCCTACGAAAATATCAAACATACTTGTTCTTCGTCAGTTTTTTTTAGGAAATGTACATCGCTATTTTTCTGAATAAATGTTACATAGCGTGTTTTTTGTTTTAATAAGTTACATAGCTAGTCTTTTCTTTAATAACAGTTACATAGCTAGTTTGTTCTGCATAAATTGCTGGTCCTCTATAATCCGTTTGTGGATTTGATAAGTTAATTATTTAATTTTAAAGCAAAAATTAAATTAACAATTAATTAATAGCAATTTCTTGCCAAAAAAATAAAATAATAGTAGCAATTTAATCAAGGCAATGTTCAACAAGAGGTTTGACCTAAATGGTAAATTACACTAATGGGTTCATCTAAAGAGACAAGTTTCTACCCGAGTTCTTCAATTCTTAATGACATAAGTAATTTGTGGATAGACTTTACTTGATCTCTGAATCGCATAGAACAATGCAAATGCTCATTTTCTCAAGGAGAAAAAGATAAAGACAATGTCTAATTAGTGATGAGAAACTAAGAAACTTACCAGAGCAAGATTTGTGAACATAGAGCTTATATATGAGAGCAATAAGGCCAACAATATGGATTGCGTTAGAGGCTGTGTAGAAAAATTCTAGATCTGTGATAGTTAACTTGAGAGCCACCACAGCAGAAAAAGCAAGCAATATTCCCAAAAAGATCTTCACTTTCATTGACCTATTCCTCAACCAGCTAGACAATACATTCATAGGAGAATCCCTCTTTGATCCCATTTTGTGACCGAAAATCAAAATCTTGCAACCAAGATATGGGTATTTTTTTTATAAACAGAAATGAAATAAATATGCAAAAACCCTACTCAGAGGGATATATTCTTAGTAACTCCAGGAGAGCATGCAGTGAATGCTGCAATTTCTTTTATTTCTAAAGACCATCTAAACCGTTACTGAAAAGTCCAAAATGTAAATATGGACTATTTGGACGTGGACACTGATTTGGCAGAAAAATATTTTCTTTATATAACAAACGGCAAATATTTTCTTTAAATGCTTGAATCAGATGCTTTATATTTTCGTTAGGTATGTTATATAAAATATTTCTCATTTAATGAGTTTCCATAGACACTAATATATAAAATATTTCCGAGGTGCTTCCGGAGTCACTCTTCTTCATGAGTACTCCATAATTTCCGAGTTCTTCAATTCTAGAGAGAGCCATAGACACTCATATATTATATTTCACAATATGAAGATGCTTACTTAATGTGGTGTTAAATAGGTGAAACACCCACCATTGTGGATGGTCTAAAACTACTAATAGTTTAGTCCCTTCTGCTAGCTAGACCGACCCTCGCTGGTTAGAGTTAAAGAGAAGAGATCAAACTACGCGTGCATTAATCTTGACGCATCACAATAAAGAGAAGAGATCAAACTACATCAATCTCAAGGCAACACAATTAGGCCAAACAAAGAGGATTTAGAGTAAAATATTATTGAACAAACATTACCCAAATATTACCACATGTAATTTAATTTCTCCAAATATATATTCAAACTTAAAAAAACTATTGGGAATTAATATATGTGAAGTCTGAAAATGACCTTTCAAAAAAACCACATATTCTATCGGTTTAATTTGAAATTCTTCCTATTTTGTCTTCTTATTTTTCCCGAAAGCTAAAAAAAATGACTTAGAGGTTAAATTTTTTCATTTTTTTGCAGACATAATTAGGATGTTAAAATATAACTTTTCTCATAAAATTAGAATTTTTCTACAAAGGACATATTAATTATAAAATTTTTAAGGCGCCAAAAACGTAAAAAACAAAATAATTGAAATTTCGGTCTAGAAATTGAATTTGGAGTTGAAATTTTGGCAGATCTCTCTATAAAATACTTAGAGAGGATATGCAAAGTTTTGTAACATTTTGACTATGTCTCAATTTATTTTGATTTTCAATGAAAATATGCAAAGTTGCAATTTTGTTCCAAGTAAATATATCTTCACGAGTCAAATTTTATTTACCTTAAAATAAAGCTCGTGTTTGTCACGATGATAATGATGATGATGATACTCACAAAGCTTTTTTTTACCTAAAATGGAATCAAATCAAAGACTTAATGGCGAGCGTGCAATTTTGACACCCATCCTATACCATGGACAACAAGGCTTTACAATTCGCCATGATATTGTCAAATTAATATTGGTTATTAGAGCTATCAACAATGTTGTCGACAACTAATTTTCAATCTAGTTATGCATCTTTGATAGATCTAAATTACCAAACCATAAAATAGTAACCCTTAATCATGTTGCCTCCGATTCTTGTCTCGGTGGACTCTGGCTACTCACCAAGCTGATAAGCCATACTCTTTATATATTTAAGCTCATGTGTTAGTAATGGTGAAGAATAACTTTTTCAAAATTATTAAAAAAAAAAATTATCAAGTAGTCGTGTGACTAGAAATTAAGTGGAGTGTCTAGGGTTTGAACTCTAGCCTCAACATATAATATGTGCAATGTCCCTACTAACTGAGTTAAGTTCAAGAAGAAATAAAAATTACTTTTTTTTAGTTAGAAGACATAAAAATAACTTTAAATGCTTATTATTATACATGTATAGAATAAATGGAGAAAATAGAATGCGTTTATATATCACCTTTAAGTATTATGATATATAAAATCCATAAACGAAGTTACAATTGTAAACTCTTCTTCGATACATTGTAAACCAAAACAAGATCATTAAACAGGCATCTTTCTCAAAAGTTTCCCTTGCATGAAGCTGAAAACAAAACAAGTTGGAAATGAGTAGTAATACATACCAAAAAAAAGTTTCTCATTCACAATTTCATTTTCTTAGGAAAACACTCTAACATTCTTTTCTAACAAATTATATTTTATACATTACTACTTTCTTAGTTATAGGAACCTTGTGTGGCGACCAAATAACGTGAATTAAGAAACTACTATTAAAAAAAAGAAAACACTGATTTTCAGACTTCTATTGATGATATTATGTCATATGATGTTTAGTTAGTTATTTTCATGTTATTTACTAGAGCTCTAAGAAGTTTTGAGGTGTTTCTAAGCTGGAAAGGACAAAATTCAAGAATCAAGGAAAACTAAAAATTGTGCCATAAAAATGGTACATCGTCTCACGATTTTGAGGAAAATCTGACAATGTCAATTTGCATTATTCCGTGGTGTGAAAGGAGTAAATCGTGACAAGATTTGGATTGCGTCAATTCTAAATTTTGAAAGTTAATGAAAGAATCGAGGTGCAATTTAGAAAATTGGAACATGAGTTTGGGAGTGTGTTTTGAAAATTATTTTTCCTTTATATTGTTTTGTGATTTCTTCTCATTGACCCCCTACTTTCTCCTCCCTAACTTTCTCACCCACTTTGTAATTTTTTAAATAGTTATTTTCTTTATAAGAGATAATATTGTTGAATATACAAGACGAAAAGGTATTAAGATTATTCAAAAACAAAATAGATATTAAGAAGAGAAAACAAAATAATTTACCTCTTGATGTAATAGTAACAAAAGTCTGCCAAGATGAAAGACTGAATTATCTCCGATAAAAAAAGGGATAGCATCCAGAAATAGCCATGACCGAAAAAAAAGAGATATTTCCCTCGAGTATCATAAGTCTACAAAATATTATAAAGCATTTCAACTTATTCAATGTGTTCAGAATTTATGTTTATACAACTATTTAGGTATATGTTATTTAAGAAAATGTAAAAAGTTAATGAATCTCACATGAATAATCCAAAAAGCCAATGAGAGAAATCTTGAGACACCAAGAGCAAATACATAATATCCTGTGAATGTTTCAACGATCTGAAAACATATTTAAGAATTACAATATTATCTTAAGTCATAAAAAAGTTATATATAGTAAAACAAATGCTTGAAGTTTCCTACCTTTGCATTTTGCATATAACGAAGTTGGGGAAGTATTGAAATAGTTTCCAAATACGTAGGAAACACCCAAAAAACTCGAGCAATCCAGCTATGATTTGTAAATAATGGGTGGATTATTATTGCCAAAATAGCAGAAAATGCGACCTTGTACACAATTAGTAGAATTTGTTATTTTCTATGAAGAACATGCATGACCTTAATATTTAAAAACATTATGAAACCATAACACTAAGAACATAAGATAAAATCAAATCAAAACTCTATAAAGCTTTATCTAGTATACCATCATGTTGGAATTTGAGGCCTATTCGATCATATAGATTATGGAGCATCACATCATATGTGTCTTTAAATCATACATTATCGAATTTTACAGTTATGACCGATGATCGCACACATATGCTATTAGTAGAAACTAGGTATGTCTATTATATAATCTGTCTGTTTCAAATGTTTATTTGATTTGTAATTTCCCCTTGATTCTTGGTTGTGTTTTCCAGTTGTGTAATTCTAGTTATTTCTCACTTATTTCTTAAAACTACATCTTGTGGCGGTGTTCTACTCTCCTTGTATGTTCTTGATATGATTATAACAAGTGTTGATGTTGATGGGATTGATGAGTTGAAATATCTTAAAAAAAAGTATTACATAATAAAGAGAAATATTTACCAACAAAGATAACCACATGTTGTCAAACTCCTTGATGTAGGATGATTTCAGCCTGAATCTTATCAACCAAATAACCAGTAATGTTGATAGGAGAAGTATAAGATCCAACACACTGTGGAGGTTTGCCTTTATGTAGGCTCTACCCACTAATCTTGTTGCTAGAAACAAAGCTGTAAGCTCTTGGCTCTTGAGGGATAAACCTACAAATATAAGTTTTCAATTATTTTTACAATAAGTTCTCAATTCATATATATATTTAATCAAGGAAATGTTGGACACAATTTTTATTTTTTTTTACAAGAGTAGACGCAAATGGTTTATAGTTAATGTGTCTCATCTAAAGAGATAGATGTTTATTTATCTCCTCAAGGGAAAGAAAGAAAAAAAAGCAAGACAATGTGAAATTGATGAAGAGAAATTAAGAAATTTACCCGAACAACTCTTGTGAACATAGAGCTTGTATATGAGGACAATAAGGCCAAGAATATGGACTGTTTCAGAGGCTTTGAAGAAAAAATTCGGTTCACTTATAGTAAACTTTAGAGCCACCAAAGCACAAAAAGCAAGCAATATTCCCAAAAAGATCTTTACTTTCATTGATCTTTTCCTCAACCATTCAAAGAGAACATTCACAGGTGAATCCCTCTTTGATCCCATTTTGTATCCAAAAATAAAAACTCAACTACCAAATATGGATATTTTCGCTTGAGTTTGTATTTGTGGTCACACAAAATTTTACCGTGGTTACCGGGAGTGTAAAAGGTTACAAGATTTTTACACAGCCTCTTTGTATTAAATAAAAGGGGGAAAATAAATACATTTTTTAGGAATTAAGGGCAAAATAAATATTAATATTATATATATTGTTATACTATTTAAATTATTTATGTGTGTGACTTATATGGTGTAAAAGAAGTAGAAAGATTTCGTGAAGTTAAGAGTTTGTTTAGTCTATGAAAACATTTTTTATTTCTATTCTCTAAAATATAAATTCATTCCCCCCCCCCCATTGGATATAAATGGGGCAGGGTGGTTTGGTCTGTCGAGTTTAAAGGGAAAAAGTCATTTCACAATTTTAACCTCATGTTTCAAATTCCTTAAAAAAGGTACCCCCCCCCCCCCCCCAATTGGATATAAATGGGGCAGGGTGGTTTGGTCTGTCGAGTTTAAAGGGAAAAAGTCATCGAATTTAATTACTTTTATTTCACAATTTTAACCTCATGTTTCAAATTCCTTAAAAAAAATCTCATGTTTATAATAGTTCGTTAATTGGTGAGTTCATGAACGTTTTATTTTGGTTGTCTTGTTGATATATTGTTAAATGATGAAACATTGATCTTTTTTTAATGCACTCACGTGTTGCATATTTATATTTAATTTTTATTACATGTTTTACATTGTTTGCCCGCCAAAAAAGATATTTTGAGGTGAGATTTTTAATGGTATACCTTTAGTTGGTCTTTCATGCCCCTTTCAAGAAATAACGAAAACAATTCTTTGAACTTTTTCATTGTTTCGAAAAATGTTGTCTATTGTTCATTTTAATAATCTTGTATCTCCTTGTTAGCAAGTAAAATTAACATGAATTTAGAAAATCAAAATAGAAAATATTTTTTCAAAGTAAATGACCATATAGCTTCCACGTGAAGCATTCTGAATGTTAAAAAATGAAAATAAAAAATTGAAGGTTATTTGCCTCTTAGTGAAAGAGAATGTAAATATGACAAAGAGGCTAGGAACGGTGAACACACTATCAATAGCAACTGAGGTTTAAACTAATTATAAGGAAGAGTTAGTGAGACAAGACATGTTTACATCGCAGAGAATGCATAAATGTGATGAAATTTTTTTGTTCAATCTAAGAAATAATGGGTGAAGGGGTGGATTAAGTGTGGTGGCTTTGCCATTGGCATATAGCAAAGGGTAAAGATAAGAATAATGATTCTTTATTTTTATTTTGACAGATAAAGGTATCGAGAGACCGAGCAACCTTTTTCAATCATAAAAAGGTATTGATTCTTGTTATTTTTATTTGAGATTTTAAAAAGAGTTTCTTTTCCCACACTTCTTATATGATTCGGATTATGAAATCTGAAATGTTGTAGTGTATTAAACAGTGTTTTTACACGTTTTGATTAAGTAATCATAATATATTTTCTACTCTTGGTTAGTTTCTTGGTTAGTTTCTTTGTAGTTTTATTTTCTTTTAATTTGGACAAAAACCCTCTTTGTTACCAAAAACAATCACTAACTTCATCTATATATTTTTCTCAATCAACACAGATTCTTCATAGTTTTTCCTTTCCTCCTATCTCTTTTTTCTTCTCCTTATTTCATTCTTCATTCTTCATGGCTTTTCTTTAAATTTCCTTATTTTCAAAGGTATTTGGCTTGATACATGAAACAAACCTCGGGGATAAACTAGTTTGTTCATGTGGAATACGAGGATAAATTGGTTTCTCTTCATGGTCACTAATTTTCCCTTTCAAACTTAGCCCAAATTAGAACAATGTTCATTGCCAATACCAAGAACAAAAAGAATTGGTTATTTTAGGGCATCTTTAAAGGTGACATATGATAATTCAAGTTTTTATCTTAATTGTGAAAATACCACCACATAAGTGCTACAAGTCAGTTATTTGAGTAATGAGCTCACACTATTTCGTGACAAGTCACCCTTTTTTCAACATGGTTATCACCAACAAGTTTAACCATCCCACTTTCACTTAGGGTCATAATTTTGCCTATACATTTTTACTAAATTCATGTAATGGTAAAGTTTGATTAGATGATAAAATGGTAGCATCAAATGTTTTTTATATATTACATGCAATAAGATATACTTAGCAATACACAAGGAATAAGTAAAGAAATTAAAAATACACAATGACACACATACATATAAGAAACACAATCCCAAATGTGCATGCTTTGATGATATGGTTTGTATCTTTACCAGCTTAACAAGAAGTCTTGGGATCTAAGCTATGTATTATTGTTTAAATCATCAGAGAGTATTTTGTTATTTATTGTGACTTTATCTGGCTTGAAAGACCGGTCTTTACAATTGTGCACGGATGATGCTTTATTTGCATAATAATAATAATGTATATCATTGATAGAGTTCAGAGGGTAATCGTGGGGTCAAAACAACTTGCAATGGAGTTAACTTAGGCAAAGTTATTCCCATACCTTCTCTCATATCAACAACTTCATCAATTGGTACTTCCAAATCAAACCCATGAAGAAGACATGCAAGTGTAAGGAGACTATTTTGTGTAGCAAACATAGCTCCAGGACAAGCCCTTCTCCCTAATCCAAAAGGAAGGTACTCAAAATGATGACTTTCATGATCAATGTCTCCATTCTCATTAATAAACCTTTCAGGTAAAAACTTTTCAGGCTCTAACCAAATACTTGGATCTCTATGTAATTTCCATACATTGAAAAATACACGTGTTCCTTTTGGTACATAATAGCCTTGAATGTAACAATCTTCTGTTGCTTCATGGGGTGCTAATAGTGGAGCTGTTGGGTATAACCTCAAAGTTTCTTTAAAAATTGCTTGTAAATAAACCAAGTTTTTTATGTCCGATGATTCTACCCTTCTGCCCTTACCTATATGATGATCTATCTCCTCTTGTGCACGTTTTAAAACATTCATATTCTTCAACAATATGGCTAGGATCCATGTCAGTGTTGTGGATGTTGAGTCTGACCCAGCTAACATAAGATCCTGAATAAAGTAAAATGTTGACTTGTTAGCTGCTAACCCTAATCATAATAATAACATAGAGTTCAAAGTGTCGCATAGCAATGTCATGTCTATTGATTTTATAAATGTTGTATTAACGAGGATTGATTTTCTTGAAGTGTGTTGGGTTTATGTCCTCATTTGTCTTCTTAAATAAATTTTTAGCTTGTAAAAAAAGATATTAAAAATTGTTGTAGTCTATCTACATTTGTGAATTTTAAATAGGCTTAATAGCAGTTTTAGTCCCTTAACTTTTCTACGCTGACATGGCACCCTAAGTGAAGTGCCACGTGTTATTTTATTTATTTATTTTTTGTCAAAATTGCTACAATTGCAAAACTTAGGGGGCGGTTTGTAGTTTTTTTCTTAGGGGGTCAAAATCGCAACTTCGTAAAAGTTAGGGGGCGAAAATTACTATTTAACCTTTTAAATAAATTTGAAACCTTGGGAAGTGTTTTGTCGTCCAAATCTTATTAGACTCTCTAGGGTTGCACTTAAATATCCCATTTTACAACAAAAAAAGGAGACAAACCCTTCTCTAGACAAAGTTGTGTGGTAAAATTAGTTATTTTATTTTTTTAGGGAAAGATTAGCTATTTTATCTGGCTGTACTTTTTATGAGTTTAATTTTAATGACTCTATGGTTCATTAAAAGAATTTTTATTCCGACCACATTAAAAGAAATTATTTAAAACATTCATATTATGAGAAAAATGCATACCGTAATATTTGCTTTGATAATAGTATCACGGTTATGACCATAAACATGATCATCTTCGATCACAGAGAGCATCACATCAATGAAATCATGTTTCTCACTTGAATTATTAACAACATGTTCTTCAACCCAGCTTCCAACAAGTGTACCCAAATCTCTACCAACTCTTTTCATAGATTTAAGCACTTGTCCTTGAAAACCAAACCAACCAAGAATTGGAATCAAATCCTTAGGAACAAACTCACCAGCAATAAGCATAAATTCTCTTATGAGATTCACAATACTACCATGTGCTTCTACATCTTCCACCTTCAAATTCTCAAAATAACTTTTCCCACCAATCATCTTTGTGATTGTATTAAATGATAATCTTTTCAACCATTCACTAATTACAACCTTAACCTTGTTGTCTCCCTTCACATAAAATGAAAGATCCTTAATCCAAGTATGAATCTCCGATTCATAAACATGCCTCAACGATTCGAGGCGGCGAGACGAAAGTAATTCAACCATGGTTATTTTCTTTAGCTTTGTCCAGTATGGGCCAGAAGGTGCAAAACTAAATCCAGCATAGTTATAACCTAGGTGAATTCCATGACTTGACTTTGGTCTTGAG
The DNA here is from genome assembly GCA_946800305.1 of Medicago arabica. Classification (NCBI taxonomy): domain Eukaryota; kingdom Viridiplantae; phylum Streptophyta; class Magnoliopsida; order Fabales; family Fabaceae; genus Medicago; species Medicago arabica. The sequence continues at coordinate 3,541,776 of OX326968.1, read as the reverse complement.
GCTAAGATTTTGTCATTTGTGGTGAAACATTCTTTGATTGCATTTTGGTTGGAAATTACAAGTGTAGGGTATGCTCCTAAACGGATTTGGAATATTGGACCATATTTGTCAGCAAAAGAAGCAAAGATTCTTGCAAGGGGTATTTGGTTTCCTAGTAAATGGAGGTGACCTATTAAAGGTAAGGCATATAATGGTTCTGGTGGTTTCATACCCTTGAATTTGTTGCTAGGTTTTTTCATCCTCCATATGTTGTAGAGAAGCACTAAAAGTATAACTAGTACTATATTTATTGGTTGTGAAAGGAAAATATCCATTTTCGATGGAGTATAAATGTTTTGCATGATTTTTTGACAAGAGAGCTATCATGGTGTTCTTATAGTGGTTAATTTGAAAAATAAATGTATTGAAATGGAGTGCAAGACAAGTGATAATAGAATTTTTCTTTTGAAGGAATGTGATAAGAGAAATGTTACGTTGACTTTATTATTTTATGTCCAACATAGCATCGTATTATATACATTTGACATGGTGTTGTTTTTTTATCACTTTTTTCCCCTTCCCCTACGCATTTAGTGATTACATTACACATATACTCGCTCCATTTCATTTTAATTCTAGTTTTAACATTTTTTCTTTGTTTTAAACTAGTTCCTTTATAATATCAATGTAATATTTATTATTATTTTCACTAATATACCCTTATTTATTTTCTAAAAAAAAAATACTCTTATTTATTGAATTTCACTCCACTAAACTACTCCATCAACTACGATTAACAAGGGTGTTTTAGTAAATGATATTAATTTTACTATTGAAATCAGTTCAGTCAATCATTTCCTTAAAAACCGCGCATAATTTTAAAGTGGAAATTAAAATGAGATGCAGGGAGTACATGATATAAAGATAACTTAGTAACCAAGCAATTGGACTAAAGTTGTTAATTATCTCCACCAAAGACGAATTATGCATGATTTGAGTTCGATTTATAGGTAGAACCGTTCTTGGTCACACTTTACTTATCTCTCGATCGATCTCTGAATTATAGAGCCCCTTATCCTCGTGAACCAGAGAGTTAACATAAAAAATTATCACCCTCTCTCTCATTCATTAAACACATTTTATAAACTGTGTGAAATTGTCAAATAGATCGCTCATTTTAAGATTTGGAGAATTCTTTTAAAAAGATCAAAAAGTAATCCAAAATAGGAGTCAAATGTAGAACTGTCAAAATGGGTTTGTCCGAACCGGCTTGCTCAAAAAAATCTAAAAAATGTAGGGCTTGAATATCATATGTTGAGCCCTAATAATAAGAGGGGATAGGCATCCCCATCAAGCTTTGAGTAGTCCATAAAACCCATAACTGGTAAAATATATGTTTAAATTTATTTCTTAAAAGGTTTATTAAAATATATTTTTTAGTATACAAATGAGGGCTAAAGGCCCCTAAAAAAAATTAAGAAACTAGCCGAACGTTCCTCTGCATACAAACTTCAGAAATATCATAAAAAAGAAATATATGGAGCCCACTAGACGGAGTCTCTATAATAGTACAATTTAAAGAATCTAGAGAAAGACGAAAGTTAGTTAACTAATCTGTACAATGATTTCCTTCCCTCTAGGTGTGATGAAATTGTGCATGTCAATCCAAATCCAAAAGATTATGAATATGTCGAACAAATGGGGGAATCAATGCAGTTTTGTAATCATATTAATAAAAAATGTTAGGGTCACTTTCCACAATGAGTTGTGGAATACGCTCCCTTCAAGCTTTGGTGCATGCCCCACAATTCAGCATAAACAACATCACTCACCAGTCTTCTTAATGAAGCATTTTATCCATCTTCAACTCAAGTTAAGTAAAAGGTCGCCATAACCCGAAGACCATTTGTCAATTTTGCAAGCACGATTGATGTTGAGTTTTATCCACCCTTCAGATGGTATTATCCAACCAATGTAGATTGTAGCCTTTCTTACTAAATATTGGACTACCAAAACAAGGTTGTTTGGTTATTGAAATCATGTTAAAAAATTGTTTTTTTTCTCCACATTCAAAGGAACCAACAAATGGTAATGAAAGTTGTCTTCGATCTTGCAAGAAGAAATATAGTCCCAAGCATGTTGAAGATATTGAAAATTCAGTACCTGTAATCAAAATTAAACAATTTTGTGATAAAATTAGATGGAACCGAACATACCCATACCTGAGTAGAGTAAACAAAATTTTAAGTTACATGATTTGTTGTTTCATCGCCTCTCCCACATCTGGTGCATTATGGAGAAATGCCCACGCCCCACTTGCTTCTGTGATAGTTGGTAAGAATGCCCTCATAGGATTCCAACCATATGAAAGTTTAGATACGGTGAGGTCATTTCCAATCCCATAAGGACTTCCAATCTCCTTCTCTAGATTGGATATCCCGAAGTAGCAACCTATAAGCACTTTAAATGATAAACTGGTGTGTATTAGTTCCTCCTCAACACAAGGTATTAGCCCCATCTGCATCGTCAGAAATTGGTAAAGCAAGCACACGATTCACAAAATTTAGTCGCAAATTGTCCTACAGAAAACTTAGGTTCCAATTTTCCACCAGTTTCAACGCATCCCTCATAGACAGTGTTGTAACAATTAAGATTCGAGAAGCTAAATCGAGGAGCTCACCCCCATTATAGGAACGCACTTATCTTGCCAAAATCTAGTCATATTGTCATCCCATAACTACCAAAACACATGATGTTGAAAATCATTTCCAACTCCTGCCAAAGCTTTCCAAAGATAAGAGTCATAAGGTTGTGAGCTGCACGAAACCACAAGATCATTATTTCTACCATATTTTCTAATAAGGACTTTACTCCAAAGCTCGTCTGGATTTTTGATAAGGTTCCACACCATATTCATTAGGAAAGCTAAATTCATATGATGTGGTCTCGTAAATCACCTACCACCATCAGACTTCGGGTGGCAACACACATTCTATTTTCCCATATTCGCTTTCCGCCCTTGCTCAATGTCCCTCGACAGAAACCACATTGAATTTTCTCAATCTCATCTCAAATAGTTTTGGGAATTTTAGTGTACTGCATAAGGTAGTACAAAATAGAACTTAGAACTAACTTTGAGAAAGTAATCCTCCTCGCAAGACTCAAACACTGATGTTTCCACCCATTGAGCCTATTCTGGATTTTCTTGATAATGTGCTTATTTAAATTCTAGTACTACTAATTTTATACACCATAACGTGCTCTAATTTATATTGTTTTCGAGCAGCTACAATTTTGCAAGTAAATGAAGATATAATTTGATTCTATATTATTCCTCTTAAAAAAATTGATAATATTGTCTGAGTTTTTGTGGCATGTGAGCTTGTGTTTTCTTAAGAAGTCAAATTTGTTCATCGAAATTGGTACTGAGGAGAATCTAACTTAAAACCTTGAGAAGAACACTCTCCATACTCCCAAGCCAACACCACCTCACCAACCCAAGTGGGTTGATTTTTATTTTATTGTATATTCTTTTTAATTAAAGTTTTTGGTTATTTGGAATGGATGTGTTAGAAAATTACTCTTCTTAATTTCAAAATTTTCTATTTTCACAATATTCGTTGTCGGACCGACAATTAAATAAATGTTCTCTTCTCAAACGGCAGTTAATTGTCATTCGACATTTTTTTAGATCAGAAGAATTACTTTTTAAATCAGTTTTACCGATTTAAAAAGTATCTCAATACAACTGTTAACAACCCCTAAAGGTAAATTGGTAATTTCGGGGTGGATTGGAGAAATTTTCAAATGGATTGGAAAATTTTTGGAAGCCTGAAGAGTAACTTTTTATTTCTTAAAACAAATGTATGCATAGAAACAACTTTGTATTTTTTGTCGTTCTGGACAGTGTTTAGCTGCATAACAGATTTATATCTCTTATCTCAAAAACAAAATTAAAAAGAAAAAACAGATTTTTATCCCTATATGATTTTTTTAGTTGTATATGTTTTTTGCTTCTACTATTTGATTTTGTTTTAAAAAAAATGAGCAACTAATATGCCATTCTATTTGAAGCCGGTTCTATCTATGTTTATGTGAGAAAGTGACAACTTTCTTACGATATTAATATTTATCTAAGGAAAATGCTATTTCTAGCAAAGGATAGGCCTAGCGATTTTTTCCCAACACAAATGGGAAGTTTTAATTGCATGACTTATTGTTCACTTCTTATTTTTCTATTACACCTGTATTATGACACGTAGTATTGGCTGCTCTTTATTCGTGAAGAGTTTGTGATGCTCCGTTTTTTGAGATATATCATTACTTTTTATTTAATGCTGGCATATTTTTGTTTAGATGAATTGCCTATTTGATTACTGTTTCTATAAATGTTGTTTTTTTAAAATCAACTGTGGACTTTTTTTAAGGGAATTTGAGACTCTTTTTTTGTTTAGAATGACATTTTAAAACTTAAAAATAAAAAAATTTGTGTTACTAGTTGCCCCAAAACGTTCGAACACTTTTTAAATCAATCAATTTAAAAAATATTTTAACCGATTTAAAAAAATCCGAACGACAATTACTTGCCTATTGTTCAAACTTTTTTTTAGCCCAACCAAAAAAAAAACTCGACCACATCATGCAAATTGCAGACAATTAGTAATATTCTAAAAATTCAACTGCGGACTTAATGGAGGGGATTTTGCTGGTGTTACAAAATGCACACTCAAGAGATGGGAAGTAATCCAAAATTAGTAGTAGTCAAATGGCGGCGAAGAGTAATGTTCGAATTTTGAGCTGTAATCGCAGCAGACAATTAATATTTTTGGCAGCCCACATGCAACTAAAATGTATATACCAAGCAAGAGAAATATACTTACATAGGGATAAACTCAAATGCAAAAATTTAGGGCACACTTATCATTTAACTTTCTGCATCTATCTATGCAAGACATTCTCAGCAAGCAATTGCACTCAAGTACGTTTTATGAGCTTCATAAATAATGACCGTTCAAATGAACGAGTAAATAGATAATTACCCCTTTGAAATTGTAAGTTTCGTCAATTACCTCTCTGAAATTAACAAAACTTCAATTACCCCACTAAAATTTCAGAACGTTAATCAATTTGCCCTCTCCATCAAATTTTTCTGTTAGTGAACATGACATTTTGCAAATACCCTTCTCCTAAAGTTTTGCACTTATGTGCAAAATGCCCCTCGAACTTTAAAATTTATATTATTTTTTTCTTAAAGGCAAACAATTAACAATTGAATATTAAAGCTAACTATTAATTTTGGAGTTTGGGAAAACTACATGCATATATACATCAAAATAGGCTTGTACCTGTTTGCTTTTCTCATAGTTTTTAAAAAAAAAAATTGGGAAAGGGAAAGTATGTATTTTTTAAAGTTACAATAATGGTTATTTTTACAACGGTCCTGAGAGAATTCACACTCATCACGTTGAGTTTACCAGGCTTAGGCTTAGCATGAATAGCAATAAGGAGAAACAAAGTCATAATTAAGGAGTGTGCACCACCTTCACAAGACAAGAACAAAATTAGTACATAATTAGATGTGAACTAATTTTCCTGTATAAAACATGACACAAAGCCTTTTTCATTTTGATACTAAAACAATCCAAAAACCTTGGAGCATAACTCACACTTCATAGAATAATATAAAGACTTTCCATTTCCCAAATAGTTCACATAGTCTAAATTTAATAAATCAATCATCAAGGAAATCACTATGTTAGCTTTCTATCCTATTTCCCCCCAAATAAATAAATAAAAAAGAACAACAATAGTTCTCATTACACATAAAAAAATATATAAATTTTCAAGTTCGGGGGGCATTTTGCATATAAGTGCAAAACTTCATGGGGGTATTTGCAAAACATCATGTTCACTAACAGAAAAATTTGACGGAGGGGGTAAATTGATTAACGTTGTGCAATTTCAGGGGAGTAATTGAAGTTTTGTTAATTTCAAGGGGGTAATTGACGACACTTACAATTTCAGAGGGGTAATTGCCTATTTACTCTCGAAAGAACTGGAGTTTGATTTCTACTTGTAAAAATTTTAGGTCAGATTTTATATATCTCTTGGTCGAACTCTGAATTACCAAAATCTTCTTCTCCCAGTAACCAAAGATTAACGGAAAAAAGAAAGAAAAAAAAACTTAAATGTATAGAAGAAAAGTTATACTCCCTTTCCTTTTTTTTTTGGTCAAGTAGTCTAGTGGCTAGAACTCACACATTTAAATGTGGAGAAGTGGAGTGTTCGGGGCTCGAACCATAACCCCTGCATATAATACACAATATCTCTACCAACTGAGTTAAGCTCACGAGGATAAAGATCATGTTTTATACTATGCTCCATGATAATTAAATATGTAATACACTTTAACTCATTAAATATAAATAAATATTTTTATAATAAAAATTAACTTCAACTCAATATTTTGAATAAAAAAATGTCAAGCCACTTGTTAAGAAATAAAATTTTCTTTTTGGGTAATGATAATTAAATTTAAATATTTTACTATTAACTTTAAGATTTTATAATATAAAATTGGTCCGATATTTGATTTTTTTTATGAAATCAATATTTATATTTTATTATTACTTGATATATTATAATATGTTGTGAATGATATTGTGAATCAAAATTAGATTGAAAAAATGTTTAATCGAAGTTAAATTATATTAAAATGGAATAAAAAAGTTTGACAAGGAAGGAGGAGGAGAGGATGTTGTAATTTAAACATCTCTAAAAAGAGGAGGAGGGTAATTTTATTTAATATTTTTTGCATAAGAGAGGATAAGAATGTATATTTTTTCATAAGGGGTAGTGTAGTTTAAGCATTTTTTAGAAAGGGAGGGTGTAGTGTACCCAAATAAAAGAGGAAGGTGTAATTCAATCTTAAAAAAATGAGATCTAGAGAGTAAACTTCATGCATTTCTACTCCTCAACAAAATTCAAGTACTGAAAGAAAACATCCACATATACTTTTTCATTCTCATTTGCCGAAAATATTTTGGTAGACAAACATAATGTGCACATCACAAATATACTTCCCAGTTCCCACACATGCTCTTTCAAACAAATCGCCCTATGAATTGCTTCATAAACAACCTCTTACCCTTTTAGATTTAAAAGTTCTTGGCTCATTATGTTTTGCATCAACTTTGTCTCAAGGTCGCACAAATCTTTACTATAGAGCATGTAAATGTGTTTTTCTTGGTTTTAAACCTAATGGATATATTTTCTATGATCTTCATTCTAAAAGCATTTTCATCTCAAGAAATGTGGTCTTCCATGAACATATATTCTTTTACTACATCTATTTCATCAATTCCTTCTAATCACACTGAGTGTGATTCACATGACTTCAATTTTTTGCTTGATCATGATTTTTCTCAAACCATGTCACCCTTCACTACATCACCTAATAATGTGTTTTCTCAAAAGCAAAGGGTTAAGGAGTGAACTATTTTGATACTTTTGGTCCTATTGCAAAACTTACTACAGTGCATTTGTTACTTGCTTTACATAGTGCACATAGTTGGCATCTCCGACAATTAGATGTCAACAATGATTTTCTTTATGGAGACCTTGATGAAGAAGTCTAGATGAAGCTCCCCAAAGTGTTCATTCTTTTAAAAACTAATCAAGTATGTAGGCTACTCAAGTCTCTTTGTACTTCAATACAGGCAATCCATTAGTGATTCTCCAATTTATCGAGATTTCTCATCTCTATTAGCTTCATTCAATCATGTTTCATATGATGATCCTTCTGATTACTGAAGACATGTGGGAACACTTCTACATCTTACCACTACTAGACCAAATATATGTTTTACTGTGCAATTTATGAGCCAACACATGGTGAATCCCACACAATCTCATTATCAAGTCGCTACTCGATTTATAAGATACCTCAAAGGCTATTGTGGTCTAGGTCTCTTCTTTCCTGATTGGCTCACAAATGTCCTTCTTCCGAAAACACTATAACTGGATTCTGCGTATTCTTAAGTGATTCGCTCATTGCTTGGCGCTCTAAGAGGAAATTGTCTCAACGTCTTCCTTATAAGCTTAATAACGAGCATTAGCTGCAACTACAAGTGAAATTCAACGGCTCACCTATTTGTTAAAAGATCTTCAAGTTCCCTTCACCTCTCCATCTTTTCTTGCGACAGCTCGTCGCATTGCTTCAAATCCTACGTTTCATGAACAAAACAAACACATTGACATTGATTTTCACATACTTAGTGAAAATATGCAAGTACATCCTTTTCGCCTTCCAATCACATCCATGAATTACCTAGCTGACTTCTTCACCAAGCAACTCGAATCTACTCATTTTTTAGACTTCTTTCCAAACTTGGCATGTTTGATGTAATTGTCCAGTTTGCTGGGGGGATATTAGATTCAATTACTTGTGAAACAAGTTGGTTACAATTAGTCACTATTATATTCAATTACTTGTATTTTAAGTTAGCTTAGTTAGTTTCTTAGCTATATTTTAACTAATAATCACAGGTTGGTTATAGTTATTTGCAGTTCGTTAGAGGTAGTTATGGAACAATTAGTTTGGTGATTTCCCGCCAATTCCATAGCTCAGAATATCATCAATCTTTACCAAACTCTCTATAATCCTAATGTTCGTCCCATTAGTACTATCTCCAAAATGCTTCCATTTCTCCATGCAAAATTCATTTTTTTGAAGAACCATGCTAAATTCATGTCCTGTAAATGCTCCCACTCTTGCATTACATGATTTCGTTTAATTAATTATTATGTTTTTATTTCTTGACTCGTTAATTATTAAGTATTAGGTTCTAACTTGCAGCTCTTTTTTTTTTTTACCAATGGAACGTGGTAGTTTTCAATTTCACTTCAGCTACTGGTTACTGACCTACTACACATTCTTTCAGATATTCAAATTTTACTTCTAATTTCACGTCTGTGTTGTATTTAACTTTCTATTTAGAACAGATGTAATAAATCCTAATGAAAGGAACATGACTCGTATAAATAGACCTTGAAACAGAATTTATTTGCAAGTGCAACACTTCAAAGACTTACCGGTGAGAAGTGAGAACATATTTCTTAGAAATTGTGGTTGGGCCTAAAACAACCCCACAAAAATGGCTTGTAAGGTGAGGATTGCCGCCTAGGGTTGGACATCTAGAGCATGGACATAAATGGTTGATGGCTCGATAGTGAGAACACATTTCATAGAAATTGTGGTTGGTTCTAACACAACCCCGCAAAACTGGCTTGTAAGGTGAGGTTTGTCGTCCATGGTTGGACATCTAGAGTGTGGGCATAAATGGTGGGTGGCCCGATAGTGGAAACATGATAGTAGATGGCCCAATGAATCTTGAAGAGACTCTGATATCATCTTAAAAACTGTGGTTGGGCGTAATACTACCCCACAAAATCGGTTTGTAATAGGTGAAGACTGCCCCCACTCGTAAACACATGTTCAGGCCATATTTTATCCGATGTGGGATTCTTTAACAACATTGAATCCAGATTGTCGTGGAAATGCAGCTGGTTCAAATCCCCACTATTGTTGAAACCTTTTTATTTTTTCTTGACGAAAGTTGTTGAGACCTAATTTTTGTTTTTTTTATGAAACTTGTTGAAACCTAGGTGAGTTCTCTTTTTTCAACCGAATTTACTCCATACATAAGCATAAGAGTTAAAAGTTGAATCTTTTACCATTTACTTAATGGGTTTAAATCATTTACTATTTAGATCAATCCATATTGTTAGTCAATAACAATGTTTTTTGGAGGTTATCGTGTAATAGATCTGATGTTTCCACTGTCGTTCAATAATAACTAATCTTAGTACGAAAATTTATTAATTGGCTGCATAAGGTGGATTTTTCTCTTTCAACTGAATTTTATCTATAAACAACACACAAGATATTGAACCGTAATCACTTGCGTAAAAGGCTCAAATTCATTACTGATTGAATCAATCAATTGTTGGTAGTCGATGACAATGAGTTTAATAGTTCCCTTTGTGATAAGTAAAGAAATAGTAGTGATAACAAGAGGGGTTTTAAAAAGTTTGATAAAATTGTATCCTTTACGTTTTCAATAATCTAATGAAAGAATAATATTTTTCTACTATTGTGGCACAATCATTGTTCTATTGTCTTTTTGATGGGGTCGTTTTTCTATTGTGATTCTTTATGATTCATATATAGACCGGTCTATCTCACAACAAAAGTAATCTATAACTAATAAAAAGAAATTATTATGACCCTATTGATAACTAAATCCAATTAACAGTACCGACAAAGTTTGATTAGATATTAAAAATATAACATCAAATATTGTTTATATAGTACATGCAATAGCATATACATATCATAACACATGGATTAAAGAAGGAAAAAAAAACAGTGCACAAGCATGCACATATATATGTAGATATAAAAAAGAAGCACACAAAACTTAATATTGTTTGAGATTTGAAAGAGATGGTTGGAGAATATCTTTCAATTTAATCAAAGGTTTCTAAAATACCGAAATTTCACTTCTTTATTGTCTACTATTGTTTTACTTGACTCGGATTAAACTTTATAGTTGTGCCCCTAGCATATCCGATCACACAAAAAAAGAGAAATGTCTATAATTGATAGAGTTCACGCGATAATCGTGGGGTTAAAAGAATTTGCAATGGAGTTAACTTGGGCAAGGTAACACCCAACCCTTCTCTCATATCAACAACTTCATCAATTGGCACTTCCAAATTAAACTCATGAAGCAAACGAGCAAGTGTAATGTGAATAACTTGTGTAGCAAATAAAGATCCAGGACAAGCTCTTCTCCCTAATCCAAAAGGAAGGTACTCAAAATGATGACTTTCATGATCAATTTCTCCATTCTCATTAATAAATCTTTCAGGTAAAAACTTTTCAGGCTCTAACCAATTACTTGGATCTCTATGTAATTTCCACACATTTGCAAACACACGTGTCCCTTTACGTACATAATAGTCTTGAATGTAACAATCTTTTGTTGCTTCATGGGGTACTAATAGTGGAGCTGTTGGGTATAACCTCAAAGTTTCTTTCACAATTGCTTGCAAATAAACTAGGTTTTTTATGTCCGACAATTCCACCCTTTTGTCCCTACCTATGTGATGGTCAATCTCCTCTTGTGCGTGTTTTAAAGCATTCATATTATTCAACAATATGGCTAGGATCCATGTCATTGTCGTTGATGTTGTGTCTGACCCAGCTATCATAAGATTCTGAATATGAAAAGTTAACTTGTTCACTAATAATAATAGTAAAAATAACAATAACAACCGGAGTCAATGATATTGATGCAACCATATTTATACAACTTTTGTGATAGCATTTTGTGTCATCTTCTAGTTTTTATTTTTTTCCAACACTAATCTAGTTCTTTACATTCTAGGATGGTGGTAATCTAGTTTTTAAATTATTTATTTTTTTAAAATGACCATTAATCTTTATTAGAAAATTTAAAAAATTACGATTGTAAAATAAAAGAAAATCAAAGATTATTTTAAACTATGGATAATTTGATATCATATAACCCTGCAGTTTCGGTGACCAAAGTGGTCATTAAGTTTTAATTTTGTGAGGCAAAGGTTTATGAATTATGCAGATGAAGCAGGGGTGTCCTTTCATCTTATGATTCAATTATCTAAAGAAATTAATTAAATTTAGATGTCAAGATAACTAATTTTAATCATAGAGGAATGAATCAGTAGTTAGTATAACATATAAATACATAATAAACCATAGGTGAATTAGAATATTTCAGCTGATTTTCTAATCAATATGTGTTGCTATATATTTTTCAAGACGAAAGGTCATTTTAAAGGAGACAAAATCCTATAGTTTTTGGATGGTATGATTAAGGGATTTTTTATTTAATTAACTAGAGATCATAGGTTGAAATTTAATTTAAAAAATGCTACGGCATTAAAAAATTTGAGGGAGAACTTTGTTGTTCATTGTAATTCTACTCAACTCAAATGATTAGTTTTTATGGTGGTTGAGTCCAGAGATGATCGGTTTACACAAAAAAATGAGACAAGTCCTTCTTTAGACTAACTTGTGTTTAAAAATTAGCGGGTGTGCTTAATTAATTGTTCTTATTTTAATTTGAATAAATTCTTTTTACTTGTAAAAATTAATTTCTAAATAAAAACATTGCAAAATTCAGAACAAAGATAAAATGCATACCATAACATTTGCCTTGATGATAGTATCACGGTTATGACCAGAAGTAGGATCATCTTCAATCATAGAAAGCATAACATCAATAAAATCATGTTTCTCATTTGAATTATTAACGACATGTTCTTCAATCCAGCTTCCAACAAGTGTATCCAAATCTCTTCCAACTCTTTTCATAGATTTAAGCACTTGTCCTTGAAAATCAAACCAACCAAGAATTGGAATCAAATCCTTAGGAACAAACTCACCAGAAATATTGATAAATTCTTTTATAAGTTTCACAATATTCCCATGTGCTTCAACATCATCCACATCTTTCAAATACTCAAAATACCTTTTCCCACTAATCATCTTTGTCATTATATTAAATGTTAACCTTTCCAACCATTCACTTATCACAACCTTAACCTTTCCAACCTTAACATACAATGATAAATCCTTAATTAAATTATCGATCTCCGATTCATAAACATGTCTCAACGATTCAAGGCGGCGAGACGAAAGTAGCACAAGCATGGTTAATTTTCTTAGCTTAGTCCAATATGGGCCATAAGGTGCAAAACCAAAGCCAGCATTGTTATAACCAAGGTGAATTCCATGACTTGACTTTGGTCTTGAGGCTAGGATTTTGTCATTTGTAGTGAAACATTCTTTGATTGCTTCCTTGTTGGAAATAATAAGTGCAGGGTAGGCTCCCAAATGGATTTGGAAGATAGGACCATATTTGTCGGAAAATGAAGCAAAGATTCTTGCAAGAGGGATTTGGTTTCCTAGTAGATGGAGGTGGCCTATTAAAGGTAAGGCATATGATGGTTCTGGTGGTTTCATACCCTTTTTGAATTTGTTACTAGGTTTTTTTACCCTCCATATGTTGTATAGAAGCACTAATAGTATAGCTAGTACTATAGTTGCTGGTTGTGAATAGAAATTATCCATTTTTGTGGGAGTGAAGATGTGTTGCATGATTTTTGAGAAGATAACTATCATTGTTTTCTTATAGTGGTTTCAAGAATTAATGCATTAAAAATTAAAATGGTTTGGATATTAGCGGCCAACACTCAAGCATATTTATATACTTAACAGTGCGGGAATCTGAGCATTGTGGGACTAACAACAAACCACAAACAACCTCAAAACCAACTTCAACACTCACAGACTCCTCAACAAACTGGTATCAGAGTCTATCAGGTCTATCGTTGGGCTTTTGCACCGTCCACGCTTCAGGCCCATTGGGCCGGGCTAAAGCGTGAGGGGGTGTGTTAGCGTCCAACACTCGGTGGGATTTAGTCCCACATTCGATAGATATGATTCTTGAGAAGAATTTATATAGAGAAGACACTCCTTATAAGCCAGTTTTGTAAGGATGAGTTAGGTCTCGATTTTCGTTACGGTGGAAGATAGCTTATTAAACAAAAGACAAGGATAGAAAAACGACTACTATATATGAGTATGCAAATTTTTGTTCAAATAATGAATCAAAAACGGGTTAAAAAATGCAATATATATTTTTTGACGTCAAATGTATGTAGAAACCTTCTAGCGATCTTTCTCCAAAGATTTGTGGGGGGGGATTGGGAGATTTTTTTTAAGGTATGGTGATGTAAGGTGATAGATGAATAGGAGGTAGAGTGTGGACTGTACTAGTTTTAGGGGGACTATCACTAACCTCAACAGTAGTTAACTGCTGTCGGTTTCTTAGTGGTAGTTAACAAGAGATTATTGATGTCAAAAAGCAATTTTTATAGATTTATATATCTCCTCTCAAAACAAAATTAAAAAGAAAAAACAATTTTTTATCTCTATATGGTTTGTTAGTTGTATTAGTTTTTTGCTTCTATTTGAAGCCCGTTTTATCTATATTTGCATGAGAAAGTGACAACTTTATCACGATATTAATATTTATCTAATGTTGGAAGATATTTGTTTAGATGAATTGCCTATTTGATTTTTGTTTCTATAAATGTTGTTTTTTTAAAATCATTTTTGGACTTTTTTCAAGGGAATCTGGGACTATTTTATTTTTTTGTTTACAATGACATTTTTAAACTTGAAAATAACAATTTGTGTTAACTAATCGCCCCAAACAACCCACTTAAGTTGATCTAATAGTATTGATTTAGGACCTTGGAGTATGTTCCTCTTCAAGGTCTAAAATTCAATTGTTATTCAAACACTTTTTAAATCGATCGATTTAAAAAGTATTTTAATCGATTTAAAAATTGTCTGAATGTCAATTACCAGTTGTTCAATCTGTTTTTAGCCCAACCCAACAAAAAAAAACTTGAGCACATCATGCAAATTGCAGACAATTAATATTTCTAAAAAGGTAATTGGGGACTTAATGGAGGGGGTTTTGCTGGTGTTACAAAATGCACACTCAACAAATGGGAAGTAGTAATCCAAAATAGTCAAATGGCGAGAAGAGTGATGCGGGGAATTTAATATTTCTGGCAGCCCACATGCAATTAAGTCTATGTTTGGTGCTAGACTCAATTTTACAACCAAACTTACATGTTTGGTTATCTATTTTTACGTGATCTCTTGTTATTAAAGCTTAACCTCTTTAGCTAACATCAACTTTAATTTTATCCTAATTTCTTTATTTCTTTTGACACGTATTAAATGCTCACATTTGACATTTTCATTCTCTTTGTCACGTAATAAATACTCATAAACCCTTATCATCATCCATAATCACATTTGACATTATCTTCCCTTTGCCCCAAATTAAATGCTCATAAACTCATATCGTCATCCATAATTATGTTTGACCTTCTCATTTAAGAATAAATATGTCTCTCCAATCAACATTAAAGTGTTTGATGTTGGTCTCCCACACAATTTCATTTTCCCACCTTGACTCTTTATGTCTCCAAAGAGTCAATGGTCTCTTATTATTAAAGCTTAACCCCCCTCTAGCTAACCTCGACCCTAATTTTACCATAATTTTTTTCCTCCTTTGCCACAAATTAAATGCTCACACTTGACCTTCTCATTCCCTTTGCCACACACTAAATGCTCTTAAACCACTATCATCATCCATAATCATGTTTGACATTTCATTCCATTTGTCACGCATTAAATGCTCATAAACCTCTATCATCTCTTATTATTAAAGCTTAACCCTCTAGTTAACCCCAACCCTAATTTTTCCCCTCACTTTGCCACGCACTAAATGCTCACATTTGATCTTCTCATTCCCTTTGTCACTCAATAAATACTTCTAAACCCCATCATCATCCATAATCATGTCTGACGTTATCATTCTCTTTGTCACACATTATATGCTCATAAACCCACATCATCATCCATAATCATGTTTGATCTTCTCATTTAAAAATAAATGTGACTCTTCAATCAACATTAAAGCGTTTCATGTTAGACTCCGACTCAATTTCATTTTCCCACTTTGACTCTTTATGTCTCCAAAGAGTGAATGGTCTCTTATTGTTAAAGCTTAACCCATCTAGCTAACCCCAACCCTAATTTTACCTTAATTTTTTCCCTCCGTTTGCCACACATTAAATCACACATTTGACCTTCTCATTCTCTTTTCCACACACTAAATGCTCCTAAATCTCTATCATCATTCATAATCATGTTTGACCTTCTCATTCCCTTTGTCACTCATTAAATGCTCATAAACCCATATCATCATCCATAATCACGTTTGACCTTCTCATTTAAAAGCAAATGTGCCTCTTAAATCAACATTAAAGCGTTTAATGTTGGCCTCCACCAACTCAATTCCATTTCCCCACCTTGACTATTTATGTCTCCAAAGAGTCAATGGATCTTTCTCCAGCTTTTTAAATTCCTTTTTAAATTCCTTTAACCCCTCTAGTTTACTCCAACCCTAATTTTTCACTCATTTTGCCACGCATCTCTTATTATTAAAACTTAACCCCTCTATCTAACCTCAACCTTAATTTTACCATAATTTTTCCATCCATTTGCACACATTAAATGCTCACATTTGACCTTCTCGTTCTATTTGCCACATGCTAAATGCTCATAAACCCCTATCATCACCTATAATCATATTTGTCATTTTCATTTCCTTTGTCACGTATTAAATGCTCATAAACCCCTACCATCATCTATAATCACGTTTGACCTTCTCAGTTAAAAGAAAATATGTCTCTTAAATCAACATTAAAGTGTTTAATGTTGACCTCCCACTCAATTCCATTTTCCGACTTTGACTCTTTATGTCTCCAAAGAGTCAATGGATCTTTCTCCAGCTTCTGAAATTCCTGCAAATCTCTTATTATTAAAGCTTAACCCCTCTAGCTAACTCCAACCCTAATTTTACCCTAGTTTTTCCCTCCCTTTGCCACGCATTAAATGCTCGCATTTGACCTTATCATTCCCTTTTCCACGTAATAAGTACTCTTAAATCCCTATCATCATCCATAATCACATTTAACTTCATCATTCTCTTTGTCACATATTATATGCTCATAAACCCCTATCATCATCCATAATCATGTTTGATATTCTCATTTAAAAATAAATGTGACTCTTCAATCAACATTAAAGCGTTTCATGTTATACTCCCACTCAATTCCATTTTCCCACCTTGACTCTTTATGTCTCCAAAAAGTGAATGGTCTCTTATTATTAAAGCTTAACCCATCTAGCTAACTCCAACCCTAATTTTACCTTAATTTTTTCTCTTCGTTTGCCACACATTAAATTCTCACATTTAACATTCTCATTCCCTTTGTCACACACTAAATGCTCATAAACCTCTATCATCATTCATAATCATGTTTGACCTTCTCATTCCCTTTGTTATTCATTAAATGCTCATATACCCATATTATCATCCATAATCACGTTTGACCTTCTCATTTAAAAGCAAATGTGCCTCTTAAATCAACATTAAATTTAGAAACAAAGATTATGGGTTTAATGCATAATGATTTGGAGTCTTCTCCTACTAATCTGACTCTTAAATTTAGAAACAAAGATTATGTTCCTTCATTATCTATTCTCAACAAGCTTTATGCAAATTTGGGCCCTTAGTTGAATCAAATATTGAACTGTTAGCGAAGACTAACGACGTCAAAGTTGTTTTCCAGAAACGTTGTGATGCAGAAACTATTGTTACTCATGTCGAAAAGTATTGTTTTAGATCTTCACTAAAAAGCTTTCATCTCAAGGTTTTGCCTCATAAACCAAAGAAAGGTACTGGAAAGAGAGGCACGAAATGAAAGAAACAATCAAGTTATGTGCATGATGTTTCTGCAGTTGATACATTGGTTTTAATGTTTTGTAGATATTTGGTATTACTGTTATTTGTTGAAATTACAATGTTTTGTCATAAATGTTTTGTGGTTTACTATAATCTTAGGTGGTTAGTTTATTTTGAATAACAACATTCTTAATTACTACTTTGATGAGTTATTAATTACATATCTGACATTTGATTCAACCATGGTTGATCGTGCAGTAGAAGTCTTGCTCTCATACACGACCTAGCTGGTATATATATTATTCAATATAGTTTCTCAGCTTGAATCTTTAAATTTTGTTGCTTGTATGATTCATCGGAATTAAAATCCTTCCCATGGTATGATTAATGTAATAACGACTTATTATATGACTTATTTCATTGTCATCTTATAAAAAAAATAGATTTTTCTTAGTATTTACTTTCAATGTGACCCGTGCGCCAGCACGGGTCGGCGTTCTAGTTTTGAGCTCAAACTTGTGTTTCATTGAAGAAGGTAATAGTAACTTTTGCGTTAATCAGAATCGATTATGTGATGTAGTAATGCGATTAGTACTTTTTGATCGGTATTAATAACTACAGGTACAATTTTGTACCTTTTAGTTTTACAGGAAACTTTTTTCTACATTTATTCATGTACGCTTGAAAATAATGCACTTTTTTTTTATAAATTTAGAATTTTTTTAACAAGTCAAAATGAGATATATTACCACAAGGGAAGAAAGCTACTCCCTAGCACAAGGTGTGCATAGGAGAGCAAATCAAAGTTACAACATAGTATCATCAAGAAACAAGAAAAAACGACAGTCAGCCTATACTCAATCAAGTAAGGGGTTGTTGCCACCACATATGATAACCAAAAGGAAAACAGACATTGTTAGCTTTCATCCAACCTAAGGAACAAAGTTTTACTTTTTCCACTAGCTACATAATCGATTTAGCTTTATTAGAGAAGATCATGTGGTTCCTTTCATGTCAAACCACCAAAACAATGGAAAGCCAGATAAGTTGCAAAAAAGAATGTCGCGGTTTAAAACCACCTGAAGAATAAGCAAATTGTGTAAAATGGTCCAAAATGTGTTGGGGATTCACAAAGTACACACCAATCCAAGCCTTTACATACTGCCAAGGAGAACCAGAGGTATGACAATGAATTAAAAGATGATATGTTGATTCATTATCACCACATCCTGACACACATAATTGAGAATCAATTGAAATAACACCACGGCGCATAAAGTTGTCCTTTGTAGGCCACCGGTTGCGGAGAAGACGCCACGCGCAAATTGATATCTTCAGAGGAACATGTTTATGTCAAACAGCATCTGAGACAGCGTCGTAGATATGCATCTCCTTCCTCGTGAGAAGTTGATACACACCACACACAATATAACCATCACCAACATTAGGGCGTCACTGCCAAGCATCTGTAACTGCAATGTAACATTAGAAAGCAGAGACCTGAACTCCCTCAATAGATCATCCTCCTAAGCTAACAAATATTATCAATCTTTACCAAACTCTATAATCCTCATGTTCGCCCCATTAGTACTATCTCCCGAATGCTTCCATTTCTCCATGCAAAATTCATTTTTTTGAAGAACCATGCTAAATTCATGTCGTGCAAAATTCATTTTTTTGAAGAACCATGCTTAATTCATTTTATGAAGTTTCCACAGTCGTACGACGATAACTAAACTTCATATGAAAATCTATAAATTGGTTGCATAAGGTGGATTATTTCATTCCAACCGAATTTTATCCATACACAACATACAAGTGTGATATCAAACTGTAATCACTTGGTAAGAGGGTCAAATTCTCTACTGATTGAATCAATCAATCGTTGGTAGTCGATGACCATGAGTTTAAAAATGATACATTCGTGGTAAGTTAAGAAATAGTGGTCATAACAAGAGGGATTTCAACATTTTTTTGTGAAATTATATCATTTACATTCTTAAAAATCTAAGAAAAGAATAATAATTTTCTAAAACTTTATGATTCATATGTAACTAGTCTATCCCACAACAACAATAATCTATAATTAGTATTATTTTTTTTAGAGTTAATATGTCTTTACCCCCTGTAATTTGAGCGAGTTCTGGTTTACCCCACTGTAAAAAAAAAAGTTTAGATTCCGACCCTGTAATATAAAGTTTCTTTCGTTTTAAACCCCGAGGTAATCTGACTAGACAAAATCGCTGATGTGGCACACCAGACTCTGTAATTTTGATGACGTGGCATGATGATTGTGTAATTTTGATGAATGTGGCATACCGACTTGAATTTTATGATTATTTTTCATTTTTTTATTTCAACTGCTTTTTTTTATTAATTAACAATTATTTAAAAAAATAAAAATTAAGATTTTCTTTTTTCAAAAAAATAAAAGATCTGGAACTTAATTTTCAAAATGCACTTTTTTTTAATTTCAAATCTGTTTTTATAATTTATGAAATATATTTTCTAATTTTTTATTTTTTAATGAATAAAAAAACTGTTGAAAATAAAAAATAATTATAAAAGCCAAGTAAGCATGCCACATCATCAAAGTTACACAGTCAGCGTGCTACATCAGCGATTTTGTCTAGTCAGATGACCTCAGGGTTTAAAACAAAAAAATCTTTATATTACAGGGTTGAAATCTAAACTTTTTTTTTGTAGAGGGGTTAAACCAGAACTTGCTCAAATTACAAGGGGATAAGACATATTAACCATTTTTTTAATATGACCCTGTTGATAACTAAATCCAAGTAACGATGCCCATAAAGTTTGATTAAGTGTCGGGCTTTTTAAGGTAGGGCAAGCAGCCTTAAAAACTGCATCAAGTAAAATAGTCAAACATGAGAAAGTGTTTCCTGACAATCAACATGTTTTTATACCATTTGCTTTTGACACTTTCGGTTTTTTAGCACCAGAAGTTGTTAACCTTCTACATAGAGTTCAAAAGGTCATGCCTAGCAAGTTATGTCTCCTAAATCCATGAATTTTGTGTTTACGAGTATTGGTTTTTCATCAAAAAAAAGGTCAAGCGACGCAACTTGTTACCCGCTTGCCTTATATTCAAGTGTAAATAATGATTTATATATTCAATATAAATAATTTTTTTAAATTTTTTTTGTTAAAATGATAGCATCAAATATTGTTTATATAGTATATGCAGCAGCATATACATAACATAACGATAACAATACACATGGATCGAGGAAGGAAACAAAAAAAAGTAATGATAGGTAAACATCCTTAATAAGTATACCCTTTTTTATCACTTTAAAAAAATTCTGCTAACCAAATATATGATATGTGTGACCACATTTTTTTAGTTGTCTTTAGAATATCATATCACACACAAAAAGAAAAATGTTTATAACCAATAGAGTTTACATGATACTCGTGGGGTCAAAATAACTTGCAATGGAGTTAATTTGGGCAAGGTAATACCCAACCCTTCTCTCATATCAACAACTTCATCCATTGGCACTTCCAAATCAAACCCATGAAGCAAACGAGCAAGTGTAATGTGAATAACTTGTGTAGCAAACAAAGATCCAGGACAAGCTCTTCTCCCTAATCCAAAAGGAAGGTACTCAAAATGATGACTTTCATGATCAATTTCTCCATTTTCATTAATAAACCTTTCAGGTAAAAACTTTTCAGGCTCTAACCAAATACTTGGATCCCTATGTAATTTCCACACATTTGCAAACACACGTTTCCCTTTTGGTACATAATAGCCTTGAATGTAACAATCTTCTGTTGCTTCATGGGGTACTAATAGTGGACCTGGTGGGTATAACCTTAAAGTTTCTTTCACAATTGCTTGTAAATAAACTAGGTTCTTTATGTCTGATGATTCTACCCTTCTGTCCCTACCTATGTGATGGTCAATCTCCTCTTGTGCGTGTTTTAAAGCATTCATATTATTCAACAATATGGCTAGGATCCATGTCATCGTCGTTGATGTTGTGTCTGACCCAGCTAACATAAGATTCTGAATATAAAATGTTGATTTGTTGACTAATAATAATAATTTGTTCAAATAATAATAATAACAACAACTACTACTACTAAAACAGTCCTCCATCCACACTTCTGAATTATTTGAAAACATTTGAAGCTACAATGATAAAATAGTTTATTTTTTAGGTGAATATCCCTAATCTAGTTTTTTTTTTCCAACACTAATCTAGTTCTTTACATTCAAGGATGGTGTTAATTTAGTTTCTCAAATTAACAAAATTTTAAAATGACCATTAATCTTTATTAGAAAATTTAAAAGATTAAATTGACTAAAATTCAAATGTAAAAACACTGGCGTTAAAATTCTTGAAAGATAACTTTATCGTTCATTAAGATTCTACTCAATTCAAATGATTAGTCTTTGTAAATGCGTGTAGAGATATTTAATTTACACAAATAGTTGTGTGTAGAGATATTCGGTTTACACAAAAAATGAGACCAGTTTATTCTTAGACTAAGTTGTGTGTTAAATTTAGTTATTTGATTGTAAATAATTGTTCTGAGTTTAATTTTAACAAATTCATTTTACTTCTAAAAATTAATTTCTAAATAAAAACATTGCAAAATTCAGAACAAATAGAAAATGCATACCATAACATTTGCCTTGATGATAGTATCACGGTTATGACCAGAAGTAGGATCATCTTCAATCACAGAAAGCATAACATCAATGAAATCATGTTTCTCATTTGACTTACTCTCAATCTCAAAATCATGCTCTTCAACCCAGCTTCCAACAACTGCATCCAAATCTCTAGCAATTCTTTTCATAGATTTTAGCACTTTTCCTTCAAAACCAAACCAACCAAGAATTGGAATCAAATCCTTAGGAACAAACTCACCAGAAATATGCATAAATTCTTTTATAAGTTTCACAATATTCCCATGTGCTTTAACATCATCTACATCTTTCAAATACTCAAAATACCTTTTCCCACAAATCATCTTTGTCATTATATTAAATGTTAACCTTTCCAACCATTCACTTATCACAACCTTAACCTTTCCAACCTTAACATACAATGATAAATCCTTAATCAAAGTGTCGATCTCCGATTCATAAACATGTCTCAACGATTCAAGGCGACGAGACGAAAGTAGTTCAAGCATGGTTAATTTTCTTAGCTTAGTCCAATATGGGCCATAAGGTGCAAAACCAAAGCCAGCATAGTTGTAACCAAGGTGAATTCCATGACTTGACTTTGGTCTTGAGGCTAAGATTTTGTCATTTGTGGTGAAACATTCTTTGATTGCTTCTTTGTTGGAAATAATAAGTGCAGGGTATGCTCCAAAACGGATTTGGAAGATAGGACCATATTTGTCGGAAAATGAAGCAAAGATTCTTGCAAGAGGGATTTGGTTTCCTAGTAGATGGAGGTGGCCTATTAAAGGTAAGGCATATGATGGTTCTGGTGGTTTCATACCCTTTTTGAATTTGTTACTAGGTTTTTTTACCCTCCATATGTTGTATAGAAGCACTAATAGTATAGCTAGTACTATAGTTGCTGGTTGTGAAAAGAAATTATCCATTTTTGTGGGAGTAAAGATGTGTTACATGATTTTTGAGAAGATAACTATCATTGTTTTCTTTTAGTGGTTTCAAGAATTAATGCATTAAATTAAAATGTGTGGAAGATAGTTGATTAAACAAAAGGACGAGGATATAAAAACAACTATTATATATGAGCATGACACTTTTTTAGCCATATACTTTTTCTTGGATGTGACTTGAAACCAATGAGAGTAATTGCCTTTGGAAATGGGCGGAGAAAAATGGCCATATATGTTCCAAACTTTACCCTACCACGTATTTCACTAAGTTAAGAAAATTAACCATACTTGAACTACTTTATAGTATAAATACCAACTACAACTTGGACCTTTATTTCTTGCTTTGGATAGGCATTTATCTGTTTGATTCCCAAAATATTTTAGAAAAAAATATAGCAAATAGTTACTTTATTCCCTTACTCTACTCTGCACCTCGTTGTCATATAAATCTCTGACGCAGGATTAAATACAAAGAAATCTCTGACTCTGCACTTCCGTTATCACTTTAATTCCTGACGTTAAATAATTATATAATTATGTTCAGTGTGTCACAAGGACTAAAGTGAAAGTAGAAAATAGTCACTTTAGTCCTTAAACCAAAAATCAATATTCCCAACTTTAATCTCAAATCCTAAATCCCTAAATCTCAAATCTCTAAATGTCATCCCTAAATCCCTAAAAAAAATATACGCTAATATGCAACGTTTTTCTCTTGTAAAAAAAAGTGACTTTTTTCTAAATATTGTAGACTTTTTTCTTCTTCAGATATATTAAATATTGTATATTTTATAAATAGTATTTAAAGTTTTATGAGTTTTTTTTTATACTTAACGGTAAAGCTTTATCCACGGTATTAACCAATTGTGTAACAACAAAAAAATAATGTTGATATTATTAATCTCTATTTTTTAATATTAAATAAAAGGACACTATATTTTGATCCAAAAAAATGTTATATTAAATTAGATAATAAATTAGGGATTTGAGATTTTCAATTTAAGAGATTTAGGGATGACATTTAAGGATTTGAGATTTAGGGATTTGAAATTCAAGTCGGGGATATTGATTTTTGGTTCAGGGACTAAAGTGACCATTGTCTACTTTCACTTTAGTCCCTGTGACACACTTAACATGATTATTTAACGTCAGAGACTAAAGTGATAACGAAAGTGTAGAGTCAAGGACTTCTTTGTATTTAATCTTGAGTCAGGGATTTATGTGACAGTGAGGTGCAGAGTCAGGGACTAAAGTGACCATTTGCTAAAAAAAATTGTCCTAAGCATAACATTTCTTTTACTTACTATGAGCATCCACAATGGAGACCCTCAATCATGAGGTCTTAAATGGGTCTCACATGAACACATCACTTTTTTATAATTTTTTAATAATAGTACATAATAGGTACTCAACCACTCCAATAGAGACCCTCTAACGAAAAGTCTAAATAGGTCCCACCAATAATTCTTTATCGTTTATATTTCAACAAAAGCAACTCAACAATGATTATTTTATTAAAAAATTGTATGGGGTCCACTTAAGAATGGAGGTCTTAAGTGAGACCCTGGGTCTTAAGAGACCCCAACAACAAAAAAAACGCAATGGGGTACCTATTAGGTACCGGGTCTTAAATGGTGAAGACATCACCATTATGGATGGTCTAAGGGTACTAGTCTGTTTATATAGTGTTTATGGATTCATTAGCCCTGTTTATATATTTATATAAATTCAGTTGTTTTGTAAAATATATTTGTACACGAGTCCGGACATTAGTCAACCAGAAATCCTTGTCGCGCCGTCTGACTTATTTCACACTCCTTGACAAATACACACACGACAATGACTCATAAATGCTTATAATAGTTTCGTAAAAGAGATATTTGATTTAATGTATCTAAATTTTTTCGATGTCATGTCGGTGTGTGTCTAACACTTTGTTAAACACCAAACATGCTTATATAGTGTAGTACATAACCAGATTGTCGACCCTTGTGAATGAGAGCAATATATTAGCAATGTTGGAGTAATATTTCCCATGAGAAATGGAGGAGCAATACTTCATATGAAAGATACATCAAATCTATATGACATGGGGCTTAAGCAATTGTGTGTGTATGATGTGTCATTTTGTAGATTTTATAATCATGACCATCATAGAAAATCTTATTACTTGCAATTATAGGTTTCCCAAAATCAATAGCACTACACTTATCATTAACATTTGCACTTATTAGAGGTTTTCTAAACCTAAAACTGTAGACTCTCTTTGAGATACACGATAGCGGAAAGTTGTGGATCTCAATTAGTTGATGTTTTCAAGACCCAATACCATGGATTGCATGCCAAGAAAACCTGAGTAAAGTAATTATGAATTGATGTTTTTGAGACCTAAAACATAGACTTGCTATGAGATACACCAAATTTAAATGGTGCGGGGCTCAAAAAATTGTGTGTATATGATGTCCTATTATGTAGACTTTATAATCATGACCATCGTAAGAAATTTTATTACTTGCAATTATAGGTTTCCCAAAATCAATAGTAGTACACTTGTCATTATAATTTGCACATATTAGAGATTTTCTAGACCTAAAACTATAGACTCTCTTTGAGATATACAATGACAAAAAGTTGTGGATCTCAATTAGTTGATGTTTTCAAGACCCAAGATCATGGTTTCCATGCCAATAAAACTTGAGTCATTATTGTCTAAGTAATTATGATCGATGTTTTTGAGACCTAAAACCATAGACTTTCTATGAGATACATCAAATATAAATGGTATGGGTCTCAAGAAATTGTGTGTGTATGATGTGCCGTTATGTTGATTTTATAATCATGACCATCATAGAAAATCTTATTACTTGCAAGTATAGGTTTCCCGAAATCAATAACATTTTTCATTAACATTTGCAGATATTTTAGAGGTTTTTTAAACCTAAAACTATAGGCTTTCTTTGAGATACAAAATGGCCAAAAATTACGGATCTCAATTAGTTGATGTTTTCAAGTCCTAAAACCATAGACTTGTTATGAGATACACAAAATCTAAATGGAACAGGACTCGAGAAATTTTGTGTCTATGATGTACAACATATTTAGCTTTGATAATAATGATCATCATATGAAATCTTATTACTTGAAACTATAGTTTCCCCAAAATCAATAACACTCCACTTATCATTAACATTTACACATCTTAGAGCCTTTTGAGACCTAAAACTATAGGCTTTGTTTGAGATAGACGTTATCATTAACATTTGCATATATTAGCGAACTTCTTCACCTAAAACTAATTTTTGTTACATTGATATGGTGATCCTATTTGCATGTTGATATCTTGCAAACAGTTTGAACATCAAAATATGAATTGAATGTAACAAAAGTGTATCAAACCATAAGTGGGGTAATAATACTCTTGCGAAATGTTAACATGCACCACCGATAAATTCATCCATTAACTATTCATGTAAGTCATAGATGAATACAAAAAGAGTCCACAATACACATCAAAACATAGATATAAATATGGCTAATAACGACATTTCTTTCTTCATATTACATAGAAAAACACAAAACATGACAAAATAAGAAGCATAAGAAAATAGAGTTGAACACAGGCACCACATATATTAGACCATCCAAACTTGTTGGATTGGTTCACTTCAAATCCTTAATCTTCAAGCAAACCATTTTTGGCTCTTTAGTTGCATAAATTTCTCCACCCTTAATATTAATTGAATCTAGCCCATCCAAACTCGCAGCTATCCTTTTTCCAGTTGATTTTCAAGTTGGAGTTTCAGTTGTCTCCATGACTTACGAACAAATCACAGAGCATGTGACATACTCCATGTGAATGGTTCGCATGTTAATCAAGTCGCTTCTAACACATCTGTCAATCTCTGGACCAACATTACCTTGAATTGTTAACATGAGAAGAAAAGTGCACAAATATGATGAAACACTAACATATATAATAGAAGCAACATAAACTTGAATATAAATTTGCAAAAGGAGATTTTGAGTGCATGGTTCAAGACTGAGTTTATTCAAATAAGTGGCATCAACAACACTCAAACATAAACAAATTAAAGTGATAGAAAAAAATCATAAACATGTAGCATTCAAAGGCTACTCATATCT
Organism: Medicago arabica; assembly: GCA_946800305.1. NCBI lineage: Eukaryota > Viridiplantae > Streptophyta > Magnoliopsida > Fabales > Fabaceae > Medicago > Medicago arabica. The sequence goes on along the minus strand of OX326968.1, from coordinate 3,514,600 downwards.
TTCCTGAGATGAAAAGTGCTGAAATAAGATGAAAACTACACAGATATAATAAAAGCAACATAAACTTGAATATAAATTTGCAAAAGGAGATTTTGAGAGCATGGTTCAAGATTGGATTTATTCAAATAAGTGGCATCAACAACACTATGGCATAAAAAAAGTTCAAGTGATAGAAAAAACCATAAAGACGCAACATTGAAAGGCTAATCATACCTTTCATGCGATGAAAAGTGCACACATAAGATTTTGAACATAAATTTGCAAAAGGAGATTTTGTTTGCATGGTTCAAGAATGAGCTTATTCAAATAAGTGGCATCAACAACACTACGGAAGAAACAAATTGCCTTCTAAAAGTTTATGGGATGTACTTTGCAATGACCTGATAGAGGGAGAGAGTCTGGGTTTTTTAAGGGAATATTGGAAATGGGGTTGGAGAAGAGGGAGAAAAAGCTTTGGTTACGAGAGAGAGAGATAGAAGAAGCTCTAGTTATGAGAAGAGACATCTAAGTTAAAGGGTATACTTGTCATTTTATCATTCTAAAAGCTATGCAATTTACCGTCCAAAAAGAGGCATTTTAGTAATAAAAAAAACTCAGGGCAACCCTAAGGTTTTGTTAAGGTTTGCTTCCAAAACTTATTAACTTTTATAATATTAAGGTAAGATAAGATTAAGATTAAGATAAGATATCTAACATTCATGTAGGTCTTGGCGCATTTCTAAAATAAAAAAGTACATTGCATTATTGTATTGTAATACATACACGCGCATAACCCGAAAGGGCCAATGATATGATTATTTTGAACTCCATCTCATATCATATTATTCAAACAGTATATTTTATCACACACAAAAAAAAAAAAAAAACTATTTTATATTTTCTTTGACACTTGATTCAAATATCAAAGGCTTTCATACAGTTCCAATGTGAGACGTGGTTGGAGCATAACTTCAAGTGGATTTTCCTTAGGCAATGCCAAACCTACTCCTTCAATCATATCAACTGGAGCACCATCTTTTGTGTTTATATCAAACCCTTGAATCAACCTAGCCAAAGTCAAATGCAACACTTGCAACCCAAACGTTGTACCAGCACATGACCTTCTTCCATAGCTAAATGGCACATATCCAAAGTCCTGATTATGAATATCAATGTGCTCATGAATATTGAAAAACCTCTCAGGTTGAAATTCATTAGGGTTGGACCATACTTGTGGGTCCCTTTGCAATTTCCATAGGTTAATAAGCAAACGAGTGCCTTTTGTGACATGGTAGCCAGCCACGTGGCAATCATCAGTGGCTTCTCTTATTCCTGTTAAAGGTGCTGGTGGGTATAGACGAAGTGTCTCTTTGATAATGGCTTGAAGATATTTAAGGTTTGTGATGTCAGATTCTTGGACCCATTTGTCTTTTCCTACATTTGTGTCCAACTCTTGTTGTGCTTGTTTTAAGACTGTTGGATGGTTTATAAGTAGGGAAAGAGCCCATCCTAATGTTATTGCTGTACTTCCTGAGGCTGTAAGGATAAGAACCTGCAAGCAAAATAGTTGTTAGAAAAGAAAAAAAAAATAAAAAAAAATATATATATATATATTTTATGGTACACCTAAAAATTTGAGTGTATTGCTACACCAAATCAATAAATTAATAGTTAAATGTGTTAATTTTTTTAAGAGAAAAATTATTTTCTATCACCTATAATTAAATCTTATTTACCAAAAACGTCAACGAAATAAAATTTTATATATATATATATATCGGTCTTCTTGTACCACTTATTGGTATATAGTAATAACTCATATCAAACTTTTAAAAAAGGCAAATTAGGACCTAAAATTTAGAATATTTGATAGGTAACAGACTATACTTGAGTTTTTAGAACAGGCATATATTTAATCAAAGTCTTATATTAGGCCAAGCAAATGTATATATGGATGTCCAAAGTATGGTCTTGACTATTTTATCTATACAGGTGTAGTTTTTTTTGTCTTGTTAACCGGTGCCCTCAGCCTCAGGGGTTAAGGAAACCAAAAGTAGCATGTTTACATTGAATTCTAGAATATTTTGACTTTTGAAAATTTAAATTCATCACTTTTTACCATTTTCCAATGTTTTTATCCTCTTATTCAATACCCTAAAAGCATTCTTTAGCATTCCCTTTTTTTATAGATAGTTCATTGATACTCATTTAACACCACATTTTCTTTTTATCTCGTTTTCCATCGCATCATTTTCTCTATTTTTTTTATCTCTCTCAAGGTGTATATGAAAGCATGGGTATATACATAGGTCATTTTCTTTTTATCATTTGTAATTGTGCACGTACTCCTTCATAATTTTCGAAAAATTACCACAAAGTATTTGGGGCGCCTATGATCATATCCAAGCTATGCCAAGTCTAATTACGTAAAACATTAGAAACATCTTATATATAATGAAAATGATTGATTCTCATATATTTATTTTATTGAAAGATGATAACTAGTTATATCATAACTAGTTGATTCTCATATATATATATATATATATATATATATATATATATATATATATATACACTCTTGAAAAGATTGGTTATTGATACTACTAATAGATAAATGATGGACATATTACTTCCAAATTTTAGTACTAAGCATGAAGGAAAACGTACCAAGGTTGTTGCTTTGATAACTATGTCCCTTTTGTGGCCACAAATTTCATCATCTTCTTCAAACATTGATATCAATACATCCATGAAATCATCTTCACATTTACCACTTTGTACCTCATCTCTCTTTTTATAATGTTCACACAACCACTTATCAAGAATAAAATCCATTTCCTTAGCGGTCCTCTTCATGAAACCAACATGGCCTTGAAAATCAAACCAACTTAGGCTAGGAATAGCATCAGCCATAACAAAAACACCACATAGATATGTAGTATCTTTAATTGCATTCCTTAATCTCCATGCCTCACTATCTTCTTGATTTATTGTTTCACCACTAAATCTTTTACCAGCTATCATCTTCACAATTATATTAAATGTCATATGATCTAAAAACTTGTTAATAGGCACTTCAATTGAACCATTTGTTTTTTTCACAAATGTGTACAAGTTTTTTACTAGAGAATATATCTCAAAATCTCTAACATGCTTTAGCTTTTCAAGCCTGTGACTTGATAAAAGCTCAAGAGTGGAAATTTTTCTCATGTTTCGCCAATAATCTCCATAAGGGGCAAGAGCTAAAATAGCATTGTTGTAACCTAAGTATCTCCCTGCTGCTACATTAGGTCTTGAGGCAAAAACTTTGTCTTTTTTTGTGAGACATTCCTTGGCAATTTCCCTACTATTCACCACTAAGGTTTGGTTGCAACCAAGCCTAAGAGAGAAGATTGAACCATATTTCTCAGCCATGGTTGAAAAGGTTCTAAAATATGGTTCTTTAGTGCTTAGAAGATGAAGGTGACCTATGAAAGGTAAGGCACAACTTGGTTCAGGTATTTTGTTGTGATTTATGCTGAATATTGTTTGTTTACGTCTATTAGGTGATCTAATAGATCTAAATCGAAGTTGTACAATCAATAAGGCTAAGATGGATGCAACAATTGGAAAAAAAGAAGAAAGATCCATGGAGACTTGTTGGGTTGAGAGGATCGAGTAGCCATAAATACTTCACATCTATTTATAGCATCTGAATTCTCTTAACATTATTGAAAACGAATACAGTATGTAGGTACAAAAGTCATGCATGAAGTTCACGATATGGTTGTTAAATTCTTTATACCATGTGCTATCTTTTTTTTAAAATAAAAGCATGTGGTAATTGTTTTCCAATATTAACACTATGAAAAACGTCTTTTTATATTTTAATAAGTATTCTTTGTCTTGCAATAAGCGTCACATTTGTACACACACAAAAAAATATTGTTCCATAACGATTCTCCACTTTTAAGTTATATGATATAAAAATACACCAATAGTTAATTAGGTATGGCAAAATTATCGGGAGTCATTTATCTTATTTATTTGTAACATTTAGGTATTTTATCTTTCTCTTTTTAACATTTAAGTCATTTATCTTTCAAAGAGGATACAAGCTAATCCTTTTTTATATTTATCTTCTTTTTTACTTATAAATGTGATCGAAAAAAGTATATATACTTTAAAAGATAAAGCCCCTAAATATTATAAAAGAAGATAAAGGACATCTAACTGTTACCTAGAAATAAAATAAAAGACTCATGTAGTTTTGCCATTAGTTAATATGTGGCCAATTAGTAAAATCATTTTTATCTTTTTTATTTATTTATCTATTGTATTCTCTTAATCTTTGTGAGGCAGTCATCTGTGGTCAAGAGTAAGAGAGGACCTAAGGTAGGGTGGGCATGGATCGTTACCACTCTTTTTCATCAAAAACCAACCATATACTCCCTCCGTCCCTATATGTAACCCCCCTTTGCTTTTTTCACATTTCTTAGAAAAGTTGTCAGTGTAGTTAATGTGTTTGTTTTGTGTGTTAATATTACCAAATTATCCTTCGTTTGCATGTGTATTAAATTTGATTTTTTAAATTTCAAGATAAGTTAGTAGTATTAATTAAGGGTATGTTCAGGAAAAAAGTAATAAATGCTTCTAGTAATTTGAAAAGGGGTTTACAATTAGAGACAAAAATAAAATCAAATGGGTGCTTAAATATAGAGACGGAGGGAGTATATATAGAAGCTTTATAAGATCATTAAATGTGGTATTGCATTATACGAGGTTTGCATTGAAATTATGTTGTTTTTTGTCTTAAATATTAGTCTTTCTTTAGGAAAAATAATATACTCGATTCGTCTCTATATAAGCACCCTTTTTCTTTAATAAAAGAGTGTTTAGATATAGAGACGGAAGGAGTAGTAAAGAGTGAAGCTACATTCTAAATTTCTAATCTCTCACAAGAATCAAGAACAAACGATACTATGAGCAGTCTTATTTGCTTGTGAGTGAGATAAGGCGGCTCTAGCTATACTATGAGCAGTCTTATTTGCTTGACTCCGAACAAACGATGCTACAAAATCGGAATTGTTTAGCAGTAAATTTTTACATTGAAACACAAGATCCCCAAATTCATTGAGAGGAGTATTAGAGCTGTTGAGTGCATTAACAAGTGACATGCTATCAGTTTTAAACAAAACATATTGCAAACCATTACTTGTGGCTGTTTTGATAGTTTCCAACAATCCCATGGATTCCGCTTCAAGGACGGTAGCAGTAAATTTGTGAGTAGCCCGACATACCAATTAGCAGCTTCCCTGTTGAATCTCTGAAGCACATATATACCGTAACCTATTACGGTGCTATTGTTGAAAGTAGCAGTACCTATGTTGCACTTTAGCGAGCCGGGTGGAGGTTTTGTCCAACAGAAGTTGTAGTTTGGTGTGTGTTGTTGTGGTCGAGAGTTTTGAATAAACTTAAAATTCATATTCTTCCACTTTCTTCTTTCCATTTCTCTTTCTTCAATGAAAGATCAAAATATCACGTAATATAATTGTACTTAGACCATAAACTCTTACTGAGTTTAATTTATATACAATGTTAATATAAAATAAAAATTATAGATGCATCTAATGATGTGTTGACACATTAAATAATGAACTATATACATTACATGTCATATTTTATTAACTAATGTGGCAACACTTTACTAGATGCCTATAAATAGAGGACGTTCCACACAATAACATTCATTCAAAATTTAGTGGTTCAAAAGGAAGATATGCGATATATGAGCATCAAATGGGAGCCTCAAACCTCCTCAACTTTGTTCTTAGAATATGTTTTATTTCTTTTGTATTATGTCTTTTGTTATCATGAGTAATTAAGTATCTTTTAATTTAGGTTGTAAGATGAATCTCTATTTTTTTTTGTTGGATTTTAATAATGCAAGTCTTTTATTTAGTTACGATATAAGTTATGTTTAATTTTCAGATGTTTCACACTTTATTTTCTTCACGCTCTAAGGAGTGCAACATACTAGTCTGCATGATTTAAAAATAGATTAGGGTTGGAAGCTTATGACTCACTTGATTCCAATGATATCAATGTATAAGAAAACCTAAAGAAGTAACGGCCAGTTATTATATTGCACGTATGACTTTTAAGGTGATGAGAAGTAACGTGACATCAAAATAAATTTAAGAGAGGAAGCAACTTATATGACCATTCACCAACTCATAATAGCAAGATGGAAGATTTTCGTGCGTTTTCCACATATGTGTGGTGCAGCATTTTCCGTACACAAATTGTGTCAATACCAAAAAAAGAAAAAAGAAATATCTTACTCATTTGGTTCAGGTTATTTGTTAAGGGGCCTCGATATTATTTCAATTTTTAACAACCAAGAATTTGGCATCACTCAGAGATTAGTCATTGTCATTACATTTTATGGTCTTCCATTCCCGACACATCAAATCTATATCTTTAGTGAAATTTAATATCTAGGTCAAGAGAACCATATGCATTGAACCGTTTTTATTGAAAACATTTGAACAAAGATTGTGTTGCACAAATTTCATCTGATAATTTTAAGTTTATATATCAAAATATCTTATAAAAAAGAAGTTTCATATATCAAAGTAAACTTTGAATAAATAAATTTTTCTCAACTTAATAGGTATCGTTCAATTGGTTAAACAATGTTGAGTTTGTAGGTGAATGATGGTGGTTTGAACTATATGCATAACTCATTTTTTTAAAGAGACGGAGAGCTTTAAATTGTGATATAAGTATCATAATACATGGAGATTAGTCTCATTATCAAATTAAAAATCTGAAACTTACAGGATATTATAGAGTCATGATTTCCTACCAAATTAAAACCAAAAATCATATCATCTGCCACTATCTGAATACACGAGTTTACATAGATACCACCATCCAGAATTATAAGAAAGAATTAGTCAAATAAAATTGATCTATTTGGTTCAAATAAATAAAACACACAGAGAGTACAGCATGATGTCTCGAGTTTTAGCAAGGGATATCACCAATGGATAAATACAAGATTCTGATTTCTGACAGCAAATATCTCACGAGGCATATCAGTTAGATTATTGACAACGTGTTAAAAATATTAGTGATGCGTTTTACACAAATTTTCAAACTCCATTCCGAAGTCAAGATTGTACTAATTCAAAAGGTTTTTTTATCAAATTTCAATGCATTGAGTAGACAGACACTTTGGTGGAAGTTGGAGTGGTGTTTAAAGCAACAGCTGGTCGGAGCGGCGGCAGAGTTCAGAGTACCGTCTGGTCAGAGCAGCTGAGGCGGAACCAATTCTGCTGCAACGAGAGGTGGCCATAACTTGGGTTTCATCCGTTAAAATGTATATTTTGCGGCTTCTAAAGCATTTGAATGATCTCATAGACCAGGATGTATGAAAATCACCCTACCTTTGGCGCACTGGTGCGGTAAAGGTAGAGGATCTATTTCCTTAAAAATACTAATTTCATTGAACACTTTACAAACACAAAATAAGGATATACCCTTTGCAAGTGCAATTTATTCAACATTTTCTTTCAATACCATTGTCTCTAGTAACTATTGGAAAACACAAGGATAAGAACATTAAAATGTCATAATATGAATTAGTCTTAAGTCTATAAAATTTATACAAACATTTTTTATAGAACAAAAGATGATCTGTATAAGTACAGATATATATTAGTAAGTAATTCATCATCCTTTTAAAATGCGCAGACAAGGGTTGTCATACATGGCAAACACATCTGGCTTGGAAGACATAACATTCTCGAGAGCAGGATCGTCATCAAAAACTTTGAAGAACCTCTTCTTGATCACCCATAAAGAAACTGTTAACAAACATTCATCTCCCTGTTTTTACTTTTTTCCTTTCTTGGCCTGCTTCTTCTCTGTATGATTTGTACAAAAATGAATATTAAATTAGTCACATAACTGAGTTAGGTAATTAATAATTCTCTTTTTCCTAATCTTCTTATAGTGATCATTCAAACTCAGATATATCACACTGATTATGTTTTCTGAGTGTCAGTGGAATTGGCTTAAAAGCAGATTGGACGAATCTAAATAAGTCATGTTTTGATAAACAACTTGATTAAACATTTATAGCATAAGTGTTTATCATATAAGTGCTTGTGTATAAGCTATTTATATAAGAAAAGATAAAACAAAATCAGACTATTTTCATATAAGCTATCCTAAAACAGCTTTTGAACATATCATAAACTGCTCCATAGCTCCACAAACAGTCTTGCCAGTGTTTTTGCCTATACATAAGTTCAAATAAACCAATCCAAACAGACTCATAGTCAAACAAAATTACGTGGCTGTATGTAGTATGACGAGAGTTACCTAGTTTCCTCTTAGCTTCAGATTTCGCAAAGAACTCTCTCCATTCATCGGTGAGAACAAAAATCGGTTCATCATCCTCTTCGTCACCGTCTAGCTCAATATGCTCCTCCTCTTGTGAAATTCTGATGACATCCAAAAGTGTCATAAGATAGATTACATTCATATACAATAAATAAAGAGGATAGATGAATTATCCTTACTGAAACCTATGACTCAATCAATTTCACAGGTTTCTAATTATAACAATAACAATAAAGTACATGCAGCAACAGAATGAACCATGCAACAACAACTACGCCTTATCTCATTAAGTAGGGTCGGCTAGATGGATCAAACAACACCATAATATTCTATCACATGCCATATCTCCATCCAACTCATTAATCTTTAGGTCTTTCTTAACAGTTTCTCCTTAGCCTTGCTACCCCAAACCCAGATAAAAGGATTACAAGAGGGTTGTGTTAGGAAGTCGACAGCAAAGTAAAACTTAATTGAATCTTTATGACAGAGCGAACCATGCACAATACATGATGTACAGTTAGAAACTAGGCTAACTAGGACTCGGCAATATCCAGCATCTAATGAAATGCAACAGGAAATAATGCCACATAGAGCAATAGTAGAAAATCAAACTAACCAGGCCAGTTATCAAAGGAAAAAACTTAGAGGAAATGTTAATTATATCCTTTGTTTGAGATAAAGATAAGGGAACTCTTGTTGAGGCATATAATCGACATAATCCTAAATACATTTATACGCGGTTTCTTTCATAATCACTCAAACCGAACAAGTTACTTTTAAAAATTTATAGTGTTCCATTCTCGTTCCCTTAATTCGCAGTGGAAATCACAATCTACATTCAATGGTTAAATTCAGATTCTATATATTTTTATAAACTTGCAAGCATTGCATTTAGTGGCATTTGTTAATTTCCCTAGACTAATTTGGGATACAAAACCATCTGTGGAACTTCTTAGACATTGTTTTCAAATAGTGCTATAACGTAACGGAATTTGAACAAATCGATATTGTCAAATAGCGGCTATAGCAGCTCCGTAGCACTATAAAATTAGCGTAATTTGAACAAACCGCTATTTTTTGGCAATTTGTGAATGATAACACTGATTACCTAAAGTTTCAAAGTTATTTGTTTTGATTTTTTTTCTAACTTGGATCATACAATCTACATAATTTTTCGCCAAACTTAAACTTCTAGCATATTATTTACTACTGTCATGGGAACTTCAACTGGATTTCATGAAATCGGTGGCACGGTGTTAGAATATACTAATTAAATTCATAAAATCAAGGTTTAAATATGATTTTAATCCCTAAAATAATAGTGCTGAGACAAAATCAAAAGAAAAAGCGCTAATTAATACCAAAAAGAGAAGAATGAAAGGAACTTACTGAGCAGGAGAAGAAGTAAGAGGTTGATTGAGAGGAAAGATATTTTGAGAATGAGTTTGAGGAAGAAGATGAGGAGGGTTAGGGTTGTTGTTGTGGAGTGGGCAGTGATGGCAATGACGGCGGAGGGGACAGTGTGGGCAGTGATGACTGTGATTATGGTGATGGCGGTAGCAACCATGGGAAGAAGAAGAAGAAGCCATTCAAGATTCGAACAAGAAAGTTTTTTTTTTTTTTAATTATTTTGGGTTGATCCATTTAACCCTCTATTTATCAAATAATTATTACCCATGATTATTTAATATAAAAAAATATTAAAAAAAATTAATCTCTTTAAAATATTTAATTTTATTTACTAAATAAAATATTAATTTTTTTATTTCAAAGAAAAAAACGTATCAAACTCAGTTGTTAAGACATTATTTTAATATCCTCAACCAATTCCTCAATCTCCTTCGGACTATTGTTGAAGATGATATCATTTTAAATTTTCAAAAGACCCAAAGTGTAGCATGCAAAATCATCCACCACCTCTTTCTTAGTTTTTTAGATTCCCGCTCTCTCCTGCACAAAACACTCGCGTCCAGCATGATTTTCGAATATATCACTGCGTTAGTTAAGTCATGTTGCGTGATTTAACTAACGCACCTTATGATTTTGCGCCACTTAAGTCACGCCGCGTTAGTTAAGTCACGCAGCGTGACTTAAGTGTATATGCAGCAAAATAGAAACACAACACTCTCACTTTCAAACTTCACCAAAACTCTCACTCTCACTTTCAAACTTCACTTAAGTGTGTATATATCGTGACTTGAATGAATGATGAAAAATGCATGCAATTGAATGAATAAATGAATGAATGTATGAGAGAAGGACTGAAATTTTTTGGAAAAAGAGAGGTTTCTATCTCTTCTGGTTTTCTGCACAGACTGGGCGTGAGTTAACGTGCACATGTGTTAACGCTGTGTGTGGGTTAACCCACGCAGTGTTTTATACATGCGCATGTTAAGTGTCGCAGCGTTAGTTAACTAACGCATAGTTTTACAATTGTGTTAGTTAACTAACATAAGGGTATTTTATGCATGTCTGTAGGGCGAAAGTGTTTTGTGCAGGAGAAGAGCAAAATTCAGTTTTTTATTCCTCGCCTCTCCACTCGAACTTTCAAAATGAACAAACAAATTTTGAGGAGTATAATACAAATTTCAAGTCAACTCATATCTTATTCCACACCTCAAACACCATTTGACAATGCAAGAAAAGATTATTCACCCTTTCAGCCTTACCACCACACAAAAAAAACACACAATTTAGATTTACCTCTAAAGACACGCAATTTCGTATTTTGTTGAAATACGATCATGAAGCGTTTTCCAAGAAAATGACACTACTTTAGGCACCGGATTCTTCCAAATTGAACCAAATACCACTTCCTTTAAGTACCTTCCATACATGAAAACTCTTCAAACAACCTATATGCTGACTTAATTGTAAACACTCCACTATCGTCCTCCCTTCATACCCATCCAACTTCCAACTCTAAGCCTCTCAAACCCCAATGACCTCCTTCAAATTATTAAGCAAACTCAATTCCCATAGAAGTAGCTGTCTACACCACATAAAGGAGCAATCACCCTCCTCCTCATTCACCTCCCATTATCAATATGTTTTGAATTTCAGTTTTTTTTTTTGTCAATATTGTCATATTCGTATGATAATCTCACAAAATTACCTTTATTGACACAAAATAAATACTTGTGGAGTTTTATTTCAAACAGTATACAATACATATCTCAAATATAAATTACAATTTTAGCAATAATAAACATATGGCAAGAATTTGTGATCATGGATTATTAGAAGGACTGGCTTGGCTAATAGGTTTATAATAAGAAACCCAAGGATTATACCAATTACACGTACGTGTTCCAAAATAGTCGCGACAATTATCTTCATAATTGATTCCTTCATAGTAATATAGCAGACCTCTACCTCTACGTGCAGCCTCGGTACCATTGAGAAATGTCATAACAAGGAGAACTAATATAAGGGAAACAGTGATAGATTTTGCCATAGTTTATGTATATTTTGGTTTATCTACTTTTTTTTGTGGAAGAAAAACTACTACCAATTATAGAAATATTAATCGAAGTGATGGAAACAGTTAATCGTGTAAAGTGAATTAACTTGGCCTTTTCGTTATTCATTTTTTTAAAATTAAGCTGATTGGAGGATAGTTTGTGGAAAACGTAGAAAAATATGCATAGTTTTATAATAAGTACGGTTATCTTTTCTATAGATTATATTATTATTTTTTTGAGAGTTTTCTATATTTACCCAGTAATATATATATATATATATATATATATATATATATATATATATATATGTGTGTGTGTGTCATTTCTGGGTTTACACATGTAAAAAAAATGATTTACCCTCCTGTATAAAAAAAAAATTTGTTTTGATTTACCCTCTAATAGGTCATTCAAAAACCGAAAGTAAATCAAAACAAACAAAAAAATTACAAGAGGATAAATAAAAAAAATAAAAATTTACAGAGTGTAAAACTAAAAATGACATATATTATAGATAGGTAAAACACTATTAACCCTACATTATATACCAAAGAAATTCCTCATGCCGACAATGTGAGGTTTTTCATCCTCTTTATGTTCCTCATAGAAGCAGGGATGAAGCTCGAACGAGGATCAATATAGTACACGATCTCCTTGAACTTTTTTAATTTTTACTTTGTATGTATTATATTTTTGGTTTAATATGTCTTTACCCTCTATAATTTGCGTGAGTTCCGGTTTACCCTCTGTAAAAAAATTAGATTTCAACCTTGTAATTTGAAGATTCTTTCGAAATAGACCCTATAATTTGAAGATTCTTTCGTTTTAGACCATGAGATTATCTAACTGTGCAAACATGATGACGTGACACGCTGAGTAACACGTCGCGCTGACTGTATAATTAATTTTGATTTTAATTTTTTTATTTTCATTTATATTAATTTTAAAAATAGAAAAAAAAATCAGATTATTTTTTAAAAAATTGAAAAATAAGAAAAAAAATCATTTTTTTTTAATTTGAAAAATTAGAAACAAATTCAGATTTATTTTCAAAAAATTAAAAAAAATCTGAAATTAAGATTTTGAAAATTAAAATAAAATCGATTTTTTTTCAGATTATATAATTTTTCATATTTTAATCTGAATTAGAAAAAAAATATATATTCATATTTTAAAAAATAAAAATAAAAATTCCAGAATTTTTATTTTTTGTATAAATTTTTTAAAAAACTTCTTTATTTCGAAATGTTTTTCTAAATTTTGTTTATTTTTATTTTGAAAAATTCCAGAATTTTTAATATTTTTTAGAAAAGTCGGTTTTTTTCGAAAATATATATTTTTTCACGATTTTTTTATTTTCAAATTTTAATTTTCAGATTTTTAAATTATATTTTATTTTTGAATTAATATAATTTCATTTATATTATTTTTTATTTTTAAAAAAATAGGCAAAATGACACGTGTACCCTTAAAAAAATAAAATTAATTATACAGTCAGCGTGTCACATAATAAGATATGCACAGTCAGCGCGCCACTCAGCATGCCATGTCAACATTTTGTCAAGTAAGATGGCATCAGGGTCTAAAACAAAAGAATCTTAAATTACATGGTTGGAATCTAATTTTTTTTTACAGGGGGTAAATATATATTAACCCTATATTTTTATCTATATTTTTTGTGAACTTTTATAAGGGTGAGTATGATCAATTCAAAATTGAACCAACCTAGTAGAAATGCTACTATCCAGATCAATTCAATCTAAATCCAAAACCTCAAAAATACAGGAAAAACTTATTAGTAAAACTGTAAATCAAACCAATCTAATGTATTTAGATCATTTTTTACCCAACCGTACGGTTCAATTTAGTTTACCGTTTTTCTTTTATCAACTGAACCAAACTGCAACATAAAAGAAACACTAATTATAACTCATAGAAATTCAACGGAAAAATCTATAGGATAACATTTTTTTTTTTTTACTAAAACATGTTTTTTCTATTGTTAAGTTTCTAAAGATGTCTGAGGAATTAACCCAAAAAGATTGAATTATAGAATGGTTTGATATAATGCATGTGTAAAAACACTTTACATTATTAGGGGATATAAATTAAATCATAATAGAATTTTAAGGCTAAATTACACTAGAGGTTCTTTAAGTTTGAGTTTTATAACTTATTGATCATTTAAGTTACCTTAGTCACAAATAAGTCATCTATGTTTGTAAACGTTTTCGATTTAGTCCTTCTACCACATCATCATTTGGTTAACAGAAGGACTAAATCGAAAACGTTTACAAACTTAAAGAACCAATATGTTACAGACTTCAAACTTAAAAGACTTATGTGTAACTAAAATAACTTAAAGGACTAATCTGTTATAAACTTCAAACTTAAAGGACTCATGGTGTAATTTACCCAATTTTTATCAACAAAAATTTAATATTAGGAAAAAAATAAGAGATTGATATGGTGGAGTATACTTGAGATCTCGGAATGTGCTTCTCTCTTAAATCATTTATCCACAAATAATTTATGTGTTGAACTAATCCATATAGGGCTATTATTTGGCTTCAATTGTGTAAGAAATGGGTTCTCTTGTGTAATCTTTCACCGTCCAATTTTATTTTATTTTATCTAAATTCCTAATGTATTTCTCTCTTTATAATGATAAATCTCATTTTACTCTTCTCATGTGTTATTCTCGATTTCGACATGTTGTCAACAAGAACCCACAGTCACATATTTGAAGATCGGGAATCATTCTATCTTCATCGAACAGTCCAAATTCAATCTCAATATTTTAAATTATAAAATAAATAAATCTACATATTTTTTGAATTGTTAGATCAAAATCAAACAATCGAGATTATCTGAAATGCATAACTACAGGCTTTTATTGACTATAATGAACAAGTTTGACGAATTATACGTTCAATTGTATTTTCGTTAGGGGAGGATGTGATTGGTTCTTCGGATTAATTCTTTTTTATTAATTTAATTTAATTCCCTTGTTTGGATGTCAAAATTATGAGGACATTTTAGTGTTGGAAAATCAGTGATGCTCTATTGAGATAGAGAGAGAGATATCTATGTGGCCTACAACAAAATCCTCCCCACAAATGCCATAATCATTTTCTTTATTGAATTCTGGGGTCCTCTTTTACTATTCTTCTGATTATTAGATTACATTACAGAGAAACCTTAGGATCCACACATTCCAACATCAACCTTAATCCAATCTTTGTTATGTTCTTTCAATATGTGATTTACGTGTGTTCATGTTTTTGATTCATTCTACGTTGTTTTTATCACCCTTTTGGACCCTTTATTGGAAAGTTTGATACTTTCTGCAAATCTGGGTCAATCTTAATTTTTGCTATTTTTTGGGTGTGATTTCAATGGGGTGTTTTGATGAGGTGTTTTACAATGCTGAGCTTGAAAATGGAGTGAGTTTGTTTGGGTGTGGTGAGGTTGAAGATGAGGCTAATACAGTTGCTATTGAAGATGCTGTGAAGATTCTTTTGTTGGGTCTTGGTGAAGATATTAATAGGGAAGGTCTTAGGAAGACACCACTTCGTGTTGCAAAGGCTCTACGTGAAGGAACTAGAGGTGATTTTTGTTTTTCTCTAAATTCTCTCCTTTTTAAACACTAATGGTTTTTGTTTGGTCTTTTGAAGTTTGTAGTGAATTTGATTTGATATATGAATCATTGTAGTTTTGTTGATGTTTCTCTTATTAGATATGTTTAGTTAACAACTTAGCATATTAGTTATTTGTTTAAAAATTTGGTGTAAGATTTCTTTCAAGTGGTTGGATTGTAAAGTTTTGAATTAAGCATTGATGATTTTTTTTATGGGAGTTATACCTTTTCAACTTTATCTAGAGATTAATGAGTTGGATCCATGCAGCCCATAACCATTTATAGTAGAACATTATGGTTCTGTTTGATCCATGCAGCTGACCCCACTTAGTGGGATACGGCTTGGTTGTTGTTGTATAGTTTTTCAACTTCCCTGCAGAATAGAATTGTGTATGGTTCAATTCATGTTAGTGGGATTGATATAGGTACTACTCATTAATCTTTCAACCATTTTAGGGAAGTTCGAATATTTTAAATTGAGACGTAAAAAAGGATTGTAGTCAAGGAAATTTGTGTGATTTATTGGATAATCATAGTATGTGATTATTGCATGGGGAGATGTTCTGAGGAAACTAGTCATTTGTTCTTCCTCTTTACGAAAATATTCGATCAACAGGGTAGTTCAATTTAATCAAAGCTGTTGCTAGATGCATTTTCTTTTTGTACCTTGTGTTGAGTATTGGCTCTTAATGATAAGTGAGCAGTAAGCAGTTTGATCGATGTATTTAAGTGAGAGAGAAAGAGGAATGGTTCAGCATCCGATTATTTTCTCTTGTTTCTGTTTCTTTGTTTTTTTCCCAACATATTAGCCCAGTAATTATTATTCTATTCCAATAATTTGCTCTCTTGTTTTGCATGTTTGATTCACATAGTTTCTTGCATGCTATTGTTGCTAATCTTGAAGGAATTGATCCTTTTCCAGGCTATAGACAAAAAGTGAAGGACATTGTTGAAGGTGCTTTATTTCCTGAAGCTGGCATTGATAATAATAAATTCGGTCATGCTGGCGGTGCAGGCGGACTTGTGATTGTCCGAGACATTGACCTCTATTCCTACTGTGAATCTTGTTTGCTACCTTTCCAAGTGAAATGTCATGTCGGTTACGTCCCTTCTGGCCAAAGAGTTGTTGGATTAAGCAAGCTCTCTCGTGTCGCCGAAGTATTTGCTAAACGACTTCAAGAGCCTCAGCGTTTGGCAGACGAGGTGTGTTCAGCTTTACAACAGGGAATTCAACCAGCAGGTGTTGCCGTCGTACTTCAGTGTACACATATTCACTTTCCTGACATAGAAACAATCTTTCTAGAATCAAGCCTAAAAGGTGGGGCGAAGATACATGTTTCATCAGGTTCTGGCGTCTTTGAAAACAAAAATGCTGACGTATGGGCTGATTTCTTTTATCTTATTAAATCTAGAGGCGTTGATATGGAAAATATTCATGCTCGGGGATTGTCCGACCAATGCTGGTGTCCATCTCTCTCCACTCTTTCCACCAAAGTTTCCTCCAAAACGGGACCGATCAATCCGGCAATGGTCACCGCAGTATTTTCAATTCTAAAATCTTTGGGAGAAGATTCGGTTAGGAAAGAGCTTGCAGGGACTCCTAATCGTTTCGTGAAATGGTTGTTGAACTTCCAAAGCATTGACAGGGATGTGAAGCTGAATGGCTCCGTTTGTGGCGGGATAAAACCCTTGAATGCTGCTGGCGAGGTGGTTAATAATGATAAACAAATATACACCGAGTTGAACTTGCCATTTTGGTCACAATGTGAGCATCATATACTTCCATTTCATGGCGTTGTTCACATAGGATATTTCCTTTCAGAAGGATTCAGTCCGATTGGAAAATCACTTCTACAGTCAATAGTGCATTTTTATGGTTTCAAGCTCCAAGTTCAGGAAAGGCTTACAAAGCAAATAGCAGAAACCATATCACCACTTTTAGGTGGAAATGTAATAGTAGTTGTAGAGGCAAGTCACACATGCATGATTTCTAGGGGAATTGAAAAGTTTGGAAGCAGTACAGCTACCATTGCTGTTTTAGGATGCTTTTCAACTGACATTGCTTCTAGGACCTTATTCTTGCAAAGTATTGCAAATGCTACATCTTCTGGAGGGTGATTATAATTCTTCTTGGATTGGATCACATTTGCCATTATTTATTGCATTCGTTCTCTGCAATTTTTGAAGGTTTTATAACCACCAATGCAGCAGTCTACACACACATCGATAAAGTCAGAAGACATCTTTTCACGAATAAAATCATTACATTTTGAAGTCCAATTGTACTTACCTCCCGACTAATCTCTGAATTACCATGACTCCTTTTCCTGAGAACCGGAGTGTTAAGTAAAAATAAATCCACCAAGTTTTGTTTTGGTGACACAGGCTTACACCAAGTTTTGTCTTCTCACCTTTTATCTGATCATCACATACTATTAACCACCTCAGAAAAATTCAGGGGGTCACTTTGTCAAGATTTACATGATGGCAGACTCTCGTATTAGTCGGTCCTAAAAAAATTTCCCTATTTAATTTACAAAGGTTGGTACTTGTTTTGATTGTTTTGTGTAATGTAAAGGTTTTGTTGATGTGCTTGCAAATGTTTGACTGCCATGGAAATGGAAATGGAGTTGATTGAATGGATCACCATAGCTTCTACCTTTGAATTGATGTTTATATTAACTATTAAGTGCGATAATTCTTTTACTTATATGTTGCTTCTCTTTTATAGTCTTCTTCTCTATAGCAATAATGTTGAAGTATGTTATAAGGGAATAGTTACCCCACCCATATTCAATAATATCTCATAATTTAGATTTTGAACTCATGTTGCATGCATGTGCATCCTATTGGAATTTAAAATGATAATGAGTTGATTGAAAATTTTAGTACTTTGTTAATTGGAGAAGAATGGCTATAGAAATAACTGAGGGATAGCAGATGAGAAGAGCTTGCTTCTATAGCTCAGATGATAAATATAAGCAAATCTACTGACCTAATGTGTGTTGGAGAATCATTGTTATGGGATTTTACATATTTATTACTTTAGGTCCATCCTTATTCATAATTTTCCACATTATGTCTAGAAATTTCAACTGTTTCTGCATTGTTGTTTCTGGACATAACTATGATCCTCTACTAAAAGTGTGTAACTATTGATTTTCGACCGTGGTAATTAGTGATTTTAGCTACTGCAACATTTTCATAGGCTTTGTTTGCGAGTTTAGAGGAAAGGGACGAGAGGATTTTGGAAAAAAGAAATGAGTAAGTGAAAGAAATAATGAAATTTGAGAGGGAATGACTTTGGAGGATTTATTTTTCTTCGTAGTACAAAATCTCAGACATTTGTGAAGAGGATTTTGAAGGGTTTATATGAATTATGCAAATTCAATATATGTTGTTATACTAATATTCTTAAAGTTAAAAATATATTAATCATAAACATTAATTTATCATTCTCTAAAAAAATACTTTTTCAAAAAATGTGAAATATTTCTTCTTTTTTCCCCCTACAATTCTCACCCTCTAAAGCCCTCCCTCTCCAAACTCCCAAACAAAGTCATAGGTTTTTTACTCATTGAGCTGGTTATGGGACTAAATCACGATTTATTTTCAAAATCTCTTAACAAAAATGTTTTCGTTGGGTTTCGAACTCGTGCTCTACTCTTTAGAGGGCCAAGTTGCTTACCAGACCTTAACAATGGGCATATGCACGTGACTTTAAGCATGTTTAAAATCATTGAGTTTGATGAATTTGATGTGATACTATGATTTTGTTGTAGCAGTAAAGTGCAGTCTTACCAAAATTAAAGTGATGTATCGTAATTCAATGAAATTCATCGGCAATCTAAACATGCACTTGTTTGTTCAAATTCATTCCGTCAACAATTTCGTATAATTCTTCTCAAGAGAAATTTATAAATTATAAACATCTTCAGTGGAAGAACTACATATTGGATGACATTATCATCTCAAAATATGATAGTATGCTTTAAATTAAGAGTTTTTATTGAAACCCTTTTTAACACATATATTGCTACCCTTTACATTTTATACAAACAAAATTTATGAACATAAACAAAATATGCTAGTGGTTGGTTGCTAACATTTGACCACACAGCTACATGAGATTCAAACACTTAAGGCTTTTTGCAAACCAGCAGCATATTGTCTTGCCCATTGATCATAGTGAAGAATTTCTTCAAGTGTTGGAGATGTTACCAATTCTTTTTGATGTTCATTACATGTTAGCTCTGCAATCTTGAAAATATCTAGATAGCTAATCCTGATGAGAGAAAAATAGTTTATCAGAATCAACAAAAATGCAGTAGAATTCTTAATGCAGAATTGCTAAGGAAAGTAACTAAGATCATACTTACTTTTCCGCAACAAACAGTTCCACAGCTATCTCGTTTGCAGCACTAAGAACTCCGGTCATGGTGCCTCCAGCACGTCCGGCAGCATAGCAAAGATTCACTGATGGAAACTTCTTAGTGTCTGGAGCTTGAAATGTTAGAGAACCATACCTGATCCATCAGAATATATTTAAATAAAACTGTGAATAAGTTGAACAATTTGCAAAAGTATGCCACTCTCAAACAGTCTTACAAGTGCTTATGTCAGTAGATAAGCTCAAATAAGTCAATCTACGAAAGAGTAAAAATATGAAACAAGGAGAAGTGATTGTACTTGGTAAGATCAAGGCGAGGCCAAGTAATTTCAGAACAATAGACTCTTTCTGGCCATGACAAAGTATAAAGGAGTGGCAACCGCATGTCAGGTAATCCCAACTGTGCAATAACAGAAGAATCCTGCAAATAACAAAAACAAAAATATCATATTGCAATAAATCTGTATATTAAGTAACAACATTGAACATATTATATTGTAAAAAAGGTTAAACCTGGGTTTCAACTAATGAATGTATGATAGATTGTGGATGAATAACAATCTCAATATCATCATATTCTGCTCCAAACAAGTAATGTGCTTCAATTACTTCTAAACCCTGCCAAGAAGGAAAAACAAAAAGATAAGATTTTATATAACTAACATATCATTAAATAAATTTGCAAGAAAACATGTTTTCATAAAAAAAAAAAAAAAAAAAAAACATTGATTGTAGTATGAACTAAGTTACCTTGTTGAAAAGGGTAGCAGAATCTATAGTTATCTTTCTTCCCAAACTCCAAATGGGATGCTTTAATGCATCCTTAAGCTTAATGTCTTTCATCTTCTCAGCAGGCCATTCTCTGTCAATAATACAGACCATATTAGCATTTGTCGATTGATGATTTAGGTCAATTATGTAGATTCTAGAAACTTCATCTTGTAAACTTTCAATACTGTTTTTGAACTACTTTGCCATACCTGAAAGCACCTCCAGAACCAGTTAACTGAATTTTCCTAAGTGCACCCTTTGGCAACCCTTGTATACACTGTGAAGAGAAAAATCCATAAGCATAGCTGATCAATTATAAACAGAAAGAGTTTATGCAAATTATGATGAACTTAAAATACCTGAAAAATGGCAGAATGTTCTGAATCAGCAGGAAGAATTTTGATGTTATTCTTGTGAGCAAGAGGAAGAACAAAAGCGCCTCCAGCAATCATCGTCTCTTTGTTAGCTAATGCTATGTCTTTCCCTGCTTCAATCGCCGCAACTGTTGGCTGTAAAAAATAATAACAATAGGATGCATCATTATGTTAAATTATATCCAATAAACTTTTTTAGTTCTAGAGTTTTAACCTCTTATATCATATAAATATGTTACATAAATCACTATGAGCATGAAGTCATGAACACATATACCTTGATTAGTATCACATTCACATGATTATTATCTAACTTGAGAATGACAGTGTAATTGTAAATACAGTTGTGTTATTTAAAAAACAAAAATTGTACAACTTTTGTTACTACAATCTAAGCGACTTCGTAGTGAAAGAGACGCCTGAAAATTATGGTTAACCACGGTACATGTTCTTGGTTAATGAAGTTACTTTAACGAGTTTTGACGTCTGGTATATCCATTAATCATCTGCTGAACGTAAATTATGTAATTAACCTTCTCTTTGGACTGCGTTCACTACATAAAGTTGTAGCAAAAGTTTTTCTAAACTTAGCCATATTGGTTAAATATGATGATAGAGTGGAAGAGACATGATCTGAAGTTACCTTCAATCCAGCACAGCCAACTATTCCTGTAACTACTGTGGCAGCATCAGGGTGACGAGCAACCTGAAAGAAAAAAAATTAATACACCTCAGAAACGGAAAACAAAATGGTGGCTTCATAACCTAATCATATATGTAATATACAATTTGAAACAAATGAAGATTTTCACCTCAATGACTCCTTGCTCCCCAGGGATGATTTCAGGTTTGTGATCGATACCAGCCAAAGCCTCTTTGAGTTCATCGATTTTAGACTCATCTCTAAGGGCTATTAACTCAGGCTTAAATATCCTTACCTGCACAATATTAAAAACTAGGAAAATGAGATATAATGGAAACCGGCGTAGTACCACCACCTTAGATTGAAGATGTGTATGGTATCCAACATATGTTAGTGTTTAACACGACACACTGACACATTACGTTGAGTTATTTCATTTTCTTAAATGATTACTTATGTCAACGTTTTAGTATCATGTTCGATATTTGTGCTTTGTATCGGTGCTTCATAGCTCAAAGGTTTGAGATTGATTTATAGAGAAATCAACCATATAAGTAACTTTGGTTTTAAACAACGTATAAATCCTTTTCTTATCCTAGTATTGATTCATTAGATTATACATCCATTCACAGATTATGAAGAAATGCAAAGTGGAAGATGGAACAAATACATGCTAAAATACAATCTGTTGAACCTAAGGCATCCTTAAGAGCTTATAGAAATAAGTTGAAAATAGCGTATGGAAATGTAATAAAAAGTGCAGGACTAATTTAAACATTCAGTCTTATATGATAAGTTTTATTACATGTTTGGATAAGGTAGTTGTTACCTGTTCAGCAAGAAGAGTAACATTTGAACCAGCTGCAAGCCCCACAACTCTAAATCTTTCTGGAAACTCTGCCACTATATTAAGTGTCTGCAAATTTAAACAAGAGGGATTTTTAAAACAAATATAAAAATTCTTTTATTTTAAACATTTGGAAATAGCAGATACCAGAGAACTTAGAATGTTCATTTTCATAGACTTGGAAATGAAAATTAGATAAATTATGTAAAATCTTTGATTATTATTATGGTATATTTAAAGATATGTGTGTCACAACTCTATACAAATCTATGAACAACGACAACCTTAATGCTACAAATTTAATAATAAATAATAACTGTACCAGTTTCAAGTTACAAGGATATTTTTCAATAAAAAAATGTTAAAGGTATTTTTAGGTGTTTATAGGAATTTAGTTGAACTTACCTTATTAAGTAAACGGACCTCATAAACATAATATAACGGTAAGTGCTAATAACACACTTTATAACATACGTGTTCTATCATTCTCTTTTTAGAGTCAAAATTTTGTTCTTTTCTGTTTAACTCAATTCTGTCAAAATCAATTCTATCACGATCAATTATGTCCACAGCAAAACCAAACACATACTATGAAAAACTTCTATTTTTGGTTTCCTTAACTTGTGCCTTAGAGCACAAGTAAGCAAGACTTTCTTTCTTTAATCTTGTAAAACAACATATAAAGTGGGCTAACATTTATTTTTTACTAAAATAACACATTGTTGATGAAGAAACTGACATAAAAGGAAAAGAAAATGTCATGTTTGTGAATGCATGAAAATTATACCTGAGTTCCAATTGAACCAGTTGAACCTAAGACAGAGATGGGTTTTGGTCCATCCCATGTTTTAAAATCACTAGGCTCAGGAATAGCTGTTCCTGGCCAAGCTGGTTGTGGTGAGTGTGCTGCAGAGCAATAAACTCTTCTCTTTGTGTCACCCTCTTTTCTCTTCAATGCAAAGCTACCTGATGATCAAACCATAATCAAACTCAACTTAACTACGTACAACTCAACTAATACTCACTAAATTATAATAATAGGACGAACAATAATTTGAACTATAGCTAACTAAATTACAAACTATGCACAAATTGGCATCAAACTATGACCAAAACATTTAATTTTAGTCCCTAAAAAAAATCCACACTTTTGGTACCCCAGTGGAAGGCAACCACAATTTGTTTTTTAACACTTCTACAAAATCAAACTCAAAATACTAAGTTGAAACTCGGATGATCCTTAGATTTTTAATAACTTATTATGAATTTTGAAATAAATATTTTGTGATGAAGTCTATCGAAAATGGGTATTTTAAATGGACCATACTTGATATTTGTCAATACTCGTGGATACTTTTCCTATTATATTGTATATTTTTTCCCTAACTTTTACTATATATTATGTCTTTTTTTTACTCTATAAAATCACCTTTTTTTCTGTCAACGAATGTTCGCAAGAGCATAAGTTCAACTCTCGTTGTTAGTGTCAGGAACTTGTTAGCGGGTAAGTAAATATCATTATTAACATTCTTTGAATTTTAATCCCTATTTTGTTTGTAGTGGGCCATGAAATCCGACTCAACTAAACTATTTTTCTAACTTCATTTTTCATATTTGTTTCCAATTCTCATATATTTACTAAAAGATGTTTCCTCGTATAACTTTAACATACACATCACGTACCATAAGTTTCTAAAAATCTTGCATCTTGTATCCGTACTCATGTACCATATCCATGCAGCTTATAGGAAGAAGTATAACTTATTTTTAATTTCATAGCTATACGTACAACACACACTCTATATCTATGTAAATAAAACATAAATAAAAAATGGTAGTGGATAACAAATTAATCACTTACTTTTTTTAAGAAAAATAATTAATCTCTTACTTTTTATAAATCTTCTTCTCTATTTCCTCTTAAAAAAGCATACCTTCGTTAGTTATTAATGTTTTTTCCTGTGATGTTATGATAATATTGATGATTGGAAAAATTGAATAATATGGTTTTTTTTCTGAACGGCGAATAATATAGGTAATTATAATCCATTTAATTCAATAAAATAATTTGTAACTTATAAGCAAGGAAGTTAAGAAAAATATATGTTACAGAAAAGAGGAAGCTCTTATCATGAATATTATCATTTGTATGAACGGATCATGATAATGATTAATTATTTTATTTTTATTATTATGAATATGATTATGATTATTATTCATTTATCAACCATATACCAACCATATATGTACGTGCATGATCAGACAAAGACAGGAGAGAGAAACCTGGAAGTTTTGTGGGGGTGATAACTGGGTTGATGATATCAGAGAAAAATGAGGGTTTCACTTGAGCTGGGGAGGGCAAATTCAAAGCCATGATCAACGAATTAGCCAAATAAAAAAATAATTGATCAACAAATTAATTAGTTGAATCAACCACTCAATGTAACATGTCAAGAAAATGAACCAATGAGAGTATTTATAAGCAATCAATTATGTACCTAGACAGAAATATTAAAAGGTGACAAATTATATGAAAAAATAATTGCCACAATTTATATGTGTGGTCTTTGAAATGATAAGGATAATATTATTGCAGACCTTAGGGAAATTTTTTGTTAATTAAGGTTCTTATTTATTGGTACACTTGTTTAGTTTCTATGAACCCAACAAAAATGGATAATGGAACCAAGATCTAGAAGCAACCGTAAATTGGGTCCCAATGAATAACCGGTACTCGTTGTTAGATCCTTATAAATCAAGAAATGAAGATTAGGTCTTCTCAAGTGATGAAACTTCCACTTCCATAATGCTAATTGATTGATATTAACCACAACAAATACTGAAGGCAACGTTTTGAAAGTATTATTGTTTTCTTGTGCATAGTTCATGTGGTCCCCAAATTTATATGACTTTGTTCATAGATATGTGTTTGAAAATAGAGATCAATTTTTTTTTCTTCCAAATAATACGATGCTGTATTATTTTAATTATGTGAAATTATAGGGCCTAGGAGATAAGTATGAATTCACTTATCAGTTTTGTGGGGGTGACACAAACTGCCAAATAATCATGATAAATTGGCGCCAATACTTCACGACTTCGTTCTTGTGTAGGTTTTTTTTCCTTTTTCATTTACTATTAGTATATTAATTAGAAACTCCGTAGAGATCTAGATGTAGACTGTAGGGACAGGCAGAGTAGTTCTCTAAGGGTGGGTTTGATTTACATATAGACATGCCAATGGCACGGATCGAAGGCGGGTTTAAGCATCCATGTTCCCACCTCCGTTTCCATACACCCGCCCCTGCACCCATCCCCAAACCATAATAGGGATAAAAATTGAACACTTAACCCCGCCTCCAATGGGGATGTGTCTCTCAGACCCACCCCACCAGCGAAAACTCTATTTTTTATAAAATATTTAAAAAATGCATATTTTTTCATAGAAAAAAAAACAATAATTATATTAATAATTAAAGATCTAATAAACTTTTTTCAAAATAGCAAAATAATTATAATAAATATGTTTTTAAAGAGTGACAATATATTAAAATAGGTTGGTGCTTATGAAGAAAAATAGGTTGCATAGAAGAAAAATAATTGATTCATATAATTAAATAAGTGGATGTTTGGGGTTCGAACCCCAACCCCAGCATATGCATTGTTTATAATAACCACTTTTAAAGCTATACACACATTATAAAAAAAATTAAAAAAAACTATACACGCGTGAATATGTGCTAACTTTTTATTATCACACCAACGGTGCATGAAGAGAAAAAGGCAAAGAGTTCAGTAACAACTAACAAGGATTCACATAAGAATGAATTTGATAAACATTTTGCAGTCATGGATTAAATTATATATATATATATATATGAGAATGTTGTCGTTAAGAATCCTTTTCATTGGGAGATCCGAAGCATCTGCTATTAAAATTTTCTTAGATTTGCTAGACAATCAAATCTCATTTCTTAGTCATTATCAAATTCATTATAGCCAAAAACAAAAATTACACAACTGTTGCATCTTTATAGCCTTTGTCTTAATAGTGTTATTATTATACCATTGAGTAACTTTTTATTTTGGATGGGGCCATACAGTAATTTTCAACTGTCTCAAAGACCTAACTGCCATAGACTGAGCAAGTTATAACAGTAATTTTTAAATGTCTCAGTAACCTAAATGCCATAGAGTGATAAAGTTATAAACAGACTAAGTTATCATCTTCCATCAAGAAGTTCAACAAAAAGTTTAGTGCATCGTTCTACCTAATCAGAATGTCTTTTTATTTGCACAAAACATCTATTTCATAACTTCCTTAATGATTTCTTTATGCATTTCTATGATGCTTAAACGAGAGGTTGAAGTCGCAAGAAACAGAAATTATAAGCTTGGACAAACCTTTCTTAAAATTGGAAAATTTGAATCCTCCAGTTCCTATTGAGAGGCTATTTTATATATCTACTACAGTTTGGAAATGGAATTACAAGCAATCGTTTTAAAAAGTAAAAACAATAGAATACTATGATGAATTGAGGATATTCAACCGTCTAATCTTTGTAACCAAATTCAGAACTAGAATACAAGAATGAGCTTATTATGTATAGATAGATGCAAAAATATACATTTTACAATATCAAAATTTACAAAGCAATTTTCCAAAAGGGGTATGGGGAATACAATGGGCCACTCAACAGATTTATTTACAAAACCACCATGTGGCAGTTAATTATATGAACTTCACTCTTAGTGTAGTAGGTTAGGAGTTGAAAAACGCTAAACGTGCACCTATATAACCGAGCGAGTGATCATCAACATTCCTTTTAAATATTGAAGGATTTGGGTTTGGTGCATGGAATGGCAACTTCTAAGATTCAGGCTTCAGGCAAGCAAAATTGGCATCAAATAGCAATAAGATCAACGACTCACAAGCCAACCCGGTTTAATTAGGATGTCTTCCTTAAAATTGCGACCAGAGACAGACACTGACTCACCTTGACGGCGGTAACACTGCAAAGTATTAGTAGCACAATTAAGAAAATCCATCGCTGATAACAGTGTCAGTATTAAAGGAGCCCAGCTAAACAATGACCAGAAACTGTCAAAAACAAGAATACCAAATATAGTCCTTGAAGATTAAACCATCAGTCAGCTTTCCCCGAGTCTAGTTTAGACAGTAATGACTTACACATTAAAAAAAAATAATGAAAGAAAAGATAGAACGGACAAAAATTACAAAAAGTACATAACTAATTCCAAAAAAAAAAAAAAATCCACTTTGAGGTAACTTCAAACATTATTTTCTTTGCTGCACTAGAAACCATGTCAAGAATTTTGAAAATAACACATTGGGAAACAGAAGTAAAATGATGGATGAGGCAAGAAAGTTTGGGTAAAAAGCTCTATTTGAGCTCAATGGAGAAAAGCGATCAAGCACTAACCTTGTAACATACAACTGTATCGTCAGGGTACATTGCAAATAACTTCGTACCGAGGCGTGCATTACAGGAGTCACAGAGACTCTCATCATTAATCTGCATGTGCCTTGACCTTTCATCTAATCTTGACAACCTTGCATCAATGTCTACGGCACGAGATAAATTATGCACAATCTGAAACATGTGTTGCCAAAGTTACCAATACAAAAGCCCACAACACATAGTTGTCTACAGAGTCATATTAAAGTATGAAAAGAAAATGTCAACCATAAATCATCAGACTACGAAAAAATAATCTCAAAGATTGCCCACAAGGAATTTTTGTAAAAAAAAAGGTTCAATTTCAGGAATAATAATGAACTTGAGTGGTAAGAATCCACACAAACAGGTGATACATTAGAGACTATATTCAAAAGATGATTGTATTTAAACTAATCATATACTTTGTTCCAAAAGCACTCAAAAATTTGTTCTAGTTGCGAAAATCATGTGGAATTCACCTCACTAGGAGAGAACTTACAGAAAATGAGATTACCCATTACTCTAGATAGAAATCACTACAATTCTTATTTGTATTATGCCCCCCATCTCCCAGACTCCCACCCAATCAGAGAAAATAGATTAGGCAAAAATATCTAGAAAAGAAATGCCTGAAAGTACCTGTCCTTGACGATGATGATGAACTCTGGCCCTGAACATTCTTAGTAAAGTCTCAGAAGCAAGTTGAAGCGGCATATCTGGTGATAATTTCTGCATTTAAAAGCCAAAAGATTTAGTAAGTACAAATCTGGGGAGTGCATAAAATATAGAATAACAGCTAAAGAGAAGAGAGTGAAAATCTGCAAATGATTAGATGCAGAGTCTTTCCATCCATCCAATCCTCATAATTATACTCAAGGAATTATGAAGCAATGAATATTGCTGAAATAATGCCTGCTTGTTCATTTCATACTATCTCTTCTAGTGACTGTCTTGTAATGTTAATATTTTAATAACACGAGATATCAGATACATCAACAAAATATTTTCTTATTTATTTTTATCAGTCACATAAAAACACAAGCAATTTTACATCACATCCTACATGCAACACCAAACTTGGCAAGAGAATAGAGAAAAATATGTCTTAATAGCATGAGCTTCAGGAATTATTGGATTAGCAAAACAATACCTGACCTGAATCTCTACTGATGCAATGATGAGTATAAATACGTGTATTTTCTATCACACCATTATGACCAATCTGGTGACACCCAACCAATGCCATCATATATCCACACCCTCAAATCAAAAA
Organism: Medicago arabica; assembly: GCA_946800305.1. Classification (NCBI taxonomy): domain Eukaryota; kingdom Viridiplantae; phylum Streptophyta; class Magnoliopsida; order Fabales; family Fabaceae; genus Medicago; species Medicago arabica. The sequence goes on along the minus strand of OX326968.1, from coordinate 3,485,363 downwards.
GGTGTTTGACTTTTTTTTTAAGTTGATCGTCTCCTAATATATCTGAAACACTGTTGGTGGTATTCAACAGGTTTAATGGTCCTAAAACTGGTCCAAGCTAGGGATTTGTGGCCTGACCAGACTAGCCATTGAGACAATTCACTACGAAACAGTGTTGTCTACTCTACTTGTTAAACTGATGTATTGTAGACTGAGCTTAATACCTCTAAGACTTGCAATGGGTCCAATGATTCTCCATGATTGTGGAGAAGGCGAACAGCAGCAGTGAACATGGGTTCCTTACCATCTTGTGGATCCAAATACATTTCTAGCAATCTGAGGACAAAAAAAAAAGTAAAACAACATTTAACATGATTGTGTAAAATAACCGTTGCTTCCATGAATAAATCATTAAAAAGGATAAAATGGAGACAAACTGCATGTAGGCATCAGATCTTCCAATCTCTGCACAATACTGCTCAGCAGCTTCACTGTCTTCTAGTTTCCTGGGAGCCAACAGACAATAATAATAAATAAATAAATAAATAAAGAATGATTTTCTGACTTTACACTTAGTAAGCTATTTGCACTCAATTGTTCAGCATGCTTTAATGAAGTTTACAACAAATTATCTTGAAAATATGGGAAATCCAGTTGTCCTCTGAAATCCTTCGAATTAAACAATGGTCAATCCCAAAATCCTATCTTCAAACGATATACCTCACCATGACTCGGAAGGACTTTATTCACAAATTATTGTAAATCGCATGTTACTATACTCTAGAAAGATCAAATTGTGTTCGTTAAAAATAGTAATCCATATTTCTCATTTCTTTTTAGTCTACAACAAGACCCACAAACTTATCAGACTACGAAAGAACTTTCAAATATAGGTATCATCAAATGACATATTTGACCTCTCAAAAAACAATTTTTCAACAAATCAAATTATTAGGAAGGTCAATTTAATGAATACCTCTTTTTAGTGTATATATGTAAACCAGGATTATTACAGTCCTCATTTTACTTGACAATTAAACACTAGTGTCAAGTGTCAACTCATAAACTTAAGAGTTTAAGGTTTCTCAATCAAGAGAACACTCCTCAAAACTTTGACTGTTGTGAACTTGGTCTCACCAGGTGGGGTGTAATCAAATCACATAAGTAGAAGGTTGTCAATAATCTCATTTCCTCCTCTACTTAATATAGGAAAAATTCTACCTTCTGAAACCTACCTTGATGTTGTGCAACCCATTGCACAGTGCAAAGGGCATGGTAGTTATTTTCATTTTGTTCAGCCCAGTACATAAACATACCAAACAAATTACAACACAAAATTTCTTGTTATATGCATCAGCTACCCAACATATAGGAGAAAAATTGTGATGTGATTCGACCATTTGTCTTACTCTTTTTACTATCATATTCTTAAATGTGTATCAAATGCATCCAAAAAGAAAGTGGCCAGACAAGGCCCATCACATGTCACAATTATACTAGATACAAATATAAGCATGTGAAAATTATACACATAGACCAACAACTTTGATAATTGACTTGTAAAATTGCAAGCTTTTAATAGAGAATGGTAAGGACTAGTTTGTAGTTTGTACCATATCTAATGCAAGTAAAACACATACAAGCATAAATATAATGTTGATCGTAAAATTACAATGAATCAACAATAAAAAAATGCATGCAAGGAATTACATGGCATCATCCAATATAATTCGAGTGAATCTAACAAGAAAAGTAGACAACAGCAACAATTTCAAAGCTAATTTTAAACTTACAAAGCCAAAATTTGGAGGACCAGAGTCTCTTGCCCCAATCTTCTATATAGAATAGCCTGTCAAATAAGCCCAATTAACAAAAAAGGTTGAAAAAGGTAAACATCAGTTTGAACATGAGGAATTTATCACCACCCATCCCAAAGATAGTCTATGAAACGAAAAACCAAAAATAGAAAATACATCAAACAAAATTAAACAGATTTTGGGATAACATAGTCAAAAGACTTATAATTACCTTTTCCAACCATAATTCAGATCCTTCAATCAAGTCGAGAACTTCTTCTGGATCATACAAGTCTGATGATTGCAGAAAGAACTGCAATCTTTCCCTGACAGGAGTCTGAAAGATCGAGTTCCTCAAAGTAGTCAAATTTGTTCTCTCAGTATTTCCACTAGCAAGACTTTCAGAGATATTCTCAAACTCAAAGGATTCAATTGCTGATTTGGCAAGTGAGAGGGCATACAATGTATGCAGCTGAGTATCGAAGCAGTCTTGGTCTTCAATCAACCATTGGAGATACCTAAATAACAAGGATGTCAGGGTAAACTAAGAAGCAGGATTTTAAAAATAGAGTATAAATCAATGTTACAACTACAACAACCAACCCTTAACCATTAGGTGTATTCATATACATTAGAGCATAAACGCAACGAAGATGAGGCGGTAAAAGAATTAATCACATCATGAAATCCCGAGAATCAATAACCATATACATCTCAATACAAGTCTCCAACATATACCTTTGTAAAATTTCTACCTTCTGTGGATCAATTGATGTAACAACTTCATCTGCAGTATGAAATGAACATATCACTAATGATTTAATAAATAAAATAAAATAAAATAAACAAAAACAAAAACTTGATGATAAATATGATACTCCCTCCGTCTCTTAATAATTGTCTTTTTAGTTTTTTTTTTCTATCTCAAAATGATAGTCACTTTAGAATACCAATACGGCATTTATTACTTTTTTCCACTATCATATCCTTATTTATTGAATTATATCAAACTTAAGTACTCCACTAACTACAATTAATAAGGGTATATTGGTAAATGATATTAATTTTACCATTGAAATCAACACAATTAATCATTTCCTTAATTACTGTGCACAAACCTTAAACGACTATTATTGCGAGACGGAGGGAGTATTTAAGAGCACTTTGGCTGATTACACTAGTCATTCTGTGATAATAAACAAGTTGTTCAAACTAAGCAAAACAACATATTCAAAATTTGCATTCCTCAAAATCAACGATCCAAAACATTATCATAATATCATTGTAGTAGTTAATGAGGATGAGCAAGTTTGAAGAATCAAGACGAACCAGGAGAAAGCTGGATCTCTCGTTTGTCCGATGTTAGAACTTCGACTGCAAGAACCTGGCTGATATCTGCAATCTGAAATGACAAAGTTCAAAAAGAAGAATCATGGAATTGTAGACAATTCTACTTGCATTAACAACCAACTTCTAAACCACTCAAGTCATACCCATCCTAGATGTTGGAGAATCAAATCTTGGTCAGATGACTCCTCAAGAATCTTTGAAGCTTCAGCTGCTGCAATTGCCTTGCCAGAAATAAGATTTTCCCCACTATCCTGTATAATAGTCTCCAAAGCAGGGTCTTTACGTAGGCTAGATGAATAATTTCTTGCCAGGATGCGCCAAATAGACACAGCTTTTGAGCTCATTCCTTTACTAGCGTATAAAAAAGCAAGGGTCCGTAGATGCCCCGACTCTTCTAACATGTGTTCCAACTCCTCCTGCAAAGAAATGTATATCATAAGTCCATCTCTCATAACAACCACACAATTGCTATCATGTCATGCAGTGAAACAACCTATGTTTTTGTTTAGAAAGCAGCATTGATTTAGACAAGGGGGTCGCCTCTTTTACTTTCTCTGTTCACACTTGTGGTTAATGATCTAGACAGGTTTCACTATTCCAGTTTTAATTTTGCAGTTGACACAATTCTCTTTTAGGAAAATGTTAAATGTGGCCATGCCAAAGAACAAGATTTTTTTTCCAAATTTGCTAAAAGAATAATAAGCACCATTTACTGTCCAAATATTCAAAATTTATTGAAATCTCTTCAATCAAGTAATAAATGTGACATTAATATAATAAATGTGAAACATAACAGTTTGCATGTCATGATTAATGTGAATCCACAATAACAATAATCTGCACATACCACAACACACCAGTTCATTGAAGATGCCAACCTCTCCATGTCCTCAACACGATTTAGAGCTCTATAGAGATACATTAATAGAGTGTCGACCCCCTCGCTGACTGACTGCATTAATTTTTTCTCTCGACAGGCCTCCAAATACCTGGTACATAGTATTCATCAATAACGGGTCACCGAGAAGATGATTACAACATAAAAAGCATGGATAGCAGCAAAAATGCACGCCTACATAATGCAGGTTGAACTGGAGGTTATTGTACATTTGTCAAAAGAAACCTTGTTTTTTTACAGGAGAAAGTTAGTAATTATTTGTTAGGTTGGTATTTCCTCCTTCACCAATACCATTGTTTGAACCAGGGTCCTTAAACCCTTAGCTCAAACCAGTTGAGCTACCTAACCCTCCCCAAAACGAACTTAGTTGCATGGCAAACTAAGAAACAAAATTTGGTGACAAAGAGACATGCTAAAGCATAATTTAGATCAAGGGCCTACGAAGTGTGTGAGATTATGTGGATCCAAAGACTGCAAAAAGGTTACTGTTAGGAAAATTGACACCTATGAAAGTATACTGCAAGTCTGCAACAACAAGCAGACAGCCTGCATAGCTCACAATTCTGTTTTCTTTGACAGAGCCAAGCACATCGAAGTAGATTAACACTTTAGTGAAGAGAAGATAAAAAAATGGTGAGTTCCATACCATATGTCATTACAACAAATCAAGTTGCAGACATTCTCACCAATGGCACGTCCAAGAGGTACTTTAATGATTTTATCAACAAGCTGTCTATGGGAGACATTTCCAAGCCAGCTTGCAGGAGCATCGTAAGAACCAAAAGAGATTTCGAATCCTATGTCCCGGATAATAGGACTTTGAACAAGATAAATGTAGATAATGGTGCTAGTGCTAAGATAAAATAAATGTAATTTCTGATCTTTGGGGAAGTAGACAAGTAGTTACACTACCCAGATTCATGTCTTATCACTTTCATTATAAAGCACTGTTCTATTTTTCCATATCAAACAAAAAAAAATATACATATTTTATCTTTCTTTCAAGTAAAATATAAAGGAATATAAACCTGCTAATGTTTTTTATTGCTGACTCCAACAAATCAGCTCTATTCGGTGGATTCAGAAAATGATCATTATCTGCTATTGTGTCTACCCCTGCTTTTCGTAGGAAAGATGCCCTCTGGATTGTCATCAAGCCATCATCGACTACTTCTTCAAGAGGGGCTGGGGGAGGATGCAAACCCCAATACCGATTCCTAGGAACCTACAAAAGCCAGTTTGAACCTCTGTACCACATTCATAAAGCACAAACTTTAAATATTTGAATAATTCATATGCATTAAGAACAAGTACGAAGTTTCACAATATAGCAGACCAAAGAAAAAATTAATTACCAGTTAGTCCTGGATCCAAGGTTTAGATTTTACAAGGCACATCTAATACACCTAATCGAGGTATTACAAAATGAATAAATTTCAGCTATCAAGTCCTATTCAAGTTCAAATAATACATCATAAGAAAATGAATGAGAAAATAATCCATCACGTCGTCGGGCAAGATCGTACCAACTCACTTGCATATTGTTCAATCGCAAGGATATTTTGCTAAAATAAAGATGCGTCTCTATGTATAATGTCCACCCATGAAGAAAGCATAATATACTAAATATTAGTGTCATGTAAAAAGAACATAGATTTCCAATAGTTTTTCCAATTACCACAAATAAAAACTAAATATCTAGTCACTAAGTAGAGTATATAATGACACATGAAGCTTTTAAACAGGATGATGTACAAAACTGCATTCAGACTTTGTATTCTATCTTAACTAGCAGAAAGGTGGGCACTACATGTTTGTCTATTCACATATTTTTATTGTATTTCATTGTATTTATATTTTATGTTGTTTTAAAATTTAAATTTGAGGAAAAAATATTAGTTTGTTATAGGAAAATTTGTAGCAAATAAACATTCAGCTAAAAAATGTTAGTTTTTAAATTTCCTATAACTTAGGAATAAATTTAGATTAAAATTTGAAAAAGAATTAGATTTCTAAGGGTAATTGTCCAGAAAAAGGTTCAACTAAAAATTAGTTAATTAGTGGTTAAGAAGGCATGAGTATTACAAAACTGCATTCAAACTTTGTATTCTACCTTAAGTTGAAAACAAGGCATGAGACAAATACACAAATCTTTCACATCTTACAACTGTTGCTAATATAGTAATTGATGGACCTTCCAATTAAAGGATTTATTTATGTTGGCTTAGCCCATGGCAGAGGCAAAAATACTTGACAGTAATATATTAAAAGGGAGGCAAACACAATAGTACCAGTAAGGACCAGCGATTTGGATCTTGCATTATAAATGGGAATATTTCAGAAGGTTGCATTGTATCAGAGAGCAGAAAGTGGTTCACTGCATCTTCAAAATGCAAGTCAAAAAGCAAGAGGAACCCCACTTGAGCATGAACAAATGAGAGCAACTCTTTTGACATTTCACCTTCAGACTCAAGCTCCTCTACCAAGGATATGGCTCCCTTATAGTTCTTCTTCCTCAAAAGGTCCTTTATTTGTTCTACTGACGGTAATTTCTGATAGCACACAACCTAGAAGTATATGCAACAAAAAAACATGAGTTTCTTCAATGACCTAGTACTATGAGAGCATAAAGGTCGCATTTATAACAAATTGCTTACTTGCAATTTTCTAATCAATTACAATTGTAATGGAAGTCATAAGTCGACATAATAGGCTACAGCTGATGTCAAATATATAATAGAGTATAGCACTGCATGGAGCACATTCAGTCCAATGTCATTTGGTACTTAATGATACAGCTTTGATTCGATACACCCAGTCAAAATAGGAGTCAAGCCGTCATTTATATTATCTTTTCAGGCCGAAGGTTCAATGGATACTAAAAAAGAAGCGGTGTTGATTGCTTTATAAAAATTCATCAAATAATATAAAAGCTTAAGTTGAGACATGCCTTTTCTGTTTTAATGAATGATAAGGAAAATAAAAATTTTGCAATAAGTTTAGCAACCATCAGGGAACAAATTTCTCTAGTATAGTAGTCTCTAAAACCTGCCACCTTCTATATAACATGAGTGCACATAAAAACAGGGTTACCCTCAGTCATCGAATAATAATTCACATTTCACACGGCAGCAGCAGAAAATACAGTCTGTCTAGCAATATATATGGATTTTCCCTCTTGCTCAAATTACTTAACTGATGAGTTTAAGTTTCAAACTAGTGTTTTGTCCACTAACCATTTAGCTCAACTCCACTACAGAAGATAAAAAAATAAGTAATACATGGCAATTTTACTTCCTACATCTGAATTTTCCATAGTTTGAACAATGAAAGTACTACAACAATATAGTTATCATTTTTCAAATTGAAGGTACCGACAACGAAACAATACCCTCAAGTAAGTTCCCATTTTCTTTGCCATTTTAAGCATGTTATGTTTTAGAATGAGTTTCCTAATCCAATAAATGATATTGGTTACTTCCTTATAAAGGGCTACATGAGAGACCTGTCTACGAACTACTTAACTCTGTCATGGTGTAGATTGAACTTAAAAGCTTCTTTATTTATCTTTTTTCTGGGCAAATTTGATTCATTGTTATCATGCAAAGGCCTCTATTCTGTCTGTCTATTATAAACAATCCGAATATAATATCTATCAAGAAATCAAGCAAGTGCCATAGCCAACCATCCAAGCTTTACGTCTAAAAGAACAAACACACATACATACAATAACAACAAAACCAAGTATGTCAAAATGTAGTCTCTAAAACTGTCACCTATATAACACTGAGTGCACGTTCACACACATACACTAACAACAAAACCAAGTATGTCAAAATGTAGTCTCTAAAACTGCCACCTATATAACACTGAGTGCACGTAAAAACAAGGGTACTGAATTTTCAGTCCAACTAGCAATATATATGATTTTTCCCACAGTAAAAGTTACTTCACAACAGTTTTAAGTTTCAAATTAGTTTTGTCAAAAAAAAAGTTTCAAATTAGTCTTTTGTCCACTAAGCATGTAGCTACCCTACTCCACGAGATAAAAAAAAAAGTATATAAATGGCAATTTTACTTCCAACATCTGTATTTTCAGTAGTTTTTGATAATGAAGTACTACAACAACATGGTTATCATTTTTCCTATTGGAGGTACATCCACAATGAAACAATATCCTCGGTAATTGAATTTACTACAACTACTTCAAGTGTGTTCCTATTTTATTTGCCATTATAAGCATGTTTTTTAGAATGAGTTTCCTAATCCAAGAAATGTTACTCGTTACTTTTTCATATCAAGGGCTTCATGAGAGATGCCCTCAAAAGACTACGAAAAAATCACCAAAATAGTCAAACTTTCACTGACTGATCTAAAAACTATTCATCCCTCCCTAGGTGTAGATGGAACTTAAAAGCTCCGTTTTGATTTTTAAAAAAAATCCCTTCAGCCTAGGCATAGATGGAACTTAAAAGCTTTGTTTTAATGCAACATTTTTTCCCTTCAGATTTGGCTGTATGTGTTCAATAGGGATTCATTTTTATCATGAGATAGCCTCTATTCTATTTGTCTATTCTAAACAATCCAAATATGATATCTCTCAAGAAATCAAGCAAGTGCGAAAGCCCCGTTCAAGCTTTACGTCTAAAAGAAAACAGACACATACTCAACAAGACAACAACAAAACCACAAGTTACCCTATCTGTCATAGAATGAGTATCCACATTCCATTAGGCATTTACTGTAGTAGCAAGAAAATTCAATCCAGCCAATATATATGAATTTTCCCTCTTGCTCAAATTACTTAACTAACAATTTTAAATTTCCAGCATGAGTTTCAGAATGAGCATGCTCTGTTTCATTTTGCCATTATAAGCATGTTCTGTTTCAGAATGAGTTTCCTAATCCGAGAAATGTTACTTGTTACTTTTTCATATCAAGAGCTTCATACACAAAAAAAAATCACCAAAATAGTCAAACTTTCACCGACCAATCTAAAAACTACTCATCTCTCACTAGGTGTAGGTGGAACTTAAAAGCTTCGTTTTAATTGAACATTTTTTCCCTTCAAATTTGGCTGTATGTGTCGAATAGGGATTCATTGTCGTTATGAAATGCCCTCTATTCTAAATAATATGAATAATATATATCAGGAAATCAAACAAGTGCGAAGCTTTATGTCTAAAAGAACAAACAGACACACTAACACACACATTCAACAATAAAACCACAAGTATGTCAAAATGTATATCTTGAACGAAAATCACGGTACGATCAGTTTCAAACAAGAACATACCTTGGTAGCAGTTGCAACAGCAACAAGCTTCCCACCCTTATCTTCCTCGCTCGCAACAACACATGGCCCAATCCCTTCCCCACCAAACGGCAAAACCTGAACACACCCCCCATTTTTTTTATTATACAGCTCAATCTTCCCATCACTCACAACAACCACATAAAAACTCAACTCCCCAACCGAATCCAACCCACGCCGAAACACCAAACTACCCCCAACCGGCTGCCCTTTCTCATCAACAATAATCCCCACATTATCCACCAACAACAAAACCCTCCAATCCCTATACAACAACTTCAACCTCGGCGGCCTCGAGACATCCGGCAACGAAAATATAACATTACTTAATCCACTAACACAAGAAATCAAACTATAACCGTTCGCAGTACCAACAATAATGGAATCATCAATCCAAACCATAGTACTAATATCTCCATCAACACATTGAATCTCTTTCAAAACAACAAGTGATGCATTATTAACATCCTTCAAAACAATCTCCACAATTATCAACCTTCTCCCAATCGAAATGGCCAAAACACATCCACTAAAACCCTCACTCTGTAAATTAGAGTTTAAGTTCAACCCTCCCAATTTCTGCAGAAATTTTTTATTATTAGTATCTAAACCCAAACCTAAATTTTCAGATTCATTATTTCTCATTTTCCTCCGCGTTACAACCGAAATCCCCTTCGAAAACCCTAATTTAACTGCATGATTCGATAAATCCGAATCAACCAAAAACAAGGAACCATCGGAGAGAATTAAAACTTTACCTAAATCTGATAAAACTAAAACGGTGTCAATTGAAGTGTGGGTTACGGAAACGCTGCGGAGAAAGGAGAGGTTAGGTAAAACGGTGTCGTTTTGGGGGTTATTGGTGTCGTTTAGGTTAGGGGAGAGAGAGAAGATGGTGCCGGAGTGAGTTCCGATGAAGAGAAGGGTCCGATTGGAGATGGTGGTGATGGCGATGGATCGGACGGTGGTGGTGCGAGAGTGGGTTGATAAGTCGAATTGGGAGTGTGGTTCGATTACGGTTCGGGTTGTGGTTGTGGATTCGGGTTTCGCCATTGGAAGTGACGATCAGTGAAATGAAAGCATTAATGTGTTGTTGAAGCTTTTTGTTTGTTGAGTTTAGTTAGTTGGACTCTGTTACACTGTGACTACTCACTTTCGCTAGATCACGGCCAACTACTTGATTTTAATTTTATTTTTTTACAAAAACAAAACGATATTCTTTTTCTAAATTAACCGAATACATCAAATACAACGACATCTAAAGAAGGATAAAAATCTCTGAACAAACTTATAACACCTAGTTAATAGCGTATAACGGTAAAATGCCTGTAAATAATATCATAAAATTTAAATTTTTGATGATTTATTACTAAATACAGCAATTTTTGTTGATTTATTTCTCTCTCGTAAACTAGACCAGAGCGAATATTACTTTTAAGTATTATTGTTTGTTAAGAACTGAAATCGGTTGTAGACAAATGATGGAGGTTAAATTGAATTTTTTTAGTCTTTTATTTTTAGAGTGACTGAGTTTGTTGGTTTTTAAATTTGTGTCAATTGATCAACTTGATCCTCAAATTATTTCAAAGAGCTAAAATGTCCCTGAATTTGATTAACTTGTATTAAATAAGTCCTTCCATCAAATTTGATTGTTAGACAATAGACACGCTAACATGCACCGTTAAATGTTCATGTGTTTTCATTGCCACATACCACGTAATATTCTTCAAATTCATAAGCCCGTAAAAGTGAATCCTCTCTTCATCATCTTTTTCCGTTCTTCAGTCCTACCTATCACTCGATCAACATTACAAAACCTAAATAACTATTTAATATAAGTTAGTTTTCTAGGTCTAAGAAGACAAAAGCAAATACGAACCTCATAATCTCGTGAACAAGATGAAGTGGTGGAATCGATGAAATAAAACTCACTCTACAAACAGTGAAACAAGCACATTTATATGCCTACAACATATTAAAAGGTAGATACTATGAATTGGGAAGGCATGAAGCAATACATGAAGCAAGTGCAATTCGTGTAGCAAGTATGAATTAGGTTGAATACATTTATAATAACCAAAGACAAATTTTATGTTGGATACATTTATAATAATCAAAAACTATCCTTTTCATAAATTATATATAATTTTGTGACCGAAGCGGAATGAGATTTTCTATATGTTTTCTTGCAAGGTTACCAGAACTATGACTTCGAGTTACCTAGCATTTACAAACATGAACTCAAGACAGCAAGTGTAGCAAATTAACGAATACAAATGTAAGCTTTAATATTTTCAACTTTTTTGTTTGCCTCTACATAGCTACGTATCGAGGTAACTTTATTTTGTGTGTTTGTTTTTTGTATGATTCCAAACAAGGCCGACAAGATTTCTTTTTAGGTGTAGTCAGATGACTTTTTTAGTTTGTATCTTTTCTTGTTTTTAAAAGTATTCTCAAATTGTATTTTTTCTATCATCTTCCAATTATGCCAATGTGCAAATCAATATTTTAAAGTAAATTGTAAGCAACTAACGAAAGAGGTATAATTTACTATCATGTCCAAGCCATGCTATTCTGGAGTTATAGAAGAAACTTGAAGAAAAATTTAGTCATATAAGGTCTCCTTTTATTGATGCCTTTTTGTCAAAGCACTCAAGATGCTTTAGAATTTTTTGAAATTCCCGTTGAGACTCAAAATTACCCTCAAATCATTCATTACTATGGTACTTGACGTCATCAAATAAATAAATCGGTGGTAAGCTGTTTATAAAGTTTAAATTGCTCAAAAACGAACGTGACACACAAATGTATGTAACATAAACTTTTTTCAAAGACCCAAACATTTTTATCACTCGCAATCAATCAACACATTCAATTTAGGAAAAAAAAATGGGAAGGTCCAATTGATCCCAACCATTGGACCTTTCGATTTTTTGTCCAAATACAAAGTCTTGATTGGTAGTGAATGAAAATAATACTGGATCTTTCAAAAAGTTTATGTTATGTACATTTGTGTTCAAACTTTTAACCAATTCTAAATATATGAATAGCTTACCACCAACTTCTTCGAATAACATCAAAAACCATAACTGTGAATGCTTTGAGTATGTATGTGAGTCTCCATGGATTTAAATACGTCCACATCAATGTCATGTTTTGACATGAAGACGTCAATACAATTGGTTATAATTGTCTTATAATACTAGTGTCCCAACCCAAGATTGTGTTAAACCATTAAGACTATGCATGTATCGCCAAATCTCTTTCAATGTCATTCATTAACTCCTAAAATATCACAACTCAACCATGGTAGTAAGTGTGACCTCTCTTAGTAGTTGCTTACATAGTTCTTTAAAATATTGATTTTGCAAAACATATTGAAACATGGATGATACTCTTAAAAACAATGAGTCAGACGGACCGACAAAGTCACGTAACTAAATTTGGGGTAAAAAAAATCATGATTGTCCGTTTAGAATCACAAAAATACAAAAAATAAAGTTACTCAAATCCGCCTAAACCAACAAAAAAGTTGAAAACATTCAGGCTCATTTTTGTATTTTCATTCATTCACTACCTTTGTCACGTATATTCACATTAATCTTTGTTAGCTAACTTGAAGTAAAATTTCCATGACATACCATACCAAATAAACAAATGGAATATCGCTTGCCCCCGCTAGTGTTTTTTTTTCTTTCGGGGCGAACTTTAACTTTAGTGTTTAATCGGATCAAAAAACTGCATCTAAACAGAATCTAAAATTTGAATTATCAAAACAAAAAGTGGGATAATGAAAAGGGCATTTCCACCTTTCGTCATGGTTTTAAGACCATGATCCCATCATGTGAGAAGTCGCCATGCAAGTTTAAGGTAAATAAGGAGTGCACTTTCTCATTTAATTGCAAACAAACAAAAAAACTCAACGTGTAATTTTCCATTTGTCTGATAATAATCAAATGAGAGTTCATAAATGCGATGAGCTACTGTCAAGAAATCCATTTCAATATGGAAGAGCATGATTACGGCTTACATTTATTATCTTACGCCACAATTTAAATGAAAATATTTAACTACTCGTGATATTAGATCCAATCGTTTATTAAAGATACAATCGACATGTAATGTTAAAACATCCACGGTTGTAGTACCTAAAAATTGGTATTAAATGAGTATCACATGTGCACATATTTATAATTTTTAAAGAAAAGTATTTATTAAGAATTTAATGACTCCAATAATACTAAACTAAAAAAGTTTGTAAATAGATCTACTAATATGTATTTTAACATGTGCATTTAGAAAATAAATAAAAAGAAATTGAAAAAACAAAGAATTACATGAACATGACATGGTGAGACCAACTTTTATCTTTTTGTGGAACTTGTTAGTTGCTGAAAAGAAAGAGTCATTATGTAGTTGTCTTTAACTAATAGGTACCAACTTTTTTTCTTTCTCCAATGAGGGTCCTTAATAGGTTGAGATTCTTGTTAAGTAAAAGATTCTCCATTGAATATGCTCATATCCCTAAAAAAAATCCAATCATTTAAGTTTTTTTAACATCTTAACTAACCCTATTATCCTCTTAACTAACTGTTTTAGTTTCTTAAAAAATGCAACCGATGTAATCAAATATTGTATATTTAACCCAAAAGAAACATGAAAAAATGCAACCAATGACCCAAGGCTTAAACTCAAGCCAGTATACTTTATTTTTTTGACAAAGTATACATTATATTTTTATAACTAAACTAAAAGAAAATTTGGCCTAGTAACTTATTATAGTAAAACATTGTAGCCACCAAACTAAAAGAGTATTTGAAATAGTCGTTGGTAATATTTTAGATTTAGATTCTTTTATTGAACATTTGTGATGAATAAACCAAAATAACAACATTGAAAGAGAGTTCCCCTAAATAAAACATTGTAAGTTAAAAATTATATGACAGATTATACAGGATTAACATATGTAACCAACAAAATACAGGATTAACATACATTGAATTGAATGATCGTTAAAAATGAGAGAAATGGGTTGAAATATGAATAGACAAAAACACAAATGAGAAAAGTGAGTAAGTTGGACTGGTGCAAAATAAATGATCAGCGAAACAAAGTAATGAGTTTGATTGAAGTTCGACTCCCGCTTGAGTAACCAATAATGATTGAAAAAATAATCATAATACCTACCATAAAATGAAATAACAATAAGTTTGATAACAAAAATAATAACAATAAGATTAGAGAATTAGAAAATGAGAAATTTGTATGATGAACATATATAAGCTAAGGATAATGGTGGTGAGTGGAACGGTGTATATGATTTTGCTTCTATTTATACTCCAAAAATTAGGTTAAAATGTGAGGCTTAAGACAAGTATGCAAGACAGGAGATGGTGCCAAAGTAAGGTTGATGATTTGCAAAAAACATTGTGTGACCTCAAAAAGGTTAAACCTAAAAAGCAACTGGTAAAGAGAAGTTGAAATGATGTTGAAAATAGAAGAATACCTTGAGAAAAAGCAAGTGGTAAAGGAAAGTTGGAATGTTGTTGAAAATAGAAGAGTATGTTGGTGGTGTTAGCAACATGTTTTTTCCAGTGCTTGTTTTCTTTTTGTATTTATCAGTTTTTATGAATTTACACTTGTGTGTGTGTGTATATATATATTGCAGTTAAAGGATATTAATACAAATGAAGGATATTTTTAGAATTTGCAAGGAGATTAAAAATGATGGTAACTATAATAAAATTATCCTTTATTTTTAGTACATTAAGGTTATGTTTGGATTGATGGAGTGTAATGGAATGGGGTGGTATTTTGTCACATTTCATTGTTTGGATTTGTAAAATTTTAATGGAGTGAGATATGATGGAATCCATTCCATCGTATACTACTACTTCTTCATTTTTTCATTCCATCCAATTTAGGAGGTATGGAATGGAATGGACTTTGTTGTGTGCAAGTGTGAGTTATATTCCCACATCAGATATAAAAGTAAAGGTTGAACACCTTATAAGTAAGAGAACCTGTAAACCCATTGTCTTAAGGTTTTGGGTAAAAGTGTGGTGTCTCTCTCTCTTGTGTAGTGTGGTGTTTCTCTCATTGTGGTTGTTCTAGATAGTCCCCCGAGCTCCCCTCATGATCCAACGTGTTATCAGAGCCCTGGTTAGGCTCGGTGGGGAGCGGGAGCAGGATCCTACTGTTGATCAGGATAGTGATGTGGGTGACTGGCGCTTGAGGGGGAGATTGTTGGAAATCAAGTTTGAGTGATTATGTCCCACATCGACTAGGAATGGAGAAAATTTTGGATATATAAAAGAAGGGACCCATATACCTGATGCCTTAAGGTTTTGGGTAAGAGTGTGGTTTCTCTCTCACTAGTGTGATTGTTCTAGCCTCAATGTGGACGGTCCCCTGAGCTCCCCTCATGATCCAATAATGGTATCAGAGCCCTGGTTAGGCTCGATGGGGAGCGGAAGCGGGATCCTATTGCGGATCAGGCTAGTGATGTGGGTGACTCTCCCTTGAAGGGGAGATTGTTGAGAAATCAACTGTGAGTGATTATGTCCCACATCGACTAGGAATAGAGTAAACGTTGGATATAAACGAGAAGGGACCCGTATACCTGACGCCTTACGATTTTGGATGGAGATGTGGTGTCTAAGTCTCTTATGGTCCTGGACGTTTGACTCATTGCCGCTTTCGGGTCTCCTTGGTCTCCCCAACAACTGGGGGAGTGTTGTGTACAAGTGTGAGTAATTATGTCCTATAAACGAGAAGGGACCCGTATACCTGACGCCTTACGATTTTGGATGGAGATGTGGTGTCTAAGTCTCTTATGGTCCTGGACGTTTGACTCATTGCCGCTCTCGGGTCTCCCTGGTCTCCCCAACAACTGGGGGAGTGTTGTGTACAAGTGTGAGTAATTATGTCCCACATCAGATAGAAAAGTAAAGGTTGAACACCTTATAAGTAAGAGGGGCCATTAACCCATCACCTTAATGTTTTGGGTAAGAGTGTGGTGTCTCTCTCACTAGTGTGGTTGTTCTAGCCTCGATTTGAACGGTCATCCGAGCTCCCCTTAGTGACCCAACAGTGGTATCAGAGCCCCGATTCGACGAAGGGTAAGACTGAGGCAGTCGGTCCGTTTACGTAGAAAGCAGCAACGACAATACAAACATGTCGGTGCATTGCGGAGAAAGCAGCAACGCGATACAAGCAAGTAAGAGCTTCCGCTTGAAGGGGGAGCATGATGAATTGATGGATTCACACTTGAGGGGGAGTGTTTTGTGCAAGTGTGAGTTATATGTCCCACATCAAATAGAAAAGTAAAGGTTGATCACCTTATAAGTAAGAGGAACCATAAACCCATTGTCTTAAGGTTTTGGGTAAGAGTGTGGTGTCTCTCTCTTATGTAGTTGTTCTAACCTCGATGTGGACAGTCCCCCGAACTCCTTAGTGACCCAACATACTTTCATAATTAAATCATTATCATTTGATCCCTCTATTTTTTTCATCACTTTCTATATTTTCTCCTTATCCTTTTTTCTGCCATTTTTTTGGGTACACACGAGCTTGCTCTTTTGTGACTTCCGTCTTTTTCTTGCTTTTCTTTATTCTTCCGTGTGTTGTGATGACATGCACACCATACAATATGCCATTATGAACAAGATTTCAACTATAACTATCTCAATATTATAAACTAAATCACGTTGTTAGTTTGTGTCTGACATACAAGAAAATAATTAGGATGAAGTGTAAACATTAATTATATATATATATATAAGAAGGAAAAAAAAATTATAACTCATTTCATTCCATCAACTTTTCAAACAATGGAATGATAAGTTTATTCCATTCCATTGCTTAAAAAAAAGAGTTTGTTACATTCCATTGTAAAATACTCAAACAATGGAATGAATTCCTTACTCCATTTCATTCCGCTCTAATTTGTTATATTATGTTCCGCTCCGCTATGTTATGTTCCACTAATTCAAATAGAACCTAAAATATTTGGAAAAAAAAATCTCACTCTTATCGTTGAATCTTAAGGCCCGTTTGTTATGGATTAAAATAAAAGTGGTTTTCACATAAAATAATTTAGAGATTATATTTTAGAGATTTTATGAAAAATCAAAATCTATTTTTCGTTTGTTTACCACGATAAAAATCACTTTTTTAAAATAAATAATTTAGTTTGTTTGGATACAACTATATAAAAGAGATTTTTTGTTACAAAATTAGTTTAATTTTTTAAATCATATTTTCCCTCTCTTCTAAAAAAAATCTATTTTTTGAGAAGCTTCTCTCAATAGCTTCTCATTTGAAGCTATTTTTAAATTACTTTTAGATTCTGATTTTTTTAAAAATCTATAACAAACGGATGCAAAACTTTTAAAAGTGATTATTTTCTTTAAAAATGTGATTATTTTCTTAAAAAAGCTATAACAAACGGGTCCTTAGTCACATCACACATTATAATTTATGCCCTTTTCTTCTAAAAGTAAACTTCAATTTCGAATCAATCAATATCTTTTATTTTTATATGTGTACGTTTGATCATTATCCTACTTAATAGAAAATAAAAATAAAGGAAATCCTACAAAGCATTATTTTATTTAATTTGGCGAAATCATGTACAAGACTTTCAATCCTATAAATAGGTCCCACTTTATACAATATCATATAACATAATTATAATTTATAATACACATGGACATTTTATTATATGCTTAACAACCCAGTGAAGGTGGACCAGAAACATACCTAATGCCACTCAACTCTTTTGAACAAACCATATGCATAATTCATAATACATGACATAGAGATAGAGGAAATTAAATCCTCATTTATTTGTCACACATAGATAAAATTAAAATAAAATAAATTAGTTTACTTCTTGTCCTCGGGTGCAAGGTGAGCATCAACATATTTGAGAACTTCAACAGACAAATGGAACAAAGAGTGAGGATTAGGGACATTGTTATTGAGCTTCTCATATTCTACTATCCAACGAACCACACTTCCTTCTCTTTGTGGAACAATTTGCATTATGAACTTGAAGCTCTTGTAATCCTTCAATAAGTCTCCACCCAACACTTTGAAAGTTATTTTGTTATTTTCTTTGTCTATGTCTTCAATCCTCTGCTTACAAACACAAGTTTTTCCAGCTTTTTTTTTGTTGCATAACCCAAAATTAAATTAAAGTTACTCATATGTGTTTGACTCAAGTGATTAATAGATTTCGGTTAAAGACAAATTGCTTAAACGTATTCCAATATCGCATTATAGTTGAAACAATTCTTGATTAAATTTTATTTATGTTCAACCAAACTCAAAATTATCAGTCTCTTTCTTTAAGAACTGAGTGTTGGAACAAAAAAATAAATTATATGCAAGTTGGTAATAGCTAGCACGTTATTATCAATAACTTGAATTGCTTCTATAATATCAAACTCTAAATTTAATTAGCCCTAACTTATAAATAATCATAAAATTATGCAAAAGTGATTTAATTTACATCAAAATATATGTACCCCAGGTTTTCAACCATGCTCTTTAAAAGTAAAACAAGCAAAGTTGATAGACATGTTTAATCATATCTCAAATAAAAATCTCGACAATAACAACGATTTGGTCTCAATTTGTCATGAGCTTTAGTTCATCGGAAAAACTCAAGTCTCACATAAATCATAGATAAGACAATATTGTAAGAGTTTTATAAATGAATGCATCTCTCATTTTACAAGTTGATTTTGTAAAGATGAGTTAAACCAAAATATAGTTAATGACAAATTGTTCTTAAAAACACGAGTTTGAATCTGACTAGAACAATCTTTGATCAAATTTACCTTAGTCTCAACTTTAAATTACCACGATCTTTACCCTTGAGAACGGAAAAGTTACGATAAAAGTAACTTGAGTATAAAGGAAGATATATAAACAAATTGAGTTTCAACTTTCAAATATAAACAAAGTTGAGTTTACTGGCTAGTATATTGTAAATAAATGTTGAGTTCGAATGCCACTTACCGAAAACATAATTCCAGGATATAATGCACCCTTCAGTGCCCCAATCACCTTCATGAAGTTCAATACCCTTTACTATATCAGGGCAAACATTTGAAATATGGTGTGTCTTGTCGCATAAAACTTCATAAAACTGCTGGGGAGTGGCCTTAATAGGCATATCCATTTCTATCTTTTCTATTGCAGATGTTGCCATATTTGTATAACCCTTAGGAAGACTAGGAGGAAAAATAAACTTGTACTGAAATTTGTGCTAATGTTATTGGTATTATATAGAGATTTAAGTAACATATTATAATCCTCTCAAAAAAAGTAACGTACTCCGTATTATATTAGGATTAATTAATTAATTACCCTTCAAAAATAGGATCAACAAATTAGGCTTTAGTCATATGTCCAAATCCGATCATACACACAAGAGAGGAAGAGTCACATGAGTTGAATAACACAACATAATCAATGACTTTTAGATTATAATGCACTTTTGGTCCCCTAGCTAGTTATCATGGATGAGCAATTTTGGTCACTTGGATCATCAAAATATTCTGATGGTATAATTTTGGTCCCTTGAAATTCAAATGCCATGATTAGTTACTCTAGGTGTTGCAATTGTGTCAAGATGATCATCAGGACGAAGCAATGTCATATACAATTTCTTTGGGACGTAATTCGATTGTAGTGACAAACTCAGACTTGTCAAACTTTAATGCATCTGTTATTCATGACATGCAAGTTTTAGGGATTGTTTCTACAGAGGTCCAACAAACGATGGATTTTCTAAGTGAATCTTGGGCAAACATGGCTCGGAACTATGAAATTGTTGATTTGGACGAAAACACAAGTCAACCATTTCAATTGGTGGTCCCTAGAAAGAAGAAACACAAGAAGAAGCAACCTGAGGCGGGCAAAGAATTCAAGGTGGATACTTCCCGCCGTTCGCCTCATTAGTTTGCTTTTTTTGCTTTCTATATGTTTTGCTTTTATGGAGGGTTTTGGTTTTTGTCCCTCCTCTTCTTTGTACTTTTTTTCTTTCGTTTAATATATGATTAGGGTACTGCAGCAGGATATCCCTTTGCATCCCATCTTTCGCTAAAAAAAAAAAAGGTGTCACAATTGTGTGATTTTTATCTATCAAGTTAGTTTATTTGCGACATACAATTTGATCCTTCCATCCAATTGTTCAATTTGTAATTGAAAATGACGGTATGTTGGTATGATTTTACACATATGACATGAATCAAGTTATGCAATAGAACATATTCACCTATGACACATCAACATTTTTAAATTCAAAGTGAATGATAATGAGATGGAGGACCAAAATCACGCGATCACGATATATATTTTGAAAATTTATTAAAACCTAGAGCATCAAAATCTAACAACAATACCTAAATGACACAATTTATTAATTTGTATTTTCAGTCATTTAGTTTGAGTTATTTGTGATCTTTGTCTGTGAATAAAATTTTGCGCAAACACAATCTCTCAATTTTTCAACAATTATGTATATTTGTCTCTTCCTTGTAAGAAAAAATAATTCTATTTATCTCGTTCTATTTATTTAAAACATCCATATTTTCATAATCTGTTATGTTTTTTACTAATAGAACTTAAGAAATTGTTTAAAGCATTCTTTTACTTAAAAATCACTGACCAAAATATCACAATCAATTCATCTAAAATAAAAATCTCCAATTTCTCCTCTTTAATCCCTAATTCGACATCTACAAAATCTTTTAAATTTTAACAATATTTTTGTAAATTTATAACTTTTAAAATCAGTTTAGTCCTTTTTTTTATAAAATACAATGACATACAAAAGTATCACTAAAGTAAAAGCAATCTCAACTAAGATTTTTTTTAGAGGTTATCTCAACTAAGTTGGCAGCACAAGTCAACTACTAACAATATATGCAACACACCAAAATTTATTAGAGAAAATAGTACAAGAGCATGGGAGCAAAAATCTAACCCGTGAAAAATTTTCACCAAAAACCATAATGCCTGAAAGTTTAAGTTTTTTACATCTAAAACCAATTATTAATCCACAAATTTGTTATAAAAAATCAGGTAAGGAAAATTTTAAATAAATGACATTTTGTTTGCTTGATAAAGTTAATTCATTAGCTCAAAAAAAAAAAAACTCAAGGGCCGAAATTGAAGTCTAAACTCTAAATCAGAGAGATCAAAAGTATGATGAGCTTTTTGTCGTTTTTGAAGAGTTAAATTGACTTTGTCCAGCTTGATAGTTTGCATTTGTTCAAAGCACAAGAGACGATTATAATTAGGAATTCATTTCTATATGTTTTTGTTTTAGAATACTAAAAAGTCTTATATTGTTTAAAAATCAAGACTAAGTTTATGAATGACACTCTTTAACCCAATGTCAGACATCTTTTAACAAGAACGAAATCACGAGGACTTTATCAAGACTTCAAAGTGGACAATACCTTAAAATTTGATGTTAGAACGTTGTTGTGACAACTAGGAGTAGAACCTATGTCACACAAAAGATGACATATCTTTAGCCCCTTAGTCTCAAGTGATGGCTACTATTCTAATACACTCAAAAGTCCTACATTACTTGAGAGTTGAGACTATGGGTAATTTATAAACATCATCACCAATGAAAATTAGCTCAAAATTGATGTTGAAGTTTCTTCAAAATCGCGGCACGATTAGGAAAATTATGGCGCAATTTTGGTTCAGCAATTTAGAGGAAGCTACTCAAAATATCGTGAGACGATTCTAAAAATCGTGACACAATTTTGGATCAGGTTTAATACTGTACTGGCGTACAAACTCCAAATCGTGGCACGCCAAACAAATCGTGACACACTTTTGCCTGGGTAAGAACCCTATATAAGACTTCAATCATCATGTTTTGAGGAGAGCTTTAAGAGAGAGTTTCTGGGTAAACCAAAGGAGAGAACTTTAGGGTTGAATGTCTTTGGTGAGAGGTTCTTGGGTTTGAAAACACTTCACAAACACTTTGGATGGTGAGATCTCATTAAAGAAAGAATTAAAGAGCTTTCTCTATTGTTCTCTCTTAGAAGTCATTGTGTGTTTGTGTGACTTGAAAAATGGGTAGAAAATAAGATTGCTTGTTGTTGAAGCTAATTTCTTGTAACCTATTTGTATAACTCTTATCATAGTGGAATGGAGACTTACTGTCTCCTCCAAACGTAAGTTATTGTTGGGCCGAACTGGTTTAACAAATCCTTAATGTGTTGTTTCTCTCTTTTCACTTTATCCTTTGTTTGTAGTTTGTGCTTTACATTTAGCTATTTGATTGGATCTAGATCTATTGTTGTTGTTGCTTGAAACTACTAGTTACTACTTTCCTTTTATTCCACACATCTAAATTTGAGTCTAAATTCACAAAACTACAAAACAGGCAATATCTAAGAATATCACTTCTGTCGGAAATCTATATATGAATTCACACACACACACACAAAAGTATAAGTTAATTTTTATAACAATTGAAATCCATCTCATGGTTATATGAAGTTGTCAAATCAATTATTACAACCAAAAAAAATCTTACCTCTGTTGTTAGATCTTAATTTAATATTGATTAACAAATTATTACTATTAAAAATAATTCAAGTTTATCTTTCACGCACCAATAAGATGAGAAAATATAAAAAATAATCAAAGTTGGTAAGATTTGTCTGATTTACCGAGTTAACATCACTAATCAATTGGATAATTTGGATTTAAAATTATTTTATTCAAATTTGGATTAAAAGCTTGAATTCAATAATGATTAATGAAGGCATAATAAAATAAAATAAAGTACAATAACATTATCGAAAGGAATCCTATGAGTTATCAATACCTTCTCTTCATCATTATATATATTTTACCTTTTGCATTTGGGTTGCTTGTGACAAGATGACTACAAAAAAGTAGATGGAAGATATTTGTAAATCTAGAATGGTGTAGTTAGGATTTTAGGCTCAAAGGTTGAAAATCCTAACAAAACTAAGGTTGTAATATAAGCTTACAAACACCCTCTATCTAGAAGCTTACATTTGAACAAAACTAAGAGGCTTACAAACATAAATGAGAGCATTTGTACACTTTATAATCATGAGTTTATATTTTTAACTTCTGAATACAAGCTTACAAACACCCTCTATCAAGATTCAAGATCTTGCATAATTGTTCAAAGTGCAAATAATCATTCAAAGGCAATGCCCGCAGTAGAATGGAGAAGACAATGTCAAAAATGGTGTAGTTAGGATTTTAGACTCAAAGGTTGAAAAGAGAACAAGCCTATCAAAAGAAGGGAAACGACAAATCTTATGCATTGCTGGTTGAGTTTAGAAAACAGTAA
Organism: Medicago arabica; assembly: GCA_946800305.1. Lineage (NCBI taxonomy): Eukaryota > Viridiplantae > Streptophyta > Magnoliopsida > Fabales > Fabaceae > Medicago > Medicago arabica. Next base: position 3,461,652 of record OX326968.1, on the reverse strand, counting down.
GTAATGCATATACCTAATATCTAACCAACCTTTTTTTATAGAATATCTAACTATAACCTAATCTAATCTAATATAATCTACAACACGTTATATTATTCATATTTAGGCTGATCCATTTTGTATAACTATTTTCTTACAACTTTTGAAGCAACATTTTTTTTCACTCTTCTTATTGATAAAAAACTTAAAAAATAGAGAAAAAGAAAAGTGAGTAGGAACACAATGAAAATATGGAAAAGAAAATTGTCAGAAGTTATCTAATTGTACAAATATCATTTCTTAAAACTACAACAACTGAACCGTTGATAACCATCTTGATTTCTTTTGTCAATGATATCAGCCGCATCTTTGCCTGCTTGCTAATTGTTTTTGTCATCCTGCTTTCTCGCTAATGTGTCATATGATTACCGAAGGTGATGGTTGTTTAAGTAAAAAGGGGATTCTTCTTGTTGAAGAGAGAGAAGTGTGTTTTGAGGAAAAAGATCGAAGGGTAATATCGTCATTTCAAATTTTTGTGTGTTTGTTAAGGGCAAAGACGTCCATTCACATGTTCTTTGAATAGTCAACATTGTGGTTACACAATCGGCGTGTGCCACGTCAGTACATATTAGCAAGAAAATACGACTAAGAACCAAAACTAAAGTGATTAGTAATTATAGTGGTTGTTTTAAAAGATTAATAAGTTAAGATTTGTAATTTCAAAACGAAAACTCAAATGACACGTATTTGCACACACAAATTACATAAATAAGCTTTGAATGTATTACATCCTCTTCCGCTAAATTTTGTCCTAGTTAAGTATGATTGTGTGAGGCTCAACAACACTTTTCTTTTTTCTTCTCACAAACTATTCTTCTCTCACACATGATCAGTTAATCAAATCGAATCAATGTCCGAATATTGAATTTCTTACTCATGGCTGTAAAACATGAAAATATATATCAAAATTATTCTCTTAAACAACACAAATTTCTAAATTATTTTGAGACTGATGCTAAAGAAAGGAAGAGGCTAAATTGACAGCCATCAAAAATTTAGTATTCTCCTCTTTGTTGCGTGGCAGAGAAGGGACCCTTTCGATTTTTGGTTTCCATTGATGCTTCCATTTCCCTCTCTTTAAATTTTGAGTTTCATCGTGCAGTTTGGGTTTTTCGGATTATGCAATATTAGATTAGATTTCATACTTACAATTTTTGTTTGAATAGGAAAAGTTAGTGGTAGTCTTTGTTTGTTTTACAAAATTAAGAATGCACTATGTACCAAACAATCAATGAGCTCGACACTTTACATGTCAATTCTTTTTTTTTTTTTTAAACAGATATTATTTCTTAAAATATTTTTACAGATATTTACATGGTCAAATAAAATTGGTTGCATACAAAGAAAAAATGACTAGCAATACATAATTACTTGTTGAGGAGTCACAGGAACGCCAAGAACAACATCGAGTTAATGATTCAAAACTATCAAGAAATTCAAATACCATATTTTACCTAAAACCATGAGACTTATAACTCTCTTGAGAAATTGAACCTCATTTGTTAGACTCTTAAATAAATGATAAATTTAGTTTTAAAATTGAAGGTAAGCAAATAAACTAGTTTAATAATAATCAAAAACTATAGTCCCTTATACAAGTATTGAGTTACAGTGTATGGTGTCTTATTTGTGTTTGTATTTTTATGTTTACTTATCATTTCTGTATACACAATATCCACATGCATACATTGAGAAATGAGGAGTGTCCAAATTTTCTAGGTTGTGCTTGTTTGTTAGAATTTGATTGGGGTTGATCTACTAGGTTTTGATTTATCACACTATTCTTTTAATTTCCGTACTAAATAGAGAAATAAAAACCAAAATGTGTAAACAATTTTCAATGGTGATAAAATTGGAAAAAATATGCATACAGGAAAATGAATATCCACACTATTATTGATAAAATCAAAACCAAAGAGTCAAAACATATTTGGATATGTAAAAAGAAATAGACACGTATGTTTGGATGGAGAGTTTTTGAATAAAGAATTTACTTTTACTTTTTAAATTATTGACACTAATAAAATATATTTTTTAAATGAACTGAATACATGATCATTTATCATTTTTTTCCTTCATTTTTTTAATATCAAAATATTAACTTAACCCTTCAAATCGCTCCCATTCAAAACTCTCCAAAACATGAAGCATCACCTCTAACATTAAAACATCAAGCGTCGTCTCTAATAAGCTAAATGAATGATAATAAAAGAGAAAGTCTGATGACCCATATATCAACCCGTTGCTCTCCAAATGTTCATAGCATACAACATTTTTTATTTTTTTTATGGTCAAGTAATATAGTAGCTATATTTTCACCTCTTAAGATGAATAAATGAGGAATAGTGATACAAACTCATTCCCTACATATTAAAATATCTATACCGACTTAGCTATACTCACGGGACGATGGTTGTTTTATCCTATCATATCTAAAGCAAGTGTTATGGTGGGTGATGCAAATTGATTGCATCCTTGTGCTCAATTAATATGCAGAGTAGTAGTAATTAAATTGTCATAAAATTCAAATTTTGTTTAATAATTCGTTAAATAAATTTAGTCCGAATTAAACTCACCTTCTTTGAGTTTTCCTTAAACAACACAAAGTCCTCCTCTAGTGTAAAACTGAGAATTAACCTGTCTTATTTGTTTCTCTGCCCCTCCCATAGCCTAGCATAACATTACATATTTATTCACATGTATCGTTAAGTTATTTTTGTTTGGTAGATAATAAAAATGACAATAATCACTAAAAAATTCATACGTACATATAAGTGGGAGATTGCGGGTTCTAATTAATGAGAGTCACAAGTCTAAATTTAGCATTTATCAATTGAGTTATGATTTATGAACATATAATTTAGTTATTTATTGGTAATATTAATGAAAACTGAAATATGATTGTCACAATAATTTAATGTCCGGAATTTTTTTTGAAGAGTTTTTTTTCAAAGAGTTGTTACCTAAGTCTCACAACAATGACATATTTCTAAGAAAGAAAAATCCTAAAATGAGTGTCAATTTTAATTTTAAGTTTGCCAACGTTTCATATTGGCATGCTCGATGGCTACATAGCTCATTTTGAGGTCGAATGACTAACAGTAATGATAATATTGTGACCCTTGTTCAATAATTATGTGCATGTACGTCCCTGTTCGTATAGACATTATGGTACTATGATTGATGTTTTATGTTGGCAATTTGGTTGGTGAGTTAAGAGATACTGTTCCATTCTCATTTTCCATAAATGTTGTATTTACGAGGATTGATTTTGCCATCCAAAAAAGTCTAACGACACAGCTTGTTGCCAGCTTACTTCTATTCTAGTGTAAATAATTGTTTATGAAAGAATCAATTTTATTGATGCAATTTAATTACTACAAAGAGTTATTCCTTAAAAAAAAAACTTATGATAAGATTTTTTTTCTTTCATAAATTCCTTCCACACTATTAAAAGCAGTTAACATGGCCAAATTAATTCATTGATCGGTTACTTCTTCATGAGATAAAAAACAAGATATGAAATTGCCTTAATTTCCAACTGATAGAAAAAGAAGGTTATTCTGTAAAAAAAAAGGTTATAAATAATATATCATCGAATGTTATTAGCTACAATATGTAACCGATAAAAAGGAAAGAATAAATTTTAAAAGAACTTTAAAAGTTGTTTTTTTTTAAGAAATTTAAAGTTTTTTTTTAATAAAGAAATTTAATTGTTCCCATCACTCTGATTTCTATTTAATAGTTCCCTACAAAAAAATAATTAACTAGAGTGATATTTCATATATACTATGGAAAAATTTACCATTGCTTCCCTTGTATTAGTTCTCCTTGTTATGACAATTATTATCGACGGTACTGAGACTGTATATGACAATTATTACGATGAAAGTTGCAGTATATATTATGCTGAAATATGTAAAAATGGTGCTGTTTGTGCGGAAGCTCCTTGGCTTTGTATTTGTTGTGATTTTCATAAACATGATGAAATTCCATGATTACAAGCCATATTTTTATTATATTGTGGGTAAGTAATGCTAACATTATAGATTTATATTCTTGAGTTATGTATTGTATTATTTTCTCATGTTACGGTTACCTGCTTTTTGAAATAAAATTCGACAAGTACTTTTTTGTGAGATTGAAGGATTTTCTACTAATTATATAACAAAGCATAATCTTTTAAAATGTGCCTGTGTCTAATTTCCTTACTTTTAAAATCAATGATTAGACGGCCATCAGAAGCTCTTCCTAATATGTTTCCAAAGAAGCTTATGCCATTGGGAGTTTGAACACCTATGAATGTTGCATAAACGTTCTCTAAGCCTTATGACTTTTTTTGCCTTGTTGATCCATTGTTCACCAAATACCAGGAAAAACAGTCGATTATTATGGGGCAGGGAATAAATTGGCACCCAGAAAAACATGTTAATAATTGCCGAATACACTAAATCACTTGGTTGAAAATTTGCTTGTCAACCTTGATGATCAAGGTTGGATACAAAAAATTAAAAATAACGTTAAGGTTTGGTCAAACAAAGTAAATATCCTTTTTATTGCTATGTTACTTCCATGATTAAGTTACACCAAATCTAGCTTGTTGTCTTTATGAGGGGGTTGATAAATAAAAAAATTACAATATGTTCACTGTATGTTCAATTACCTTGGTGATAAAAAAAATTGATTGTAGAAAAGGTAGATTTCATTCCTTATGGTCATGTAGCATGTAATATGAGACTCTTAGATCAGCTAGAGGAAAATCTCCATCAACATGTGGGATAAGTGTAAGATCTATTGCAATCCACTTGTTATATCAAATTGAGATATCCTCACCATCATCTATCCTCCATCTGCTTCCAGATTTGAGAATAAATTTAGAATTACATATGCTTCATCATATAAAGCTAGACTTATGTCCCAAAGTCGACTCAAAGAAATTGCACCTAAGATAGTGTCTTGCCTTATAAAGTCGAGATACCAACGAATGATTTGTCATAAGTCTCGACCCTGTTTGCCTAACATAACTAGATTAAAGGTAGGTAGACTTTTGAAACTCATACCTCCATCATTCTTGTGCATTGATGGTTTATCCTAAGAAAGCCAATTAATACCTCTACTTTGACCTCAAGAATGACCCAGCCAAAAGGAATTCATCATTCTTTCAATTTCATCGCAAAGAGAGACAAGGAGAGTGGACAAAATCATAAAGTAGGTAGGGATAGATTGAAACATAGATTTGATGAGAACTTCATGTCCGACTTTTGATAAATGTTTACTACTCCATGAATTGATCTTCTTTCAAATTCTATCTTTGATAAAGCTGAAAGTGGATTTTTTGCTCTTTCCTATCATAGAAGGAAACCTCAAATATTTGCCAGTACCTAAAACAATAGGCACCCCCAAAATGATTGCAATCTTATTATGATATGTAGTTAAAACATTTCTACTACAGAAAATCTCTGATAGGAAAGAGCAAAAAAAGTAGGGATGGAGGAAGTACTATTAAACGTGATGTAGAAATGTTACTATCAAACAAGATGTGAGATATAATTCGTGCATTATTACAAATTTTGATACCATTAATTTCACTCATCGCTTCAGCATTTCAAATAAACACAGAAAGACCTTCAGCACAAATAATAAACAAATATGACGATATTGAATCTCCTTATCTTAAACCTCTTACTTTTGATATAGAGAACAATAAAACTTACTTTTGATGTTACTAGATGTTATTTATTCATGGAATAAAAAATGTACATGAAAATTTGCATAGGATGTATATTTAGGCACACAATTTTTTTTCTTTCATTTGAAGCCTGTAAATTATAAGTAAGAATGGAGAACACAAAAAAAAAAAAAGTAGGGATGGAGAAAGTACTATTAAACGTGTCTATATACTAATATAAAAATCCATGCCCGTTGATTTTACCATTTTGCCCCTAGAAGGGGCAATTTAGTAATCTACTTAATGGGTGAGTGTTTTTCTTTTCTTGAACAATGGCCTATGAATTTCCTTTTTTGCCCCTAACCAATTTTTTTTAATTATTTTCTAATTTTTATATTTTTTAATAACTTTTAATTATTTTCCAATTTTTATATTTTTAACTATTTTTCAATTTTTTCTCCCAAATTCAGTTGCTTCTACATTGCCGTTGTGGGAGATTAAGGTATCGTTTGACCCAACTTTTTTCAAACTTCTCCACATTTTAAGGAGAAGTTAGGCTAAACACAATATCAATTAAGTACTGACTAAAAAAAGAACTTTTTTTGAACGCATAAAATTAAAAGGAATGAGCTTTGACCAGAAGCTATTGAATGTTACTTTAAAAAACTACTTCTCGACAATTTATTTCACAAGCACCTCTTTTCAACTCACGCTGGGAACCTTTTCTTTATTTTTTAATATTAAATTTCAATATGTTTTTTTCTTCCATTTAACTTTATTTTTTTAACCGTTCTATTTAATTTTTTAAGGAGGTTCCATTAAATTTTATCTTTTTTTCAAAGAAATTTTATTATCTTTTTATCACTTGTATATTTAATTTCAATATCGTTTAATCATCACAACCTCACAAATATTTTTATTCATGCTGTCATTTAATGATTCCAAATATTTTTATTTCCTTTTTTCAACCTCGCGAATATATACACACACATTAACGTTTAGAGTGATATTTTATGTCCGTCTGTCTATTTTTTTGTTACGCTAATGCATATAATTTTTTTAGTGTTGCTTGGTTGAGTGCTACCTCACCAATTTTTTTTAACTATTTTTCAATTTTTATATTTTTAAAAACTTTTAACTATTTTACAATTTTTTATTTTTAACTATTTTCCAATTTTTTTCTCCCAAATTCAGTTGCTTCTACACTGCCGTTGTGGGCGAATAAGATACTGTTTGACCCGGTTTTTTTCTTCAACTTCTCTACATTTTTAAGGAGAAGTTAGGCCAAATATAATATCAATTAAGTACTTACTAAAAAATGTACTTTTTTTAATGCATAAAATTGAATAGAATGAGCTTTGGCCAAAAGTTGTTGAATGCTACTTCAAAAAATTAATTCTCGACAATTTATTTCACAAGTATCTCTCTTCAATTCACGTTGGGAACCTTTTCTTTTATTTAATAATATTATATTTCAATACGTTTCTTTTTCCATTTAATTTTTTTAACCGTTCCATTTAATTTTTTTAAGGAGGTCCCATTTAATTTTATTACCTTTTTTACAAAAGGAATTTTATTATCTTTTTATCATTTATATATTTAATTTCAATGTCGTTTAATCATCAAAACCTCACAAATATTTTTATTCACGCTGTCATTTAATGATACAAAATATTTTTATTTTCTTTCTTCAATCTCACAAATACACCCACATTAGCGTTTAGAGTAATACTTTATGTGTGTCTGTTTTTTTGTTACGCTACTGCGTATAATTTTTTTGGGCGTTGCATAATGCGTATGATTATTTTTATAAAATTTTGATTTTAATTAAAAGCAAAATTGTAGATGTCTTTTCTTCAAAAAAGGTCTAGATGCCTAAAAAAGTTATACTTATATATATATATATAGTATATATATATATATATATAGTATGAGAATGATTATCTTATATAAGAATGATGAGAATGATCCTCAACCATTAGATCAAAAATAAATGGTTGAGATTAAAAAGTCACATATGTACATCACCTTATTACATCAATTCTCATAAACTCATTTCCCTTTTCATCTTCTTTCCACGATCACCACTCTCATAAATATAATTTAAACCCTTTAATTTAATCCTAGGATTTGATATGATAAACTTCTTAGGTTCTTCCTCTCTCACCTGAAGGTTTGAATCATCACCCCCCCAATCTCAGACTCGCGTCCTTTTTTTTTATAGTAAAAATACATGAATCCTTGAGGACTGTCCCAATTGAGTAATTTGTACATAGTGATGTTAGATTAAATTAATTATGTAAAGTTTGTATGTTAATTGAAAGAAAAAAAAAACTAAGTTGAAAAAAATAAGATAAAATTTCAGGTAAGAGAGAAGAACCTCAGAAGTTTATCATGCAAAATCCTAGGAGTAAATCATATTTATCGGAGTGTGAAGATTGTGGGAAGAAGATGAAAAGGGAAATAAATTAATGAAAATTGATGTAATAAGGTGAGGTACATTCGTGACTTCAACCGTTTATTTTTGATCTAATGATTGAAGATCATTCTCATCATTCTTATATAAGATAGTCATTTTCATACTATACATCTTCTCTATGTATATATACACACGCGCGAGTGTTAAGAGTAAATTGCCTTTCTCCATCTTCTCTATTGCATAAGTCATAAGTGACTGCTCTTTTTACCTCTTCTATGTATTGTTCTTCCTTGATTTTTCTCTCTGTAGAAAGGATCTCTTCAACGTTCTTCTGTTCCTTTCTTTCCTCTCCCTCAATTTAGGTTCAATAGAAAGAAAACATAATAAGATTTTGTCAAAGAAAAGAAAGATTATGATAGCTTTGGGAGAGAAATTCCAATTAGTTAGAGTAATTTCGTAGAAGACTAACAAATAATCACAAGCTGATTTGGTTAAGAGGGAAATTATAGTTTAGTTCTACTATTGTTCAAATCCAACTTAAATTAACCCTTTTTAAAAAATTCAATCAATTGATAAGAAACGGGTCACGAAAATGGAAAATAGAAAAAAACATTCAATTGGGGTATGTATGATTTAGGTGGCCATAGAAATCTTCTAACAAAAGCAGTAAGCATCGCCATCGCCAGCTAAAGGGTTCTGTACAAGTTGCATTGAGAAGCGTGTGCAGAGGAAAGACGAAGAGCTGTGTTTTTTTTGTTTTAATTGACTGCATAGCTATTGATCAAGTAACATGAGTTTAGATCTAATGGTTATTATTAAGTCCTCTCAACTCTCATAATAACCATTCCTCTAATTTAAAATGCCCTTTATATATATATATATATATATATATATATATATATTTTGCACCTTTATATTGTAATAAACTATATATATTTTTTTCTTATTCAAAAAAACTAAACATATATGTTTCCATGACACCAATAATATAACAAATATATTATCATATAATATAAATTCTTATCTTTTTGAAAGACACCAAAAATACGATATTCTTATACAAAAATATGGCATTAATTAAATTCCAACATTTATAATAGTAATTTTTTTAAAGAAATTATCGGCCTTCTTCATGAGATTGTCAAGACAATGCTAATTGAGACTAGAAAGAAACTGTGTACGAACATTGTGATGAAAGATAAAAGGTATTATTTTCTAATTTGTCAGCATCAGATGATAGGATTTTGTATAAGTTTGATAATGACTTGAAAGATGTATTTCCTTATGCAGTGAGAATATAGTTGATGTAACACTATGAGAAAAATATTCCGTAGCTTTATCATTTACCATCTATTTACCTTGAGTTCTTTGCTTCCATTTTGTAGTCAATGACAACCCAAATATATGTAACAATTGGTCAGGTTCAAGGTTGCTCATCAACCTACATTATCCGGTTGTTGAGAAGTTTAAGACTTAGTAAGTTTGCATTATGATTTCACAATGCAGTGTTAGAGTAAATTATTATTTCACAATCTGATTTGATTGTTTTTTGACCATGTTTCTTGAATTGTTGTCGTGACCTTAACACTTCTCAAGCTCAGAGTCAAAGCATCAGTCAGAACTTAAGTCAGAGTTCGGCTTCTTCTCAATGTACTTCGTACAACGATTTTTCCAATCTGTCTCAGGTTAGGCCAATTGTTGAATTTATAAACTTAGTCAAGGTCTGCTTTTTTTTATGCACAAACATGCTTTGAATTTTTTTACGCACAAATTAAAAATACATACTGTATTATTCTTTATTTCATGTGCATAATTTGTGTTAAGATACATATTGCATCACTATTTGGAAATCAACTAAATTAAATCATAACCAGTTTGGATGATATTATGAGAGTTGCACCAAATGTTCGAAGACATCAATGTCAAATGATGCTAGCAATAGATGCACATGCGGGAGTGATGTTTAATTTCCATTTGTTTCAACAATGTTAATTGGTCAACGAGGTTCATATAATGCACATGAATGCATTTATCTAGCCTTTTTAGGAAGATAATAGGAAGATAAATTAGAAGTCATGATACATTTTCTTTAGCTTAAAATCAGTTATGCTACCTTTATTTTATAAATTATATGTAAATATATTCACATACGTCTTATCCATGTTAATATGCCTTAGACTAATATTGTTATTATTTCCCTGTTTAGCATTTCCCAAACGAGGTGTCAAGAACAATTCTAAAAGGAAAGCGTAAAACAATCACTCTCATTGATGACCAGACACAGAGAAAATATAAGTGTCGCCTCATTACCGTCGAAAGAGAAAGCTATGAAAAATACTTGGGTGGGCAGTGGTTCAATTTCTGCAAAGAACGTGTGATGGAAGAAGGTGGTAAGCTCATCTTTGATCTCGAAAAGTCACCGAAGAACTTGCATGTTCGAGTTGTTCCAAAGTAGATCTTTGCTGCTGAACTATTTGAACTTTTACTATTTTGACGCATCGCTTTGGACTGTAATCGTAAACTATCTTGACTTTGGGATGCCATTTATTCTTTTGATTTTGTCTGATGTAAATATTGGCAAAAATCCCCTTTTTGGTTAGTCTATGACACTTGCAGTCTTTTTTATAAACCTAACTATTATGTAACGTTAATCTGCACATTGTTGGTTCCTTCATTGGTTCCAATTAGTATCATGTTAATTATAATGTTGTTTTCCTAATCTCTTGAACAAAATAGAACATGTTCTTTTTCTACATCAAATCTTTATAATCTTTATAATGCTTTGGTAAATGTTTTAGAAATGTACTTTTATATATATATATATATATATATATATATATATATATATATATATATATATATATAACATCTAATTAACACTGCAATTTGTTTTGTACCTAGCACTTCCCAAAGGAGATATCAAGGGCATTTCTAAAAGGAACAGGGAAAACAATCTCACTCATTGACAAACAAACTCAAAAAAGGTATAAGTGTCGCTTGATAACGGCAAAGGGAGCAAGTTACGAAAAATACTTAGGTGGTCAATGGTTCAATTTTTGCCGAGAACATATGTTAGAGGTAGGTGATAGGCTAATTTTTGATCTAGAGAAGCCACCTAAAAATATGCACGTTCAAGTCGTTCCCAAATAAAGATTTGGTGTTCATGATCCGCACTTTCAACAGATCACCTTAACTCTAATCCTAGACAAGATTATCTTCACTCACCGATGCTACTTCTTTGCTTGATTTCATCTGATGTAAATATGGGTATCAATCCTTTTTTGGTAACTCTACAACAACAACACTCTTTTTTATAATTTTGGATAATATGTAATCATAATTCACACATCATTGGTTCCTTTTTGGTTCCAATTGTTTTCATCCTAAATATTATGTCAATTCCTAATCCCATGAACTGATTATATGATCTCTAAATCAGTCCATACATATTTTATGATGAATCACAATGTTCCGTCGTTTTAACATCTTTTCTTTTGAAGAATTTTTTTATCGAATACTTTATTGAACCCGTGCTTTCGCACGGGTTTGTAACTAGTTTTATTAGAAAACTTATTATCAAGTTCAAAAAAAAAAAAATGAAAGAACTATTGAACTTAATTTGTATTTATTCATTTTATTGCGCCTATAACAACCAACTCATCTCCTTCTTAAACCACACATATACAATATAACTGTACTCCTTGTTGATTGAAACTATGCATATAATGACGAGAATTGCAGTATCGAATATAGACAAGCCAAAATATGTAATTATCCTCGTATTTGTTTGGAAGATTTAATGCGTTGTTTGTGTTGTGATTTTCATAAATATGAAACACCTTGGTCCTCTACTATTCCATGATTACAAGCTTATGTTTATCATATTGATTAACTCAGTATAGGATCACTTTCATAATTCTAAATAGTATAGTATAGGATCTTGATTAACTCAGTAGCTGCCAATAAATCTTTTATGTATAAGATAATCTTTTATATTACTTTGGCAAGAGAGTAAGAGTACAATTTTTCTAACCATGTTATTTCTTGGTCATTGAAACAACAAGCTACATACATAATTTATGGTAATCCCTTTCATATTAAATAAGTGACTAGCTAATAGAAATTAACATGCCTTCCCAAGTGAAACTGGTGGATCAGAGAAGGAACCAGAGAGAATTTGGTCAGCAATCCATTCATTTGCTGCTTGGGAGTAGTGTATACCATCCCAGCTGATATAGTTAGAGGGATCATCACATGCAAAGCCATAAACTGTTCCATTTATTATGGCCTTCTTCCCACAATAATGTATTTCATTACCTTCGTAACTTCCACAACAAAATTTCAATGGATTCACAAAACCTGCCACAAATCATGCAAGCATAAAAGTTAAAACTTAATTGTGCACATTCAATAAGCAATTGATATTTTAAAGATGACAAAAACTTAAATATTGAACATTACCATGGCTCCTTGCATTGCTGATAAGTGTATATTTGACTGTGTAAACATCAACATATGTAAATTTGGCTAATGGAAACATTCTCCTTAGCTGAAACACTTGGTCTTTTAGCTGCCTGTTATATTCCTGAGCAAGCTCGTTGTGAGGTTTAACACAACCATTGGCATCCAAGTTCCCCTTCTCGTTCTTGTGTGGATAAAAGAAGTAATAATAGGGTATACATCCAATAGGACCTGTATTGTGAATCCAAAACACTCTTGCCCCTTCCTTGTATAATCTCTAAATATAGTAATGACAAGTATTAGTTCTAGAACCAAATTGCTAAATAATAATTGGATTGGAGATTGAACCGGTTATTCCGTTGGTTCAATTGGTTTTATCAACTCAACCATGATTGAACCAGATGACAAGTGTTGAAAAAGGAAAAAATAATGAAAATCAATTAAACCAATATCGGTTCAACTTGGTTCAATCATACTACATTGTAACTGGAATCAAACCAATTGCCAAACTTGATAATAATGCATCAAGAAGGCGGTTGCTAATTATTACCTGCATTGCTTGGGAGAATTGGCTCAACAAATCAGGAATTGACCTTCTAACTTCTTCCTCTGAAGTGTTCTGCAAACCAATGGCAATATCATTTTGTCCAATATTAATTGTGTAAAGGGCCTTAGAGAAATCTTTAGTCCTTGGAAGACCACTTCTGAGAGGTGGTTCTGTCCCTATAAATAACATCACATAGGTTCAGTTTTCACTTCTTTAGCATGTCACAAAGATTGCAAATAATAAACAAAAATGAGAATCTTGGTGTGTGATTTGCACAAAATGAACTGAGATACTTGAAGGCCAAGATAGATTGAATTGGAACAATTATTAAGGTAGAAAAGTTCTAACCTCTCCATATTCATGAGTCCGATTAATCAAGGAAATCACGGTCAATGTAAATATATATGGCTGATGAATGACCAAACAAAAGATAATGTTGAAATCATCATCCTCCTCAACAAAGCATCGGATCTTCAAAATTTGAGTTATGTGTCTGAAACATCTATAGGGTGGCAGCTGAAAAGTGACATTTATTTAGCATGCTGCTGTATAAAATTGAAACAAGCCATTTTGGAGTATTAACTGTGGGAGTAATAATGCTTTGTCTACCATTATTAGGGATGGGGTGAATTTGACAAAATCCTATGGGACTAGAAGTGTCAAATGTGAATGGAAGTCATTTTTCATTAAATCATTTTTTACACTTCTCAATTAATATTTTCATATTCCTCAGTGTTTTCAAGACATTCTTTTGTATCATTTTCATAGGAATTAAACAGAAATTTTTTAGTGTTTAATGAAAGTCATTTTTTATTAAATTATTTTTTACTGGGAAATAATGATATTTATATAACTATTTTGGAAAATTCACACTCATACTCTCGTGTGTTTTTATTCTCTCTTCATTTTTTTTGTCTATTGTTTTTTATCAATAAAAAATACAACAAAAAAAACAAAAATTGTCGTAAAATAGTTGTATAAATCTCGTTACTCTCCTAGCAAAGGTTGTGAAAATCTTGCATGTTTGTTGAAATCAACTTGTGTTTGAAGGGGGAAAGTACAAAATATATTTCACCCACTAAACAAAAAAGGTATTACAAGAGCTACTCGACCCATAGAATGGTATCCATACTCGAATTTAAGGCATGTATAGACAAGTCACATTGGATGATTCAATACCAACAATTGTTAAATGCCTCAATTTATGGTTTTTTTTTTTTTTACTTCTACAGGGCAAAGCAACAACATGCTAGCCTAGTAGACTTGTAGTAGCATTTAAATTCATTGAATTCCTTGTCTCTTTGTTCCTCATAAAGTTAAGAAAATCTATTTTGATGTTTGAGAATATGTGTGGTGTAAGACAATGGCCAACCTGTACTTTACGGTTTTCAACTTTCCTCTGACAAATCCAAACACCTATCTTTGCACTTAGAAGTTTCACACTGTAGACACAAAACCAAGAACCATGGATTAAAGTTGATTATAATAATTAGAAAAGTTTTTAGTAGGGAGTGGCCCAGTTAATCCTCTTAATAGAGTCTATTCATAGTATATTAAATGCTGAGATTTTTAATGTTTTAAATGAGTAGGCTATAGTGGTAGTATCTATTGCCAAGAGAAAAAAAAGGTAGAGAGATTATAAAAGAACATAAGAACATTGACACATGCAATAAAATTGTCGTTTAAGAACATAAAGAAAATTGTTCAGGTAATAAGAATATAGTTGAAGGAAAGGGGGGAAATAAGTTAAAAAAAAAGGTAAGAGATTACGTTGCAGATGAATAGAAACAACAAAACAACAAAACAACAAAAAGCCACTACAAAATAGCTGACAGTGCCAAAAATCAAAAGAAAACACCACCGTAGCAGCTACCCCTAACTGTCAAAACAGCCAAAATCGAAAATAGCAGCACCACATTCAGACACCAGCTAACATAGCGTTGGCTGTAAAACATTTGTAAAAGAACTACAGTTCCGATAACACTGTTAACTCATAAGTAATAAAAACAGCGCAATTTATAATATCATACTAAACAACAGATTCTTCAAAAAAAATCATACTAAACAACATCTCTGTCATATAATGATTCAGGTTTTGAATTAAGGTCTTGGCCGAAAACTATAAAAGCTGTTAGCAACATGTTGCAAGACCATGACTCTTAAAATCAGCATCTATAAACTTACAAAAACACCTATAAGTGTCCACAAAGGAACTGACATAGCAGAAGGAACAAAAACAGCCCAGCAAATAAAAACCAGGAACAAAAGCAGTCCAACCGCCGCCTCAGAATCAAACTTCATTTCCAAGTGAGGTTCATTGTTGGCAATAATTCCTTGTCTGTGTTGCACATTCTGTTCATGAATGTTGTTCACCAATTTATCTGACACAATCTGAAAAAACCAAAATTTACAATTAAGGCCACCATAACCGACAATTGCAGGCATAAACTTACATGAAACAATGTCTCAGATCAATATACTTGAAGAACTTAGACTGCATAAGAATTTGTTGACCATAAAGCTATATCTATTACTATTAAAAAAGCATTGGGTACAGATGGTGACATAAGAACTTAGACTTACATGAAACAAGGTAGATAAATTTATAAAGATGGTGACCATAAACTATCACATAAGTGAACCATCATGTAAGTGAAACAAGGTAGATAAATTTATACAGATGGTGACTTAAGTTAACCATCATGTAAGTGAACCAGTAACCTAATTTTTCATCAACACAGTAAAACAGCATCACGTAAAGAGATGGCAAATAATAAAACAGAGATGCCAAACTATATTACCTTGATCAAAAACAATGGCAGCGGCGCTGGGATGGTCGGAGACGGCGGCAACGCGCTGGTTAGTGTTGGTAGCGGGATGGTGCGGTTCGCTCATGACGCTGACGGAGACCAAGAGAGAGGTGCAGCAGCGAGAGAGAGGGCGAGATGGTGTCGGCGCCATTGGGAGGGAGAGGTGGCTTCGCTGATAATGGGGGAGGAAGGTGGAAAGCTATTTGAGAAAGGAAGAAGAAGAGTTTGATCAGAGTAAAGAGCGCGCGTAGTCTTTCTTCTCATTTAAGAATTGCTTTTTCCAAGCCATTTAATCACAGCCATTGATTTTAATTTTTGCACATGTCACACATCCATGACTAGAAATGGGGTAAATTGAGGAAAGTGAAATGGAGCAAAGATGCACTCGGGATAATCACGAAAACAAATATTGGTACACCCGCTATGTATCCATTAACTAACATGTCTTTAAAATATTTGTTTATTTTATTGGTCAATATCGATTAAGCTACACATATAAGTCAAATACAGGCATTTAGAAAAATCACTAAATACACCATCAGAAATAAGGAGAGTCTTCCGGATCAAGGGAGGGAAAAGACGCACCCGCTATATTTAGGGTTAAGTTCATGTTTGAATTATTTTTACGTTCTAAAAAGGTTATTGAAATAACAAACTTCAATGGGGTCCTCGGGAGCTTAACTCAGTTGGTATGAACAATGCATAATATATGCAAGGTCCGGGGTTCAAATCCCGACCACCGCCAAAAAAAAAAAAAACTCCAATGGGATCAAATATCCTTATATAAATTGTTTGGCAATTATATATATTTACCATACAATGAGAAAAACTATTTTTAAAAATGAACAAAGTTGTATAAAAAATTGTTTGACTTTGACGCATCATCAAGATTCAAGATCTTGCAGGATTGTTTAAAATTCAAACAATCATTCAAAGGCGAGATTTTTTTTTTCTTTTCCCCTATCATCAAAAAAATTGATATGTCTACCTCTAGTCGAAAACTATTGATACAAATGCCCTTGTTTTTCATTTCACTTGGCGAACATGTACGTACATAACCATTCTTTCCACTTTCTCTACAAGCTTGCAGGCTTGAATGGCGAGCATGTTCTTTTTTTAATTTTATTTTCATGTTCTTTATTTGGAATGGCGAACATGACATTTTTTTTTTTTAGTTATTTTTGTTGTGTTCTACTTATTCAATGGCGTGCATGCCATTTGATTTTTTTTCTCTTTTTTTTTGGTACACCTGTTTTGTTTTATCTACTACTATAAATACAACATTGCCCTTATCAGAAACAATATTTCATACATTTCTATCATATATTACTTCAATAGATGACCGAAATGATAATTGGATCACAACACAAGGTTCGAAGTAGTCCACGACCCCGTATGAAGGTCCAAAGCTTTGCCACAATCCAACCATGTAGAGATTAAAGAAAGGTCGTCCAAAGAGTACTCGAATATTGACTGAAATGGATATATATTGTGAAAAAAGCACCAAGAAAATATGGACCGTGTTCCAAGACCGTTCATATTCGCAGGAATTGTCCAACTCTTAATCATTAGTAGTTAATTTCTTTCGTAATGTATTTTATTTTATTTTGAATTATCTTAATATAATAATTATTATTATTAGAAATGTATAAAGTGTTGTTTTTGATAGAGGGAATGATGTATTTATAGTAGTTTTCAACTAGGTTAGACATATCAATTTTTTTGGTGATAGGGGCTCTCAAATGCAATACTCAAGTTGAAAAGTTGTCGTTAAAATGTTAGGCTAAAGGCAGCTATTAGTGTTGCTTTGTTGGAGCAACTTTAGCCTTTTAATAGAGTTAAAGCAATTCATATCCTTATCAAATATTGTGGCCTATTGGCTCCCTGAAGCACAACAATGCTTTCGTAAATGTTCGAACGAAGCTCTATCATATAGGATCCAGTCATTGCAGAAATTACATAAACAAAGGATCTGGTCAAGAAGTTGCAGCATCTTATCATTAGTATTGGCCGGTTTTTTTTTTTTTTTTCTTTTTTTCTTTTTTTCATATCTTCAAACAAACAATTAGTATTTGTTCGTAATGAATCTAATATGCCATAAACAGAAAACTAAGCCATTAATCGAGATATGTATCATTATGATTGTCTGCTAATTTGATTTATGCAAAACATTTGTGGTTGTCATTCAAATATATACGGGGATCCAATTGTTTCATGTTACAATCTTATTGTTCAATACCCTCATAGTTTTACCATTTATGTACATGGAAGGATTTACAGCTGTATGTGATGATATTTTTCTTTGTAAGATAGTTCATTTATTAGGTAACACCTATGTTGCATAGGTATGGGTATGACACCCGGTTCAACAGGGGGTAAGAGAATACAACAATATTTAAAAAATTAAGATACAATTACACAATGAAATCATGAGTTTTGTTATATAATATAACATGAGAGAGCTAAATTTTTCAACTTACAACAAAAACAACACGACAAAAGTTTAAAAATTGAAAATAAGAGTTGGTTACAACAACAAAAAAATCATATAAATCATATGCACATATAAAACTATATCGTATTAATATACAAGATCGAACCCACAATTTTCACTCACAATAGAAAATGAATAAAAATGGAGTACCACGAGTACCGAAGGCGTACACCCAGTGCACCACCTTTTTACGAGTAGCCACACTCCCTAGGATAACACTTGTAATATTTAAATGTAAACTTTGAAAAGCTTCTAAGAAACAAAAACTTGGGTAAACGGTCAAAGTTCAAGGTACTTTGTTCAACGCGAGGACGTTGCTGCAAATGTGTCATGTTATTATTCGATTACTTGAAAACTCTAATCAAAGATGAATTAAAAGCACTACATGCATGCAAGCATGCAGTTGTATGCTCACATAGCTGTCTTAGAACATTGATCTGCGAGAGAAAGATTACAATCTCAGAAGAGAAGATAAAAAACCGTTTAAACAACATCTAAAATCTCTCAACACAAAAAAAAAGAAAAAGTAAATGACTATTTCAGCCACACCAATTTAGACTTTATTACAGCAAAAAATAGCTGTAAACCAAATGTTGCTAGGGTTACAGTATGTACATGAAGCTTTGAGATCTATGCCTTATGCTATCAGTTAGATGAAAGGCATGATTCAATTTTGCTAAACATAAAAAGATAGATAGAAAAAAGATAGAAACGTAGGATGCAAAACAAAAAAGATAGATAGAAAATTCCAACCTTTAAATTTATGAGTCAGATTAATCAAGGAAATCACACTTGTAAATATACATGACGGAGGAATGACCAAACAATGAATATTATAGAAATCGTCATCCTCATCATCAAGCATCGGATCTTCAAAGGTTTCACTAAAGTTGAGTGTGGATCCTGGAGATGAAGTAATCCTAGGGTTAGTGGGTGACGAAGCTGGCTGAAATTAGGGTTATCAAAGACTCAGTAAGTGTGTTATATTTCTGAAAAGTATTTGCATTGCTTCTTAAAATTTGTGAAATAAAAGGATGAAGGGAAATTTAGTTTGAATGTGGTGACTGGTGAGCATAACATATATATATATATATATATATATATATGAAGATAAAGGGTTGTCAGTGTCGCAGCTGTGTTCATACAGATTGAGATTTTAGCAACGATAGCAAGTTCCTACAGAGTTCTTAATAACCATATATATGCATATAAATTCATATATAATCATATGGTAAAAGAACATATTTAAGAAAATCACTACAAGCGTATCATTAAACTCAATTCATAAGTCACAAATTCAAACCTCAAGCTATATAGTATTAAGCTTTTAACAAGTACCAAGACATAAACATCCATAACAGTCAAATTCTAAGTATTTAATCTAGAAAATCTTTAAAATTTAATCAGAATATTCCATTTGATCTTCATCTTCCATTTCATCTTCGTCTCCATCTTCAACTTCATCTCCAACTCCAACTCCACATTCATCGTACAAATCAGCAATCACATCATGTAGAGACTTCAGATATGGAGTACCATCAATGTTTCCATTATCCTTCAGATTTTGAATTCGCTCAACAAACCATCTAGCTTTCTCTTCAGCCAATTTTGAATTAGCCATGACAAAGACATCATCATTATAAGTTTTTTGCCACAAGGTTTCTTCTCTTAGCATGGACCTAAACAAATACAAATACAATTAAGATAAGCAAATAAGTACTATGTAGTTTACAATTCACTTTCAATTTTTTTCATCTTACTATCTCAAAGGCACTCTGATTACGCTCACCCAAATTTTTCATCTTATAAGAACTGCATGTCAAGCTTAATACAGGACACACAAATTTTTGGAGCTGCAGTAGTCCCTTTCCAAGGGCGCTCCACCAAACTGATGGAACCATATTACCAGCTGTCATTACGGCAATAGAATAACCCATATAGTTCGCCAGTTTATCGAAATCATCAAATTGAATTTCAATCTTAGCTCTTTCTTCAGGATCGGCAACCATCCTTGTTAAGAAAATAGCCTGCTGCATACAAAGGCCATGGAGTTGTTCGTCCCATCTTTCATCAATGATCTCCCATAGAGGCAGAAAACTAAACAAAAAATAAAAGAAAAAATTGAATTAATTTTACCAGTTCAAACCAATATATCAAAACAAAACAAATCAATTATATAAAGGATACAATTAAATGAGCGTGATTCAATTTTGCTATAAATAAAAATCATATTACAATTAATAAGATAGAAACGGTCTGATACAAAACAAAAAAGATAGATAGAAAGTTCCAACCTTATTCTGATTAATCAAAGAAATTACACTCGTAAATATACATGACGGTGGAATGACCAAACAAAGGATATTGTTCAAATCGTCATCCTCATCATCAAGCATTCCTGAGGTGTAGAGGGACATAGATGATGCAGATGAAGTAACCCAAGGGCTAGTGGGTGACCGAGCTGGCTGACGTGTGAGAGACACAAGATCTGAAATTAGGGTTATCAAAGACTCAAATCAAGTGTGTTATATTTCTGAAAAGTATTTGAATTGCTTCTTAATGTTTGTGAAATAGAAAGATGAAGGGAAATTTAGTTTGAGTGTGGTGACTGGTGAGCATAGCATGTATACATATTATGTCAGTGTCGCAGCCGCAGCTGAAAGAAACTAGGGTTTCTTGGTTTCTTTGTTATTGTTTTGACAATGTTGGGCTCCTCGTATAAAATTAAATGGGTCTATTAATAGTACAGATTTTTTTTTTATGAAAGGAATTTTCTATATTTCATAAAAAAATTATGTATATATTTTTAAATTTATCTTTGTATCCTATGATATATTATATTAAGGGACCGGTGTCTCTGAAGTACCGGTTAAGGATAGAAATTGAACTTTATATTTTATTAGATGGTGTACATGCACTCATCTTTAATCAATCATTTCATGAGTTGTTACATTTCTAATCTTCAACCCAATGTTTATACATGTTCGTACGTTAATTATTTTGTCATTATTTTCTCTCTTGTCAGGATTTGAATCATGAATCTTTAACCTTTTAACTTCTTTTTTTCAAAAAAAAAAAAAAACTTCTTAACTTCTTTAATCACTTAGCTCAACCAAGAGAGCTACTCATCCCCCAATTTGAAAATATTAGGTATTAGTTTTGTATATATTTATTTCTTTTGGGAAGTAAATTAAGCTGCAAGAAGATTGTCATGAACTAAATTGGATCTTCACTCTTTTTAAAATTTCATCTTAATTTTCTTTCTAAATTAACATTTCATCAACACTTGCACTTTTTTTTTTTTTTGAAGGATCAACACTTGCACTTGATTGTCATAGATTTTACTTTTTGCATTTAGTACTTAACGTTCAATGGATTGATATGGCATGATGACCCAAAAAAAGTATATATATGGACGATATTTGCAAATGAGTATATTTGCCAAAGTGGCCAACATCATAGATGACCAACATCATGTTATATTGTTATTAAAAGCATATTTCTAGTAGTGTATTTTCACAGATTTATGATGATTCAATACTTATTCATGCATTATAAAATTGACATAACAGTGGTAATTATAAAGTAAAATAGGGGATGCAAACTGTGGCACTCGTTAAATTTTCCCTACAAGTTGGGCCTCTAGCAGTTACCATCTTCAAAGTATTTTTTTTATTTTTTTGGACAAACCATCTTAAAAGTATATTCATCAACTTGTGCACTAATCCCTTTGAATCATGGAAATACTATTATTTTTGGGGGCTACTGTCATAGCTCCAGACATGAGTCCAATATACACATACTGAAAATATCACTATATACACTTTCAGAAACATGGAGAGTTTTCTGCATCAAGGGAGGGGAAAGTAGCACCCCCTATATTTAGGTTTGAATTATTTTAACGCCATAAAACAGTTGTTAAAATTACAAAATCAAATAAGATCAAATATCTTTATAGTAATTTTGGTAATGACATATATATTTACGAAAATGTGAAGCTATTGTTAATACTAAAGTGAGTTGTTCAAATAATATTGTTTGATATCAAGATTCAAGATCTTGCAGAATTGTTCAAAGTGATAACAATCATTCAAAGGCAATGCTCGCGCTGGAATGGAGAAGACGGTGTCAAAAATGGTGTCGTTAAGATGTTAGGCTGCAAAGGTTGAAAATAAATTCCAAATGCAATGATAATGAAGTCTCTATCATGTTGTGAACTCTATTCTGATCAGGAGATAATAATGTCCAACAAACTAGATGACACAAAAAAAGCAGTTAGTATCAATTAAAAAGAAAAGGAAAGTAAACAGAAAAAGTAAAAATGTCATGTCTTATTCTAGAAATAACAATCAAGTCTATTAATTAGAATAATGACCAACAAAAAAAACTTACTCAAGTAGTAGCAGCATCATATTATTAAGTATTGGACTGTTTTTCCATATCTTCAAATAAACGATTAGCAAATTAGTTCAAAATGAATCTAAGATGCCATAAATCAAAAACTAAGCCATTAATCATGATATAGGATTGTCCTCGTACCATTATGATTCTCTGCTAATTTGATATATGCAAAACATTTGTGACAGTTGTTCAAATAAAAAATGGGGATTCAATTGTTTCATGTAAGATCTTAATGTTCAACACTTGCATAGTCTTACTATTTAAATATATAGACGGATTTATTTGCTGTATGTGTTGATACTTTTTTTTTAATCTACGTAGTTCATTTATTAGTAAACAGAATGAAGATTTCTGGAAAGTAAATCAAGATTGACGAACATTTCAAAAATTATAGCACAAAAAGAAGGCAAGAAACTAAGAGTTACTTGATCTGTCTGAATGGTCATCAAAATCCGAGAAAAATTACATATTTGGCATTTTCATAGTGCGTTGACAAATCCAGCAATAAAAGTTCTTTTGATGACTGCCATCGAAAACAAAAAGCTGCAGAAACACTCCATATGTCTGATTAACCAAGGAAATCACAGTTGAAAATTTTTAAATTATGAAAGGCTTCTAAAATACAAAAGCTTCTGTAGACGGTCACAATTAAATGCACGCCTTGTCCAGGCAGAAGGCCGCCACTGAGAAGGTCATTGCTTCAAATGTGTTAATGTCAAATCTCTCAAAGGATGATTTGAAGATATTAATCAAAGAAGTTATCTTAGAAACTGTGGGATCAAAGGATAATTTGATATGAAACTACACAAAGCATAATAAAAAATCAAAAGAAGTTTGCTGCTCCCAAATGTTTGCTGCTGATATCAAAGTGAGAGCCATAAAGCAAGTGAACTACACATAACAAAATAAAAAATCAAAAGAAGTTTAATCAAATTTAATACATTCAATGAAAGGGAAAGAGAGAGAGAGAGAGAGTGGCTGTATTCTTAAGTCCTACTTACAAATCCCTCTGCTTCCTTCCTTCCTTTTAAAGTATCCTTGACCAACGAGATTTGGTACATTGCGGAAGTTTGAATGCTCTACATGTGTGTCTTGCATGCAGTTTTTGCTCATAGCTGTCTAAAATATTTATCTGTGCGTGCAAAAGAATACAAACTCAAGAAAAAAATTCTCATTTAAACGAAATCTAAAAACCGAATCAGCAAAAAATCACTCAAAGGCAAACAATCACTCAAAAGAATACAGAAGACAGTGTCAAAGAGAAGCTTAAGTGGTTATATGGCACCAAGTGTTGTTAATCCTCTCTATGAAGCATTAGGCCTCTATGATTTAGGTTCTTCACTCAAAGGCAAACAAAAAATTACTCAAAGGAAAACAATCACTCAAAGAATAGAAGGCCAAAAATCACTCATTTAAACCGAATCTAAATACCGAATCAACAAAAGAATACACTGTTTGATGCATCATCAAGATTCAAGATCTTGCAGAATTGTTCAGAGTGCAAACAATCACTCAAAGGCAATGCTCGAGTTGAAAAGCAGAAGACACTGTCAAAAATGTTGTCGTTAAGATGTTAGGCTAAAGGCAGCTATAAATGTTTCTTGACTTGCTTCGCAATATAGTCTAAGCAATTCACATCCTTATGGCCTATTGGCTCCCTGAAGCACAATAATGGTTTTGTTAATGTTCAAACGATGTGGTCAAGAAGATCTAGCATATAGGATCTCCCGTCAATGCAGAAATTACATATACATAGGATGTGGTCAAGAAGTTGCAGCATCTTATCATTAGTATTGGACAGATTTTTTTCCATATCTTCAAACGAACAATTTGTGTATTTGTTCGTAATA
Organism: Medicago arabica; assembly: GCA_946800305.1. Taxonomy (NCBI): domain Eukaryota; kingdom Viridiplantae; phylum Streptophyta; class Magnoliopsida; order Fabales; family Fabaceae; genus Medicago; species Medicago arabica. The sequence continues at coordinate 3,436,963 of OX326968.1, read as the reverse complement.
AATCTAATACGCCATAAACAGAAAACTAAGCCATTAATCGAGATATGTATCATTATGATTCTCTGCTAATTTGATTTATGTAAAACATTTGTGGTTATCGTTCAAATAGATATGGGGATTTAATTGTTTCATGTAAAATCTTGTTGTTCAATACCCTCATAGTTTTACCATTTGTGCACATAGAAGGATTTACAGCTGAATGTGATGATATTTTTATTTTAAGATAGTTCATTTATTAGATAACACCTATGTTGCATAGGTATGGGTACGGTATGCGGTTGGGTACGAGAATACAACAATTTAAAACAAAAAAATAAGATACAATTACGTTAATGAAATCATGTGTTTTGTTATATAATTATTACATGAGTTTCGTTATTAAATTAGAGAATTTACCATCAAATCGAGATAAGAAAAGGTTGCAAAAAAAATAGCAGTTGAACTGTAAACAAAATGTTACTAGGGTTACGATATGCGCATGAAGCTTCGAGATCTATGTCTTATGCGTGATTCAATTTTAGCATAACCATATCATGATGAAGTGTTCATACAGATTGAGATTTTAGCAAGGATAGCAAGTTCCTACAGAGTTCATAATAACCATATATATGCATATCAATTTATATATAATCATATAGTAAAATAACATAGATAAGAAAATCACTACAAGCATATCATTAAACTCAAGTATAATAAAGCCAAGACATAAACATCGATAATAGTCAAATTCTAAGTATTTAATCTAGAAAATCTTTAAAATTTAATCGGAATATTCCATTTGATCTTCATCTTCCATTTCATCTTCATCTTTATCTTCATCTCATCTTCAACTTCATCTCCAACTCCATATTCCGTAATCACATTGTGTAGAGACTTCAGATATGGAGTACAATCAATGTTTCCATTATCCTTCAGATTTTGAATTCGCTCAACAAACCATCTAGCTTTCTCTTCAGCCAATTTTGAATTAGCAATGACAAACACATATGTTGTCAGTGTCGCAGCCGCAGCTGAATGAAACTAGGATTTCTTATGACAATGTTGGGCTCCTCGTATATAATTAAATGGGCCTAAAATAAGAGCGTTGCTATTTCTCGCGACAAGCTTGCTCGCGAATTTATCACGAATACACTTCTTCTCATATTTCTTTCCCATATAACAACTATTAACTAAGCTAAAAACAAGACAGACCATGTCTTTTATCAAAAAGAAAAAAGGACCCACATTTAAAGAGAAAAATTAATCCACCGCCACACCGTCTTTCTAGATTAACCAGTTTAATGTCACCTTGTTAGCTTAAGAAAAATTAATCTATTGCAGGAATATGAAGCTATATATATAGTCAGTTTAACCCAATTTGATGCAGTTTCATTGGACTTATAGCAACTTCAAAATGCAATCATCAACAATGAAGTGAAGTGAAATAATGCAAGTTGATGTATCCATACTGCTCGGGACAAATTCGGGATTAATTTTGTGGCGATATTAAGTATTTCTCCCTAAAATAATTAAAAGTACAATTTATTTTTATGAAAGGAATTTTCTATATTTCATAAAAAAAAAACTTGTTTATATTTTTTTTTTTACAAATCAAAATGGAATATGATTTTAAACCAACAACGGTCCTCGCAGCACAAGGCGTGCTACAGATTAGAACCACTCCACAATTACAAAGTGAGCTATTTTGGTAATGACATATATATTTACGATAATGTGAACTATTTTTAATACTAAAGTGAGCTGTACAAACTATATTGTTTGATATCAAGATTCAAGATCTTGCAGAATTGTTCAAAGTGAAAACAATCATTCAAAGGCAATGCTCGAGTTGAAAAGTAGAAGACAATGTCAAAAAAGTTGCCGTTAAGATGTTAGTCTTAATAGAATCTAAGCAATTCATATCCTTATCAAATATTGTGGCCTATTGGCTCCCTGAAGCACAATAATGCTTCTGTTAATTTTCAACATCTTATAGTATTGGACAGTTTTTTACATATCTTCAAACAAACAATTAGCGTATTTGTTCGTAATTAATTTAATATACCATTAACAGAAAACTAAGCCATTAATCAAGATATGTATCATTATGATTGTTTGCTAATTTGATTTATGCAAAACATTTGTGGCTGTTGTTCAAATAGATAAGGGGATTCAATTGTTTCATGTTACAATCTGACTGTTCAATACCCTCATAGTTTTACCATATGTGCACTTAGAAGGATTTACAGCTGTATGTGATGATATTTTTCTTTTAAGATAGTTCATTTATTAGGAAACACCTATGTTGCATAGGTATGGGTCCGGTACCAAATCCGCTTCAACAAGCTTCAACAAAGGTACGAGAATACAATAATTTTAAAAAAAATTAAGATATAAATACGTCAATGAAACTATGAATTTTGTTATATAATATAACATGAGAGCTAAATTTTTCAACTTACAACAAAAACAACATTTAAAAATTGAAAATAAGAGTTAGTTACAGCAACAAAAAATCTCATATGCAGTATAATAATATACGGGCCAAAGGTGAAACTATGTCAACCAACCACATCATGAGGAAGTTCAAGCACATTAGTAGCAGCATAGGCACTAGGCAGCAGCTTCATGCTCCAGAAGATAGCCCTTGAAATTTGAAATTGAAACTTCAACTACATGTAGTGAAACTTTGCTGGAACAAGATATTTACAATCAGTCCTAATCAAATGAGTCCCACTCAAAGATGTGATTCACCCAACACACGTTGGCAAGTTAAAAGCTCTACATGCATGTCTTGCATGCAGTTGCTTGCTCACATAGTTGTCTAGATCATTGATCTGCGAGAGAAAGAATACAAACTCAGAAGAGAAGAAAGAAAAGGAAAAAAGAAAGTAAATGAATGCTTCAGCAACACCAATTCAGACTATATTACAATCAGAATAATAAACATTGAGATGAAAGAAAAAATAATAATAATAATGAATCAGATAACATGAATAAATACTGAATTGGCAGAATCTATTGAAGAAAGAATTAAATCAAAGCAATTGAAAGGAAACAACAAAACTAAACTAAAATTGTAACCAAGTGTCAAAAGTGGAGCCTTTATCATCAAATCGAGAGAAGAAAAGGTTGCAAAGAAATAGCAGTTGAACTGTAAACCAAATGTTGCTAGGGTTACAGTATGTACATAAAGCTTTGAGATCTATGTCTTATGCTATCTATTAAATGAAAGGCGTGATTCAATTTTGCTAAATATTACAATTAAGATAGATAGATAGAAAATTCTAACCTTCGAATTTATGAGTCAGATTAATCAAAGAAACCACACTTGTAAATATACATGACGGAGGAATGACCAAACAATGAATATTGTTGAAATCGTCATCCTCATCATCAAGCATTGGATCTTCAAATGTTTCACTAAATTTGAGTGTGGTGACTGGTGAGCATAGCATATATATATATATATATATATATATATTAGATGAAGAAGAAGGGTTGTCAGTGTTGCAGCCGCAGCTGAATGAAACTAGGGTTTCTTATGACAATGTTGGGCCCCTCGTATATAATTAAATGGGCCTATAATAATTAATAGTATAGAATTATTTTTTTGGGTATTACTTTTCCACCCTGCTGCCTTCTCATGCGCCCTGCTCTCTTGTCGGGATTTGAATCATGAACCTTAACTATTATGTAGTCCTTTTTTATTAAACAAGTGATTTTTCTATACCTTTTAATCCAAGCCCTTGTTTTTATTTTTGCCACATGTCACACTTCTAGAAAGTGGACATGGATAAAATGAGGCTTCCTAATGGAGGGAAGATGTACTCACCCAAGCAAGCTTCCCATATCGACGTCTACCGACTCCAGCAAAGAACTGACTCCTCCATCCCTTCATAGTGAGAACAAGAAGAACCATGGTGACTCCTAAAAAACCAATACCACAAATAGAACTAGATCTTATGAATCAATTCCAACACATCAAGCGTCCCACCAGAAAACACAAGATCGTTACGGGTTGTCCTAATAGACCGCACAATAGTGTGTCAAATCAACTAAAAACCATGTCTAACCTTACCTCTCTCAGCTAGCCCTAGGATCCCCTGTAAAATACAAACCGAATTCCTATACAAAACCAACAGCCTACCAAACCACCTAAAATCCTACTCCACACCTTAGAGGCAACCCTACACGTAACAAAGTGGTGATACATAGAGAGCACAAACCACACCCGTTGGGTCAATAATAACACCCCAACTAGACAAATTAGTTCGTTGGGACCAAGTGTAACTTCTAAATGTAATGTAAGCTTTACAATTATCCTCTAGAAGTTTCTACATTTGATCAAAACTAAATAAATGTGAAAAGGTTAACTTTGGGGTTTTGTGGTATAGATAATTTCTCAATTTGTCCCATCATGTTATCAGAAGCACATTTCTAGTAGTGTATTTTGACATATTTAATATGATTCAATTCTTATTCGTGCATTATAAAATTGACATATTATTTAGACAGTATATGCAATTTTAAGTGAGTGGCTTCTCAAATGTCCTTCCAAACAGTGGTGATTTGAGAGTAAAATAGGGGATGCAAACTGTGGCACTCGTTAAGTTTTCTCTACAAGTTAGACACACCATCTTCAAAGTATTATTTTTTTTGGACACACCATCTTAAAAGTATATTCATCAACTTGTGCACTAATCGCTTTGTATCATGTAAATACTATTATTTTTGGGGGCTACTGTCATAGCACCAGATATGAGTCCAATGTACACATCCAGAAAAACATTATATACACTTTCAGAAACATGGAGAGTTTTCTGCATCAAGGGAGGGGAAAGTAGCACCCCTTATATTTAGGTTTAAATTCCCGTTTGAATTATTTTAACGCCATAAAACAGTTGTTAAAATTACAAAATCAAATAAGATCAAATATCCTTATAGTAATTTTGGTAATGACATATATATTTACGGTAATGTGAAATTATTTTTAATAGTAAAGTGAGTTGTACTAATACTGTTTGATATCAAGATTCAAGATCTTGCAGATTGCAGAATTGTTCAAACTGCAATTCTGCAAACAATCATTCAAAGGCAATGTTCGCGCTATAATGGAGAAGACGGTGTCAAAAGTGGTGTCATGGAGATGTTAGGTTCCAAAGGTTGAAAATAAATTCCAACTGCCCAAATGCAATGATAATGAAGTCTCTGTCATGTTGTTAGCAACTTTAGCCTTTAATAGAACCTACACAATTCCTAGCCTTATCGAATGTGAAGCACAATGGTTTCTTATTGAATATTGTGGCCAATTGACCTGTTAACACATGCCCATGCCAAGAACTACACCCGGATACACATAAGACACACTAAAACAGTCAATTCAATAATCAAGCCCAGCCAAAGAAGCAAATTAATCAACACCGATTTGAAGGTGAACATCAAACAATGTCTCTGATGATGAATAATCAATCTGTGAGTTAACAATGCACAACTTCAGCTAAGACAATTTATATGGAACTTGTATAGGTTATTGGTGTGACTGTAAGTGGAGATTGATTGTTTGGTGCCCCAAGATACTTTCAGCCAGTTTTGTAATTTCTGTTACTGGTACCACTGGTACCTATAGTTCTAATAAAATTTTGTTTGGCTTTTCAAAAAAATATATGATATATACATGAATGAAGATATCGACTCATTTAGGATTAATTTGAGACGGAGATAAATTACTGGATATTGACATGCACTTATTGTTTAAATTACTTTTTTGACTTCATTGAATATGTTTGTTTTTTTAATACTAGTGAATGCATTTTATGTCTGACATTTCTCCATGCAAAACCATTCTAAAAGTTAAAATCATAAATAAGCTTATTGGTATTAATGTTTTTTGCTTTTGTTGAAGTAGGTTAATGTTGTTACTGTTACTAGTATACTTCATTTTTCAATGGACAACTCTATTAGACGATCCTTAGTAAAAAAAAAAAAAACTATTAGATGACTCTAATTTTCATTTTATATCAGAGTCTCAGCAGGAATTGGCAGTGGCTCCTCCGGACTCAACGTATCAACCTTGTATCGTGAGGTTGATCAAGTATCATTCATAAAGGTTAAAAAATAACTTAATGATTGCAATTTTTCGGTTCATTTTTGTACCATTTTTTCATTTGTGTTGACGAACTATTATCTTTATTGATTGTCGGACTGTAGAATTTCTAGACATATATAGAACTGATGTTTAGTTGCCATCTTCCCGGCTTAGGAAGGTAGCTTTTGTTAATCTAGAAAGCTGTTTGGCACAATAAGAAGATTCAAATAATGGAAAAGTGATTTTACAACTCTAAACTCAAGGGATTTTATGGCTCTGTTTAAAGATTCAAATAAAGCAAACCATTCCTTGGAAAAAAAAATTAGCTTTGCTTAAAAGAGCTAAAAAATTCGCTTTAGGATAAGGATCCCTGGGAAATGTGTTAGTCAAGCTAGCTTACATAGTCATAAAGTTTACTTAGCCAGCAAGATAACTTACCGAAGAAGCAAGTAAACTTAGGCACCAAGATTAATTACTCAAGAAGTAAATGAACTTGTTCATGTAACATTGGTTAACAGGGTTAGATGTTACACTTCTCAATTAATATTTTCATATTCCTCAGTGTTTTCAAGACATTCCTGTGTATCATTTTTATTTCTAAACAATGTATTGCCAATGGTTCTCGACATGGACGTGGCAGAGGATGTCAAGTTTATGTAAAAATATGATTTATTTCGTGTGTCTCAATGTTTAATCTTCTGCATTTATTTAACATGTAGGATTATGGCAGCAAGCCATTGATAGTTGTGATGAATTTGAAGGCATTTCATTTGGGACAATTTCTTCTATCGTCAGGGCTGTATCTGGCAGGGCGAAGCCGACGACCGCCCTAGGCTCTAAAAAATAAGTACGAAATTTGGGCCCAATTTTTTTTTAAGGGTCTATTAGGCCAATAGACCCTTAAAAAAGTTGCTTAGTTTTTTTTATCAAGTTTGATGTTTGAGAATTGCTCTTCTCCCATTTGAGAATAGCTACTTAATATGGATATTTTTTAGCTCACTCGTAGACAAATATAGGAGTAAATCTTCTATGATCACAAGATTTATTCACAACATTTAGTCATACACATAAAATAATATGACAAATCAATACATCGTTGAATGATGTGACAAAGCATCCTTTTTTCGGTGTTTAGATGGATCTTCTCAAACATTTTATGATGGTACTTAATGAGTACCAATTCTCTCTAATCCAATAATTTAAAATATTTACATTTCAACAAAATTTATTTATTTTATTATAGAGATGGTGATTTCATCACTACCATTTACCATAGGCACTTAAATATTCTACTCCACACCAGAAGTGTCCGTCCGTCTATTTAGTATGATGGGTGAATCATCCACTATTGTCAATGGTCCAAAAAAGTAAGGGTGTGTCTGGATTGATGGTTTAAGAGGGGAAGGGAGGGGAGAGCTCACTTTTATTTTTTAAATTACGAACAATGTAAAATGTTTTTTAAAATAAATTAAGTCTTTTTAAAGTATTATATGATCATTTAACATGTTGTTAATTCAATTTTCAAAAAATCATTTTATAATGTCCGTAATTTAAAAAAGAAAAGTAAACCCTCCACTCTCTTCCACTCATAAACCCTCCATCCAAACACACCCTAATAGTACACTAAAAGAAGAACATTCCAGCTCATATGAGCCCTTAACTCAAACAAAATCAACCGGGAAGGAATGATGGTTGCATATCACATGCAAATAGCGTATCAATTAAGATGAAAAAACATCAATAATGAACATCACTTGTCTGTGTAACGAAAGATGTTACATATCAAAAGGTTGGAAAGATTTATGAGTAACATTTGGTTTATTACCTATAATACAATACAATGTTGTAATGCTTAAAAAGCAATCATACACCAAAAACATCGTCCACTAATAGAGCCAACCTAAAAAAAATAAATCAAATCTAATACAACATTCGCACTCTTCTACTTCTGCTAATGCTAATCCAATCTTTGCATAATATAATTTTTATTTTATTAATAATAAATAAGCTCTTGGCATAGAAGCTGTGAAAGAATAGGATGCTAGGAGCGGAAAGCACACCATCATCATAGGTAAGCGAAAAATGGAGTTGAGCACAAGCACATTTTGAAAAAAGCAAAAGACTGAATTGAATAATATATATTTTTGAAATTATCAAATAATATGTATTTTAACATGTATGCTCAAATCTTTCTGTTTAAGTCGTTGACTGAGAGGAAAAACACCAAAGGCAGTAGCAAAACAGATGATGCAAACAGTTGCACTTAGTTAAGTTTTCAGTTACGATCTTCAAAGTATATTCATCAAATTGTTTTTGACTAAATAGTGTATTCGTCGACTTATGCACCAATCCATGTGATTCATGGAAATACTTGGGAGCTACTGCCCCACCTTCAAATATGAATTCGGATATACACTTCCGAAGAAAATCACAAAATACACTTTCAGAAACAGGATTTCCAGTAGCAATGGAGGGGAAAGAGGCACCCCCTGTATTTGGGGTTACAATCACGTTTGATTATTTTGACGCCCTAAAAAGACGTAATTATTAAAATTACAAACTCCAACGAAATCAAATATTTTTATAGAAACTGTTCACTAATTACGTATATATTTACGATAATGTGAAACTATTTTTAATACTATACAAAAAGAAAAACTGTTTGATGCATTATCAAGATTCAAAATCTTGCAGAATTGTTCAAAGTGCAAACAATCATTCAAAGGCAATGCCCGCGCTGGTATGGAGAAGACAGTGTCAAAAATGGTGTCGTTAAGATGTTAGGATGCAAAGGTTGAAAAGAAAATCCTGCTGTCTGTGGAACTCCAATTGGCTGGTGTTGAACAGATCTGTCAAGAAGGCAACGTAAAAGAAGGGAAATAACAAATCATGCATTGTTGGCTCAGTTTGGTATACTAAACGCGATGCATATTACATAATATCTAATTAATCTTATACAATGTAAACTGCAGCACTTTCTTTTATGCATGTCTAGGCTGATCCACTTGTATATAGATTATCCTTACACAAAAGGCACCAATGTGATTAATTTCAAATCGCAACAATTGAACTATTAGTGTTTTTAGGGAGCTGAACCCCATTCTGATGTCGGTTTCCAAGATGTTTATCACAAGCACTAAGAATCACTAAATCACTTGTTATAACTTTTTATCAGCATTATGGGCATTTCATGTTCTTCATATGGATTTCGATCTCTTACGGTACTAATTCGAATTCCATTTCAACATTTAACATTTAAAAGCAGAGATGGAGCTTTTAGTTCTTGACATTAAAAGTCTTGGTTCTGTTTCGACTTAATTTTTTTATAATTTTCATTGAAATATGTATTTCTCAAATATCATTAATATTACAATATTAAAAATAAACTCTGAAGTTATAATAACGCCATCTATGTATGATGAGAAAATGCAGAGTATATGCAAGAACTTACCCAAATGACAATGATAATGAAGTCTCTGCTGAGCTGTGAACTCCATTTTGATCAGGAGATAATAATGTCCAATAAACTAGATGACACAGTAAAAGAACCGGTTAGTATCTAGTAGAAAGAAAATGAAAGTAAACAGGAAAGTTTAAAAAAGAGAAAAAGTAAAAATGTCACGTCTCATTCGAGAAATAACAAGCAAGCCTGTTAATTAGGATCCACAATGTTTTCATTTTGTCCCTTGACACAAACGACCAATTGCAACCCAGTCGCTTACCAACAAAAAAAAACTTATTTCAAGTAGCTATTACTGTTGCTTAGTGCCTTTAAGAGAATCTAAGCACTATCCATATCAAACATTAATTGTTGCCTTTTGGAAAATCTAACCATTTAAGTAATATAGTTTGTTTATTAGAAAACAAAATGAAGATTTCCAGAAACATAAATCAAGATTGATCAATCTTTTCAAAATTAAAAGCTATCTCTACTCTGCAAATATAGGTAACTAGATTATGAAAGATTATAGTGCAAATAGAAGGTAAGAAACTAAGAATCACCTGATTGGTCTGAATAGTCATTAAAATCCGAGCAAAATAGCATATTCTACATTTTCATAGTGCATCAAGTCAAACCAGATTTGAACAGATGTTATTGTAGGAATACAAAACAAAAAAACGGAACATGGTATGCTGCTGGATTGACAGCACTGTACACCAACCTCTCCCATACCCCGCCGTGCATTTTAAACCACATCTGCAGGAAATGATAATAGTCAAATAGTCAAATGGTCAGGAATGTCTACGATTGAAAGAACAATGGTGCTTTTGTTAGTGTTTAGCATTTTAGAAACTAGTGTCTAGCATATAGGATCCTGTCAATGCAGAAATTACATAAACAGAGGTATCTACATTAGGCAAAACAATTTTTCATAATATCTGATGACATCACGACACATATGATCTGGTCAAGAAGTTGCAGCATCATTTTATTAAGTATTGGACTGTTTTTCCATATCTTCAAATAAACGATTAGCAAATTAGTTCAAAATGAATCTAAGATGCCATAAACCAAAAACTAAGCCATTAATCATATGATATAGGATTGTCCTCGTACCATTATGATCTCTGCTAATTTGATATATATATGCAAAACATTTGTGACAGTTGTTCAAATAAAATATGCGGATTCAATTGTTTCATGTAAGATCTTAATGTTCAACACTTGCAATGTCTTACTATTTAAATATATAGAAGGATTTATTTGTTGTATGTGTTGATACTTTCTTTTTAATTTACGTAGTTCATTTATTAGTAAACAGAATGAAGATTTCCGGAAAGTAAATCAAGATTGACGAACATTTCAAAAATTATAGCACAAAAAGAAGGCAAGAAACTAAGAGTTACTTGATCGGTCTGAATGGTCATCAAAATCCGAGAAAAATAACATATTTGGCATTTTCATAGTGCACTCACAAATCCAACAATAAAAGTTCTTTTGGCCGGTGGCTACCATCCATAACAATAAGCTGCAGAAACGCTCCATGTGTCTGATTAACCAAGGAAATCACAGTTGAAAATTTTTAAATTATGAAAGGCTTCTAAAATACAAAAGCTTCTGTCGCCTGTCACAATTAAATGCACGCCTTGTCCAGGCAGAAGGCCGCCACTGAGAAGGTCATTGCTTCAAATGTGTTAATGTCAAATCTCTCAAAGGATGATTTGAAGATATTAATCAAAGAAGTTATCCTAGAAACTGTGGGATCAAAGGATAATTTGATTTGAAACTACACAAAGCACAATAAAAAATCAGAAGAAGTTTGCTGCTCCCAAATGTTTGCTGCTGATATCAAAGTGAGAGCCATAAAGCAAGTGAACTACACATAACAAAATAAAAAATCAAAACAAGTTTAATCAAATTTAATACATTCAATGAAAGGGAAAGAGAGAGAGAGGCTGTATACTTAAGTCCTACTTACAAATCCCTCTGCTTCCTTCCTTCCTTTTAAAGTATCCTTGACCAACGAGATTTGGTACGTTGCGGAAGTTTGAATGCTCTACATGTGTGTCTTGCATGCAGTTTTCGCTCATAGCTGTCTAAAATATTTATCTGTGTATGCAAAAGAATACAAACTCAGAAGAAGAAAATTCTCATTTAAATGAAATCTAAAAACCGAATCAACAAAAAATCACTCAAAGGCAAACAATCACTCAAAAGAATACAGACGACAGTGTCATAGAGAAGCCTAAAGAATCAAGAAAAGCGCTTCTTGATCTTCCTATGGATATCAAGAAAAACAACAAGGATGTTATTGCTGGTAGTGGTTATATGGCACCAAGTGTTGTTAATCCTCTCTTTGAAGCTTTAGGCCTCTATGATTTAGGTTCGTATCATTAGTACTGGACAGATTTTTTTCCATATCTTCAAACTAACAATTTGCGTATTTGTTCGTAATAAATCTAATACGCCATAAACAGAAAACTAAGCCATTAATCGAGATATGTATGATTCTCTGCTAATTTGATTTATGCAAAACATTTGTGGTTATCTTTCAAATAGATATGGGGATTCAATTGTTTCATGTAAAATCTTGTTGTTCAATACCCACATAGTTTTACCGTTTGTGCACATAGAATGATTTACAGCTGAATGTGATGATATTTTTATTTTAAGATAGTTCATTTATTAGATAACACATATGTTGCATAGGTATGGGTACGGTATGCGGTTGGGTACGAGGATACAACAATTTAAAACAAAAAAATAAGATACAAATACGTTAATGAAATCATGTGTTCTGTTATATAACATTACATGAGTTTTGTTATTAAACTATAGCATTTACCATCAAATCGAGATAAGAAAAGGTTGCAAAAAAATAGCAGTTGAACCGTAAACCAAATGTTACTAGGGTTACGATATGCGCATGAAGCTTTGAGATCTATGTCTTATGCGTGATTCAATTTTAGCATATGTGCTTAAAAATAGACACACAATAACCATATCATGATGAAGTGTTCATACAGATTGAGATTTTAGCAAGGATAGCAAGTTCCTACAGAGTTCATAATAACCATATATATGCATATCAATTCATATATAATCATATAGTAAAAGAACATAGATAAGAAAATCAATACAAGGATATCATTAAACTCAAGTCAAAACCCAAACACAATTCATAAGTCACAAATTCAAACCTTAAGCTATATAGTATTTAGCTTTTAACAAGTACCAAGACATAAACATCGATAATAGTCAAAATTCTAAGTATTTAATCTAGAAAATCTTTAAAATTTAATCAGAATATCCCATTTGATCTTCATCTTCATTTTTGTCTTCGTCTTCAACTTCATCTCCAACTCCATATTCATTGTACAAATCAGCAATCTCATCATGTAGAGACTTCAGATATGGAGTACCATCAATGTTTCCATTATCCTTCAGATTTTGAATCCGCTCAACAAACCATCTAGCTTTCTCTTTAGCCGATTTTGAATTAGCAAGGGCCAAACGTGAAACTATGCCAACCACATCAGGAGGAAGTTCAAGCACATTAGCAGCAGCATGGGCAGCAGCTCGGAAAGTACTGAGCTTATAAGTGGTGCCGGCTCTTTCGGTGCCCATTGTTCCTGAAAGAAGCAGAACCACATATAAGCTCACCCAACACACGCTGGCAAGTTAAAAGCTCTACATGCTTGTCTTGCATGCAGTTGCTTGCTCACATAGTTGTCTAGAACATTGATCTGCGAGAGAAAGAATACAAACTCAGAAGAGAAGAAAAAACCGTTTAAAGAACATCTAAAAACTCTCAACACACAAAAAAAAAAAAGTGGAGCCTTTATCATTAAATTAAATGGAGAGAAGAAAAGGTTGCAAAGAAATAGCAGTTGAACCGTAAAACAAATGTTGCTAGGGTTACGGTCTGTAGATGAAGCTTTGAGATCTATGTCTTATGCTATCTATTAAATGAAAGGCGTGATTCAATTTTGCTAAAAATAAAAATCATATTACAATTAAGATAGATAGAACGTCTGATTCAAAACAAAAAGATAGATAGAAAATTCTAACCTTCGAATTTATGAGTCAGATTAATCAAAGAAATCACACTTGTAAATATACATGACAGAGGAATGACCAAACAATGAATATTGTTGAAATCGTCATCCTCATCATCAACCATTGGATCTTCAAAAGTGAAACTTAAGTTGAGTGTGGTGACTAGTGAGCATAGCATATATATATATTAGAAGAAGAAGAAGGGTTGTCAGTGTCGCAGCCGCAGCTGAATGAAACTAGGGTTTCTTATGACAATGTTGGGCTCCTCGTATATAATTAAATGGGCCTATAATAAATAATAGTACATATTAATAAATGGGCCTATAATAATTAATAGTAAAGAATATTTTTGTATGAAAGGAATTTTTTTATATTTCATAAAAAAAAAAAAACATGTTTATATTGTTTTTTTAAACAAATCAAAATGAAATATGATATTAACCTACCGGTGGTCCTCCCAGCACAAGGCGTGCTAGAACATAACCGCTCCACAAATTACAAAGTCACAATTGGTTCCTCATTAAAAAGGATCAAAAAAAGCGAAGAAATTAAAAGATTACATAGAAACACCCATGCATAAAAGAAGATATATTATGTTAAACCAATTTATATTTATATTTTTTTACATGGTATACACGCCCTTTTCTTCAATCAAGCATTTCATGAGTTGTTGCATTTCTAATCTTCAACCCCTGATAGAATGTTTATACATGTTCTAATCTCCAACAAAGTGCAAGCGAATGTCAATGTGCTTTGTCATCCCATGATACACTTGATGATTTGCCAAGTGAATGGCACTTTGGCTATCACAATGTATCTCACACATTCTTGAGTAATTCCTAACTCACCAATCATCCATTTCAATCATATGGCCTCTTTCACTCCTTCAACAAGGGCAATGTACTCCGCTTGAGTTGTAGATAATGCCACCACGGATTGTTGATTTGCCTTCCAACTAATAGTTGTGCCATAAAGAGTAAACACAAAATCCGATAAAGATTTTCTTGTGACCACATTGCCCGCATAGTCCGCATCTACATACCCCTTCATAGCGTCTTCTTCTTGAGATACTCTTGTGTACTTCAAATCGCCCTTCAAAGATCCATTCAAATACCTCAACACCCACTTTAAAGCTTGCCAATGCACACTACCCGGATTTTCCATAAACCGACTCACAATGCTAACCGCATAAGCTAAGTCCGGTCTACTACAAACCATTCCATACATGATGCTTCCAACCCCACTTGCATAGGGCGTACTTTCCATCTCTTGATTCTCATCCTTGGATTGAGGACATTGTTTTATGGACAACTTTGTGTGGTGACCCAAGGGAGTGCTCACGACTTTAGAGTTTGACATTCTAAAACGCTCCACCACCTTCTTCAAATAACTAAGTTGAGATAAGAAAAGCTCACCTTTGTCACGATTCCTCAAGATATCAATTCCAAGAACTCTCTTTTCCGAACCAAGATCTTTATTCTCAATTTCACCATTTAACTTTTATTTGAGCTTCACAATCTCATCCTTGCTAGAGCTTGCCATCAAGATATCATCCACATATAGAAGAAGGTAGAGAATGACTTTCTCATCCTTCTTTAACATGTACACATAAGAATCATACCCGCTTCTCACAAAACCAGTCTTCAAAAGAAATTCATCAAACCGACGATACCATTGCCTAGGGCTTTTCTTCAACCCATACAAAGATTTCTTCAAAAGACATACCTTAGACTTGTCCTCCACAAAACCTTCTGGTTACTCCATGTAGATTATCTCTTCAAGGTAACCATGTAAGAAAGCGGTCTTTACATCCATTTGTTCCAACTCAAGATTGAATTGATTCACAATAGCCATAAGTATCCTTATGGAACAATGTTTCACTATCGGTGAGAAAATTTCATTGTAGTCGATCCCCTCCACTTGAGTGAAACCCTTGGCCACAAGTCTTCCTTTGTACCTAGGACTTTCACCTCCTGGAATACCTTCCTTTTTCTTGAAAATCCACTTGCATCCAACTACCCTTTGGTGTTTAGGTAGCTTCATAAGTTTCCAAGTTTGGTTCTTTTCCAATGAATCAATCTCTTCATTCACCGCCTTTAACCAATACTTGCTTTCTTTTTTCTCAAATGCCTCCTTGAAGTTTTTAGGCTCTGAGTGTTGCACATCTTCAGCCGCATTTAGAGAAAAACACACCAAGTCCGCATAACCATATATTCTAGGTGTCGTAATGGTCCTCCTTTCTCTATCTCTAGCAAGAAGATAATCAGGATCCACTACCGGTTGAGTTCCACTTGTATCCGATGTTGAAGCTTCATCTTCCACATCATCTTTCTCTTCATTTGGAAGCTCCACCTCAAACTGAGTTTCCTCCACCATTGTTTCTGGTACCAAAGCCTTTAGGTCTTTACACTTCATCCCATACGGGTCGCATCAAAGGTAACATCTCTATTAATTAAGACTTTTGATGCTCCACTAGATTCCAATTTCCACAACTTGTAACCCTTCACACCATCCGAATAACCAATGAAGACACATTTCAAAGCTCTAGGCTTAAGCTTGTCTTGCTTGATATGCGCATATGTTAAAGCTCTGAAAACCTTCAAAGATGAGTAATCTGCCGGTTTCCCACTCCATACTTCCATAGGTGTCTTGAAGTCTATTCCCGTTGATGGACATCTATTGATCAAATAAGCAGCAGTTGTCACTGCTTCACCCGAGAAACTCTTAGGTAACCCAGCTCCTAGAAGCATACACCTCACCCGCTCCAAAAGGGTCTTATTCATGCGTTCAGCAAGACCATTTTGTTGCGGTGTTCTCGGTACGGTCCTATGCCTCTTGATTCCTTTCAACCTGCAAAACTCATTAAATTGCTCTGAAACAAACTCCAGGCCATTGTCAGTTCTCAAACCTTTTAGTTTAGTTCCCATTTGATTTTCTATGAGAGTGTGTCATTCCTTAAACTTCTCAAATGTGTCACTTTTGTTTTTCAAAACAAAAACCCACACTCTCCTAGAATAATCATCAATAATGAAAAGAAAATAGGAACCTCCCCCATGAGTAAGAGTCTTGGAAGGACCCCAAAGATCTGAATGAACATACTCAAAAGGTCTACTAGAATGATGAATACCACTACCAAACTTTACTCTATGTTGCTTGCCTGGTATGCAATGCTCACAAAATTCTAGCTTGTCCAATTTATCTTTTCCTAGCAAACCTTGTTTAGCCAACTAAACCTCTTTCACTAACATGCCCCAATCTCAAATGCCACAATTCAGAATTATTATGAGGAACAACACTAGCTACCGATGCATTACCAATTACTATTGATCCATCTAAAATGTATAAACCATTCATTTTAGACCCTTTTACCGTAATTAATGCACCATGCGAAATTTTACAAACCCCATGCTCAATTCTAGTGCAATAACCTAGACTATCAAACATGCTTAGAGAAATTAAATTTGGCTTAAGTTCGGAAACAAACCTCACATGCTTTAAAAGGAATTCACGGACATCAAACATCTTTAGACAAACGGTGCCCATGCCTTGAACTTTGCACGCTTTGTTATTTTCGAGTCGAACAACTCCTCCTTCTTTTAGAGCCAAAGTTTCAAAATATTCCTTTCTCAGACACATGTGATAAGAGCACCCCGAGTCCAAAACCCAACTCTTCTCCAGTTCCCAACTTGTGACCGCTAGTGCACCCGCACTCTCATAACCATCCTCATCGGATGCCACCGCAACTTGAACGGAAGAACTATCATTGCCCCCTTTATCCGGGCAATCCTTCTTGAAGTGACCTTGCTTATGACAAAGAAAGTATTTATACTTTGATTTGTCAAATCTCTTGGACTTAGACTTGGACCTCGACTTCCCCTTGTCTTTTCCTCTATGCTAACTCCTTCCCCTTGCAACATTCAAGCCTTCACCACCCTCATCAATCTTCAAGTCCTTGAACTTGGTCAATTCCTTGGTTCTCAAAGCCGCTTGGACCTCCTCCAAAGTAGTGGTGCCCTCCTTACCATAAAGGATGGTATCCTTGAAATGCTCAAAAGACTTTGATAATGAATAAAGTAGCAACAAAGCCTTATCCTCATCTTCTATATTAACTTCAATATTGGCCAAATCATCAAGAATTTTGTTAAATTCCGCCAATTGCTCCGAGATTGATTTAGACTCCACCATCTTGAATGAGTAGAGTTATTGTTTCAAGAGTTGCCTATGAGTCAACGATTTCGTCTTGTACAATGACTCCAACTTAGCCCACATCGGTGCCGCGGTAGCTTCCCTCACGACTTCCCATAAAGCCTTGTTCCAACACTCTTTGCCTTGTCTATCATCTCACGCTTCTCCTCTTGTGTCAAATGTGTCGGCATCGCCGCTTCACCCTTCAATGCTTCTACACACTTTTGTTGTGTCAAAACCGCTTGCATCTTAACCTTCCACAACCCGAAATCATTACTTCCGGTGAACTTCTCGATGTCTCACTTTGAACTCATGATACCAACTTTACCAATTTACGCTTTTGCCCCACGGTGGGCACCAATAGTTGTGAATTCGTACAAAATCACACCAATGAATAACAAAGATGTGTGGAGCAAGGGAAGTGGTAATCAATGGATAAAGTGTCTCCAAGCAACAACAACAAAAAACAGACATAAATCTAAGTGTAGAGTAACACCACAAGCATAATCAAAGAAATAGAGTAACACCAAGGTGGTAACCCAGTTCGGCCAATATGACCTACTATGGGGGGAGAGCAGCCCTCCAATCCACTAAAAATGAAAGTGTTACAAATGAGTTACAAGAAATTAGCTTATAAGCTTACAAAAGAACAAGACCTAATTTCTACCCATTTTCATATCACCCACACTCTCAATGAATCCTAAAAGAAGACACAAAAGGAAGCTTTTTGATCCTTTCAATGGTGAGATCTCACTACCCAAGGTGTTTACAATGTTACCCAACCCAAGAGATCCTCACTACAAAGACACTCAACCCTAAAGTTACCTCCTTTGTAATCCAAGTTTCTCTCTCTAAAAGCTCTCATTCAAAATCTGCAAAGAAACACTTATATAGCAATCTCCAATTGTCAAAATCGTATCACGATTGGCCAAATCGTGACACGGTTGGAGCGTACAACCCAAGGTACGACCAACCTTATCCTAAAAACGTGCCCAACAAGTTGAAAATCGTGACACGTTTTCCCAAAATCGTGACACGATTGAGCACCCAGAAAACCATGCTCACTGTCAAGGAAAATCGTGACACGTTGATGAAATCGTGTCACAAATACTTAAAGTTCTCATCTTCACAATTTCAAGGCATTTTCAACAATCTCCCTTGAAATATGGGGAAAATACAACCCAAATACCTCTATTTATTCATTAGATTCTTGCTAATTCAATCAATCTTCTAAAACAAAGATCAACTTATCTTTTTCTTTTTATAATATACCATTGCAAGTTTCAAATAAAGGAAGCGAGACCATTAGTCTAGCAAGTTCTGTTTTCAACATCATTCTGAAGGACGAAGACTGCAAAGTATATCAAGAAAAAGAGAGGAGTGACATGGACAGATTAACCACAGTTTATGACATGGTTGGACATGAAGATTATTTATTACGGAATATAAAAATTGAGAAGTCAAAATTAATTTAATAAAGTTAGCCAACTTCTAGTGTAGTGTCGATAGAACTTTTGTTTTCAATCTGTGAGCATTTGACGTTTAGAAAATATAAATGTTAGTTCCTTTAAAAGTTAACCACCACCTTAAACATCAAGCAAGCAACAAGTGCACTTGGAAAGTGCGATATTCGGACAATACAGTAATATATTATTCCTTGTGCACTCTGTTGTCAATAGCGGCCGCGCCGCCCGCTATAGCGGAGCGGGAAAAATCAGCCCACCGCTCCTAGCCGCGACGAAAAATAGCGGCCCGCTATTCAGGAATTCAGGAGTGCAGGGGGAATTCAACGCTGCCAAATCAGCCGCTACACACACACCACGCAGAAAGACGGTTTTGCCCATTACTTTAAACTGTTTTAAGGGCAGGTTTATAATTTTTGAAACGTTAACTTCATGAATAATGAATACTTCATGAATTTTAAGTAATGTTTAAGGTATTTTAGTATTTCTTTTTGAACAATATGATATTTTAGTATTAAATATGTTAGTGTCCGCGGCACAAAATAGCGCCCGCTACGCACCCTGCTCCCGCACCGCACCAATTTGTGGGGTGGCCGCGCCGCATTTCTGCTTTGACAACAGAGCTTGTGTAAACTAAACAATGAAAAATCACTTCACGTTCAGCTAATCTTAAGATTTTCCTTTCAATTCACAGCTATAGTGTAGTTAAATAGCAACTATAGTGTTGCTATACTGCTATAGCATAGAGCGACTTTGACAAACCGCTATTGTTATGTGATACCCTATTTTGTACAAAATGTTGTCAAATAGTTGTTATAGTGGCGCTATAACACTGTTGTGTAGCGGAATTTTAACAATCCGTGATTGACGACGTTGCCATTGACAGACCCAAATGCTTTATGGTGTTTGCTCCATTCTACTCGAGAATCAATTACAAGCACAACAGCGATCAAAAACCAACCTTCTCATTAAGACTCTGATCCTAACAACATTATCATATAAAGATGTACTGTTGCATAAAAAATATTCGTGCAGCACAATTGACTCAACCATTAATTCAACTTAGATTCCACTATTTAACCCTGCCTATGAAAATCAAATTCTATTGACCGCTGTGAAGTGTCAAATTTTGTAGCACGGACACTTCAGATGAAAGGCGAGTCCGGTGTCGGACAACAGCACATATGATTAAGTTCAATTAATTTATTTTTCTTCCAAATTTTTGTCAGTGTCGTGTTCCGGTTCATAGGTGCCAAACTTTTAAAGTTAATCAGATCCAGGAATCACTTTTGAGAACATGAAAGAATAAGAATAAATTATAGACTTAATCCATTTATATTAGCTTCAATTATGAGAAATAATCACTTTTTATTCAAAAATCTCAAGAAGCTGAAACTATTGCTCCAACTTAGGAGGGTGTATTGAATTGAGATTTCATGGGATTTTAAAAGACTTTTTAGAAATAAAAAAATCTTGTGGTATTCAATCAAGACTTTTATAAAATATAAATAAATCTTGTGGTATTCAATCAAGACAATCAAGACTTTTTATACAGGGCAACAAAATCCGGTGGTATTCAAACGAGATTTCGGCTAACTTATAAAATATTTGTTGGTATTCAAAAGTATATAGATTTTAATGGATTCTTGTATGGAATGAATTTTGTGAGACTTTTTATCTAAAAATACACATAAGATGTTCATTCAACAATCTCACAAATATCCTTGAGATTTTTCGAGACTTCCATAATTCTTGTTTTGTTCTTGTCTCAAACCAAACTCATACCCATACCATTTATTATTATTCATAAGTCATCACGGTTTCCTGTTCACCATACATTTGAACATTTTACCTTTACCTTGTTGTTTTTTATTATCGAATGTTTTTCTTGTACGCATTGCATATTTTTCCCTCACTGTTAAATATTTCAGATTTTTTCCCCCCACTATTTTTTTTTATCCTTATTTGTTTTTTAAGTAGATTTGTTTTGTTGTTGTTGTTAGCAGATTTGTTTCCCTCACCGGTAATATTTTTTTATTTTTTTAAGGAATTAATATTTTGTTGTTGTGCAACGTTTTGTTATGATTATTAGTATTATTTAAATATTATATTATATTATATTTTTATTTTTATTTTGAGTAACTGATTATTATTATAATTATTATTAGTTAGTTCCATATTGTAAAAGTTCGTAATTTTTTTCATTCACTCTCGTTATTTTGAATTTTTCTTAAGAATCCATGTGATTCTTTCAAATTTTAAAATCTCATAAAGTCTATTGAAATCTTAGCAAATCTGTGTTATAAATCCATTAAAATCCTGATTGTAAAATGTCATTTAAAAAAAAGTCTTTTAAAATCCTATAGAATCAATATAATCTCACAAAATCTTTTGAAATCTTAGCAAATCTGTGTTATAAATCCATTAAAATCCTGATTGTAAAATGTCATTTAAAAAAAAGTCTTTTAAAATCCTATAGAATCAATATAATCTCACAAAATCTTTTAAAATCCTAATGAAAATTCATCTTCAATTTTGCGTTCTTCATTCTCTCACAACACAAATCGATCATAGTAACAAAAAACAAAGCATAATTCAAGCTACATTGGAAATTCACAAAACCGAATTCACAGAGAAAATTGAAAGAAAAGATGAAAAAAGAACCTCACCGTGTAGGAAATTTGGGTAGAATCGGAGCAGAATCAAGAACACGGATCAGCAATGTGAAGGAAGATTCGCGGAGAAGATTCTGTAGACGGTCACAATTAAATGCACGCCTTGTCCAGGCAGAAGGCCGCCATTGAGAAGGTCATTGCTTCAAATGTGTTAATGTCAAATCTCTCAAAGGATGATTTGAAGATATTAATCAAAGAAGTTATCCTAGAAACTGTGGGATCAAAGGATAATTTGATTTGAAACTACACAAAGCATAATAAAAAATCAAAAGAAGTTTGCTGCTCCCAAATGTTTGCTGCTGATATCAAAGTGAGAGCCATAAAGCAAGTGAACTACACATAACAAAATAAAAAATCAAAACAAGTTTAATCAAATTTAATACATTCAATGAAAAGGAAAGAGAGAGAGAGAGAGAGGTTGTATTCTTAAGTCCTACTTACAAATCCCTCTGCTTCCTTCCATCCTTTTAAAGTATCCTTGACCAACGAGATTTGGTACGTTGCGGAAGTTTGAATGCTCTACATGTGTGTCTTGCATGCAGTTTTTGCTCATAGCTGTCTAAAATATTTATCTGTGCGAGCAAAAGAATACAAACTCAGAAGAAAAAAATTCTCATTTAAACGAAATCTAAAAACCGAATCAACAAAAAATCACTCAAAGGCAAACAATCACTCAAAAGAATACAGAAGACAGTGTCATAGAGAAGCCTAAAGAATCAAGAAAAGCGCTTCTTGATCTTCCTATGGATATCAAGAAAAATAACAAGGATGTTATTGCTGGTAGTGTTTATATGGCACCAAGTTTTGTTAATCCTCTCTATGAAGCTTTAGGCCTCTATGATTTAGGTTCTTCACTCAAAAGCAAACAAAAAATCACTCAAAGCCAAACAATCACTCGTTTAAACCGAATCTAAAAACCGAATCAACAAAAGAATACACTGTTTGATGCATCATCAAGATTCAAGATCTTACAGAATTGTTCAAAGTGCAAACAATTACTCATAGGCAATGCTCGAGTTGAAAAGCAGAAGACAGTATCAAAAATGTTGTCGTTAAGATGTTAGGCTAAAGGCAGCTATTAAAGTTTCTTGACTTGCTTCGCAATAGAGTCTAAGCAATTCACATCCTTATGGCCTATTGGCTCCCTGAAGCACAATAATGCTTTTGTTAATGTTCAACGAAGCTCTAGCATATAGGATCCAGTCAATGCAGAAATTACATATACATAGGATCTGGTCAAGAAGTTGCAGCATCTTATCATTAGTATTGGACAGATTTTTTTCCATATCTTCAAACTAACAATTTGCGTATTTGTTCGTAATAAATCTAATACGCCATAAACAGAAAACTAAGCCATTAATCGAGATATGTATGATTCTCTGCTTATTTGATTTATGTAAAACATTTGTGGTTATCATTCAAATAGATATGGGGATTCAATTGTTTCATGTAAAATCTTGTTGTTCAATACCCTCATAGTTTTACCATTTGTGCACATAGAAGGATTTACAGCTGAATGTGATGATATTTTTATTTTAAGATAGTTCATTTATTAGATAACACATATGTTGCATAGGTATGGGTACGGTATGCGGTTGGGTACGAGGATACAACAATTTAAGACAAAAAAATAAGATACAAATACGTTAATGAAATCATGTGTTTTGTTATATAACATTACATGAGTTTTGTTATTAAATTATAGCATTTACCATCAAATCGAGATAAGAAAAGGTTGCAAAAAAATAGCAGTTGAACTGTAAACCAAATGTTACTAGGGTTACGATATGCGCATGAAGCTTTGAGATCTATGTCTTATGCGTGATTCAATTTTAGCATATGTGCTTAAAAATAGACACGCAATAACCATATCATGATGAAGTGTTCATACAGATTGAGATTTTAGCAAGGATAGCAAGTTCCTACAGAGTTCATAATAACCATATATATGCATATCAATTCATATATAATCATATAGTAAAAGAACATAGATAAGAAAATCAATACAAGGATATCATTAAACTCAAGTCAAAACCCAAACACAATTCATAAGTCACAAATTCAAACCTTAAGCTATATAGTATTAAGTTTTTAACAAGTACCAAGACATAAACATTGATAATAATCAAATTCTAAGTATTTAATCTAGAAAATCTTTAAAATTTAATCAGAATATCCCATTTGATCTTCATCTTCATTTTTGTCTTCGTCTTCAACTTCATCTCCAACTCCATATTCATTGTACAAATCAGCAATCTCATCATGTAGAGACTTCAGATATGGAGTACCATCAATGTTTCCATTATCCTTCAGAAAGAAGCAGCATCAGGAGGAAGTTCAGGCACATTAGCAGCAGCATGGGCAGCAGCTCGGAAAGTACTGACCTTATTAGTGGTGCCGGCTCTTTCAGTGCCCATTGTTCCTGAAAGAAGCAGAACCACATATAAGCTCACCCAACACACGCTGGCAAGTTAAAAGCTCTACATGCATGTCTTGCATGCAGTTGTTTGCTCACATAGTTGTCTAGAACATTGATCTGCGAGAGAAAGAATACAAACTCAGAAGAGAAGAAAAAACTGTTTAAAGAACATCTAAAAATTCTCAACACACAAAAAAAAAAGTGGAGCCTTTATCATTAAATGGAGAGAAGAAAAGGTTGCAAAGAAATAGCAGTTGAACCGTAAACCAAATGTTGCTAGGGTTACAGTATGTACATAAAGCTTTGAGATCTATGTCTTATGCTGTCTAGTAAATGAAAGGCGTGATTCAATTTCGCTCAACATAAAAATCATGTTACAATTAAGATAGATAGAACGTCTGATGCAAAACAAAAAAGATAGATAGAAAATTCTAACCTTCGAATTTATGAGTCAGATTAATCAAAGAAATTACACTTGTAAATATACATGACGGAGGAATGACCAAACAATGAATATTGTTGAAATCGTCATCCTCATCATCAACCATTGGTTCTTCAAAAGTGAAACTTAAGTTGAGTGTGGTGACCGGTGAGCATAGCATATATATATATATATATATATATATATATATATTAGATGAAGAAGAAGGGTTGTCAGTGTCGCAGCCGCAGCTGAATGAAACTAGGGTTTCTTATGACAATGTTGGGCTCCTCGTATATAATTAAATGGGCCTATAATAATTTATAGTACATATTAATAAATGGGCCTATAATAATTAATAGTAAAGAATATTTTTGTA
Source organism: Medicago arabica (assembly GCA_946800305.1). Taxonomy (NCBI): domain Eukaryota; kingdom Viridiplantae; phylum Streptophyta; class Magnoliopsida; order Fabales; family Fabaceae; genus Medicago; species Medicago arabica. The sequence continues at coordinate 3,411,853 of OX326968.1, read as the reverse complement.
TGAAAGGAATTTTCTATATTTCATAAAAAAAAAAAAAAAAAAAAAAAAAAAAAACATGTTTATATTGTTTTTTTAAACAAATCAAAATGAAATATGATATTAACCCACCGGTGGTCCTCCCAGCACAAGGAGTACTAGAACATAACCGCTCCACAAATTACAAAGTCACAATTGGTTCCTCATTAAAAAGGATCAAAAAAAGCGAAGAAATTAAAAGATTACATAGAAACAACACCCATGCATAAAAGAGGATATATTATGTTAAACCAATTTATATTTATATTTTTTTACATGGTATACACGCCATTTTCTGCAATCAAGCATTTCATGAGTTGTTACATTTCTAATCTTCAACCCCTAATAGAATGTTTATACATGTTCATATGTTAACTATTATGTTAGTATTTTCTCTCTTGTCAAGATTTGAATCATGAACCTTAACTTCTTAACTTCATTTCTTTCGACAAAAAAAAAAACTCTTTAACTTCTTTAATCTCTTAACTCAACCAACGGAGCTACTCATCTCCCAATTTGAAAATATTAAGTATAGTTTTGTATATATTATTTTTTTATTTTTATATTTTGAACTAAATTAAGCAGCAAGAAAATTGTCATGAACTGAATTGGATCTTCACACTTGCACTTGATCAGCATAGGTTTTACTTTTTCCATTTAGTACTTAACGTACAATGGATTGATTATCGCTTGATGACCCCAAAAAAAGTATATAGACGATATTTACAAAGGAGTATGTGGTTATTTTTTGTATGACATGTATATATATATATATATATATATATATATATATACACACACACACGGAAAATGGAAAGAATGTAAAAAGATAAAGAACGCCAAAGGTGGCCAATATCAAAGATGACCAACACCAACAATTGACAAAAATAAAACTACACGGTTTCCTCTTCTCTTTGATTCCAATTGCATGCGTGCTCTTTTTCTCCCTCTCAACATCATCATTACCTCTTCCTCTCATGCGTCGCCATTGTCGCCCCTCTCCCTCCATCCACCGGCGCTCTCCCCTTCTCTATCCACTGCTACTTCTAAAATTTTAAATTATTAGTAACTTAGCTTGAGGGTCAAAAATGCTTTTTGTTTTAGTCTATATCAAAAACTTGAATGAAATTAAGAACAATTTAGTAAACAAATTGTTGAATATTAGTATGAAGAGCTAAATCCCAACTCAAAGACTAGAAAAATTAGCCAATTTTGTACACTCATATTTGACGAGAACCGTGAAACATGTTAGAAAATAGCATGGATGAAGACGATAAATAAGCACAATCTCAACACAAGAATATAACGTGGAAACTACAAAATTGGAGAAAAAACCATGATCGTCGTCTAAACTAACAACCAAAGAATTATTATTATGTGAAATTTTTTACAACAAATAGACTTCTCTCTCTCACCCTAATGCACCGGTACAACCACACTCTCACAAAACAAATATTTAAACTAAGCTTAAAGTGCTACTCACTAGTGCATCAAAAAACAAAGAACCTAGGTCCAATATATAGCCTTAGACATCCCCTTTCTTAACCACACTATAAGATGTGAGACTTCTCCCATAGCTAATGTTTTTTAACCTCCTTTATTTAAGAAACTTGACAATCAAACCTAACATATTTGGATAGTGAATTTTGTGTAATTAATGATCAAGATACTAAGGAGACATTCAGTTGCTAGGTTTTCAGGTGTTGATGAATAAACAACACATAAAGTTATTCCCTTCATGATACAATCACCTATTCTCCGGTCCTTGGAGAAGTACTAAAGGTCCTTTACATGTATAGGCTAACCAAGAAGGATAATTTCTACTCGAAAGAATCACGGGTTGTCAATCCCTGGATCCCACTCAAATTGTTGAATATTAGTATGAAGAGTTGGATCTCACTCAAAGACTAGAAAAATCAGCCAATATTGTACTCATATTTGACGAGGACTATGAAGTGGCGGCGTATTGGTGGTCTAAAGCGACAGTGGCGGTGAATATCGCGATAATGGGACTGTGTGAATTGAGAGAGGTGATATGGAGCAGAAGGGGAAGAGCCTCCCGTGGATGGAGGGAAATGGGCGGCGGAGCGCAGCACTAGAGAGAGGAAAACGGAGAGGCAGTGACAGTGATGATGATGGGAGGAGAAGAAGCAGTGTGCATGTAGTTTGAATTAGAGAGAAGTTGTAGTCCTTTTTTATTAAACAAATGATTTTTTTTTACCTTTTAATCCAAGCCCTTGATTTTATTTTTGCCACATGTCACACTTCTAGAAAGTGGACATGGATTATTGGAGGCTTCCTAATAGAGGGAAGATGTACTCACCCAAGCAAGCTTCCCATATCAACATCTACCGACTCCGGCAAAGAATTGACTCCACCATCCCTTCATAGTGAGAACAAGAAGAACCATGGTGACTCCTAAAAAACCAATACCACAAATAGAACTGGATCTTATGAACCAATTCCAACACATCAAGCATCCCACTAGAAAACACAAGATCGTTACGGGTTGTCCTAATAGACCGCACAATAGTGTGTCAAATCAACTAAAAACCATGTCTAACCTTATCTCTCTCTACTAGCCCTAGGATCCCCTCAAAAATACAAACCAAATTCCTATACAAAACCAACCACCTACCAAACCACCTAAAACCATATTCCACACCTTAAAGGCAACCATACACGTAATAAAGTGGCGATACACATAGAGCACAAACAAAATCCGTTGGGTCAATAATAACACTCCAACTAGACAAATTAGTTCGTTGGAATCATGTGTAACTTCTGAATGTAATGTAAGCTTTACAAACATCCTCTAGAAGTTTCTACATTTGATTAAAACTAAATAAATTGTCCCTAAGTTTGTTTTTTTTTTTGACAAAAAATTGTCCCTAAGTTGTCATTTGGACATTATAAAATGTGAAAAGGTTAACTTTGGGGTTTTGTGGTATAGATAATTTCTCAATTTGTCCCGTCATGTTATCAGAAGCACATTTCTAGTAGTGTATTTTGATAGATTTAATATGATTCAATTCTTATTCATGCATTATAAAATTGACATAACATTTAGACAGAGTATATGCAATTTTAAGTGGCTTCTCAAATGTCCTTCCAAACAGTGGTAATTTGAGAGTAAAATAGGGGATGCAAACTGTGGCACTCGTTAAGTTTTTTCTACAAGTTAGACACACCATCTTCAAAGTATTTTTTTTTTGACACAACATCTTAAAAGTATATTCATCAACTTGTGCACTAATCCCTTTGAATCATGGAAATTCTATTATTTTTGGGGGCTACTGTCATAGCACCAGATATGAGTCCAATGTACACATCCAGAAAAACACTATATACACTTTCAGAAACATGGAGAGTTTTCTGCATCAAGGGAGGGGAAAGTAGCACCCCTTATATTTAGGTTTAAATTCCCGTTTGAATTATTTTAACGCCATAAAACAGTTGTTAAAATTACAAAATCAAATAAGATCAAATATCCTTATAGTAATTTTGGTAATGACATATATATTTACGGTAATGTGAAACTATTTTTAATACTAAAGTGAGCTGTACTAATACTGTTTGATATCAAGATTCAAGATCTTGCAGAATTGTTCAAACTGCAATTCTGCAAACAATCATTCAAAGGCAATGATCGCGCTCTAATGGAGAAGACGGTGTAAAAAATGGTGTCGTGAAGATCTGCAAAGTTTGAAAATAAATTCCGACTGCCCAAATGCAATGATATGAAGTCTCTGTCATGTTGTTAGCAACTTTAGCCTTTAATAGAACCTACGCAATTGCTAGCCTTATCGAATGTGAAGCACAATGGTATCTTATTGAATATTGTGGCCAATTGACCTGTTAACACATGCCCAAGCCAAGAACATAAGACACGCTAAAACAATCCTTAATTCAATAGTCAAGCCCAGCCAAAGAAGCAAATTAATCGACACCGGGAAGGAATCTGATGATGAATAAGCACAACTTCAGCTAAGACAATTTCTATGGAACTCCAGCACATATGAGCCCTTAACTCAAACAAAATCAACCGGGAAGGAATGATGGTTGCATATCACATGCAAATAGCGTATCAATTAAGATGGAAAAACATCAATAATGAACATCACTTGTAACGGAAGATATTACAATGTTGGAAAGATATTACATATCAAAAGGTTGGAAAGATTTAAGAGTAACATTTGGTTTATAAAAAGACTATGTTACCTATAATACAATACAATGTTGTAATGCTTAAAAAGCAATCATACACCAAAATCACCGTCCACTAATAGAGCCAACCTAAAAAATAAAAAAAATCAAATCTAACACAACATTCGCACTCTTCTATTTCTACTTATACTTCTGCTAATGCTAATCCAACCTTTGCATAATATAATTTTTATTTTATTAATAATAAATAAGCCCTTGGCATAGAAGGGGTGGAAGAATAGAATGCTAGGAAATACTTGCATATTTGGGAGCTACTGCCCCGCCTTCAAATATGAATTCCGATATACACTTCCGAATAAAATCACAAAATACACTTTCAGAACACAGGATTTTCAGTAGCAATGCAGGGGAAAGTGGCGCCCCCAATATTTGGGGTTACATTCATGTTTGATTATTTTGACGCCCTAAAAAGACGTAACTGTTAAAATTACAAAGCCCAATAAGATAAAATATTCTTACAGAAACTGTTCAGTAATTACAATATATTTACGATAATGTGAAACTATTTTTAATACTAAATAGAGCTGTACAAAAAAAAAAATTGTTTGATGCATTATCAAGATTCAAGATCTTGCAGAATTGTTCAAAGCAAACAATCATTCAAAGGCAATGCCCGCGCTGGAACGGAGAAGACAGTGTCAAAAATGGTGTCGTTAAGATGTTAGGCTGCAAAGGTTGAAAAGAAAATCCTGATGTCTGTGGAACTCCAATTGGCTGGTGTTGAACAGATCTGTCAAGAAGACAAGGCAACGTAAAAGAAGGGAAACGGCAAATAATGCATTGTTGGCTCAGTTTGGTATACTAAATGCAATGCATATTACATAATATCTAATTAATCTTAAAAAATATAAACTGCAGCCCTTTACTTTATGCATGTCTAGGCTGATCCACTTGTATACAGATTATTCCTTACACAAAAGGCACCATTTTGTTTAATTTCAAAATGCTACAATTGAACTATTAGTGTTTTTTGGGGGGCTGAACCCTATATTCTGATGATGGTTGGTTTCCAAGATGTTCATCACAAGCACCAAGACTCGCCAAATCACTTGTTATAACTTTTTATCTGCATTATGTGCATTTCATGTTCTGCATATGGATTTCGATCTCTTGCAATACTAAGTCGAATTCCATTTCAACATTTAACATTTTAAAGCAGTAATGGAGCTTTTAGTTCTTGACATTAAAAGTCTTGGTTCTAATTCTACTAAATTTTTATCATTTAAACAATAAAAAATATAGTCTTGGTTCATTGAGATAAGTATTCCTCAAATATCACTAATATTACAATATTAAAAATAAACTCTGAACTTACAATAACACCATCTATGTATGATGAGAAAAATGCAGAGTATATGCAAGAACTTACCCAAATGACAATGATAATGAAGTCTCTGTTGAGCTGTGAACACCATTTTGATCGGGAGATAATAATGTCCAAAAAACTAGATGACACGATAAAAGAACCAGTTAGTATCTAGTAGAAAGAAAATGAAAGTAAACAGGAAAGTTTAAAAAAGAGAAAAGTAAAAATGTCACGTCCCATTCTAGAAATAACAAGCAAGCCTGTTAATTAGGATCCACAATGTTTTCATTTTGTCCCTTGACACAAATGACCAATTGCAACCCAGTCGCTTACCAACAAAAAAAAACTTATTTCAAGTAGCTACTACTGTTGCTTAGTGCCTTTAGGAGAATCTAAGCAATTACTATCCTTATCAAATATTGTTGCCTTTTGGAAAATCTAACCATTTAAGTAATACAGTTAGTTTATTAGAAAACAGAATGAAGATTTCCAGAAACATAAATCAAGATTGATCAATCTTTTCAAAATTAAACTATCTCTACTCTGCAAATATAGGTAACTTGATTATGAAAGATTATAGTGCAAATAGAAGGTAAGAAACTAAGAATCACCTGATTGGTCTGAATAGTCGTTAAAATCCGAGCAAAATAGCATATTCTGCATTTTCATAGTGCATCAAGTCAAACCAGATTTGAACAGATGTTATTGTAGGAATACAAAACAAAAAAACGGAACATCGTATGCTGCTGGATTTACAGACCTGTACACCAACCTCTCCCATACCCCGCCGTGCATTTTGAACCACATCTGCAGGAAATGACAATAATCAAATGGTCAGGAATCTCTACTATTGAAAGAACTGAAGGAGAAAATTTGTGTTGGAAAAAGCTTAGATATTCCAAAGAACTGTGGACATCTTTCAAAAAATAGTACACATATCCAACATAACAAAATGCAAATCATTATCAGCAAATTGTAACTGGCAACAAAAACAGGTCAGTGGCAGGATATCCAGTAGTAGGACATTTTCTCACACAAGAATATAAAAAATTCAAATTCAACATCTTCCTTGAAATATGGGGAAAATACAACCCAAATACCTCTATTTATTCATTAGATTCTTGCTAATTCAATCAATCTTCTAAAACAAAGATGACCTTATCTTTTTCTTTTTATAATAACCATTGCAAGTTTCAAAGAAAGGAAATGAGACCATTAGTCTAGCAAGTTCTGTTTTCAACATCATTCTGAAGGACGAAGACTGCAAAGTATATCATGAAAAAGAGAGGGGTGCCATAGACAGATTAACCGGTTTATGACATGGTTGGACATGAAGATTATTTATTACGGAATATAAAAATTGAGAAGTCAAAATTAAATTAATAAAGTTAGCCAACTTCTAGTGTAGTGTAGATAGAACTTTTGTTTTCAATCTGTGAGCATTTGACGTTTACAAAAAAGGCACTTCAACCCAACTTTCAGGATAGCAAATTTGGAGAGGGATAAGAAGTCATCACAAATCTTAAATTTGAAAATAAGAATTTATTTGATATGCAAAAAAAAAAAAAAATCAACAAATGAATTGGATTATTTCCATTATATTAATAACAAGAAACAATACTAACATACTCTATTAAAATTGGGTGACAAGAGAGCGATCACTTGGGTCAACAGATATTAATTACACTTTCTATAGTTGAATAAATAGTTAAGATACTATACCCAAGTTAGAAACACTGGGCTTTACAGCCAATGTCAAGCCAAGAAAACAATCATCGGGATCAGGGCCAAAATCATGCAGCTTCAGCTCAAGATTTGGCTTTACCCCTGAGAGAGCAATGCAGAAAGAAAGCAATAAATACTAGTAAAAAAAACTTATCACAGTGCAATTCTCCATTAAACATAGTAGCTATCTAACAAACTGAAAGCTCAAAAGAAGTATATGAGACAGAATGGAAATGGAAATTTCCTTACTCTTGCTACTCAGCTTCAGCTCAAGTGGATCACTGAGTGAACGAGGAACCCTTGTATTCACCTGTTCAGTATATGTTAGAAAATTGGAGACCTTAAGTAAAATAGAACAGGCTTCAAAGAAAATGTTACATGGAAAAAAGGATGTTGCAGTGACTGATCCGCATCTGGCCTTCTTGATGGGTCCCATGATAATAAATGCTGCATAAATTACAATGGAGTGGAGACTAAAAAATAGCACCATCTGACATAAATCAAAACAGTAAATTTGTGCTACTGGTATGAAGACAAACAAATGCTATTGAGTGTTGACCAAAACATACTGTGATCAAATCTATAGCTTCCATGCTAGCATTTGGAATGATATCAGAAAGCTTCACAGGCGGAACCTGCGCAACAATTAAAATACAGGATACATTAAAAAAATGAAAAGATGATAAAATAATATTACTTTAACACAATGCAGTTATATGAACACATACGACACTTACCACTTCATGGCCAACAAAGTCCAATAGCCTAGAGTTGTTCGCACCTATGGTGAAACAGGTTGAATCTGGCATACCAAGAACGCAGTAAATTTTGTACATTTGATCTATTTCACTGTCAATGGACAAAAGTAATTTTATAAGATGGTGATAGAAAGCCCAATAGTTCATTTTAGGAATATACAAGATATGCCTCAAAAAAATTTGCTATTTATTTTAAAGAAGCTTTCAGTTTAGCTATCAAATGTCAATATCAGCTACATTTAAGGTGGAGGAAGGTCTCAGATATATGATGTAAACATGTAAAAGCAAAAGGGCAATCTTTGAGACTAATATGTTGATGAAGTTTATTAAATACGTAAAAGCACAGAAAACAACAAGTAGATGACATAAATGAGTCTGTCTTGTCATCATCACTGCATCACACGATCTAAAGAGAAAACATGGGACTCTTCAGATACCTTTCACCAGGAAATATGGGGGTCAAAGTAAAAAGCTCAGCTAATATAGCACCAATAGCCCACATGTCTGCAAAAGAACTTGTTTGTATTATTCACCACCACAAGAAGAAAAACAAGAGCAATGTCATCTCAGAGTGGCAGCATAAATGGCAAACAAGTTCGACAACATAGAAAGTGTAAGAAAAATGTAAATTCAAAGCAAGAAAAAGTGATGGTTCCACTGGATCATATATTAAGTTAGATTAAGTGGCCCAAGTTCTTTGATAAATGGCCCAGTATAATCAACAGCAGTCTGGCTGCCTTAGTTGAATATGTGTCACGGACTCACAGTTGACATTGACTAAAAAATTAAGTTGTAAAAGGGAATATCTATCTACAAATAAATCATCTTTAACGTTACGCCATAAGGTTGGAGATATAGGATTAACTAAACACCTGCTAAAAGAAGTGTTTGGGTTTGCTTTTGGGAGACACCAAAAGTGATTCTGCTTGACAAAACCGGATTGAGGCAGGAACTACAAACTGCAACTTCTGCCGCCTAAATCACTCTTATGGCCCCCAAAAACAAACACCAGCGCACAAACACTATATATATATGAGAGAGAGAGAGAGAGAGAGATTGTGGGAGGGAATAGATAAGTATAAAAATCTAAAAATAAACTCTAATGCCTACCAACAGCAGGAGTATAGCATGGGGACTGCAACAGAACTTCAGGTGCTCGGTACCTGAATTACCAAAATCAAAATATAGTTGATAATGTGATGATGAAATCTCTTAAAATAACATACATCCAAGTTGTCACTCCAGACATGTGAAAAGAAAGACTAATAAAGATGACGAGAGAGAACATAACTCACCATCGTGTGGAAACATATTGAGTATATGGAGGCATCGATGATACTTCTCGAGCCAAACCAAAATCAGCAATTTTAAGAACGTCATTTGTCACCAGCAAATTTTCTGTATAGAAGAAAACTTTCCTATCAGATCATGATCCCTTTGACAGATTGAACTGGAAACATAAAAACAGTGTACCTTTAAAAAATTGATAAATGGAGTTATATGCCTTACCAGGCTTTAAATCCCGGTGAAAAAATCCTTTTTTGTGCATGTGACTAAGTCCTTCAAGCATTTGCTTCATAAAGCATCGTATCTCTTCCTCTGAAAAGGGCTTTTCTCTCTCTTTTATTAATTGATAAAGATTGCAATCCTGAAAGACGAAATGCAGCGTTAAGCAATTGCTGATAAAGCAACAGTCAATACAGCCCTCTATCCAACCTAAAGCTTGAGTATTGGAGGTTTACGAACAAATCATGTAGGAGTTAATAATATTTCCAGTGAACATATAAGCAGCAGAGAAAACTGTGTAACAATACTGCATTTTCCACCAAATTAAGATTTAAGGATATTGCCCAGGCCTTGTTCTTCTAGGCTTATTATAGTTGTTTATGTCAATGAAAGCACACCATGAAATAAGTATGCTGTTTAGGTAGTTCTCAAACATTTTTTGTTGTCTAGAATTCTTGGACAATATCATTTCCTCCTAGTTACTATTCCACCTCTTTCTCCTCTCCTAGCAATTTTTTCATCAACAAGTACAAGATTAAATAGCTTATATATCACTCTTCATTTTGATCATTATGTGTTGTGCTAGAAGAAATGCAAAAATATAAAAAAAAAAAAAAAAATTATAATAATAATAATAATAAGATATCTAAAAATTACTCCGCATGCCAAGATGAATCTTCAATAAATAAATGAATAAAGAAATAAATAAATGTTGAACAATAAAGATTTGTTTACCATGTATTCAAAAATGAAAAACAGCTCATTATTTTCTCTAACAACCTCTCTCAACTTTATGATATTTGAGTGATTCATTTTACGAAGGGCCTGCAGAAGAAACACAAAGCACATCAGTGGAGACAAATCATCATTTAAATAAGAGTCTGTCAAATTAGTTCGAATAAAAGTTTTCCGTTGATTTCAATGTTTCCTATACCAATCTATAAAAGTGAAAATAGAAAATGGAAACAAAAATGCTCTCAAAAACAAATAAAGTCCAAGATCTTTGTTGAAGATCCAAGAATGTGTGAAAATCACCATGAGTACAAAAAATCTACTATAGTGCATACCTTTATTTCCCTTAAATTTGTGTATTCTTCCCAAAAGCAAAACTTTCTTTTCAACCTTTTGACAGCAACCTGATAGATAAAATGAGGATAAGAGCATAACATGAAAAAGATATCCCATAATGTAACATCAAAAAGTGCAACTTTATGGATTTAACACCACCTCATGAGAGGGAGACAAAGACAGTAAAACATGCATCTATAATTTTTATAAAAACAAGAGATCCATTTTGACCTTCAATACAAAATGCATGTATGAATGTATAACATCCTTATCATTATTGGATTCCCCTACAGAGTACACTTTGACACATTACTTGAAACATATAACATACAATTACATAGTGTTATCATGCAGAACACGAGGAGTCTCTCGTGAGTTTTAATGATGGTCCTATGTTCCGACGGGAGAGGTACTTGCAAAAGACACTCCAATCTAAGGCTCCCTTCCATCAGTAAGCTCAATCGTTCAACAGACACAATCCAAATTCAATTATAATAAACATGTTGAATAATCAAATACGCATATCATTCTTGAACAAGCATTTGCTGCTTGTATTAGGTTTCATATCTTTACTTTGTTGCTGAACCTCTTGTAAGGTGTGACAGTGCACATATAGGAAAGATTACATTATAAATCAAAAACTTCTAAAGTGAAATCCACCAAAATTCATTGACGCGTCGAAAAAGATGGCTAGAAGTTTTTCAATTAGGAAAGCCAAACTTCCAACCATATACACTTCAAATTTCCTTGTGTCAAATTCCAAAATATGAAAATTATGCTTCCAAGAAAAATTTTGTTAGAGAAAGATGAAAATAGAAATACAAAGTTTGATGATACAGAGATAAAGAAAGGAAAGTTTTAAAACCAGTTATTGACATAATGAAGGATAACTTATACTAGATTGCCAGAATAACAAAATACGTGAATATGCTGAAGTTGAAAGGTTTGCTTTTAGTTGGCTAAAGTTGCTTACAATCTCAAAAGTTCTCATATCACGGGCTTTATATACATGACCGCAAGAACCATCACCAAGCTCTTTCAAAATTGTATACCTGAAGAGAAAGACAAACAAACAAAAATATCAATCTGGTGACAATATTGAGAACCCAACAATTGTACACAAGTCAATAAACGAGAAGAAACCAACCTTTCCATTTTTATTTACTTATAACACTATAGCCAATAACACTTCAACGAGACTGGAACGGATTCCATGAAGGGACGTCTAATTGTCAACACTGTGTTGGCACTTTGTTTGTAAATATGATTTAAACTTGATATGTAGCATGAAGCATTTAATATCATCAACAGACCACTTTTCATTGTAGAAACAAACCACAAACAGCAAGCAGTATGTCAACCTGTTGCAACGTTCAAAACCCCTGTTGACTAGGTGGTGTCGTTTGCATATTACAATGTTGATCCATTTTCACTACATTAACTTCAAATGGAGTCAGTACAATGGAAAACAGATGATAAGCTGCAGTAGAAGATAAAATATAAATGTTAGTTCCTTTAAAAGTTAATCACCACCTTAAACATCAAGCAAGCGACAAATGCACTTGGAAAGTACGATATACGGACAAGACAGTAATATATTATTCCTTGTGCAAACTAAACAATGAAAAATCACTTCACATTCAGCTAATCTTTTCAATTCACAGCTATAGTGTAGTTAAATAGCAGCTATAGTGTTGCTATACTGCTATAGCATAGAGCGATTTTGACAAACCGCTATTGTTATGTGATACGCTATTTTGTACAAAATGTTGTCAGATAGTTGTTATAGTGGCGCTATAACACAGTTGTGTAGCGGAATTTTAACAATCTGCAATTGACAACGTTGCTACTGACAGACCCAAATGTTTAATGGTGTTTGCTCGTCCAACCTACTCGAGAATCAAATACAAGCACAACACTGATCAAAAACCAACCTTTCCATCAAGACTCTGATCCTAACAACATTATCATATAAAGAAATTTCGTGCAGCACAATTGACTCAACCATGAATTCAACTTGGATTCCTCTATTTAAACCTGCCAATGAAAATCAAATTCCATTGACCAGCTGTGAAGTGTCCAACTCTGTAGCACGGACACTTCTGATAAAAGGCAAGTCCGGTGTCGGACAACAGCACACATGTGATTACATTCAATTAATTTATTTTTTCAAATTTTTCTCAGTGTCTTCCGGTTCATAGGTGCCAAACTTTAAAAGTTAATCAGATCCAGGAATCAGTTTTGAGAACATGAAAGAATAAGAATAAATTATAGACTTAATTCATTTATATTAGCTTCAATTATGAGAAATAATCACTCTTTATTCAAAAATCTTAAGAAGCTGAAACTATTGCTCCAACTTAAACCAGTAATGAAAATTCATCTTCAATTTTGCGTTCTTCATTCTCTCACAACACAAATCGATCATAGTAACAAAAAACAAAGCATAATTAAAGCTGCATTGAAAATTCACGAAACCGAATTCACAGAGAAAAATGAAAGAAAAGATGAAGGAAAAATAAAACTCACCGTGTAGGAAAATTGGATAGAGTCGGAGCAGAATCAAGAACACGGATCAGCAATGTGAAGGAAGATTCGCGGAGAAGAAACGATGAAAATTGATTTTCAGAGAAGCGAAGAGAGAGAAAATTCGGATATGTGAAGAATGCGTAAGAGAGAGAGGGAGCGAAATCAATAGAATAAAGGAAGGAGAAGAAACCAATGAAATAAATGATAATATATTATTCCATTAAATATGTTTTTATTACCAAAAAACATTCAAAATGTACATGTAAAGGTGTAGATGGTTCGGACAAAACCGATAAAACCGAATCAAACCGAAAAAGTATTCAACCTTATTTGGTTTGGTTTAAAATCTAACCGATGAATCGAACTGATGTTAACCTCACTTTCAATTTTAGTAATATTATCCCTCCTCACACACACTTATGATTAATCTCAAAATTAAATTCCAGCATAAAATACTCTTTAATTCATTCACGTTGTCTCATCCTCATCTCATCAATCGCAATCAATTTCGTTTTACTAAAAAAGAATACTAGCCACAAGTCACATTTAACTCATCGTTACTCATCCCCGTTGAAATCGTCCATCTCTTAATAGTTCTTTCATGTTAGTTATACAAAGTAGTTTGAAAAACAAAGAACAAGGAAAACAAAATTCTACGAAATATTTAAGTATGTTGTATGCTTGAAATACAAATTTGTGAAAATATGGATTTTTTTAATTGTATTTTCAAACAAACCAATCCAAACTTAACCAAACCATCTAATTTGGTTCGGTTTCTTTCTTAAAAAACAGTAAAATCGAACCAAACCGAACCGATGAAGATTTCATAAGTTCGGACATTTTTTTACCAAAAACCAATACAAACCGAACCGTTACACCCCAATGTACATAAAGGGAAATGGGACATGGAAACAAAAGAAATAACAACAACTAGCCAATGTCCAACATTGTGAATGGACTAGGCCACCAACCATAATAATTGAAAGGAAGAGAAGCAAATTTCGCTTTCAACCACAGGAAGGTAAGTGACTTAATCTTCTCAACTATATGTAATATTGAGCATTATTTACCATTGAATAACTTGTTATTTCTTTCTTTCCATATTTCTCATACACTCGCATACCAAATCATCTAAATAATCGAATGTTGCACCTTAGAGCCACCACCGCCAATAAAGCAAAACTGATTAAAATGATCCGCAACCCAAACAGTAAGTACCGAAGAGATGTCAAGCCAACCATGAATAAAGTGCGAAACTGATCCAAAATAGCCACAATGTAAAAATAAATGTGAGGAAGTTTTCAAAATAGCCACCAATACACAACTGAGAATCATTGCTTATAACTCCACGGTGAAGCATGTTGTCCTTTGTGTGCAACCGATCACGAAACGGACGCCAAACAAAAAACACAACCTTCAGAGGGATATCCTTATGCCAAAGAGAATTCGGAGCCACCGTAGATCCTTATAACAGTTATTCGTCACAAAACCAAATAAATAATATTTCAACACGCATATGTAAAAAGATTATCTCAAAGTATTCAATTATTTTTTTTATCAATTTTATTTTTATTATTAAAATAATGTGTGTGATTGTGTGTAGGGGTGTTAATGGATTGGACAAAATTAATGAAACTGAAAACCCTAACTGAACCAGATCGAAAAAGTATCCGACCTTGTTTGGTTGAGTTCAAAGTCGAACCAACCTAAATCATCTAGTTTGGTTCGGTTCTCGATTTTTTAATTTGAGATCTAAAGAATCGATGCACCAAATTGATGCTAACCTTACTCCTCATATTTTAGTAATATTATCCCTCCTTACACACACTTATGATTTAGCTTAAAATTAAAGTTCAACGTGAAATACTCATTAATTTGTTCACTTTCTCCCATCATTATCTCATCTCATCACTCGCACTCTATTTCATTTATACTGAAAAAGAACATTGGCCGTCAATCTCATTTAACCCATCATTCCTCACTGCCACGAGATCATCCATCTCTTGTTAGTTTTTTCATGTTAGTTATACAAAGTAGTTTAAAAAAAAACAATGAAAATAAAGTTTCATGAAATATTTTAGTATGTTGTTTGCATGAAATACAAATTTGTGAAAATATGGATTTTTTTTAATTGTATCCTCAAACAAACCGATCAACTGAACCGATCCAAACCGACTAGTTTGGTTTGGTTTATTTTTTGGAAAACAGTAAAAACTGTACCAAACTGAACTGATGAAAATTTCATTGGTTTGGACATTTTTTTAACAAAATTGATCCAAACTGAACCATTACACCCATATATGTGTGTGTTTCTAAACATTGTTTATTTAGTCTTATGATAATATTAGAATTCTTCTCCTTATAAATACTAGAGAAAAGACGGGCACTACCGTGGTCGTCTGTCTATTTTTTTACTACGCTAACGTGTGTGTATTTTATATTATTTGTTTGTATAATTTATATGATCATAAGACTAAAATGATAGTTGGTTTATTCATTTTCTCCATCATGTTATCTTCATCTATTCTAATAGGTCATAGTATAAACATTTAGCTTGATATCACTAATAAAGTTTTTAGTGTATTTCTGCTTTGGTAAATTATATGATATATTTTATATAGAAATTCTCTCATGAACGTTTCTACATCACTCTACCGTATATAGATATACTGTAATAATACATAATATATTTTCAAACCTATGTTTAAATAAAAACTAATCCTAAAAATATTCTAAGCATAAATATAAAATATAAATACTGATGATATCTCATTTTATCTCATATATGTTTCTACATCACACTATGTATAGAGATATAATGTAATAATACATAATATATTTTCAAACCGTGTGTTTAAATAAAAACAAATCCTAAAAATATTCTAAGCATAAATATAAATTATAAATACTGATGATATCTC
The DNA here is from genome assembly GCA_946800305.1 of Medicago arabica. Taxonomy (NCBI): domain Eukaryota; kingdom Viridiplantae; phylum Streptophyta; class Magnoliopsida; order Fabales; family Fabaceae; genus Medicago; species Medicago arabica. The sequence continues at coordinate 3,395,798 of OX326968.1, read as the reverse complement.
ATTTTATATAAACTATTTTTAAATCTAAAATCTTTAAAAAAAAGTATTTAAACATTTATTTCCATTTAATAGTTTTTATAAGTCTATATTTACTCAAATATATACTATATATAAATAAAACAATCTCTTTAAACTCTCTTGGGCTGACTTTTCTCTTTTAAAAAATGCTCTCAGTTTTTAAAACAAATAACACATAACAAATAGATAATAATAAAATAAAAAATAAAAAAATGTAACAAACACAATATGAATATATATATATGTTTTTTTTTTCATTTATCATTTAAAAAATGTAACAAACTAGATGAATATATTTATACTTACTTGTTCATTATCCCAATTATACATGTAAATAACTTTTTTATAATAAAGATTGTTGTTTGAATCATTAAAAACAAATTATATTATATTTTTACTTTTAATCAAAATCAAAATTTATATAAAAAAACTTTATTTATAATTTTCAAATGTTAACACAATAAAAGAGCAGAGAGACGTGTACGTTTTACGCTAGTCTATATAATGAGAATGGAAAAAAAATGTTGGAGGCAAAAGACCCTGCGATCAACCTTTTTGGAAGACACAGACACAGTAAAACATATTGAAGCACACTACATAAGTATAGTGGAAACATGTAAAGAAAGTTTTCTAGTTTCATTCTCTTATCTTATGGACAACGATCAAAGTTTAATGGTGCAATATAAGCAACACTTGATCTGATGAAATATCTGCATTTTAAAGAAGAAAACATAAAAACCAAATTGGATTACTGTCCAATTATAAACTTTGCAAAAGAATTTATGCTCTCTATCATATCTGACTTTGTGTTTGATAAGAAATCAGGAGATTTGTTGCTTATGCACTTGTGTGGACACGGATCTTTTCGATTTGAACAAAACAACAGAACCAGGACACGGGTCTTTTCGATTTGTTACTTATGCACTTTTCAGTTTTGTTTTTTTTTTTCCTTTCTTTTATGATATATAATTGTGTCAATAGTCATTTGCCGCTGTTTTAGAACTCTTGAGCAACATTAATTGTTTTGGAACTTGATACTGTTTTACAACACTTTTTTTATACTCCATAATCATTCATTGTTATTATTTGGCTTATATTATAGTTGATTTAAAAGGGCATTCATATGCTTTATGGTTAATAGTTATAAGTGAAAAATGTGTAAGCAATCAAAAGTTTAGGATGCATGTTATTGATAAAATACCAGAAGAAATGTCCTTAGTCTTGATTTTTTATTAGTCATTTTTGTTTTTCGGGGGATTCGTAAGAGATTTGGAAGCCGGTCTTTTGAGTTTTCTGATTCTATTGTCAATCTTGAAGCACTACCTAAGTCAATAATTTTCATGCACAATGTACACTTATACCAAAGTTATTATACAACAATAATGAAATCAACAAATGAAATGAAGCAGAAAACAATATTTACCGGTGCCATAACACAATTTATTTACCTAAAAATTATGATAAAAACCACTAGTAAGGAAGGTTGAAGAGCATATTTGCAACACAACCACTAACAAAGTTGAATATGCCAATGGAAGGTTAAAGAAATATTTGACGGATAGTAAGAAAGATATGGCTAAAGGTTGGGAGGCGATGGACAACACTTTACAGTTGTCATTCAATGAGATACAAAACATCTTTTGGGAGGAGTTGCAATATTTTGGAACGTAGATACCGAGACAATTTCTTGTACTTTAATTTAGATTACAATGTTTAACTTTATTTATCATGAAACATCTTGCTCAAAGGAATGTGGTATGAATCTTAAGAAGTGTAGTTGTGTGATCAGGTTATCATATTGGTTGCTTTGTGCTTGTATTATTGCTATGAAGATTCATCAAAAGAGGCATATTCGATTGGGCACTAAATGAGGTTACATTTCGAGGCTGATGATGATGTGAAATAAGGTCATGGAGACGATAGTGATGTAAAATCCATGTGTTTCATGGATGATATCTGAAAATGGAGTGATATCTTTGCGTTCGTTCAAATTGTGAGTGCACAAAGTGTTAGTAGATATCTGATGTTATTTGATATTGTGTTGTCAATTTTCGTAATGTTGAATTTTAAGTTATGGTTGGTGTTGAATTATGAATGATAATATATTGTTGTCGAATTATGAGCGAGTTAATTGGCGTGGAAAAAAGATACTGGTTGTTGAATTGTGTGTACGTCGAGTTTGTTTAAACGAATAGTTTAGATCATGTTTCTGGTTGTTGAATTGTGTGTACGTCGAGTTTGTTTAAACAAATAGTTTAGATCATGTTTCTGCATTATGCTTTTGCATCCTAATTTTCGATCCTGGGATCGGGTTCTAACTCCTGATTCCAAACGAACGTGACATAACTTCCGCTAGAGGCATTTCAAACAATTCAAGGGGCCTGTGAGCAATTGAACGTGCTTAAAGAGCAATTTTCCTTACTTTTATATGACTCACTTCATAGTTCATACTAAAATGCGGGCCAATCAAATGGGCATATCAGACTGAAACCATTTTGACAACTCTATCCATAATTACACCCTACCGATCATAAAAGAAGCTGGAAAATATTCAAAACATATAAATGCATATACAACTTTGTCATGTGTAAAATATCCATCAATTTAAAGAAAGCTTATTTAAAAAAAATAAAATAAAGAAAGATAGAAAGCATAAGCATTAAAACTATATAAGGTAAATATGTACTGTACAAAATGAACATAACCCAATTAACACTCGAAAGCTAAAAACAAAAGCTCACTATATATACAAGAGGAATCAGCTCAACAAATATTGCAACTTATCCTAGGTCTTTAAACTACCTTAATGATCCTTAAGCTTATAAACATTGTCAATGTAATCTTCTGTTTCCCACAGAAAAGATCCAAAAGCAACAGCTTCCAAGACTAGTCTCTTAAGACTAGAAAATGAAGTCAAAATAACATCATCACTGTCAACTGAATCAAACCCTTCACTGTTAAAAAGAGCAGAACTATAACTCCTAACCAAATTCACAGCCTCTTTAGATCTCAATTTAGCACACCTCTGCAATGATCCAGGGTGAAACCTCATAACATAACACTTCAAGTCTTCAATTTCCTCTTCCTGTCTTATTAGCCCTTGACCGATCGGTTTCATGTTACTCAAATGACCAAAGATGTCGTCTTCGAACCCATAAGGACACATATCCTTAAATGAGAGGTTAGTCCTATGACCAGGATGAACATCATGGTTAGCCAAATTTAGATTTCTTTCTAGATGATACCTTAAGGAAACTGATTTCAGAAAGTAGCCGTATAATATTGAAGCGACATATATGCGCCCGAGTAAGAACTGTCGAACTTTGGTAGTTGCCCAACTTTCGGTTACACTTGGTTTTGCTTTCAAGCCGGTTACGGTAGTTACATGTTCCCTTATCATATCCAAAACTTCTAAGGTGTGAATAGACTCTAGTTCCCAGTCCTTAGAAGGCAATATTTCTAGCCTTCCATTGTAAAGACACCTTGAAAGCTTTGGAACTAAAGGGGCCCGAATTTCGGAAAACTTGTGAAATATCAGCAAGGACATAATGTCTTCTACAACAACTTCACATTGATTCTCTTTCATTTCTGCAATCCTCCTGCAGCCATTTCAGAAAAGTTTTCAGTCAATAGCTTTTCGATGAATATCTACAATTGTATTATGCAGCGAGGCTTAAATGATTTGTTCATATTCAAGGGTGTGATATTGATGCAGGGAAACACCAACATTTATTTAATCAAGCAGAAGCTGATAAGATTTAATAAGTTCATAAATATTTGAGTCCAATTTAAGTCATCTCAACTTTAATAGAAGCTTAATTAATAATCTGTTTCAAGACTTAAACCCTGCTAAATGGTTAGTTATGCATTCAAGAATACATGAGGGTAATTGACTTTTGATAATATCCAACACCAACATAGATATGATTGGAACCAAAGTTAACCCTTGGTGCAAACCTATTCTAAGATTGATTAGAGAGTTTTTCTCTAACTCCAACACCCACAATGCTACACATTCTTGTCAAAGACAACATAGAAAACCAAATAGCTATCGAAATCAAGGCTAATACGGAATAATGATCACATTATGGTATCAATACTCTACAGGTTTAGAAAATTGAGTTCAACCTCCTCCTTATATAAAGCTTTAATTTCACAAAATAAAAATTAATTTGACCAAATCAATCAAAAAACATATTATTCATGTAACACACCCCTAAACCTACCAACTAAACCCTTGACAAGATATCAATATTGATAGGTCCAAGTGAAACTGAACTCGGATCCCTTAAGAGGTTCAACCTTGTGGATTGGAAAAAAAAAGCCGTTGGGACGGGAAAGCCCTATTAAAGGTGGCTAATGAGGTTCCTCATCAGAAATAAGTCATCCACAAAAAAAAAAACACCTCATGATATACTCATCTACCAACAAAACCAAAAACCCCTTAACCATATATGAATGATTAATCAGTATTATTTTATTTAAATTAAATATGAACTATGATCAAGATTTATCAAAGATTTTTATATGTACTCACATAATAAAAAACATAGCAAAAACAATAAGAAAACAAAAAGAACCAAAAGGGCATAGACACAAACCTATGAAGCAAGGCTTCATCTGATTCAGAGGCAAGAAGCATACGAGAATTTGCAGCATCTCGATCATCAGCCAATAGTTTAAGCTCTTCTTGAACAGCAACATGAAAGAGGTTACGATGATTCTGCAACACACCACTAAGAAACTTTCCAACTTGTGTACGTGGTAACAAAGGTGTGTTCAAACTACTGGACTCACAGTGACTACTAGCTCCAGCACTAGCCTTTATCAAGGGTACTCTGCTCCTAAAATTCAAAGAAGAAGATGAAGAAGAAAAAGAAATAGGTCTTGTGAAGAATCCTATGTGAGGTTTGATTGTTAGACAATTTTCCATAAACGGCAAGGTTTGATGATGTGTTGTTCTGTGTTGGAAGATAATGAATGAATTGATTGGTTTTTATGAAGAAAAGGCTGTGTTGTGTTGTGTTTCCTTGTGATAGGATAGGATCATATGATATGATATAAAAGTATATGATATTTAATGATGATTATTATTATAGTAAGAAGAAAAAATAAAAATAGATAGGTTGACCTAGTTGATAAGAAAAAAATAAGTTTTGAAAATATTTTGACAAAGGATCGGTATATATCTGATAGTTTGAATTGAACATTGATGTCTGCTCTAACTCTGATGATGAGTCTCCGTAACTCGACTCTAGTGTTGTTATATATAAAAAAACAGAATGAGAAAGGATTTGAGTAGTAGTAAAATTAGGAGAGTGGAGAGAGCTAAAATAGGAGAAATAATAGTAAGATATGGTTTTGAAATTCAAAATAAAAAACTAGTAATTTTATTATGATATGGATAGGGTATTGAGACTTTTGAGGTATGGGAGGGGTCAGAGATAGTTTGGTATCTGTGTGCTGCAATGAAACGATAAGTGATAAGTGCGTTTTCAAGTGGGACTCGGTTTAATTGGATATATGCTATAAGCTGTACTATACGACAAGAGATATTAATACTTATCATCAATTTGCATTAAAATATGTAGAAAAATTTATTCCTTCAAGATAAGATAAAAGTTTCATATGTTTGTTAAAATGTCACTACTATCCCTTTTTTACGTGAAAGACGTTTAACTTCTACTACTATTTTAGTCCATTATTCATGCCATTTTTTTAACTGATATAACTAATCTAACCCTAAAAAAACAGATATAACTAATCAATCAACGATGGAGTTTTTTTTTTTTTTTTTTGTGTGAGGAGTCAACAGTAAAGGAACTTTGATCTTATCCATTTAATAATTTATTTAATGAATTTATAATTTTTTGATGAAATTGATATCTAGTTTAAATTATCAATAGTTTCTTCTTCTTGTTTTTTTTTTTATCAATTATCAATAGTTTTATTAATTTTAACTTTTAATTTTCCAAAACTGATATTTTTTTATGAAGGGTTTGTCTAACATGTGCAACATTGCACTTGTTAAAACAACGCGTAGTAGTAACTTTTTCTTGAAAAACGACCATTATTTTTTCAAAAGTTTTATATTTAATATTAAATTTACAAGTTTCAATACAAAATTTCTATTTTAAACTTCTTAATATGTGCAAATTTGCACATGATAGAAAAACTCATATATGAATAAACTGCATATATTACTTTGATCATATCCACATATAATTTCATTTAATTTTTTATGTTCATAAATATCTCAACAAACTATTATAATTTTTTTCATTATATCCAACAATTACTTTTATTTTAACACAAGTTTCAATAAGTTTAACATTTTATTTTTAATTTTTATTATTTTCTTCTAACGTTTAGAAGGGCACTTCGTGTCTGTCTGTTCCGTCCTTTTACTGTGTTAATGCGTATAAATTACGAACAATAGTTTTTATGAAATTTTGATTTTAACTAAAATTATAAGTAGGGTTTGTGTAACATGTGCAACTAACTAATAGTATCCTTCAACAAAAAAACAACAACTAATGGTAGTAACTTTTGACCGAAAATCATTCCCTTTCTTACTGATAGAGAATTAGGTTTTGAGAGATGTTTTAGCCATCTTAATGATATAACGCTCTTTTGTTTTCAGTATGTCTAACCTATAATTTTCTCCCCCGAAAGTCTTACCTTCCTCTCCCTTCCAAACTCTCAAACAAAGCCTAAGACATTTTCTTGCCTATATATACCCATTCACAATGTTCTTGTTGAAATGGTTTTATTGTTAATTATATTAGGAAAATGTTAACTGGTGCCCGAGACACTGGTAAATGAAACAAATATAGTAATATGATATCAAAATTTGTACGGTCAACTCCTAAAAAATTTAAAAAGTGTTATTTTCAACTTATATTTTTTTTAATTTCCTTAGTCAGTGTCCAAAGACACCGATTAACCTAACCTATTATATTAATATCGCTACTATGAGATGTCTAAAAAAAATATCACAACTACGTACATTTTCATAATCTCCATCTATCTCCTTAATCTTTGTTTTAATTAATCTTACTAATTGAGATTGTCCGGCCAAACAATCCTTATGTAAGGCGAATAGTTGTCCTTACAAGAATCTAATCTAAAATAAGAATTTTGGTTTTTGATAATTGTTTCATCCTTCTCTCCAACTTCAACTTGTGTTTTAATGATGATAATTTTTGAGAGATCTTCTTTCTTCATTTAGTTCGTTAGTTTTTTTTTAATTTTCATGACGTTATTAATTTTTTTTTAATTTCGGACTTATAAAAAGAAGTGTCATGAGAGTATTGGTTAAACAACTAAAACAAACAAGATAAATTGTTTATTTATAATTTTTTTAACCATTGACATGAGTACATCAGTTAGCAAGATTTTAAAAAAGTAAAATTTGAGCCACTTTTCTCAAGAACCAACCGGTTCAACTCAGTTTTCGGTTCACTATGCAATAAACCCTTTCAGCGTTTCAAACCCATAGCTCAGCGTTTCAGTCCATAGCACTCGCTCCCTCTAACCCTCTCACTCACCGCCGCATCAGCCGCCACCACCGCGTCGTTCTTCTTCTCCACCCACCTCACCTCCGTCTCCCAGCCGCAGGTATATCTCTCTCTCTCTCTTCCTTCTCTCACCTCTCATACTTCAATACACATCTTGAAAATCGTTTGTTGTGTTTACAGGCAATGTCATCATCGAGCGATGATGATGATTCAAAGAGATACAAACCTAATAAGGAATTTATAGAATACTCCACGGAACCACTCGTTGATCTTAATTTGATCGATTCCACCGAGCTTTGGCTTATTAAAGTTCCCAATTCCAATGTAAGCTTCTTCCTTCTTTATACTTTTCATTTTCGTTTTTTTTTTAGGGATGCAGCTTATAGCACTAGCATATTTGTAGTTGCAGCTTTTAGCTTGAGCGCTTGTCATATCGTGATGAGCACTTATGCATAAGCAATTTCTATATCAAAAGATAAAGGCCCGCGTTTGGATTAAGCTTATTTTGAGCTTATGAAAAATAGCTTATGCAAATAAATAAGGTTTTATGTTAATTTATAAGTTCTTACCGACAAAAAGTGTATCTTCCTAAACTGATTTTTTCATAAACTAACTTAACAAGCTTATAAATAATACATAAAAACTTATTTATATGCATAAGCTGTTTTACTTAAGCTCTAAAATATGCCAATCCAAACGGCCCAGACTAAAGTTAAATTGTTTTTGTATAAGCTCTAGGATGTTATCATACGCTTTCTTGGAGAATTTATGGAAATAAGCTGAAAACAATTTATGAACAATGTCATAAGTTGTTTTTGTAAGTTCTCTCAAATTGTCACACAAAACTTATGCAAGTAGATAAGCTCAAATAGGCCCCAATCATATGTGTGAGACTTTATAAGTAGTTATGCAAACATGTCCCTCTAAAAAAATTTGTTTTTAATGATCTGATGGTTATGATTGATCGACGTCGTAGAAAAATTATACTGACGATGTATATAAATTAGATCTTATATGAAAACTGAAAACAATATATAAGCAAGGTTCAGTTTTGCAATTAAATTAATAACTGTATTAAAACAAATATGTTTTCAATCCAAATAGGCTCTTAACTTCTTTATGGTGCTAGAATCCGAATTGTGAAAAATAAAATTAAGTTGCATGTTTTATTTTGTGTTCTATTACTGTTCAATATATGTTTGGAAGCTTTTAATCTTTCATGAAGGACTGCAGAAAATTTACATGCCTCTTGATGACCTTATTTCATTTTTGTTTTTGTTTCCGTCTTACTTTATTGTGAGCGACTGGGAAGTTTCTTCAACTATTTTTGGTTTCATTCCATTCAAATGAGATGTTATTTGTATTGCCTGTTTTTCCTTATACCACAGAATTAGATGATGGATGAGTCTCTATTTGATGTTGTATTATCATTCAAGTTATGCTCTTACTTTCTCTATATTTCGTGTTGGCCAGGACAAGAATTTGTTAGACGATGTTGACGGGAAGGAATTGTCTTTCAAACTTAACAAGGTGGGCACCTTGGCCAGCTTTGAAGGCACGTCTGGTAAGTAAGAAGAATCATCTGTTGTGACATTATAGATCCTATGTTCTCTTTTTTCGATTTCTTTATCTTGATCTATAAAATGGCATTTTACATGATTGTTTATGGTATGGGTATAGAATGAAACTGATTGCCGTGTAAATTCCCTAATTTTGTTGTCACTATCTTGGCAGGGGAAACATATGATTTTCTCAGCTTTGCTTCCACGGAGCCAGACGAAACAGTATTTGTCTCCTCTGCTACTGAATCAAAAATTGGTATGCAATTTCGTTTAAACAAAAACTCTTAATATAGTCTGAATTGATGAAGAGAGACTGATTATGTTTTGAGTTTCAACTCTAGAACTCCTGGCATAAATGATATCATGGTTCACGAACTAGAAAACATTAACATATCCATTGCTGCACGTTTGCATGGAACCCAACTCTAATAAGCAGAAACCTAGCTTTATTAAGCTGAATCTTAAACAGAACAACACAATCCCAACAACATCCACTCCACAGTAATTTTGAACCTTTTGATTTGTCAAATTATCCGTCAATTTTGAACTTGTTACTCGTTGTGTGTGTTGAGTTGTGAACTTAAGTTGTGATTTGGTCATCACTTTTAAACTGTGATGCTATGTTTGTATATACTAGTCTGGTGTAATCTGTATCACTATCTTGTGACTTGTGAATACTCATTTGGTTTGGTCAGTTGCTTAGGTTTAGATGCTTAAAACAGTATTTTCACATTTAGTCTATGACTTTATCATCTATCTTGTATAAAGCTATTATTGTGAATGTTGAGCATACAAAAAGTAAGCATAGGAGAAATGATGAATCCATTGACATGTAAGAAAGTATAAGATTAGTGACAAATGCACCTGAGTATCATTTACTGAGACGATGATGGTAATTTGTTTTTGTGGAATTGTGGGGTATGGTCATGTGAGTTAAGGTTTTATTGAGAAAAGTACATCTAATGAAAGAGTTCAAGAAAGAACTTGCTTTAAATGAATGGCAATGAACTTGATTTAAATGAAGTGTTTTACTGAAAATTTGGTTTGAGAGAGAACCAATTGACTCAAACTCAATTGTCTTTCTTAACTGGTTTTTAGAATATCAATTAATTCTTCTGCTAAATTGAACTTTCAATATATTTGGAGGGTATGCCTGTATGGTCAGTTTAATATTTATCCATTTTATGTATTGTCCCTGAAGAAACCTCTGATCTGAGGCTTGATTATTTTTGTTTAGTTCAAATATTTCCATCTTTTAATATTTAAAGCAAGATAAAGTGTGTATAAATCCAATATTCATGGAATCTCTATTGTCAATAGCTAGTTCACTTGTGAAAATGAGCTAGATCTTTTTGTTGTAGCCATATTTTTCACACTGTTTGTAATCATATGGATCTGACCTCCTTAGATGATATTGGATTGTTATTGCTCCTTTGCTGTATCTGGCCACTTTTCTTGTCATTATGTCTCACAATACTCTGCTTCTTATTAATGTTGTCATAGCATACTGTTTGAGTTAAACCACTAAGAGAAATTATTTCTCTTTTCACAGCTGGAAAGATTTCACGCCAGGTTTCTGTTGTCCATTACCCTGATCCTAGAGCACTCGAAAAAATTAGTTCAACTAATCCAAACCAAACATTGCAAAATTCTATAGCTGCGGCGGCTACACAAAGTGCTCAAAGACATTCACGTACATCAGCAACCAAAAGTAGCAGAGCGAAGAGCTCAATATCTGGACTTTCTGAACGAACAACTACACCAAAAAGACATGGTGAGAACAGAAGACCTCAACCTGAATCCTCCCGTGGTCACAGCTCTGGCGTTTCTGCAGTATCTTCTGATCATTCTGATGGAGGAAAATCAAAGAGAAGAAAACATACAGAGTAATGTTTGCTTTACTTGATGTATACTTTCTCCCTGGCCTTTTTAATTTATGGAATTAATAGTATTTGAGCTTATGTTATTTTCTTTGTTTCTCTGCTTTTTCATTTTTCAATTGGTTGTATTGCAAAACTGGTGTAACTCAGGATCATAGATTTGGACTTTGCCTACATTCACTGTTGTTCACTTGTTCCATTTTATGGTTCTGCTCGATAATGTTGTTCCTCCTCTTCTGTCCAGAAAAACTATCAAACTTGACCAAAGCAAATATATGTTGACTGTATTTCTTTTACAGTTCCGATTATGTTTTTTTTAAACACATATACCCATTGTGTACCTTCTACGAAAGCATATATTTGCTGATTGAAGAAAGGTTTATAACAGTTGATTGCATATTTGCATCGATCACAAATGGTATTTCAACATCAATTTATACTTTGTATTCAAATTGACAATTTGTTTAATCGATTGACGCAAGTCATACACATGGTCATCTCCGTTTTACAACCTTGGCGATGAGGACTTTCTGTGTGGAATCTTAGGTTTGAATCTGGTTCAACACATTTCCCCTCCTTATGATAAAAATTGTAGTAATTCATTAACTAAATTTAAAATTTAACACTTCATTGATTATGTCTTAACAAAACAAATCATTTAAAATGTTTAAAATTTAAGCGTCTCAGATAAAATAACCATTAATTATATGTCTTAACTTCATTAATCATTGTTGAATTTTGGTGTCTCAAATGAAATAACATTCCTGTTTGCATCCTTTTGGATTCACGTAAGTTTGAAGGACATATCTTGTTTGCTTTCTAAAACACAACTGATTACACGGTTATGGTACTTGGCTACTTGCTCTTTGTTTGTTATAGTATCACTTATCTGGTAATGTTTTCTCAATAAGTTTGTGCACTGTATTTTGTGTACTGTATTGACACCGCATACATCATAAATCAAGTTCAAACTTCAAACCATGACATTTACTAGAAAGCTGGTACAAGCTCTAAGTTTCAAAAGCCTGAATACAAACAAGCAAAAACATCCATGGTTTGGTTTTTGAAGGTCACAATTTGTTTTCCATTGCAAAAATAAAAAATAGGTGTATTTTTTTGTTATTCAATTGAATGTATTTTCTATCCTTTTTTTATTGTCGACAAAATGTATGTATATCAGCTAGTATTCTTGTTATACATAATGTTAGCTTATACGACAATTATTCTTGTTATTCACGGCAAGAAAAGCAATAAATTTTATAAAAAATACAACAATATATAAGACTCCATTGGCTGATTTCATCTGATTGGAGTTGGCTTCATCAAAGAATCACATTTGGGTATTTGCAAGATCCATAACCTTCAAAAAGGAAAACGTACAAAGTATCAGTCAAACATAAAGACAAAAAGACAAAAGGGTATGATCAATATTACAAAATGATTTTAGAATCAAAACATGATTATGACCTCTTCTTCTCGAGTGTATTTTATATAATCATTCAGTTTTTATGGAAGCATAACTAAAATAAATGTTCTTAAAGCAATTAAAAAAAACAACTTACTTGGATCCTCTGCAATTTGAGCGGCGAGACCATTGAAGTTACAAGTTCCACCTACACGCCTAAACTGAGCCCAGTAAGAACTAAACGCATAGCTAGCATGACCAACAACTGAATCGGGTTCGAAACAGGGTTTTCCGGGTTGAACCAATTCACATGTTCGGTTCCCCTGTGAGCAAGCATATGACAATGCTTCCACTACCGCCGTCTTGTTAGCTCCCTCCACCACCACACACCACGCCTTCCCTTTATAATCATCTGGTGGCGGCAATGGTTTATATTCGGACTCTAGCGTCTTTCCAGAAAGGTCAATCTCATAAATACTTGACCCATTTGGATACAATAACCCAAAGTGACGCTCCGTACCCAAACCCGTTTTCAAATTCTCATTATACAAAGCAAATATAAAACATGGAAGTATTGAACCCGGTCGAGCCGGTGTCCCAACCGTAGGTTTTTTCGTAACTTTTTTCACGAAGTTTCTATTATATGTACCGGCATTGTGAATATTCGCACCAATTTGGTCCAAGTCACCATCATTAGGCCAACCTGTTTCAGCGATAAATATCTGAATATCCGGATACCCAAGCCTTTCCATTGCAAAATACACCGCATCCACCATTTGATCAAACAAATTAGTATAAACCAAACCCGTACCAGAATCCGTAACCGTGATGTTATCGGATTCAAAAAGAGCATAATCCAAGTTAATATTAATAGGATCTGAGGTCCAAGCAAAAAATGGATAAACGTCTAAAAAGAAAAAAGAGTTTGTGACACGTAAAAACTCTAACATTGGTTTCATAACACTCAACGCAATGTCATTTCTAAATGTGCCATTTGAAGGTGGAAATGATGTTTGTAAAACATCCATTGCCAAAGGTGTTCCAACTTTGACTTTATGCAAACCAAAGATAGTTAAGGAGTATTTCATTTTGTACATGGCAGGTACAATGTTGGGCCATGTTTGGTTTGTTGTTGAGGAAATGAGTTCATTACCAACAAGGAGATAACGAATGAGTGTTTTTTGGTAGAAGGGTACGAGGTTGGTTTGGACCCATTGATTTGCAAGTGTTTGGTTTGAGGATACGTTTGTTACAAGTTCATTGGGGAGCATGATAGATACTTGGATTCCAGTGTTTTCGAGGGCTTTGAGGATTTGTGGATTTGCATCATAGATTTTGACACGTTTGGCTTTGAGGTTTTTTATGAGAGATACTGAGGTTGTTGGTGTTGGAAGATTGTTTCCTAGTTGTCCATAATTCACTCCTGGTTGTGCTGAGATTTCTGCACCTGCGTGTCAGGTTAAAAATTGGGGTTAGAGGAAAAAACTAAGTTATATCAGAATCTTTGAAACTGTTAGAAACTATGGTAGAGCACAAGAAAAGAGAGAATACTTAAACTGAAACTCAATATTGTATAGAATTGAAAAAGTATAGCTAACTGTAGTGTGACTAATTTCTACTCAGCTACTATATCTCTAATAGGTAGGAACACCTGAATTTAACAACTCTTTAAAAGATTAACGTAGTTTGTACACTTTAACACAATTGAGTGAATGATCAACAAATGCTCTAATCTTAAATGGCCCTCCGCTAGTGGACAACGAGATTGATCCCCTTAAATTAGTTGCTCCTTGAACTAGATACCAAATTTAAGAAAGAAAAGAAAAGATGATTGGACGAATTTAAATGTATCATGTTCTAACTATATCATGGTTAATCACATTCAAGTTCGTGATTAATGAAGTTGAGTATATAAAAAATAAATTGCTAACTAAATCTAACACTTCATTAATCATATGTTTAACTACGTTGGTCATATATAGTGTTGTACCATGTTCTCTGATAATATAAGAAGCTATCTCCATTCGTTTGAAGGTGTAAAATTGTTGGTTTACAAACACAGACTAAATAGTGGTGGGATTAGTTAGTCTCCAAATATGCAATCAAGCTCAACTCCAATATATGAAAAATGAAAATATACCATCTTAGCTTTCTCATGATGCTTCAAGGTAGACAAGATCAAGAATTTTACATTTTAAAAGATGAAAGTTGATTCATGTTGTAACTAAATAAATAAAAATAACTCAAAGTTTGTGATTTTGATTGAGGTATGAATAAGGAGGAGAAGGGAAATGACTTACTTGATATAGTGAATAAGGAAGAGAAGATAAATAGAGAAATCATAACCATAGCCATTGCTTTCATTGATACCGTGTTTCTTGATTAGAGATTTATTTAGATCACCATAACGTGGTTGACTTGTGAGATAAGAAGATGTTGCAAAGGGAAAATTATTGGTAAAAATTAGTCTTCCACTCTTGCCACAATTTAATAATTATTTTGTTTACAGCTACTGATGAGGTGTGTGGCAGACATTTGACCTAAGAAGGGGATGGCATGTGGGTGTCAAGTAAGTCTCATTGTTCAGCCTAGTGCAGGAAGAAATACGACATTGACGTTGACTCCAAGGTCCTAATAATTTAGTATACATGTCAATATGATTGCCAGAATAAATACAAATGGTTTTTATTTTTTTCAATATAAAACTGACGCTTGGGATGAGATCATCCGTCAAATATTTTGTTTATTCAATTAACACATGATATTATACTAACATATAGTAAATTGTTGCAACTAGTGTCCTTTAAATTAGAAGAAATCATCATCACTTTTCCTTCTTATAGATTCCCTCTGTTGAAAGCAATATTTGTTTGTCATGTTGTGAGATCTAGTCTATTCCAATAGACTCAATCTTCATTGTTAAATTTTTTTATCTTTCAAAATATGAAATGAAGTTTCTTTAATACATAAAAGTCAAATTATATCGTAGTTTTACCCTTATACACCTAAAACTATAGTGATAGAGTTAGCGTTTTCTCTCCAATTCTTACAAGAAATGGAGAGTGTGAATGACCATTTAATGTGTGAAATGAGTATTATCGTTCTCTGTAACTCTCATGTTTGATTACAATAGTGTAATCTCATTTGCAATAGTGTGTTATATTACTATTATGAAGTGCTAATTTAAGATCCATAGACTTGTGAATTAATCTTTGACGTGTGTGGATTTTTTTTCAATAGTTGTACCAAATCTTATGGTTCGAGGTGACCTGCTCAGAGCCATTAGTGCAACTATGTGACCGATTTATATGAACATTGAAGCACAAACAAAGTTGGTGGTTGATCCATGTATCAATACTTGTATCGAAAATCTTCTTCACAATATGGAAATTTGACAACATTTCTTATTGATTGTTGTTAACGACAATACAAGTATATATGCAGAATCACGGTTCAATTCGTGCAGTGATATCAAATTTAGAGCTATTGGGGGAACACACTTGAGCTCGTTGATTCGAAGGAATTTGCAAGGTGTACAAGCCAAGGCGCTTACTCATGTGTGGATAAAAACAAGAAGAGAAAGGAACATTTGATATTTTGAAGCAAGTCATGAAAAGAGCAAACAATTATGGCAAAAATGAAGGAAAAAAAGAAACAAGGATTGTGACTTGTTCTGTTTGTTGGATTTAAATAAAAGGGTATTGATTCTCTTGAAAATTGGTAGGTCTTTCTTAGTCATCATTCTCAGAATGGTGTATGTCTTTTCTAAAATGCATTTGGTACTAGTTTTATAGCTAATTTTGGATCCTTTTTTTTTTTTTTATCCTTTTGACCTGGTTAACATTAAACATTGTATCCTTTTTCTAATAAATGTACTGTCTTACAAAAATATTATGGTTTTTACATCTCTCAATCACTAGCTGTTTAAACTATACTCTTGCATTATCAATCCTTCTATGCTTTACAGATTTTTTTCCCCACATATGTTTGAATTACAAAAGAATAATAATAAAATCCATTCCAACACAACCCACTAAACATTTCCCCTGTCAGCGACTCGACTCAGCATAATGCATAACTGTGAAGTTTCCAACTCTAAGGATAAAGGCAAGGTGAACGATAATTGCTGGAAAAATACAACAACAGGTGCAACTATTTCGAATAAATAATAACAATTGAATAATTACATCAATTGGGTGATCAAAAGTTACACCTAGGTTTTATGAAATGGCAAAAACGTGGATTGTCTAGTAGAACTAGAAGGCAAAATTAGGCCATTAAATGGACTCTACATGGAAAGGTTTTTTATAGAACTGCAGCAAAAGAGAAGAAGAAACCACACTAAGAGAAGATGCAGCCATGCAAGCACCAGCAAGCCATGGTGGCAATCTGATTCCAGTAAAAGGGTACAAAACACCAGCAGCAATTGGCATGCCTAAAATGTTGTAACCAAGAGCCCAAATGTAGTTAAGCCGGATACGAGACATGGTCTTTCTGGATAGATCTATGGCTGTAATCACATCTTCCAAGCTACTTTTGATCAGAACTACATCAGCAGCTTCTATAGCTACATCAGTTCCAGCACCAATTGCCATACCAACATCAGCAGCAACCAATGCCGGAGAGTCGTTTATTCCATCACCAACCATTGCCACACTCATTCCTCTCATCTGCATCCAGTTTCATATCATTTTATAACCAAGATGTGTCAATTACATTAGTTCATCAGATCAAATTGAAAAGAAAAAACTGGGTTTTAGCACGAGTTAGACGCCATACCTGCAATTCTTTCACCTTATCAGCTTTTCCTACTGGATCTGTCTCCGCAAAAACCTGATCAATACCAACTTCATTCGCAATAGCAATCGCAGTAGCATGGTTATCACCAGTCACAATGACACTTGTGATGCCCATGGAGTGGAGAAATGATATAACACGTTTAGCCTCTGGCTTTACTGGATCAGATACAGAGAATGCTCCAGCAATCTTTCCATTAATTGAAACTAAAACACAAGTTCTAGCTAGAATCTCATTTTCAGAGATGTACTTCTCTGCTTCGGAAGATATTTTAACATTACAAGCATGCATGAGTCTCTTGTTTCCAACTAAAACTGTTCTGTCACCAACTTTTCCACTTACCCCGGCTCCCATGTGTACCTCAAAATCAACAACATCCGGCACTTCCTCTGGGCAAGAACCAAAATTCTTGCGCAACTTCTTCGCATGCGCCACAACAGCTTTGGCTATTGGGTGTTCACTATTTGCCTGGAAATACGTACATGTAATTAGCTTAAACATTATTGAGGAATTTTAATTAAGATATTTAGATTGGAAAAGCTTCTGTATCATTTGCAATTAGTTTTTTTGTTTTCATTTCAACAATAAACATATTGGGAGCCTGGTTCTATAATATATAGCTCTACCAATATTATGTTGGTCGGTCAGATCCCTTAAGCAAGGTCTTGGTTAGAGCCTTGTGGCTGAAGAAAACGCCCGGTGAGAAGACCCTGTTGAAGGTTGCCCACTAGGTTCTCTGACGAAGATTAGTCATCGATGAAGTCGGTGGATACTTTGTACCTATGATATGGTTAATGTAGTTCTTTCTATGGCAGGATTCAGGAAAGGGTGAATCCATTTCAGATCTATTGCAGTCTTTCCATACATTTGCAAGACGCTGATTGCACAACTCAAACCACGACAGCAACTACAGCCATTGCACCAACCTCTCCTTCTCACTCCAGTAAACGAATATCAAATCAAAATCCGAGGACTAGACAGTATTTAGATTTTTTTCCCCAGATCTCCTAAATGAAAGGCAAAGTACCTTTGTTCTTTGCTTTTTTATATTTACTAGTTACCTATTTCACAAGAAAAGCACCTGAAATTTAACCCAAACAAAAATTCTTGGCTTTTGTGAAATAAAAAACTAAATTTCTCCGCCCAAAACTACTATAGAATGATTTTTTATATTCCTCAATATCTTTTGCACAGGCTCTAAAAACATTAATAAGACTATACAAAATTTCCAGATATCCAAATAACTAATAAGTACAGTATCCAACATAAAAAAATACCTCCACAGAAATTGCCATGTCACATAACACCTCCATAGAAAATTCAGAAAGCAGCACTGCACTAACTACTTCTGGCTTTCCAATAGTTAGTGTCCCAGTTTTATCAAATACAATTGTTCTTATCTGCATTGAAGTCGAGAATAATGAGTAAGAAGGTATCATTTTGATAAAATACGGTGAAATTTTAGGAATGTGTAATATTATCGGACAATCACTATTAGATTATACAAAACATGAACATAGTAGATACAATGGAAAGTGAAACAGAGCAATCTTAGCACATAAAAAAATTATGCCAGTGACAAAGATTTTAATGCAAACAGCATAAATAACAAGACAATGTTGTTTACGTTCAATGTCTAGTTATCATGGTTCAAACATTACAATCCTGATAAGCAAAACTATAGGTAAAGGTTCAGGTGTTGTGTTAAAAATGTAATATTTACAAATTTCCATTTAGTGTACTCTCCTAATTAGAGCACAATTTACATAAAACTCAAGATATGAAGCAGCAGGGAATATAAATATCATTACCTTGTGTGCCTTCTCTAGTGCATCTCCACCTTTGATGAGCACTCCTTGAGAAGCACCTATGCCTGAAGCAACCATGACTGCAGTTGGTGTAGCTAGACCCAGAGCACATGGACAAGCAACAACTAACACAGAAATAGCAAACTGCAAAGCAAGCTCAAATGCATCCATTCCTTTTGGTATCCAATGTTTAGGGTAAAATCCAGCTTTTCCAGGAATGAACCATCCCAGCCAAGTTGTGAGTGCTGCAACTACCACCTAAGGATGCAACCACAAAATAAGCAGCAATTATTGCAATGCTGTTGTCAGTTAAGATTAAAAAATGATGGAGTATCTTTATCATCCCTTCATTTTCAAATATTGGCATATAAACAACATGAAACAGGAAAGTTAATCACAGAACTGATGACATATGCCATTTCTTGAAATACTTTTGAGCCAGAATTCCTACAGCCCAGATATGAAATGATTATATTAAATGCCACGTGAAAGATTAAAAAAATCCAGTTATGAAAATTCATGCCGTGAGCCAGAATTCGTGAACACCCAGTTAAGAAAATTGCCACCCAAAACATGCTTATCATGAAGTGGCTTGTTTTCCATAATCAGTATATATAGTTAAAGGGAATCAACAGTGACAATAATAAGAGGTTAAAAATGGAGTGTTGGCTTGGGATCTTGGAGTGTGCTCCTCCTCAAGGTCTCAGGTTCAATTCTCCCCAGTGCCAATTTGAGTGGGCTAGTTTAGCTTCTTAAAAAAAAAGTTACTAATGGAGGTGATGTTTAGAGACCATCGGCGGAGTCATTGCAGGTGCCAACAACAATGGTGGTTGGATTTTGCAACAACAATGGTTTCTTAAATTTATAAGCGACAATGATAATAGTCAAGTGTAAAATATGAAATATTGGTTTTAAACATTTAGCTTTGACACTTGGAATTTCAATTCTTAGCATCTTTGTTCAGATCCAATATATAAACAACTATAACAGATTTTGTTTTATTCCATGGAATTGGAATAGCTATTCTGGGTTACACATGTTGTGTGGCATAATTAACAGAATTTGACTACTATTTATATTTTATAGATAGATTTATCACCTAGTTTCCTGTAATAAGGACAAATTTGATTTTTAAATCCAGACCTATTTCCTCTCTCTTTGAAATGCAGGAAAACAATATAATTGGAATTGCAAGGTCCAATTCCAATGCTTAATTTCAAATCCAACTCCAAGCATCAACCAAAACAGAAAAGTATAGTTAAGAAAAAATACTCACTATTGGAACAAAAACCCTTGAAATATCGTCTGCAAGTTTTTGAACTGGTGCTTTGGCAAGTTGAGCAGCTTCTACAAGTTGAACAATCTGAGAAAGGGCAGTGTCTGATCCAACATGTGTAGCCTTAACCAACACGCAGCCATTCTCATTGATCGTTCCACTGATAACCTGTTCAACATATTTTGAAAGATTAAAAATGTTCTCACCACTCTATCATGCCACCTTTACATAATTTAAATAACTAAAACTTGGATAAAAAAAAAAGTTAGAGACTGTACACATTTCCCTACACCACCCTTCCCATGAAAAGAAAGGAGGAAGATATCAATCCAATGCGCGTCTCTCTGTTTACAATACATCAGAGTACATTCACTTTCTCACTTTTTGGTTACACCGGGTGTTGGTCATTCCTAATCATAATCTTTCATAAAAATCTCACGAGCAACATCTATGCTCACCTTCTTCATTCATGCGTTTGTCATTAATTTGTTGGATTACGACTTGCTAATCCGTAACATAAAAAAATACAACTAACTAGGGGTCCTAAAGCAGGTATATTACCTTGTCTCCTGGACTTTTGGCAATGGGTATCGCCTCTCCAGTGATCATACTTTCATTAGCATAGCTTTGCCCTTTTATAACAATACCATCAACGGGAATTTTAGCCCCAGGAACAATCTTTATTATGTCGTTCTTTTGTATAAGCTGAGTGTCAATTTCTGTCTCTGATATGATATTTGCATCAGTATCAATTTCTACTAAATAAGCTTTATCAGGAACAAGTTGTGTCAGCTTTCCTAAAGCGTCTGATGTTTTCCCTTTGGCCACAATCTCCAAATATTTTCCTAATAGAATAAAGGATATCAACATGGAACTGGTCTCAAAGAAATCTTGTCCTTGAAATGTATCTGAAGTCAGTGCTTTTATTACAATATATAATGAGTAAAAATAAGCAGCATTAGTGCCTAATGCAACCAGCACATCCATGTTAGCAGATTTTCTCCTCAGCGCATGATATGATCCCGCATAGAACCTAAATAGTAATAATAGCCATTGTAAAATGATTATACAAACCTTTATCTATAGAAAGCAGATACATAGAACCATCTTCTGGCTAATAATTAGTAGTAAAGGCAACAAGAAACTGGGATTAATGTCATTAAACAGTTCATGTAGCAAAAGTACCTTTTTCCAATTATGAACTGCACAGGCGTGCAAAGGATCCATCTTAAAAACAACCCAAGAGTAAGCATATTATGTATCTTATAGTTCAACCAGTTGCCATACGGAGGAAGCATAGGAAGCACCATGGCAAACACGAAAACGGGAACAGAAAACAAGCAGCTTAACAAAAACTGATCCCTATACATGTGAATTTCATTAACCTTATCCCTTTCTCTTCGCCCCGAAGGAGAATACAAAGTTGCTCGATACACCTTGGAGCCACGGCTAGCTTCTTGAACACGATGAATGAGAGTTCTCGGACCTGTAATATCGGGAACATAGCTAACCATAACTATATGTTCTGAAAAGTCAATTTCAACGCGATTTACACCCGCAACTAACTCAAGATAAGACACCAAGACATTAGCATCTTCTTCAGAATCAATCCCTTCAACTTTAAGATGAACTTTATTTGCGTCATTCCCAGAGCTAATAAGCTCAGCTCCAAATCCCGCATCTTCTATCGCTTCCATTATCTTTTCAGGATTGGCAAGGCTAGGATCATAATGCACTTTTGCCTCCTCTAAAGCTAAACCAACTATTGCCCTTTTCACTCCATCAATCATTTGAAGTGCTTTCTCAACAGACTCAGAACAACTTGTACATGCCATTCCTTTAATCCTAACTCGGCACACCGATATATCTTGGTCATGATCATGAACCTCATTAACCCTAAACCCAGTCTCTTCTATACTTTCCTTTATTCTTTTCGCCTACATTAAAAAATAATCCATAATTAATTAAAAACACAATTCAGAACCTAATAGTTACAACTTTTTTCTATAAAAAATCATTTTTTAACAATAAAATAATCACTTCTACAAAGTCATGAACTTTTTTGAAATATTCATAATCACCTATTTGAGAGCGCCCTACAAAGTCAGGACGAAATTGACAACTCTCAGAACAACTTATGCTTTTTAAAAAAATCTCTAAACATGAATCCATAATCCACAATTCAGTACAAACACCTTAACATAACATAACATAACTGCTAGATATGACTATGTGAATAAATCATGAAATTCATATAATAATAATAATAATAAATAACGATGATTTTGAGGCTTACAGTTATGAGTTTAGGAACAAACTTAACGGCGGCGCGGCCATCAATTACCGAAACTGCAATACTTCGAACACCGTTAACATCCTTAAGCGCAGATTCAATAGAATTAACACAAGAAGCACACTTAATATCGCTAATTTGAAACGTAACCGTCTTAACAACAACGTTATCTTCTTCTGTAGACTGTAACAAAGGAATCCTCACATCATCGATTCCATTACCTTCCATAATTTCAATCGAAACAATTGAATGAGTTGAAGAATTTTAGGGTTTTGAAAATTGGTGTTTTGTAGGGAATTTGCTACGGAAAAAACGAGAATAAGAGTGCGTGACTGCGTGCGTCAGTTGGTTTTGGAATGAAGCTGGAACATGCCTGCCTGCCCACTACGTTTAAACTTTTGAAATGCGAATGAATTACTTATGACTTTATTTCCCACCAAAAGTTGAACCTTTTCCGATTCTGCCCCTTTATTCCTTATGCTAGATGAGTGGTTATGGATGCTGTGGTTGTTTTTGTCGATGAGGACTTATTCGGTATTTATGTTTTTTATTTTGTTTGTATGTCATCATAATCATAATGGACGGCAAACCCTAGGGTGTATTGTGAATGAATGGTTAAAAGGGAGTAAAAGTACAAAAAAAGAGTATGGAAGTTTATTGTTACATTTCTACACCATTTTATCACTTCACTTATTTTCTTCTGAAAAAACCACTTCATTTATTTAAAAATCATAATGAGTCCTCCCAAGTTTCTTCCTTAAACCCCAAAATTTCTCCTCCTAATTGATCTTTCGTACAAGATTAGAATTATGTATTTTCAAAATACAAAATTGTAAAAGATAAAAGCAGGAGTGTCATCAATAAAGATAAACATATATGACTTCATATATAATTTTTTATATTTTGATGTTCAAATGATTTTTTTTGGGTATTCGATTGTTTTAGCTAGTATTTTCGATGACATTAGCATACAAAAACACTAACCGACAAAAATTAAGTACCCAAAATATCCTTTGTTTCATATATTTGCTGACAACATCTTTTCCTCCTCGATCTTTTTCTTTCATCACTCTCTCGCACCCCATGCCAAGATGTGAAAACAATACATGGTAGTATATGTAGGTTTTAGATCATCTCTAAGTGTGTTGTGTGATCAAATTGATATGAAAATTTACACAACTATACTCAGGTTCTTCTTGATAAGCGCTCATGTGTAATATGATCTCAAATAAGTCCATATTGCTCCCTTTGATTCTCAATGAAAAAAAATTCATATTAACGTGGTCTCTATATATGTGAAGATGTTTTGAATGTGAAGATGATTTGAAACCCAGTATACAATCACATCATCATTTGAATGTAGTCCTTTAAGTTTGATGTTTGTAACAGATTGATCCTTTAAGTTATTTACGTTACAAATAAGTCCTTTAAGTTTGTAAACGTTTTCGATTTAGTCTTTCTACCACATCATTGTTCGGTTATTAGAAGGACTA
Organism: Medicago arabica; assembly: GCA_946800305.1. Taxonomy (NCBI): domain Eukaryota; kingdom Viridiplantae; phylum Streptophyta; class Magnoliopsida; order Fabales; family Fabaceae; genus Medicago; species Medicago arabica. The sequence goes on along the minus strand of OX326968.1, from coordinate 3,371,746 downwards.
AATCGAAAAAGTTTACAAACATAAATGATTTATATGTGACCAAAATAACTTAAAGTCAATATGTTACAAACCTCAAACTTAAAGGACCTATGGTGTAATTTACCCTTCTCTTTATTAGTTTCTTTCTTTGCATTTAAGTTGGTAAAAAAAAAATTCTTTCTTTTCAAAAATATAATAAGTCATGTAATAAAAAAAAATCCCAAACCCGACCCGGTCCAAACCCATATGCATGGTATTTATAACGATATCCATATCCAAGCCAAGACAAAAACTGAAATCAGTGAGCTTGTAAGAAAAAAACATTCCATACACGATGAAGCCATTTTCAATTTTTCTCGTCTTCGTCCTCTTTTTCATTGCATCATCAGCATTAGGTATTTTTCTCTTTCTCAATTCTTCACGATTCACTCATTCCACTGTGCACATCATTTTCTTCATTCTTCACTTTTTGATCTAAAATTGGATCAGATCTACTTAACTTTTCTCTTCAATTTTTCAATTTCTATAATTTTGTTTTTAGCTTTTTTGTTTTTCTTTCTGATAATGTATTTTTTGTTTGATCGTGTGTTAGTTTCTGCGAAGAAAGAGGCAGATGTAAAGGAGTTGCAGATTGGCGTTAAGGTAAATTGTAATTGTATAATTTGGATTTCAGATTCGTTTATTCTCTTTTGTAGCTTAGATTTTGGATACAACTGTGTGGATCATTATTACTTTTTGCATAAATTGCACTGTTTTTGGCTAATGTCGGATACCAGACACGCCTTTGATCAGAAGTATCATATAGGTTTTTGGTTTTATAAAATGTTAAATTGATCTTTTATTGCGAATCCATTTTCATATTTTAAGCTAATTTGCGTATTGTGTTGCCTCGATGATTCCAAATTGTTGGAACTTGGAAAATGTTTGATTGTTTTTAATTTAACAATGAAATGTTTTTTTTAGAAATATAATAACTTGTGTAGTTATAGTTTCCTTAAGGTTTTAACAAGTATTCTTATACATGCAAATTTTATAAAACAGAACTGAAGAGCTGGTTAAACATGTGTGATCTGTTTATTTTACCTGATTTGAGTTAATTTACTGTAAAAGCCTTGCTCGTTGTAAAATAGCTAGTTCATTATTCAATTTTAAATTACCGGGGTGGGGGATTCTGCAGTGGGAAATTAGTGTTTTAAAATGCTGTGTACACATATATTTGGAGTTTGTGTGTGTGACTCTAGCTTTGAATGATGTAGCTAGTGGTTTGCTGTGATATTGGAAAATACTGCTTGTTATGAAAGGGGAGAAAATCCATTTTTGGTGCTTAACAAGTGTGCTGCCTGCAGCAAGATCAGGAGATAATGTTGACAGATTGTTAATAGGCATAGTAATGAAAATGTTGTGTAATCTGTGGTACACATTAGAACAGGGAAAATAAGAAAGCATGCATCTTTCCCTAGCTATGGTGCATCTAATTTTTATCAATAATAATGCATAAGCAACTATTTTGATTGTGTATTACAGTGAAAATGGGTTTGTGTCCTCTTTATTGCTCACTATTTTTACTCTTGTTCATTTCAGTATAAACCAACATCATGTGAAGTTCAGGCACACAAAGGTGATAAAGTGAAAGTACACTATCGGGTGAGTAATTTCTTAATGATATCTTTCATGAAAATAAGCTTAAGCAGTAACTTCAATGGAATGTTTGTGAGAAGCTGCATGCTTTGAGGAATTTTGTTATTACTTTTACAACCATTTCGTTTGTTCTTGTTATGACTGATGAGGGGTCAATAGTCATGCATTCAAATAATTTTTGTCTCTCATGTTTCCACATATTAAATGTTCACTTGTCTTTGCAGGGAAAACTCACCGATGGAACTGTTTTCGATTCTAGCTTTGAAAGAAATAATCCAATTGATTTTGAGCTTGGTGGTGGTCAAGTGATCAAAGGTAAGCACACAGTCACAAATAAGTCTCGTTCTTTTGAATTTCTGGTTTCATTACCAATAACAGTGATAATGAACTAGCTGTTGTGCTGGCTTTCTCAGTTACTGCAAAATTAAAGCTAATAGTTATAAATTGTATAAAATAAAAGAGAAACTATGCTTTAGACTGTCAAGATATTGCATGCCAGATCATTGTAGCACACAGAAAAGGGTTGTTGATGTAGGAATTCAAGTTCTTGAACTTCTCCCCTGACAAGGAAAAGGACTGATTTGTAACATGTAGAGCTAATTAAAATCTGTGCAATAGAATTGAAATATAACGTTTTGAACTAGTTTATATCTTATATTATTATGCTTAGTAAAAGCCTGTCCAAGAAGAGGGTAATTAGATGGAGGGTAAAGTAGAGTCCTCCCAGAGAAACTACAGACAAAACCATCAAGGATTTAGATTTAAATAGTTTGTCGCCTGGCATGATTGAAGACAGGATATTACAATATTCATTTGATCCATTTAGTCAACCCCTTTATTGGAAAAGGCTTTTGTCGATGTAATGTGATTCTTAGGATTATACTCCTTTTTGGATGTTAAGAAAATTCACACCGTACCAATCTAAGAATGGGAACAATGGCTTTGCCAAAGAATGTGAACTATATGCTAAAATAGCAGATCAAAATGGTAAGGTATATTTTTAAAGCTTTCTAATTGATCCATATTTTATCCTGAGATTTTATCTAACTGAAATAGTCCCAAAATTACTTTAATAATTAAAGCTGATAAAAAATCCATAAAATCACCATGACAGATCAGTCCCATACAAACACAAAAAATACAAATAGATTGAAATGACAAACAAATCTAATGGGGGGTAATACTTGTTGATTTGAACTATTCATATATAAAATACACATATTTCTTTAGATTTTATGTTATTGCTATCAAAGTTTTCTTGCCACCAGATACCCGTGCTATAGTTTACTATAACTTTCATGGGTGTATTTATGCAATAATGCAGGCATGTAATATTTAGTTTTATTACAAATTTCTGGTTTATGATGGGAGATCTTCCAGATAGATGATTACATGATTGCTTCTCCTCTTCTTTGCAGGATGGGACCAAGGATTATTGGGAATGTGTCTTGGTGAGAAGAGGAAACTGAAAATACCAGCAAAACTTGGCTATGGAGAGCAGGGTTCCCCACCCACTATTCCAGGTAATTTATCACGTTGATAATGATAGTACTTAATGCTCAAGAGCCAAAACCTCTTTCGTATTTCAAGTTAGTGAAATTAATGTCCATCAGCGAAATATCTGGCTGCCCTTTTTCCTTAACTGCTATATTGGTCTACAGTCTAGTAGAAGAGTATTTTGATCTTGGTCAAGATAAAAAACTTCTTCACTACTGAATTACATTAGCAGTTTTGGTTTTGATTTTCTGCTTTAGGCATCAGGATATGACTCCACTTAGAATATTAGTGAAAGAGTGCAACATGTTTTTATATTTTTAATGTCAATCTGGATAAATTCGTTTAATACCGTATTACTTACATAAGTTCTCTAAGGATATTAATGATATGCACTCAGCACTTGGTATAAAAAAATTATATGGTCAATCAATAACAATTGTTGGATCACTAATTTTTTATTTTGACTTTAATCACTTATACCTTAAAAGTCATACTGTGGATGATTTGTGTTTGGTTGTCACTAAAACATTTTACTCTGACATTGGTATAACAATAATCTCATTTTGTTAAGGAGGCCTTCTGTTATGATTTTATTTAAAAAAGAAATTTCTCAAAATAGCAGGTGAAACAATGTTAAAATAATAGGTTTCCATCAGTATTCCATTTTTTAGCTTGTATTGCTTTTCTGCATTTTATACATACCCAGGTAACTATATTAATATATGCTTATATACTTGACATTGAGTTGAACCTGCAGGTGGTGCAACACTTATATTTGACACTGAGCTTGTGGGAGTGAACGACAAAAGTTTAAGCGAAGAAAAATCAAACTCCGAACTTTAGACAAATAAAAATAAATGGAAGACTAGACTTTTGGCAATCTTTGTTAGCTTATTATTGTTCCTTAATAATGCTTTCATTACCAAGGTTTCGTTATCTAACTCTAAGTGAGGCTAATTTAGAAAGATTTTGCTGTTGTACCCTATAAGTTAAATACATTTATCTGGTATTTCTTTTAGCGATTAAGCTTTGAAAATTTTCATTGTTTCTACTTTGTCTCTTAATTTCTTGCAACTCATTGGTTACAAGTCGGGTATGATGATAATCCTTTTAATATGCTCAACATGGAAGCCATTCTATAAAATAAAAAATAAAAAAAAATGAGAGCGACAGGGCATATTACTTTTTTGGGTGATTGTTATTTTGGTCGTTGAATGTGCAACGAGGTAATCACATTAGTCTTTAATGTATTGGAATTTTAAAATAGTCTTTGATTTCATTAGTCAAAATAGTCTATAACGTTGAAATAGTCTATCAATGCTCTCATTAACTCTTTTTCATATATGGAAATGACAATAAACAAGTATATTGAGGGACTAATATGATTAATAAAACACTTCAACGTATAATCAGAGACTATTTTAAAATTTTGATACATTACATTCAAGGATCAAATGGCAAAAGGAGAACGAAAGGGCATATTAATAAGAGAAATGATATTTCAACATTTATTTCTCAAAAATTATTTTGACAAGGATATGGGTATTGTCATAAAAGCAAAAGGAGAAAAAGCTTCAAAATACAATGCTTTTACAAAAGTACCCTTATGTGCATGATCCTTTATTAAAAAAATTGAAATGCATCATTTTAAAAGTCATATTGAATACAAGAAAATATATTTTTGTGACACCTATACTGGAAGAATTTCCGTATTTTGCTAACCAATCAACACTGAGGTTAGTTTTTTGAATTATATGATGCAAGACCAAATATGAAGCATGGTCGATAAAACTGGTAATCCTGAGTAGTACCGAACTGCATTCATGACAATCTAACTCATTTTTTCGAGTCAACAATTGAATAGACTCTAAACTATTTGATTTTATGATTGCTCTTGAATGCCTATGCTTAAGCAGAAGAGTGATACCATCATTGGAGGAGAACCCAACAAGCCAATTAACTTTATCGACCTGAATAAGACCACTAGCACCAATTTCTCCACGAGAGTTGCAACTTCCATCAACATTCAATTTCACAAGACATAGTTGTGGAGGTTCTCATCGCACCTCCTTTGTAATCTTTGCATTTGTTCTTTTGCCAAGCAGATAATGATCTATATCCTCATGCAACATATGAATGTATCAAAGCACATCATACTTCTTCTATTGGTTGTCACCTAGGATCCTATGATTTCCTCTTCTTCACACCCACCACAAGGCAGATAGAAAGACTTGAGGAGGTTGAGATTGAAGACCTTCATTGATCCAATCTTTAGTCATCGATGTTGCACCCACCGCAAGGCATATAGAAAAACTTGAGGAGATTGAGATTGAAGACCTTCCTTTATCCAATCTTTTGTCTCGTATATGTAGTTGGTGGCATTATTTATGATTGAAATACATGATTTCAACAGTCATATTTAATTCACGAGAACAAAAAGAGAAACAATTGATATTTTATCTACTATTCAAAATTGATATTTTTAATTTAAACTTAATGATATGTGTTTTTGTGTGTGTATGAGTTGTATTTTCATCATTTTTTAGTTAATTAATCGTAACACTTAAATTCTTAAAGAGGTAATAGTCATTTTGGTTAACAAGTAGCCCATCAATTTTTGTAATAGTTATTTTTTACATAACTATTAGAATGTTTCCTTCAAAAAAAAAATACCCCTTCACGGCTTCACTTAACTGATTATTTTGTTGTATTGAAAACAAACCATATTTCTTCGTCATAATCACACACTCCTTGTATCTCTTTCCAGAATTACTCTCATCGTAGAACTCTTTCGTGCAACCCTTATCTCTACATTTTCTCTACTTTTCCTAAATCATGAACACATATTATGATTTTTGCCCTGGACCTGTACAAGGTGAGTGCATTATTATTTGATTGATACTTGTATTGAATTGTTTTTCTTAACTTGATTACTATTTACAGAAATTGCAAGGCCATTCATAGATTATTTCTTCCCCACTTTTCGACTTGGACAGTTGAAATCACTCCGTAGGCTTAATTCCAGCAGAAATGGCAAAGGTTAGTGCATTCAACGCTGATGTTTTCTTTGGTTTTGTTTTGATTTTTAATTTTAATTTGATTGATTCGTATTGTACGGAATTGTAATTGTTGTCACCTGTTAATTTGAAGACACTCACATTGCACCAACATATTTGATTACATTGAATTATGTTATTTTTTCAAATTATTATCGACGTCGGCGTTAGTGTCAAGTGCTATGTTTGTGTCTGCTGGAAACTGAGAAGGTTATAGTGAGAACTTTGTGAGGAGTTGAGGAGGAGATAATATTCGAGAGAAGAACAATTTCTATTGCTCGAGAGAATACTTTGATTCTTATTTTCTTGCTGCTTGGTTTACAAATGACAAGTTCTCTGTTTTTTTTAGGCTCCAAGATAGAGTTATAAACACATCATAAGATAACATTCTACACACTTCAAAAGAGAGTTCTACACACTTCTCTCAACTACATTCATTTAATACTTCCCATCTAGTTCTACACCACTCTAGAACTTTATTTGGACCGCACCACTTATTAGCTAATTAGGCATCTTGAAAATTATTCGGAAATAAACTTTGACTCTTTCATATGCAAGGATTCAAACTCACCTCATAAAGTTTGGAGACATACCTCTCTTTACTTTTTCTTCACAGCTTCCTATTCCTCTGTAGCGGATGTTGCATTTGAAAGAGAGGTTTTTTGTTTCTCTTGCTGGAATCCTTCAAAATGTCTCTTTGTGCTTTAGATAAGGAATCCTCATCTTGTGATTCCTTATAACCTTTCTGAACAACTTCCGAAACATCATGTGCTCCAAGAAGAGCCTTCATTCTAATGCACCAATTATCATAAGTACTCCCTTTGAGAAATTGAACTTGGAAGGATGCCGCTCCATTGCTCGCTGTGACTAGAAAGAGATTTCTTCTCAGAACATAAGCTCTAATGCCACTTTGTTGGAAAAGGAGAAGGTTATAGTGAGAACTGCGAGGAATTGAGGAGTAGAGAATGGTTGAGAGAAGAAAAATTTCTATTGCTTGAGATGATACTTGGATTCTTATTTTCTTGCTTCAACTTGCTTGATTTACAAATGACAAGCTCTCCCCTTTTTACTGGTTCTAAGGGAGAATTCTAGACACATTATACAATAACACTCTACACACTTCAAGCGAGAGTCTTACATACATCTCTCAACTACATCATACGATATCAATCTTGTTCTACACCACTCTAGAACTTTCTTTGGACTACACCACTCATTAGCTAATCGAGCAACACTTGATTAGTCCAACGGAACAAATCAAGTATATTATCCAACACTTTCTGTGCACATAGTGTATAATCCTTGTTTGACAAACACAAGTTACCTTGTCCTTGCAGGGCGAGTTATCACATGAAGGTATATAGTTGATAAAACCATGAAGAAAGGTGAAAATACCATTTTCATCATCCCACCTAGGTTAGCTTGTGGTAAATCAACTATTTCTCCCGTTACTTCTTCACAATTTGATATATGCAAGGATGGAGGTTTGTTAAAGAAGATACTCAAGGAGGGGAAGAAATGGGAAAACAGTAAGGGTCCTGGTGATGTCAAAGGTATGCATCTTGATGTTTCCATCGTATTTAATTTTATTCCGGTATTTGACTTTGTGTTAACTATGAGCTCCACTCCTTGTGGTATCGCAATTAAGTACGAAGCACGTCTCTTTGATGGAACACTTGTAGCAAAATCTGATAAAGTGGAGTTCACCATCGAGGATGGTCATTGCAATATTGCATACAATTGTTATTAATAGTCTCTTGTATTTTCATTTCTTGGGGAGTCTTACATTTATGTTTACCTGCCATGTGATAGGTCATTTTTGTCTTGCATTGCCAAAGACTGGTAAGAACATGAAGAAGGGAGAAAAAGTGATTTTGACTGTGTCCACAATGTAAGTTGTCTACAAAACACTTTAAAAAATGATTTGTTTTTTACTTTTTAAAAAGTGTTTTATCTGAAAAAACTGTTTTTAAAACAAGTTTTATCTGTTTTGATTTTTTAAATTTTAAATATAAATCGTTACTTTTTGAGAAGACAATGTAACTAGTAATCTTGATATTGTGTTATAGATGGACTTGGTGAGGACGGTTTAGTTCCACCTAATCGAATTATAGTCTCAACCATGTATTATCAGGTTGAGCGAGTATCATTCTTGAAGGTAAATAAATAACTTAACCATAATCTGCAATTGTGCATTAATCTATTTCAATATTGGTTAGTAAAATTCTATCATTGAAAAGGAACACTAACAACTATTTTTTGACAAAATTCATAAGTTTAAGAAGAGAATCTATACTTTGAAAACAAAGCAAGGAACTGCCTTTTACTTTTATAACTATTTCTTTCTTCAATTTCCAATTTTGGTAATTGTGTTTACATTTTTCTACCATTTTTCATATCCCTAGGTTAATTATTTATTATCAATGTTGATTGTCAAACCTAAATTGAATTTCTTGACATAAATAAAATTGTTGTTTCGTTAACTTCCTTGAAAGGAAGCCTTGTTATTGTTTATTTGTAAAGTTACTTTTCTTGACACAATAAAGAGGAAAATACTCAACAATGGTTTTAGGGCTCTGGTGATTAGGGATTCAAATCATTGAAATTACCCTGTGCGAAAAATGTAGCATTGTTTCACGGTGTTAAACGTTACACTTTTTAATAGATAATTTTCATATTCCTCATTTGTTTCCCGGACAATGGTTTTCAGTATATAAATAAGAGTGATGTCTATTATTTTGTTCTTTCTGACTTCTATCTCTAAAAAAAAATTATAGGTTGGATAATGCTGCCACTTTATGGATTTATGCATTGGTTCATTATTCGTGGGAAATGAACACTGAAGAGATGATGAGAAGAAAGATGTCAGGGACTTGAAGTATGACTGCTATATGAGAAATTCATGGTGCAAACATATGTTAAAAGATAATGAGGAGTCAGTCAAATTGAGAGCAAAGGTATGGCTGATGTCTCTCATCTTATGAAAAAAAAATCACTACTTCTCCTCGTTACTAATAACAATCAATAACCGAGTTTTACATAAACAAGCAGGCGCAGGAGTTTAAGGTCAAAAAAGTTATGAAACGGTACTTTTTGAGTGTTGTTCAATTGTTTGAATTTTGGATGTGATGGAATTTTCTTGTAAAATGTTTAGATCAAATACAAATGATAAGATTTCTATGAGAAAGTATTTGAAATTTGGTTTACTTGTCTTTTTATATTTTGGACTTGATGTTTCTTTGAAGTTTTGATTCGATTGTGATATTGAGGTATTGAATCAGTGCTTTGGTTGTATTTCAGGATTTTTCCTTTTTGCAATGTTTATTGGAATCATCACTAGAGTAGACTCAGATAGACATATCTGATAATTTCAAAATTGATTCTTTATGAGGGAATTTGAAATCTTATCCTCAAGACATTTACATCTTAGGGTGATTAAGAATTTCTCCAAAGTTCATACGAGAAATTGCTTCTATCAGAGAGGATAATTGGTTCAAATAATTTGTATTGAATTCCTGACCAGATGGTCCAAAGCTATTCTTCAAATTATACATATTGATCAGACGAAGCAACAACTATCAGGTGAAATGATAGACATAAGACAAAGTGACATTACAGTTCTTCGGTCTAGCGAACTTTTTTTTTTTTTTAAGGAATCGGTCTAGCGGACTTGTTTTCAATTCAGATTAAACAACTCTCTACTTAATCGGTGCAAACAAATTGTTTTCTATTTAGAGTACACTTGCATCAGATGAAGTAGCCTTCTGTTCCTTCTAAATGAAATGGCTTACCACCAGATTAAGCTCAAGGATTTGCTTTTGTTAGTGATTTTCTTCACATCTAAAAATGCTTTGCTTGATTTCAATATCGAAAAGATTTTCTACACATTGAAACACATGTTCGAAAAAATTGTTCTCTCATATACTTTGTTATCATCTAAACCAAAATTAGAGATCATTGTTCTTCAAACAAGCTTGATTCTAAAAATTTCCCATTTTTGTTGATGACAAATACAAGTATTTTGATGAATTTTTTATTTATTAAGAGAGATAAAAATCGTGTGACATTTTTAGGCAATCTCTTGATTGTTTTTTAAATTTTCTTCTCCACTTCGAGTTAAATCAAAATAAGTTCTCAATTTCTCTCCCCCTTTGTCATCACACAAAAAGATGATAAAAAAGGAAAGAAAGAATAAGAGTAATATGAAGTTTACTACATTAAAGACCCGAATGAAGTGCATGAAATAAAAAACTATGGCTTGGAAAGTTTTTCAAGAATAAGTGCAAGGGTGTTTAGAGTTTGAGAATGCGTAGAGATAACATATTCATGCTGCTTGGAAGACATCTTATTAAATTGTTCCTATGTCCCAAGCTGTTTTGGAGTAAAGGAAGAGGAAATAGCTTCAGACCCATGCATAGAAGGAATTTCCAAGCCAGAATGAGTCATTCCCGGAGATGGTTCGATAGTTGTGTTCTTCATGATAGGAATCTCCATCTAAGGAATTTTTGTAGGAGCTTGAAATGTAGGTACAAGAACTTGCATTTTAGTTTCCTACAGAATGAATTCAAGGATGGTATCTTTCACATAAGAAGTATATCCGGAGGAAACTAACTCATTAGGAATATGCACAAATCACAATAGGCTTCTTGATACCTCATGCTTCATGTGCTTTCCGCAAACTCTGTCACCAAAGGTATATAGTTATAAAAAGAAGGAATTCATCACATTTTCCATGTAACATTTCCTAATTCTACTGAATTTATTAGTGAACACAATAATAAATTTATCCGAGTTAGAAATGCAAAGGAAATGGCAGTGGTTTGATCTGGTTGAGGAGGAAATGCATGAGTCAAATGATGAATTAGACCCAATTTAACTATTTTAATAAAAAATAAATAATGTGTTGCATAGTTACATGTAGACTCTATTTTTATGACCTTAATGTGACTTAAAAGAAAGAATAAGAAAATGTGACTCTGTTCAAGTGGATAGAAAGAAGAAGGTAATTCTAGAAGAGGAACTCAAACATATTTCCCAAAACCAAACAAAAAAATTGTGAAGAGAGATAAAATAACGATTGGACATGATAATAACAAAGGATGAATTAATTAAAGAGCACATGTTGGTACAAATACAATAGGTTTTGGGTGGATAGCACAAACTTTGGAAAATAGAAACCTAACATGCAAAAGATTGACAGATTTTAACGGCGGAGGAGGTCCTTTATATTTGAACAAATAGAGGGGTGCTAGTTGTATTTAGATAAACCTCGGGGAGGTCATTATAACTTTCCCTATTAAAAATGTATTGGAGAGTTTGTTCAAAAAACATGTATCGGAGTTTTCCTTTTTATTTGATAATTTCTTGATGTTCAGATGTAACCGGTGTTCAAAATAAAATATAAGTTTTTTGAATTAGTCTCTAACTTGTAAGACATTTTTCAACCGGTCTATGATGTAACACCCCGAAATCCCAAGTATAAAAATTCAGATATATAATCAGAGTATATCGCAATATTCAGGATGTCACATTTCATAAAACTTTAAACAAAATGAATAATAGTTTACTCCTCCTCAATATTCAAACGTAGCAGCGGAATCATAACTCAAAGATCCTTAAAATAATTAGTTCTTGGCACAAAGGCCTCATAAGCATCTCAAAAATTCAAAGTGTAGTTCATAAACGTCATATTCAGTTCAACATGATACATAAAGGAATAGAATTTAATAAACCCCATCCCGTTACATATCAGAGCATTTCCTACAACGCCACAAAGACCTCTCACATCGTCGAACCTATGCTTGGTCACCTGCACTTGCCCACAAGGCGGCAATTCCAACAGAAGGGGTGAGATTCACCACAATTATATTAACATATAATTCAAACATTTATACTTAACAACAAAAATAATCATCACATATAACAGAAACATCTCAACCATCTACATATAATAAATCATCTTAAACATCTTCACATAACAAATCATCTCATAACGTCTTAGACACAAGACTCGACAAATGCAACTCTAACATCTTAAACATCATGCATGTGGTATCAATATTTAAGCTTAAATAAGCTCCACCGTCGCTTTGAGCAAAAGCTCCACCGTCTCTAATTATGCAAATGCATGAACTCGACTCTTTATACTTAAACAAGTTAACACAACATCTTAACATCATTTACGACTCTTGACCGACACATGCAATTATAACAGTACATGGCAGCAGCTCAGCACATTAACACATATTCACAGCACATAATCATCGTCGCAAATATCATTTAAACATCATTCATATAACTCACTTAATAAGCATATAATCATAGATTAACGCCAACAATTAAAATCATCTTAAAGCATCATTACAGATTGTAATTTAGGTCATAAAACATCTCTAATACTATCCAAAGGTCTACCCTCAAAGCCTCGCTCAAAACAGAATTGCAAAACTCAAGTTATAGTGGTCTGAGACCACATTGCTCGCTATGGCGAGTGGTTTTGCTCGCCTCGCGAGTTGCTGCCTAGGATACTGTTACTACTCGCTACGGCGAGTGGTTCTGCTCGCCTCGCGAGTTGCTGCCTAGCATACTGTTACTACTCGCTACGGCGAGTGGTTCTGCTCGCCTCGCGTGCATCAAAGGGTCACTCGCCACGGCGAACTAAGTTGCTCGCCTCGCGAGTTCTACGTAGTATTCTGTTACTCGCTGCGACGAGTGGTTTTGCTCGCCTCGCGAGCGATGCCGTTGTGCTCGCCACGGCGAGTAGGTTTGCTCGCTCCGGCGAACTATCGCAGAACAAAGTACGGGTTCGCTCAATCTCTCGCCAAAACTCATCCAATCTCTCATGTTATGCCTCTAATCTTTCAGAATTACGATCCTAGTGATTAACCTAGGTTTTGTAACACGTTCCTACATCAGATTGCATCATTCTTTCATCAATTCATCAAAATTCATCAATAACCCTAACCTATGAACTCTCTCAAACTCTTTTCCAATTCCTTAGTTAATCATAAACAATTGAATTACAGTAATATAATCGAAGCTAGGCTCACCCTTACCTGGTAAGTTTGCAGAATTGGGGTTCCCTCTTCTCTGGCCACTTTTCTCCCTTTTTGCAAAAGTCTGTAATACGTACTGACTCTTTCTCTAAACCTAATTTCCTTCTTATACCTCTTTCTAATCTCACTTATCCCCAAAACTATATCTTATTATAAAAACAACCCCATCTCTCAAAATTATTATTATTATAACACATCTTTATTTTCATATATATATATATATATATATATATATATATATTAACATCACATATCTTATTTTATTAAATAATAAAATAAGCATCACATCACAACATGGTCTCATACGTCACAAACATCATCAAAATCATATAATATATAATAATATACTATATACTCTAATAAAATAATTAAATAATCAAAGTGGGCGTTACATATGAGATTTTGAACATTTTAAAAAGATTTCTGATTTTACAAAACCAGAAAGTCGGTCCCTATTTTTATAACACTTACCATCAATTTGATATCTATTTTTAACCATTAGTATCAATTTTACTATCGAATTTGGTTGCCGACTCTTAGAATGACTAATCTGAATAAAATTTGAATGTCATAAATCTTTTCAAAATATGACTTATTTATACATTTGGTATCCCTTGTAAACAGGGCTCATTTGAGTTTTGATCTTGTATAAATATATTTGCTAATCCTTCCAATTTTATCCTGCAAGTAAAAATTACTCGAGTTTTGATCATTGAGCTCATAACTGGCCTGTTCATAAAGATCATTATTAAAAACTAAAACTTCCTAATTAATTTAATTGATTAAAACTAAAACCATAACTTTGTAAAACAATATTAAAAACCACAATATTATTATAATTGGCTTGCTTATGAAGAACATTTTGAGATTTGGTAAAACCTCACGAACGTGTAAAATGGAGAACCAAAAAGAAAGAAAGAAAAAACACCAAAAACCTTCTTAATGTGCAGGATAGTAAAGCGATGGTCACCAACTTAGGTGGTGACGATAGTAAGAGAGGAAGTAAGAGAAGCATAGTGGATAGTTGTGCGTTGAAGATATGGTGGTGCGCAAATCCGATGGATTTAGTTGGAAATTTCACGCTAGATATGTCATTAATCTAGCGTCAATGTGTCGAAATTGACGATGTTAGCGTCAATGGGTGGTAGAGAAGGTGGGGGGTCATAAATCTTGATCGGAGGTTGTGTATTGGTGGCGGCGATGGTGGTGAGGGAGAAAAGAGGATAGGACGAGATTAGGAAGGAGAGGGTTAAAAAGAATAGGACGAGAGAAGGAGGAAGAAGGTTAAAGATAATAGGGCATTTTGATCATTTTCACATTGGTTGGTTTCATTGAGAGTGTTTTGGTCCATCCTTAGGAAAAATTTGAGTCAACAATCACTTATCTCAGTCAACACTGGACATGTCAACTAATTGCAACCAGATCAACGAGATTATGAGTTCGAAGACCAAAACTCTTGTGATTAATATTTGTAGGACAAAATTAGAAGGATTATCAAATACATGGACCAAAAATCAAGTGAACAATGTTTGTAGGGGCCAAATGTATAAATAAGCCCAAAAATATTTATAATTTCAAAAGATTTATTTACGGATCATCAAATGTAACTTGTTTAACATGGTTGACCATGAGACATGAGCCTGTAATTTTTTTTATCAATTTTTAGATTGAGTGGATGATGTCTATTCTAAGACAAAGTGGAACTCAAGACTCCTGAATAGTTAAAAACATGTTTACATTTAACTCCCACCTAAACACCAAGACTTGAATCTAAAACCTCAAAGTCAATGTACACATTAAAAGCTAAATTTAGGTTTATGTAATTTGCCCCTACAAATATATCACCTTTTGATTTTAGTCTCTTTAATTTTATATATTTAGTTTTGGTCCTTATAAATATTTTTATTTTATTTTTTGTCTTTTATTTTGAAATTGATTATTGTAACAGGTAGAATATTTGATTGTAGTTTATGCAAAATCCTTTTATTTTTGTCAAAAGAAAAGAAAAAGAGAAAACAGTAATAGTAAATAGGCTAAAGTGCACTTTTCACCCTTTAAGTTTCAAAAAGTTGCGATTTTGACCCCCTATTTAAAAAAATTACAATTTTAGTCCCTTTCGTTCCAAAATTGCTAGGAAGACACCACGTGTCCCAAAAAAGGGGTCATAATCGCAACTTTTTGAGAAGATAAGGGGTCAAAAGATTATATTTCCCTTATGTTAGAGGGTCAAAAGAGCATATTTCCCTAAACATAGAGGATCACTTTTGTCATTTTCATTCATAGGGGGCTAAAATCGCAACTTTTTAAAACTTAAGAGGTGAAAAGTGCACTTTAGCGTAGTAAATATTGATGAAATAGAGGGTGAAAAAAGGAAAAAACCGAAAATTCCAGTATCTAGAAGCATCTACTAAACCCTCGATTCTGGAAACTAACTACTACACACTACACTCACTCTGAGATTTTAGCCATAGAAGTCTCTCGAAACCCTTCAACAAACTCTTTTCAATTTCCATTTATACCCTCCTCCTTCACGCATTTCTCGAACCTTTCGTTCATCACTCATCTCCGCATTCTCTCATGGACGAAGATTTCGATATTCCTGCAGTTGATTCCATGAACGACGATTTCGACTTCGCCGGCGCCGGCGATAATCCAATTCTCAAGGTCGGTGAGGAAAAGGAAATCGGAAAGCAAGGTTTGAAGAAGAAGCTTCTCAAAGAAGGTGAAGGTTGGGATACTCCCGACGTTGGCGATGAAGTTCACGGTACTGTGTTCGTTATTCGTTGATTTAATTGAATTGAATTGAATTAAGCTTTTTCTGATTTTTTTAATTTTTTATGTGTAGTTCATTATACTGGAACGTTGCTTGATGGTACAAAATTTGATTCAAGCAGAGATAGGGGAACTACTTTCAATTTCACGCTTGGACAAGGTTAGTGCATTGGAATGACGCGTTTTAATCTGTCTTGTTTTTATTTTTGTTATTTTAATTGGATAGGTTAATTTCTATGTTTGATTTAGGTTATGTTTGGATATACAATTGTAATTTAGTTAAGCACTTACTGAAAAGTGTTTATCATATCAGTGGTTACGAATTAGTTAATTTCTATATAATGTAACAGTGAATGTAGTTAAATGCTTTCATAAAATTGGGAGCTGTTTTGATGAGTTATCATATGGAGTGTATTGTGTCAAAGTTGCTGACACATATGATTGCATTCAATTAATTAAATTTTTACCAGTGTTTGTGTCAATTTTGTGTCTGTGTGTGCTTGATACTCACAAAGTTAATTACACAAGTTTTTTGTACACTTGCACCACTGCTTGTGTCATAGGATAAACCAAAGCTAGCTGTAAATAAGCTCTTCGATGTGTACAGATTCCTTGACAGTATCTGATTGCAGTCATTGGTTTTTAATTTGAGTAGTTTCTACGATGCGATGTTATCATTGCTATTTTCGAATGAAATTGTATATGGTAACAATTGTTTTGATTTTGGAATTGATATTATGTTTTAACTGGGAATGTGCAATCAATGTTTGACATACATAAGATACCTTGACCGGTACTCTTACTAGTTACGTTTTTATTCATTGTTTGGATGTGTTTCTAAGTAATGTATTGATTTTTCAGGACAAGTTATTAAAGGATGGGATGAGGGTATTAAAACCATGAAGAAAGGTGAAAATGCCCTTTTCACCATTCCACCTGAGTTAGCTTATGGTGAATCTGGTTCTCCTCCAACTATTCCTCCTAATGCTACTCTGCAATTTGATGTTGAGTTGTTGTCTTGGACTAGTGTGAAGGATATATGTAAGGATGGAGGATTGTTTAAGAAGATAGTTAAGGAGGGGGAGAAATGGGAAAACCCCAAGGATCTTGATGAAGTTTTAGGTAAAAATATTACGATTATATTTCATTTGTCATTGAATGACTCTATTATGAGTTTGTGTTAACTATAACATTTTCTTGTGTTGTTGCAGTTAAGTATGAAGCGCGTCTTGATGATGGATCACTAGTAGCAAAATCTGATGGAGTGGAGTTCACAGTGAAGGAGGGTCAGTGAGAACAAATTTTATCATGGCCTCTCCCTCTCTCTTGTTTTCTATTTTTCTTATATTTGATGTCTAATATAATGTTCACCATGAGACAGGTTATTTTTGTCCTGCATTGTCAAAGGCTGTTAAAACTATGAAGAAGGGGGAGAAAGTGATCTTGACTGTGAAGCCACAATGTAAGTTCTCTACACAACAATTTGGGAGATGTTTATATAACATTTTTCTCTATGAAGGTTTTCACTGGTAATCTAGATATTAATTCTTTTCTTTATTCTGTAATAGATGGATTTGGTGAAAAGGGCAAGCCAGCTCATGGTGATGAAGGTGCAGTTCCACCTAATGCGACATTGGAGATTACCCTTGAGTTAGTTTCTTGGAAGACTGTTTCTGAAGTAACTGATGACAAGAAAGTTATCAAAAAGATTGTCAAGGAAGGAGAAGGATATGAGCGTCCAAATGATGGAGCTGTTGTAAAATGTAAATTACCATCGATGGATGCTAGTGATGGCTCTTTTCTTATGCTTGTATTGTAATGTATTTAGTACATGGATTTCTGATGATTTTCCTCATTTTGCATCTTTGCAGTGAAAATAATTGGTAAGCTTCAAGACGGCACTGTATTTTTGAAGAAGGGCCATGGCGATGATGAAGCAGAGCTGTTTGAATTCACAACAGACGAGGGTAATTATTGAATTGTTGCAACTGTTCACTGTCTCCCATTAATCTGTTTTTATACCAACTAATGAAAGTGAATTTCTGTTGTGTTGAGCAGAGCAAGTGATTGATGGGCTTGATAGAGCTGTAATGACTATGAAGAAGGGTGAGGTAGCATTGTTGACTATTGCACCTGAGTATGCTTTTGGTTCATCCGAGTCTCAGCAGGAATCGGCAGTGGTTCCTCCTAATTCAACCTTATATTATGAGGTTGAGTTAGTATCATTCATAAAGGTAAATGAATAACTTAATGATATTCTGCAATTCTCTATTGATATGTTTCACTATTGGTTAATGCAATTCTATTATTGAAAGAAACATTGACAATTGTAGTTTAGTAAAATTAATAAGGTTAAGAGATTGACAAAGCATGGAACTGCCTTCTTTTTGTTTATTTATTATTTCTCTCTGGTATTCCAAGATCGACGTTTTTCTTTTCATTTTTACACCATTTTATCCTGGGTTATTAAATTGTTATCTGTATTGATCGTCAAGCTGTGATTGGATTTCTTGAAATAAGTAAAATTGCTGTTTCCTTGCCATCTGTGCAAGGGAAGATTGCTAATCCAGAAGGCAAATGCTTACCTTTGCTTTTAGGGCTCTAGTTAAAGATTTAAATTATGGAAAAGTAGCATTGGCTAGCAGGGTTAAATGTTGCACTTCTCGATTAATAATTTTCAAATTCCTCGGTGTTTTCAGGACATTCTTCAGAAGGAATTAAATAACATGTTTTATTTTTTTCCCCAACTGCCAGCTTTCTCTATGCACTAATACATTGTCCATTACTTGCTTTAGGATAATTGGTTAATGCAATTCTATTATTGAAAGAAACATCGACAATTGTAGTTTAGTAAAATTAATAAGGTTAAGAGATTGACAAAGCATGGAACTGCCTTCTTTTTGTTTATTTATTATTTCTCTCTGGTATTCCAAGATTGACGTTTTTCTTTTCATTTTTACACCATTTTATCCTGGGTTATTAAATTGTTATCTGTATTGATCGTCAAGCTGTGATTCGATTTCTTGAAATAAGTAAAATTGCTGTTTCCTTGCCATCTGTGCAAGTTGAAGATTGCTAATCCGGAAGGCAAATGCTTACCTTTGCTTTTAGGGCTCGTTAAAGATTTAAATTATGGAAAAGTAGCATTGGCTAGCAGGGTTAAATGTTACACTTCTCGATTAATAGTTTTCAAATTCCTCGGTGTTTTCAGGACATTCTTCAGAAGGAATTAAATAACATGTTTTATTTTTTTCCCCAACTGCCAGCTTTCTCTATGCACTAATACATTGTCCATTACTTGCTTTAGGATAAGGAGTCATGGGACATGACAACTGGAGAGAAGGTAGAAGCTGCGGGTAAGAAGAAAGAAGAAGGAAATGCACTGTTCAAAACTGGGAAATATGCAAAAGCTTCTAAAAGATATGAGAAGGTAACTGTAGATACATTAGTATATTTCACCCTCATCTTCAAACCATGTAATTGAGACATTTTTTCTTACACTGAACGGTAATGCAGGCAGTGAAGTTCATAGAGTATGATACTTCCTATACCGAAGAGCAGAAGAAAAGTGCCAAAGTCTTGAAAATTGCTTGTAATCTGAACGATGCAGCATGCAAGCTGAAGTTGAAAGACTATAAACAGGCAGAGAAATTGTGTACAAAGGTACGCATGATGTCTCCCATCTTGTAGGATATCACTGTTCCTGTTAACCCAAAAATAACTGATTTTTACCTGGACAAGCAGGTGCTGGAGCTTGAGAGCACAAACGTGAAGGCCCTCTATAGAAGGGCTCAGGCATATATCCAGTTGGCTGACTTTGATTTGGCTGAATTTGATATCAAGAAAGCTCTTGAGATTGACCCTAACAACAGGTAAATGTTCTAAATATAAGTTACTTTATAAAGGGGTAATTATAGACTGTGGTTCCAAAATAGACTATTTGTATCATTGGCTAGGATTTCTAAACTAAAATTTATTATGATTATTGAATCAGGGATGTGAAGTTGGAGTACAAGACTTTGAAGGAAAAGGTGAAGGAGATCAATAAAAAGGATGCAAAGTTCTATGGGAACATGTTCAGTAAAATGACGAAGTTGGATTCTCTTGACATTAATGTGAGTATTCCATCTTTTATTGACTCATTATGCTTTTTTACTTCTGGATGGTGAATATGATTTCAAGTTGAAGATAATATGGTTTAAGTTGTTTATCTCTCTGTTTAACTTCTACATTTATATAACATGCAGAAATCGGCGCCAAAGGATGCTGAGCCCATGAGTATTGACAGCAAGGCGTAGAGCACCATGACAAATTCATTAATATCAGTTTTAAGTTATTGTTTTCGACATTTGATAGTTGTAATGGATTTTAAGGCATGTCATTTGGGACAATTTGTTCTATTGTCATGAGTAGGAAAAGTTGCGTTGATGAATTGAGTTACCGAAGCTGTTTGACATTGTAGACTTTGCATTATGTAGTGGAATCATTTGGTCACATTCTTGTTTGTGTCATTAAGTTCTGCTATGCAAATTTAGTTAAGGGAGCGGTAAAAAAGAACTGTTGGAAATTTTCTGAATACTATTTGTACAAGTGTAGAACAAATGGAACATTGACATCGGCAGAGTTGTCACTCGATATCCCATACAGTAATTTAAGCCTTGAATTTGTTTGATCATATATCTTCTCAGGTCATTCGTCGGGCTATGCCAACATAAAACAAAAAAAGAACTAAATATATTAATAGTTGGTGTTCCGTAAGTGAAAGTAGTATTCAGTGGATTAAAACTTAGTCGAATTCTCAAAATATTGGTCAACAAGAGCTATCTTAAAGGCCAAGTAGACTTAAAATAATTTATCTCCTCTCATTCCTTTCATATTCTTTTGACCGGTAATGAAGCCAATTATAAAACCTTAAAAAGATCAACATATTAACGTTTATAAATTATAGAAGCATTTGAGAGAGAAAGAGAGAGTCCATATATGGGGTCTAGAATGGAATGTGACAATATGTGGCTGCACAGTTCCGTGTAGTGGTGGTTCCACTTGCAAGTAATTTCTTTTGTTTTTCGTGTTCTTTGTTAGTTATATAATATCTTCGTAATAGTTGGTTTTACATTTTTTTTTAAATCACAAATGTTATTAATTAATTGTTAGATTGGTTTTTCTTACGAGTTTTAAATCAATTGAGCTACCTGAACATTAGTTTTTCTTTTGAGTTAAGATTGAATCTAATGTTACAAATGTTACACTACAACTCATTATCGGTTTTAAATCTTTTGAGCTACCTAAACATTGGTTTTTCTTCCTTTTAATTTGAAAAAGCCTAAGACGCAAAGAGTATTATGGATTTTTTTTTTTTTTGGTTACAGGTGCAAACTAACAGCAAAAAAAAGAAACAGAATAACAGAAAAGAAAACAGCAGAGAGAAAACGGCTAAGGCCTAGAGAAGTGGGTGCCCGACGCGTCGGTCTTGAGCAGAGGAAGAAGGTCAGCAGGTGGCGAGGGGTGCATGATGAAAGCATCTGCGGAGGTGGCTCCCATCTTAGCCATAAAGTCGGCACATTGATTTCCCTCTCTTAAAGTGTGATGAAGAGTGAAGTTACGGTTACCAAACAAATCCTTAATATCGTGCAGGAGTACGGCATAGATGTGATACCTTGGAGTGTCAATCGTGATGAGATTGATGGAGAGGAGGGAGTCCGACTAACAAACCAAATCGTCCAGCCCCATGTCAATAGCTAAACACAAACCACGGTGAATTGCGGTGAGCTCCGCCAATAGGATATCATTAGAATTGTTGATGTATCCTGAGAATCCGGAAAGGTAGAAACCATGACAGTTGCGGATAATCCCTCCGAAACCAGCACGTAAAGGGGTGCCTAAGCAGCTGCCATCGGCATTAAGAATGGAGCCCATGTGATTGTTACAATTCCACTTAACGAAGCGTTCCGGTTGGGCAGCTATGCTATCACTTTGAAGACTTTTCCTAATGCCATCTGCTGTGGTATAGATGTTGTTACAAATGCGGAACAGGGACCACGACTCATTATTGAGGCACATCAGGTTACGGTACCTCCAAACCCACCAAAGACCAGCAAGGAAAAGCTAACTTCGAGGGCCAGAAGCGGCAATATTAACCCAAACATAAACATTTTCACCAGAGAAAAAATCATTATCGGTGAAGCCAATTTTGTTCCAAACATTTCTTGAGAAACGACAGTCCCTAATGCAGTGTAAAGGAGTTTCATCATCTTCGCCGCAACGGGAATAGGTTGTCGAAGAAGCCATGTTTCTATGATGGAGCAAGGATAAAGTGAGTGCAGCATCATGACAAATTAACCAGATGAAAAATTTGACTTTTTCCGGAGCATGTAACCTCCAAATCCAGGACCAAGAGCGGCGAGGGGTGGTAGCGTCAGCGGTATCATTCAGAGAGAGGAGCCAATCATATCCGCTTTTAGTTATGTAATTGCCATTTTGATTTTTAGCCCAAATGAAAGAGTCTTCGACAGAGGCATTAAAGCTGAAGTGAGTAGTGTTGATGAAATCTGTAAAATCTTGGGGAAGATGAGTGTAAAGAGCCTGAGTGCGGAGACCATTACCAGAAAACACATCTTTAACAGATAGATGAAGGTCATGAATGTCAATGATTTGCACATGATTACCAAGAGGACCCTGGGAGTGCCAATTGCTGAACCAAAAGGAAGAAGTGCCTGAACCCGCGCGCCAGGAATAACCATGCTTAAGTATATTTTTAGCACGGACAATAGAGGACCATGTTGGAGAGGTGTTGCTGTGAAGCGTTGCATGGAGAAAATTCTGACCCCCCGTGTATTTATTAGAAAGAAGATTCACCCATAATTTGTTTGACGATTGAACCATGTCCCACACAAGTTTACCAAGGAGACTAGTGTTGGCTTCTCTTGCTGTACGAATGCCCAAACCACCAAGATGTTTAGGGGTAGTAATCGTGTTCCAATTGACCAAATTGATGCCTTTGTTGTTGGTGCCCTTCCAGATAAAATTACGAGTTGTTTTGTCTATACCATCACAAATATTCTGTGGCAGCCAATTAATTTGCATATAGTATGAAGGAATGGAAGATAAAACTGAGGATGCTAGCGTCAATCTTCCTGGTTTGTTGAGAAGTTTGTTCTTCCAAGAAGCTAGCCTAGCATGCATTTTGTCAATGATAAAATCAAAGTCACTTCTCTTTGGCCGCCCTTTGATGATGGGGAAGCCGAGATACTTTTGGAGGGAGGGAGTACTACGGATGCCTGAAATAGAAGTAAGACTGTTGATTTTCCTTTGAGGAGTACCTGAAGAATAAAAAGCTCTTGATTTGGAAAGGTTAATCTTCAAGCCCGAAGCAGACTGAATCTATCAAATAAATCAGTGACAAGGCGGATTTGAGCATTTCTAGCTTTGATGAAGAGGAGGACATCATCCGCAAAGAGGAGGTGAGATAATTGAGGCCCTGTATTGGTGATTTGGATAGGTTCCCAATTTCCTTGAGAAACGGCAGTGCTAATAGCAACAGAAAGCTTTTCCATACAAAGAATAAAAAGGTAAGGAGATAGCGGATCACCTTGGCGAAGCCCATGGGAAGGCTTGAAGGGAGGCAATTTGTTACCATTCCAAAGAATAGAGAAGGTAGGGGATGTAACACAGTGCATGATCAATTTGATGGTGATATCCGGGAATCCGAAGTCCTTTAAACAATTATTAAGAAACTCCCAGTTGACATTATCAAACGCTTTTTCCAGGTCCAATTTAAAAGAGTATTATGGATTTCATCTGAGTCATATAAAATGATTAGTTTACTAAAGCAAAAAAAATCAATATATTATAACTACTTACGTTTATAAATTTTAGCTCAACCAATTAAATCTCAGTTTTTATAGTGTGTAAGTTTTTAATGAGATTGTCATTTTATTTATCTAAAAAAATAATTATAACTATCTATGATTTATTATGTTTGTGTATGCCATATCAATTATTACGAACCACACATATGATATCAACTATTGATTTCTTTCACAATATTAAATATGATTCACATTACTCTCAAAAGTAAATTGGCCATTGTAGAGGGGTTTGCTCTTTGATTTTGGTAGTAAATTATGTGTGACGATCTCTAACTCAATTCTTCTGAGTTAAGATTGGATGTGTGATGATGATGAGTTGGAGTGTAATATTAGATCATTTTGTAATAATTTAAACCGACAATCTCTAACTCAATTCAAGTTGAAGTGTTCGTGTCAATTCAGTGGTTGATGTAAATTAGATTCAATCTTAACTTTATTCAAATTGAAGTGTTCGAGTCCAGCTTAATTTAGCTCTTTAGAAATCTGAACTGTTATAGAGTTACCGAAGATTATGCTATTTTATTAGTTTATACATGCGATGTTAAAATTGTGAAAATGATTTCTACTGGTCATAATTTCTAGTTTTACCACACATGAAGTTCCATGTGTAGAGGTCTGGCTCAAAATGTTATTCATCATGGCATATGCACGACTTTTGCTAGGTTTTTTTGCAGTTGAAAATTAAGCATGTACTACGAGAATGCATGCATTATCTATAGACTCATTGGGTTTGAATGTGATAATTGCACATTACATAATATTAAAATTTTAGACAGTTCAAATGCTTTGATTGAATTCATTTCGTTTGTAAATACTTTTGTTTGGGTAGAGTAATAAAATTCATTCTTCAACTTCGCAGGACTATTTTTATAAATTTTAAAAAAAATTGGGTCAAAATTTGAAGAATGAATTTTAAAATATTTACAAAAATATTTGTAAAATTCAATTTCAAAGTGTGAATATTACAAAATTCTTCAACTTTGATGAAAACACAATTAGCAATGAATTTAATCAAGAAAACAAGGAGCTTGAATTGACATTGACGTTTTTCTAAGAAATATTTTTATATAAGATAATGCTCAAGTAAATAATAATAAATAAGTAAAACAACTTGAACAGTCATCATCAATACATGAAGAGAAGAGATGAGATGCATTGTGATTTGTGGGTTATGGATGACGCAAAATATATGCAAATATTGTATTAAAGAAAATGCTACTATGTCTTTGTTTCAAATAATAATTGATGATCACATACCTAAACTAGTAAAAAAATTGAAAAATGAGTTAAGTTGGCCGCCCCGCCTTGTGCCCGCCCCGCTTTTTCATTGATTTAAGCGGGACGAGCCAACTATAAAAAGCGAATTCAAACTTCGACCCAATCCACAAAAAATAACAGGTTAAACGAGCCGACTCAGCGGGTTGGTCCCGTTTTGCCACCCCTAAGAGTTAGTTCCGATAAATTGAGAGGCTTCAGAGCAAATATAAGGGACCTATATAGCATTTGGGTTAAAAAAAAAAAAGAGGGGGAGAGAGAAAGAGAGAAAATTGGGCTTTCTTTGTGAAATGCATGCATGGAGCGGCAACCCTAAAATATAAAAACAAGACATTAGGGTTTATGTTTTAAACATTTTTGTTAGTTATCAAGCATTCGACATTGTGAGAGACAAGACGAGTCCGCCTTCATTCTCAAACATCGTTCAACATGGGTAGATATCTTTCGATCAATCTCATACTATTTTCGTATTCAATTTTCTCTAATCAAATTCGTTATTATTGTTATTATGAATCAGGCATTTCCAGAGATAATAGGGACAAAAGGCTTGCAACTGGCGGCAAGAGGAAGGCATGCATTAAGAAGAGAAAGTGTGTTTTTCTTAACCTTTTTACTCTTTTCTATGTATCATTTATTTCCACATTTTTCATTTTGTTACTGATATTGGAACTGATGTCTGTGTTTAGATTTTTGCTCCTTTTGATTTTTACGATTTTGTTACATTGTTTTGTTGTGTAATTCATTGTTCTCAATGAATATGGAATGCAATGAGAAGCACTTGTTTTAGGCCCACAAACAAAAAAAATATTTTTCATTAGATTTTATAAACATACAAGATTTAATATATTAAAACATGTTCTATTCCTCACTTATTATTAAAAATTATTGTGACATTTTTGTGTGTGGTTGGTTCGTTATGGTTTATTATAATGTGGAAATTGGAAATGTTATATCATGTTTTATGAGCGTCAATTTTTGGTTTTTAGATTATGCTCTTTGGGGATGGAAAAACAAAGATTATAAATTTGGACTGACTTTTCACTCTGCGTTCCGCTCCTTTGTTTTTTCTTTATTTTGGAATATTAGCGAAGATGGACTAAAATTGGTTGTGACATTTTTGTGTGTGGATGGCTTAGATTTTATGGTTTATTTTGATGTAAGAATTGGAAATGTTATTTTATGGTTGATTTTAGTCAATTTTTGGATTCTGGATTATGCTATGTTAATCGAAAAACAATGATTATAAATTGGGACTGATAATTTAGAATATGCCTCTTATGCAAAACAGCAAAACTGGAATGGACTACATAGATTTTGGGCATTTTTAGGTGTAATTGCTATCATTTTTTTTCTCACAACGCCATGGTTGGTTTTATAGTTATTTCATACTAGATATCACAATCACATATCTTCTGATAATTAATTCGTCAGGTGTGAAATCAATTGACAATTGAGCTCTTTTTATAGTTATTCTCCATGTTACATTTTTTATATGCCTAATCTTTGTACATGAATGTTTTGAACCGTGGTCCTAATTTTTTTTTGGTCAAGTGAACCGTGGTCCTAATTTTAATTCTTATGATTCTGTTTGAACCAAGATATTTTGATGGTTTTATTTAGGTATGAGCTCGGTCACCAACCAGCTAACACCAAGCTATCAAGCAACAAAACAGTGAGGAGTATTCGTGTTAGAGGTGGCAATTTGAAATGCAGAGCTTTGAGATTGGATATTGGAAACATCTCATGGGGAAGTGAAGCTGTCACTCGGAAAACCCGTTTGCTAAATGTGGTTTACAATGCTTCCAACAATGAGCTTGTGCGAACTCAGACTCTTGTGAAGAGCGCTATTGTGCAGGTTGATGCTGCTCCTTTCAAGCAGTGGTACCTTCAACACTATGGTGTTCAAATTGGTAGGAAAAAGAAAATTGCTAGCAAAAATGATTCTGCAGTGATGTTATTGGATTTTCATCTGCTTATTTTTTCTTTTGTCATGTACAGTTTCTTTACTATTATTATAATTTTAGATCAGTTCATCACCTACCGCATTTTGTTCCTTCATATTAAATATTTCTTATTTTAGTATTATTTATTTTCTTGTTTAAGAGTTATTATGTTACTCCTAAAGTAAAGGAGTTGACTTTGTATTTTTCTCCTATAAAAGGAGTCATTTTCTTCTTCATAATAATATGACAGATATTTATCACCCATATGTTTTTCTACATGGTATCATGAGCTCTGCTAGGGTTTGGGTGATAGTGTAAAGTTTTCCCTAACTAGTGGGGTTCGGGGCCAAACCCTAACTCTCTCTCTCTCTCTCCCCGCCATGGTGGACCCTACACTTATCTTGTTTGTTGGGAAGAGACTGCTGCACTTGAAACCTGAAAAGTTTAATGATTATGCATGTAAAACTCAAAGCGTATGGGGTTGCCACACTAACCTTTAGGTTCGATTCGCCCCACCAATAACTGTGTATTAGATGCAATAAGGAATGACTGGCGAATCCCCTTCAGGATACTATGAGTTCCTTGACGTGTATTGCACAACCACACCAAGCGTATCTCCTAACAGTATTTTACAGATTTATGGTTCCAGCAATTCACTCATGCATTAGAGAAGACACCCCTTTGACAAAATTCTGTCCAAAGTTGTGTGTTGCAATCTATTGAACTAATGCCCAAATATCAAGTATTTATAGTGCATTATATGACCCTTCACATGAAAGAAGACACCCCTTTGACTTGAATCAATGTTATGGTTCATTAAACACCCTTTTGCCAAAGGTTATGACCATACACACTTGAATCAATGTCAAGGTTCATTAAGCACCTTTTTATCAAAGGTTATAATGTATATGAAAGGTTCTCATGAAGAGTTACAACTTTTGATCTAAAGTGATTCCATGATTTTGGAAATCACCAACAACCCCCCACCATTTTCAAAATACTAAATCTCATAAATCCGGAAATTCCATGCCTTCAGATAATGGTATCTCACGATTTGAACCATTACTTAGTAAGTTAAGTTTTCACTCATTCCTAAATAGTATGGTAGGCAAGCTTTGAACCAACTATTCATTAGAACAAGTGTGCATAACTTACACATAGAATCTCGGTACCGTTGATAAAGAAACTTGTAAAATGACACATTAAGAAGGCTTTGTGTCATATATCCCTTTTCATGAGAATTTAAGAGTCAAGCCCTTGAACTCCGTGAAGCGGCCAAACTTCATTCTCACATAGGTAGACTATATCGGGAATGCCCCATAAGTATGCACTTAAGCAAATATATGCTATATGTCCATTAAGAGGAAAACCTCATCCTACCTTTTTTTTTTCTTTCCTTCTTATGGTCCAAGTACTTTTACCCTTGGGATGTATCTATTGTCAAGTACTACAACTACTCTAATAGTGTACTTTCACCATTGAACCCAAGACTTGATGCTACTCAAGTGTGGGTTGAGTTTCCACTATTGGTAATCAGTTAGATATGGGCTTGAGTCCCATCCCCAATGATGTCTTCAACACCATATCCTTTGTCAGACCTTTTGTCAAAGGATCTGCAAGATTCTTGTCTGTTCTTATGAACATGATGGAAATTACTCCATTAGAAATCAAGTCTCTTACATAGCTATGTCTTAAACCAATATGCCTTGATTTCCCATTATAAACTTGGCTATAAGCTTTTGATAGTGTGGATTCACTATCACAATGTATGGATACTGGCGCCATTGGCTTTTGCCAAACTGGTATGTCATACAATAAATTTCTTAGCCATTCTGCCTCTTTACTCCCTGCAGACAATGCAATAAATTCTGCAGCCATGGTGGAGTCGGCAATACATGTTTGTTTATTTGAACCCCAAGAAACTGCACCTCCACCAAGGTTGAAGATCCATCCACTTGTGGAAGCATGATCTTCAACATATGTTACCCAACTAGCATCTGTGTATCCTTCCAAAACAGAAGGGTCTCCACTATATGTTAAACAATAATTCATTGTTCCTTTTAAGTATTTTAATATTATTTTCACAACGTGCCAATGTTCTTTACTTGGATTGCTAGTATACCGACTTAACCTTCCAACATCATATGTTATATCAGGTCTAGTACAAGTCATAGCATACATCAAGCATCCAATTACTTTAGAATATTCAAGTTGTGCCACATGACAACCTTTGTTTGGTTGCAAACTGACAGTTTGGTCAAATGGGGTAGAGATTGGTTTACAATCTAAGTGATTAAATTTCTGAAGCACCTTTTCTATGTAATGAGATTGGGATCAACATGTCATCTACATATAAGCAAATCATGACACCTTTTCCATTTTGGAATTTACTATAAATACACTTGTCAGATTCATTTATGATGTATCCGTTGGCTAACATAACTTGGTCAAACTTTTGGTGCCATTGTTTGGGTGCTTGTTTCAACCCATATAAAGACTTAGTTAATTTACACACTTTATCTTCTTGACCTTTGATCACAAACCCTCCCGGTTGTTTCATATATACCTTTTCATCCAACTCTCTGTTTAGGAAAGCAGTTTTAACATCCATTTGATGGATTACAAACTTATGGATGGATGTCAGTGCAATTAGTATTCTGATTGATGCAATTCTTGCAACAGGTGCATATGTATCAAAATAATCAATGCCTTCTTTTTGTGTAAACTCTTTAGCAATTATTCTAGCCTTA
This sequence comes from Medicago arabica, assembly GCA_946800305.1. Classification (NCBI taxonomy): domain Eukaryota; kingdom Viridiplantae; phylum Streptophyta; class Magnoliopsida; order Fabales; family Fabaceae; genus Medicago; species Medicago arabica. Next base: position 3,341,913 of record OX326968.1, on the reverse strand, counting down.
AATTTATCAATGGTACCATCCACTTTCATTTTCCTTTTAAATATCCATTTACAACCTATCGGTTTGGATCCGGGTGGGAAATCTACCACTTTCCAAGTTTTATTACCCATAATTGAATCCATTTCTTCTTGAATAGCTTCTTTCCAAAAGGCTGAATCTTGAGATTTTATAGCCTCTTCATATGTTATCGGATCACTCTCAAGGTTAAAGCAAATTGGTCCATAACTATTTATGGATTTACCTGTTCCTTCTACAAGAAACATGAAGAAATCAGATCCAAAATCTTTCTCTTTCCGGATCCTCTTACTTCTTCTAAGTTCTGAACCATCCAATGTACCTACATTAGATTCATTGTTTTCTAAATTTTGTACATTAGAATGAACAATATCCTTGGAATAAGAAATTGAGTTAAATCTATCTTCTTGAAAAATTGCATCTCTTGACTCAATTACTGTATTAACAGAATATGAGTCATTCGATTCAATAGTCAAGAATCTGTATGTTTTGCTATTTTCTGCATAGCCTAAAAATACCCATTCAATTCCTCTTTCACCCAATTTCTTTCTTTTTGGTTCAGACACTTTCACAATTGCTCTACAACCCTAAACTTTTAAATAATTAAGAGTCGGTTTCCTTTGTTTCCAAAGTTCATATGGGGTTATTTTGTTCCTTTTGTTTGGAACTCTATTGAGGATGTAACATGTTGTTAGCATTGCTTCACCCCAATATCCTTTAGATAATCTAGAATAGGACAACATGGCATTAACCATTTTTACCAAAGTTCTATTCTTCCTTTCTGCTATTCCATTTTGTTGTGGGGTGTATGGTGCAGTTACTTGATGCACAATACCAGTGGATTCAAAATAACTCGGATGATAGAACTCTCCTCCCCTATCACTTCTAAAGCATTTAATGAAAGTTTCATGTTGAAGTTCTACTTGTGCTTTGAATATTTTGAATTTATCTAAGACTTCATCTTTTGAATGCATTAAATAAAGGGTTAATAGTGTTTTTCACCCTTGTAATATAGGTCATTTCCAGTTTTCGCCCCTGTAAAATTTTCGGTTTGATTTGCATCCTTGTAAAACTTTTTTTTTCCAGAAAACACCCCTCCTCCATCCAACTCAGCAAATTCGCTTATGTGGCGCTGACTTGGCTTCTTTTTATTATTTTTTAATGGGCCACGTCATATTTAATTATTAAAATATACAAAAAATAATATAAATTCATTTATATTAATTTAAAAATAAAAATAATTTTAAAAAATTGAAAAATAATTTTTGAAAATAAAAAATTGTAAAAATTAGAAAAAAATTAAGGAATTTTTTTTTAAAAAAACTGAGATTTTTTCAATAAAAATTAAAAATCGAATTTTAAAAAATAAAAAAAGATTATTTTATAAAAAAATTCCAAAAAAAAGAAATTTTTCCAGAAAACTTAAAAATCGATTTTTTTTCAAATATTAAAAAAATCAGAAAAAACAAAAAGATTTTTTTCGAAATTGAAATATGAAAAGAATCATAAAAAATATTCGGTTTTTTTTTTCGAAATTTTTTTAAAAAAAGATTATGGAGTTTAATTTTCAAAATAAAATAAAAAAAAATTGAATTTTTTTAAAAAAAAAGTCTGATTTTTTTAATAAAATTCTGGATACAAATTTATTTTAAAAATTAGAAAATATAATTAGATTTTTATTTTAAATTAACAAGGTTTTAAAAAAAAATTGGAATTTAATTTTTAAAATACAAAAAAAGCAAATTTTCAAAATAGGTTAGATTTTTTTCAAAAAAAAAGTTTAATAAAATTTGTTAAAAAAAAAACAGGAAAAAATTTTAATTTATAAAAATCTGCATTCAAATTTAGAAATTATAATATTGAATTTTTTTTTTACGAAATTAAAAAGTTTGCTTTTCATATAAAAAAATTGGCAATAAAATTTTATTCCAGAGTTTTTTAAAAAAAATTAAATTCCTGAATTATTTTAAAAATTTTATAACATAATCATTTTTTATTTTAAAATTCGATTTTTAATTTTTATTGAAAAAAATCTCAGTTTTTAAAAAAAAAAATTCCTTAATTTTTTTCTAATTTTTACAATTTTTTATTTTCAAAAATTTATTTTCAATTTTTTAAAATTATTTTTTATTTTTAAATTAATATAAATGAATTTATATTATTTTTTGTATATTTTAATAATTAAATATGACGTGGCCAATTAAAAAATAATAAAAAGAAGCCAAGTCAGCGCCACATAAGCGAATTTGCTGAGTTGGATGGAGGAGGGGTGTTTTCCGGAAAAAAAAAGTTTTACAATGATGCAAATCAAACCGAAAATTTTACAGGGGCGAAAACCAGAAATGACCTATATTACAGGGGTGAAAAACACTATTAACCCTTAAATAAACATAACAAAATCGAGTGTAATCATCTATGAAAGTAACAAAATACTTTTTACCACCAATGGTGGGCCAACCATGTAAATCACATACATTTGAATGAATTAAATTTAGCACCGTAGAACTTCTTTTAACACTTTTAAAAGGTTGTCTTGTAATTTTCGTCAACATGCAAGTAGTACATGAATCAAGGTTTTTATCAAAATTAGGAATTAGATTTGATTTCATCATATCCTCCAATCTTCTAAAATTAACATGTCCTAATCGCATATGCCATAAATCACAAGACTCAACAATATAAACAGAAATCATATTATTATTATTATTAATATTTGCAACATTACATTTGAACATATTTTCACACCAAGCGTATCTCCTAACAGTATTTTACAGATTTATGGTTCCAGCAATTCACTCATGCATTAGAGAATTGATGGATGATTTAGAGTAAGAGAATGATGAAGAATTATGTTGTTAATGTAACAAAATTCTGTCCAAAGTTGTGTGATGCAATCTATCGAACTAATGCCCAAATATCAAGTATTTATAGTGCATTATATGACCCTTCACATGAAAGAAGACACCCCTTTGACTTGAATCAATGTTATGGTTCATTAAACACCCTTTTGCCAAAGGTTATGACCATACACACTTGAATCAATGTCAAGGTTCATTAAGCACCTTTTTACCAAAGGTTATAATGTATATGAAAGGTTCTCATGAAGAGTTACAACTTTTGATCTAAAGTGATTCCATGATTTTGGAAATCACCAACAATTATGTTACTCCTAAAATAAAGGAGTTGACTTTGTATTTTTCTCCTATAAAAGGAGTCCTTTTCTTCTTCATAATAATATGACAGATATTTATCACCCATATGTTTTTCTACATGGTATCATGAGCTCTGTTAGGGTTTGGGTGATACTGTAAAGTTTTCCCTAACTAGTGGGGTTCGGGGCCAAACCCTAATTCTCTCTCTCTCTCTCTCTCTCTCTATCTCTCTCTCTCTCTCTCTCTCTCTGTCATGGTGGACCCTACACCCACACGACCTCCAGTTTCCGGCGTCCAAACACCGCCACGCCCTCCTGTTTCCGGCGGTCAAACACCCCCAAGGCCTCCAATTTTCAGCGGCGCCAACCTTAATTCCGACGGCGGCGGTGTCAACAATAATTTCGACAGAGGAAGTGGATTTACCATACCTGAAATGCCCAGTTTTATGACAAACAACAACTTTAACGGTGGATTTGGTCCAGGTTAATGTTCATAAACTGGATGGCTCAAACTACGCTGAATGGTCCCAAACTGTTCAACTTATTTTAGATGGCAAAGGAAAATTGGGTTTTCTTACGGGTGATGTTCCGGTGCCTGCAACAACACATTCTAATTACAGGTTCTGGAAATCTGAAAACTCTTCTATTATTGCCTGACTTATTAATACTATGGAGGTAGGTATGAGAAAAACATACATGTATCTGCCTACAGCAAAAGATGTTTGGGATGCTGTAAAACTATCTTACTCTGACATTAAAAGTTTCTCTCAAATTTATGATCTAAAATCAAAGTTATGGAATTTAAAGCAGAATGACAGGGATGTCACTACCTACTATAATGAATTGATGGCCCTTTGGCAAGAGTTGGATCAATGCTATGATTATAACTGGAGGTGTACTGAAGACAGTGTTCAGTTTGCTAAGACACCGGAGAATGATCGTGTCTTTATTTTTCTTGCTGGTCTCAACAAGGAACTCGATGAAGTAAGAGGTAGAATTCTTGGAAATAATCCGCTGCCAACTATCCGAGAAACTTTTTCAAAAATCAGAAGGGAGGAGGCTAGACAAAGAGTGATGATGGGAAAGTCAAACTCATCAACTGATAGTTCAGCCCTTCTCACAAACAACTTCAACAAAGACAGCAAGAAATATGGTAAGAAAGATGGTAAACTCTAGTGTGATCACTGCGAACGGTATTATCACACACGTGAGACTTGCTGGAAAATTCATGGAAGGCCTCCTAATTGGAAAAAGAAGGGTGAGGGTCGTGCACTTCAAGCAACTTCTGATCAAGAGCCACAATCTTCTCCAAATGCATTTCCATTCACTAAGGAACAGCTAGACCAATTGTACAAACTCCTCGAGTCTCAAACATCGTCATGCTCCATAGCCCAAAAAGTTATCTTTCCAAAATCAGCCCATCTTAGTGTCACTCCTACTCGTACATGGATCGTTGATTCTGGAGCCACCTATCATATGACCGGTGAATCCAGTTTATTTTCTTCATATAAACCATGTGCAGGAAATTTCAAAATTAAAATAGCTGATGGCTCTCTTTCAGCCGTGGCAGGAAAAGGTTCTATTGTTTTGTCTCCCTTACTAACCATCCAAGATGTGTTACATGTCCCGAATTTGTCTTGCAACTTATTGTTTGTTAGTCAGCTAATCACAGATAAAAATTGTCATCTTCATTTCTTTGATACTCATTGTGTATTTCAGGATTTGATCTCGGGGAAGGTGATTGGCACTGCTGAGAAAAGGGGTGGACTCTACTACTTGGAAGATGAACCAAAAACCAGACGTCAATCTGGATCAATAAGTTTTTCTTCTATTAAATCTTTTTTTGTTTCAAATAATAAGGATGACATTATGTTGTGGCATTTAAGGTTAGGCCACCCTAGTTTTAAGTATTTAAGTTTTTTGTTTCCTAAACTTTTTGTTGAACAAGACATTTCTTCACTTCAATGTGAAGTTTGTGAGTTTGCTAAACATCATCGAAGTTCTTTTCCAATTCAATCTTATAAAATTTCAAAACCTTTTTCAATGATTCATAGTGATGTTTGGGGGCCTAATCGAACAAGTACTTTATCCAACAAAAAATGGTTTATCACTTTCACAGATGATCATACTAGACTTTGTTGGGTATACTTGTTGAAAGAGAAATCCGAGGTAGGTCAAATAATTCAAAACTTTTGTAAATTGGTGCAGACACAATTTAACACCCAAATACAAGTGTTTAGAACTGATAATGGTACTGAATTTTTAAATAAAATTGTTGGAAAATTTTTCATTGAAAATGGAATTGTGCATCAAAGTTCATGTGTTAACTCACCCCAACAAAATGGGATTGCAGAGAGAAAAAACCGGCATCTTCTTGAAGTTGCACGTGCACTACTCTTCTCTACCAATGTTCCTAAATATTTATGGGGTGAAGCTGTCTTGACAGCTGCACATTTAATAAACCGTATGCCATCCCGTGTTTTGAAATTTCAAACTCCTTTGCAAAGTTTCTTGAAATATTTTCCAATTGCTTTAATTTTATCTGATTTACCACTTAAAATATTTGGATGCACATCTTTTGTTCACGAACACAAGCATCTTGGTAAACTTGAACCTCGTGCTATCAAATGTGTTTTTATTGGGTATTCATCTTCTCAAAAAGGTTATAAATGTTTTGATCCTAATACAAAGAAAATATTTGTAACCATGGATGTTACTTTTTTTGAAAACAAATCTTTCTTTGGTAATGATCATCTTCAGGGGGGAAAACAAATGAAGATTCTCCCGAATTGTTTGAAAACTTAATTATCTCAGAAGATGTGTATACATCACATAATTCTGTTCCATGTACATCTGCACCTAAAGAAAATGCCTTGGAAAAATTAGATGAACCTACTCCTTTCATGAGCAAGGATCAATCAGAATTAGATGAACCTACTCCTTCCATGAGTAAGGATCAATCAGGATCCGAGGCAACAAATCAAAACATAGATCAAACAAATATTTTTTCTGTAATTGATCAAAATGCTACGGATAAAGATCCTTATAATGAAACAGAAAAAAGATTTGATGAAGGAAACCCAATTTGGAAAGGCAAAATTTATTGCAGAAGGAAAAATGATCAAGTAATAGAAGACCCTATTCCTCAGCTCAGCCAAGAATCTGAATCGAGTGAAAGTCAACTGATTCAGACAGGTAAATCTCTCCTTGATTCTAATTCTCTATATACCAACCTTGATGTCCCCATAGAACTTAGGAAGCAATATATTGATCTTAATGTTCCCATAGCCTTTAGGAAGCCAGGCAGGTCATGTACTAAGCACCCATTGTCTAACTTTGTTTCGTATGCAAATTTGTCTCCATCTTTTGCTGCTTTTACTTCTAATCTATCTAGTGTCAAAATTCATAAGAATGTACAGGAGGCTCTAGAAATTCCAAAGTGGAAGGAAGCTGTTTTTGAGGAGATTAAAGCTCTTGAAAAGAATAAAACTTGGAGTGCCACAACTCTGCCAGCTGGAAAAAGAACTGTGGGATGTAAGTGAGTGTTCACAATAAAGTACAATTCAGATGGATCGATCGGAAGGTACAAAGCTCGATTGGTTGCAAAAGGATTCGCTCAGACCTATGGCATAGACTACTCAGAAACCTTTGCTCCTGTTGCAAAACTTAACACAATCAGAATACTCTTATCCCTTGCTGCTAACTTAGATTGGCCTCTCCATCAGCTAGATATCAAAAATGCATTTCTCAATGGTGATTTAGAAGAAGTATATATGGATTGTCCTCCATATTTTGAAATTGTTTTTGGGTCACAGGTGTGTAAACTAAAGAAGTCCTTGTATGGGTTGAAACAATCTCCGAGAGCTTGGTTTGAAAAGTTTACTCAATTTGTGAAGAAACAAGAATATACTCAAGGACAAGCAGATCATATTTTATTCACAAAGTCAGGTCAAAATGGAATGATAACTGTTTTGATAGTCTATGTTGATGATATTATTCTCAAAAGTAATGATGAGATAGAAATGGAGAGATTAAAAAGAAACTTAGCAGCAGATTTTGAAATCAAAGATTTGGGTCCCCTCAAGTATTTCCTTGGTATGGAAGTAGCAAGGTCAAACAAAGGAATTGTTGTTTCTTAGAGAAAATATGTTCTTGATCTCCTACAAGAGACAGGTATGAGTGGTTGTAAGCCTGCTGACACACCGATGAACCAAAGTGCTAAACTTTGGGAGAAAGGGGGCACACCAGTTGACACTGGAAGATATCAAAGATTGGTAGGAAAATTAATATATTTGGCTCATACTCGTCCTGACATTGCTTTCTCCGTTAGTGTTGTGAGTCAATTCATGCATGCACCATATGAAGAACACCTTGAAGCTGTGCACAGAATCTTGAGATACTTAAAAGCAACTCCTGGAAAAGGGTTATTCTTCAAGAAGACCTGTGATAAAGATGTGGCACTATTCACCGATGCATATTGGGTAGGGTCCATTATTGATAGAAAATCAACTTCAGGTTATTGCACATATGTGTGGGGGAACCTAGTGACTTGGAGAAGCAAAAAACAAGGAGTAGTTGCAAGAAGTACTGCTGAAGCTGAGTATAGAGCAATGACCCAAGGAATTTGTGAAGGTATGTGGATTCTCAGAGTCCTAAAAGAACTGAAGATAGATGTAAAACTCCCATTGAAATTGTACTGTGACAACAAGGCAGCTATAAGCGTAGCTCATAATCCGGTTCAACATGATCGTACAAAACATATCGAGATCGATCGTCATTTCATCAAAGAAAAGATAGACTCTGGTACTCTCTGTTTGCCATTTGTTCCTTCAAACCAACAGATCACTGATCTATTGACCAAAAGCTTGGGAAGAACAACATTTGAATACTTGATTAGCAACTTGAGGGGGGGTGTTGAAATATTTCTTATTTTAGTATTATTTATTTTCTTGTTTAAGAGTTATTATGTTACTCCTAAAATAAAGGAGTTGACTTTGTATTTTTCTCCTATAAAAGGAGTCCTTTTCTTCTTCATAATAATATGACAGATATTTATCACCCATATGTTTTTCTACGATATTTATTTCAACCATTTTAAGTATGCTGATTTTGGTTATTTAAGCAATATGTTGAAAGTGAAAGGAAATTACTCTCAGACATAGTTTTGAGCAATATGTTTGAGAAAGTAATAATTTGTTAATTAATCTTCTATTTTATAGTGTATTTAATCTGTCATCTTTTTATGTTTATTCTTCATTTTAAGTTTTGTGGATTTTATTTTAAACTTTGATGCCTAGATATGGTATTTGGCAAGTACCAATGTCTAACATGTAACTTGATTACCTCCTATTTTTGATTTGATGAGAATATTTATTGATATACTGCTTGAAATTATTCTTTCCCTCTAGATAAAAAGTGGAGTAAATATGCGAAACATAATGGTCACATAATTTATGCTATTCAATTGATCTGTTGAACTGCATTCTCCTTGTATATTAGCTGATGTTCCTTTTTAATTTGATATGTGTAACTTGCAGGAGGCTGAAGCTGCTACAGAAGAAACCAAAAAAAGTAACCATGTGCTGAGGAAATTGGAGAATCGCGAGAAAGATCGCCAGCTCGATGCCCACATTGAAGAGCAGTTTGGTGGTGGACGATTACTTGCATGCATTTCTTCTCGACCTGGTCAATGTGGCAGGGCTGATGGGTAAAACCTAATTTCTCATTTTGTTGTTCAGTTACTTTTATTGAACTATAAGATCGTTCTCGTAAAAAAATTCCCTGGATTATGCAGCTAGATTTTGGAAGGTAAGGAGCTAGAATTCTACATGAAGAAACTCCAAAGGAAGAAGGGCAAGAGTGCCGCTTGATTATGTGTTAGTTGATAATGTTGGGACGACATCATTTAGAATGATGACATTAGACCTTTTTTTTCGTCGTTTTGGTTTTTACCAGTTTTTTACTTTGTTTTGGAGTTGGTGCGGAATCTTTCATGAAGTTGTTTAGTTGCGACATTTTTTATTTGTGTGGACGGCTCTTAGATTATGGTTTATTATGATGTGGGAATTTGAAATGTTATTGTGTGTTTGCTAGAGTATCATTTTTGGTTTTTGCAAAAATAGTAGCAACAAAAGGAGTTGTCAGTTTATGAAACAAAAATAAGATATAATAATTAGTGGAAAAATATTGATTGCTTAATTACTTGCGGAATAAGATTTCAACCTCTGTCCCTATCAGACCGAATAAAAAAGCAAATCCAATGGATTCCCAACACATATATAGCAAATAGAAGAAAATAGAAATTAGTAGACATAGTCAGAAATATTGGATTACTTGTCCATTTTCTTACTGATGGCAACTTCTCTTGTGTGCAAGGTTCTTCTTCCTTCAAGTGTATACTCTTCACATCACATTCTCTATATGTTCTAATGGTTGTTAAAGTATCCCTTAAACATCTGCATAATACTATTCAGATTTTGAAGGATTTGAAAATAACAAACAAAAACCGGTTTGTGTTTGAATAAAAGTTGGGGAAATGGTTTTTACCACCATGCTATTCATAATTGCAAATTGTCTATGGGACTCCTCCACCGCATGCTACTCTCTGTAAAATAATGTAGAAAAATGAGGACAAACCTATAACTCAATTGAAGAGACATTCGTTGCAACTACCTTACCTTCTTCAGATGTAAAACATAGATCGTACATGTTTGCCTTGGTGGAGTTAAATGAGTCTCTTTCTGTCATCTATAATTACGACAGGACGCGTGATTTTCATATCTGGGTTTTGGGTGAAGTGGGTGTCAAGGAATCATGGACCAAGCTCTTCGTTGTTGGGCCTTATAACTGTTCGATTGTCTGTCCTATCTCTGCAGGCTACAAGAATCGTATATTCTTCAGGGAAGAAGATTCTGAGCTAGGCTGGCTTGATTTAGGTACCCAAAGGGTTGAAAGAATTGAAGTTCAAGGCGAGTCATTTTGTACGCACATGGTAATCTATAAGGAAAATCTTCTTCCTTTTCCAAGGAATGAATAATTTCAGCTAATGATTCATGAACTTTGTTCTTAGATTTAGCATTTTATATCAAGATGAATGTTATGAAGTTATCTAGAAATTGTAGTTTTGTATGTGTGGCAGCTGAACATGTGACTAATTCCAGAGTTCTATACTCCATAACACTATGTGACTTTGTTATTTGACATTTATTTGTATGGAGAAATGAGATATATAACCTACTTGTTCTTGGTAGCAATTAAAACCTAATTGATTGATATAAATTGCCTATTTACTCGACTCTGTTTATGTATTCCGGTGGTTATATTGACATGACATTGTGTATAAAAACTTAAGGCATTGTTCCTTCAATTAGTAATTAGTTTTAAGCCATTCAGGCATGTTGTGCTTAGAGTGTGCCACTTGATCAATGCATGTGAATTTGGTTGTTAGAAGTCAGTTATAGAATTGTTTTGTTGCTTCAGAATGACGATTCTCCACATCATACACCTTTTGTCAGCACCAAAGGTATGGTATTGTTTCGTAGCTTCATAATTAATTAATATACTAAAACAACTCATGTTTAAGATTTGAGGGCTATCCATCTTAATTTTCTCAAGTTCGCCATCTTATACACATATAAGATCTGGTCTAGTTATTATAGATTTTGAGACATGGAATGTCTAAATGACTCCAATGCTAAATTATAGTTTTGATTCAACACTAATTGGTAGCATGTGAGTTATAATTTATTGATCTAGATTGCTTTGTTTACTCTGCTCTATTTATGTATTCTCATATTTAAGTTTATGATCATACATGCATCTTACATTGAGATAAAATGAACAAAATTTTATCACAGGTTTTTGTATTTACAATCTGAAGTTAATTTTCTTGCCCAACTTCCAACCTGTTTGGTCCTTTGTCTCAAAAGTGTTATTTTGGAAAGTTGGATTCCCAAACACACACTTCTTAATTTCACATCTTGCCAAACATTTTGATATTCAGGTATTGTATGTTTATTTCTTACTTTGAGCAGTCTTTAACTGGTTTGGCTGGGTTACTAAATAAGTTATGCAAAATAATATACTACAGTTTACTTGAATTTGTATGATTTTGGGACGTCCAAGAAGTTGTATGCTATTCGAGTTTCATTTTGAGCATCTTTGTTAAAGTATCAAGTTCAATGAATTTCACAAGTCTTGCTCTTCATTCTTTAATTTTGGAGCTGATGTGTAATTGTGTAATCTTCTTGTTTATAATACTGTCTAATAGGAAATATCAATGCAGAAATTGAAAATGTAGAAGGTAGGTATCAATGTACTATAGTTTGCAACAGTGAAAGTTAAGGTAACTCTTTAGATATCCTGATTTTGTATATTATACAATTTTAGGACTTGTCACATTTGAAATTTGATTTTAGTGCATAGGCTTTGATTCACATTTTCAAATCCTCCTCTTTATCAACTACAAGTGACTCTGGCATGGGGAAACTAGTTTTACATCAGTCCCTTTTGGATGAATTAGCTTGCGAATTGAACACAATCTTTTCGTAATTTATTTCCATTTTAAGAAATTCATTTTTAAATTTTCTAAATTCCACAATCTTTTCTGCTGTTTTGTCGTGGACATTTTGTCAGCTCTTTATGTATTTGTTGGTGTTCACTTCAGAATATTTGTTGAAGTGGACTGAAATGTTGACTAAATTTTGATGGATGAATTTTATTGGTTGGTGGATGCCTGCAAATTTTACTCTATACTATAATTTGAATCACAGTATCTAGTTGGTTTAGGACCTGATTTTAATTTAAACTCGTTATCTTGCCTAATCATTGATTTGGGTTAACCCGCTTTTTTAACATCCAATGCCTTAAAATCAGAAAATCATGATTCAGTGCATGTTTGAAATTTCGTTGGAGAGACCTCAAACATACATTTGAAGTATCTCCAACAGATTTCCAAACACCATTGGCTTTTGATTAAAATCACTAACTACATCAAAGTCCACTTGTAATCTGGAGTCTTGATAATTTGACTATTTTAGCACTAGCAAACTTTGGTATGCCTGTCATTTTTCTCACAAATACTGTGATTGGTTTCATAGTTTCCATATCTATTTGTTTGGACAAGGTATTTCATAGACAACGCATATGTTATGATAAGTTGATACTTAACTCATTAGGTGTGGTAAAATCTATTTGTAATAAATATATATCTACTATGACTGCAACATGCCAATCACTTTGTTTCTTTCACTTCAATTTCCCTTTTGAATGCTGTCATTGTTTATTTTACAGAAATTTGGAATTGATTTTACTAAGGTCTATGCTCTAGTTGCTAAATTGGATCCTACAAGGCTCGTTATTGCTATTACAAGTTCTTGAAATCGGCTTTCTTGCAATTAGATGTGAGGTCATCCTTCTTAAATGATCCCTTGCAGGACGAGGTGTATGTGTTGCAACCAAATGGATTGGAAATAAGAGGTGAATAAACGAAGGCGTATAAATTAAGGATTGAAACAAGCTCCTAGAGCTTGGAACAAGAGGATTCACTCTTTCCTTGCTCAGCAAGACTTCTCATAGTGTGTGGTTGAATTTGGAGTATATGTTAGGTGGAAAGAGGCATATGATGTCATTCTCATATATGATCTTTTGGTGACAGGTACTAACAATAAAGAAATTGATGATTTTAAGAAGAAATTGATGACCGAGTTTAAAATGTCAGATCTTATAGTATTAAGCTATTTTCTTAGTTAAAAATTTGCTTACATAGATGAAGTCTTACTTAATGTTGCATCAAAGGAAGTATGTATGTGAAGTACTAAAAACATCTCAGATGGAAAGCTGCAATGTTGCAAAAACCATGGTAGAAGGAAACTTGAAGTTGACAAAAGGTGAGAAGGAGAAACCAATAGATGCAACTTTGTTTAAACAAGTAGTAGGATCCTTGAGATATATTTGTAACAATAGATCAGACGTCGCCTTTCGTGTTGGTTGGTTAGCAAATTAACAAGCGATCCTTGAAATACATCGACAATGAATCACAACTTAGTTTGTAAGACGCTTCACCTGCACCCAAAGTGTTGTGCTGTGGGTTCGAGTTATGAAGGGGGGAAGCTGAGAACATTATTGACCCCCTTTTAAAAATGTAAAAATAAAAAATGAGTGATCCTAAGGTGTCTGCTAGAGGATATTGAGATATCCGGAGGGTACTCAAAGAATTGATTTATTGTTTCAAAGAGGAAAGGGAAGAACATATGCTAAGATTGATGCATATTCTTTATTAAACCATTGAAGTGTGAAAGGTTCAAGGATTTGATAAAATATCTTAAATATTATTATAAAAAGTGTTTGATGATAAGTAAATGTTATATGTTGCAATGAGATGTGGGGAGCAGTATTAATTTATGTTGTATTAGGCTTGTTAATTCAGGCATTATACATGGAACTTCAGTTTGTATAAAAAACTAATATCTTGTGAATAAAACAATCAAAACTAATATCTCAAACCTGTTTTAGGTTAATACTGTTACACTTCTTCCCCAACATCTTTTTCTTTACTAATATCTCATTTATCTTTAACTTGATTTATAATTGACAACATTTTTCACAAATCATCTTATCATAATCAATCTCATAGATAGGAATTTTGATAATTTTGTATGGTTAAAATATAAAAACCTATAGTGTTAAGACACACACTACAATTCCTCGGTAATTTATTACGGGCACAATTTATATGTGAAAAAGTAGACAATTTCTAAGGATGACAACAGATGATTATTTTGTCCCGAAAAAATCACAAGTTTTTAAATTTAGTCCCTATAAAATTTTAATGATAATTTTACTCCTCCGTAATATTATAGTTTGCATCAGCTAAAAAACTCAAAAATTAATGGTTAAATTACGAGACTAATATCTATGCACTTTGGTGCAATTTTTTTTTTAACAAGGCAAATTAGTCCACCTAAATAATCGAACATAAGATCTTGGAGAGGAGTACACTTCCAAATCTCAAGTCAATACCACCAAGTCAACCCAAATGAGTTTTAGTGTAAATTTTTTAAAAGTGACATTTTCATAGAATAATTTTGAAAATATCTCCAAAAAAATATGTGGCATGATTTAAGCATGTATACGTAAAAACAATTGTACGATGTATTTTATTTGTCAAACAAGAAATTCATTTTATACTTTTTATAAATAATCTTAAACATATTATTCGTTATTTATTTATTTTTCAATGAACAAAATAAAATGGGCCTGCTTATAATGGGTCGGGTCAGTGAATATGAAGATCGAACCCTAATTTTGAGAGTATATAAGAAACAACACATTAGGGTTTTACACTCTTTCTGCCTGAGCAACCAGAGCTAGTCGTGCATCGTTTCATCCACTTTCTTCAAGATGGGTACATAATCACACACTCCTTCAAAAATCTTCTTCAATTAATCTCAAAATCTAATTCATTTTCTTCATATGGGTTTTGTATTGTTCATTTTCAATCTCAGGTATTTCACGAGATTCTATGCACAAGAGACGTGAAACTGGTGGCAAGAAGAAGGCATGGAGGAAGAAGAGAAAGTGCGTTTTTAATCCCTTTTTTTTATATGAAACTGGAGCTGATTTGTTTTTTGAGTTTCTGGGTTATTTTGATTTTTACGAATTTTGTAATTGGTTTAGAAATGGTGGGTTTTTGTAAAAATTAAGTTTTTCAATTTTTTTTTAATATTGGTTGCTATTAGATTTTGGTGTTTATTGATAATGTGGGAATTGGAAATGTTATTTCATGTTTGGTAGAGTGTCTACTGGATCTAGTTTTGTTAATCTGTGTTAGTTTTGAGTTTTTGCTATGTGTAGTGAAAGCTAAAGAATATAAATTTACATTACATTTATTTTGGTTGTTAGAGCAAGAGAAATTATTGTTTTAATTGAATCTGCTTCGTGTTATTTAATCCTAAAATGGGCCGCATAGATTTTTCAAATTATGTCAAAATGCAGTTCATATTTTTATTTGGATTCATATATGGTTGGGAAGTGTAATCGAAACTACTTCATACATTGTTGGATTTCTGTTTGGTGCCTGCCTAATTTATGATTATTTTTCACTAAGATACTTTGATGGTTTCATCATAGGTACGAGCTCGGTCGCCAGCCAGCCAATACTAAGCTGTCAAGTAACAAGACAGTGAGGAGGATTCGTGTTAGAGGTGGAAATGTGAAGTGGAGAGCTTTGAGATTGGATACTGGTAACTTCTCATGGGGAAGTGAAGCCGTCACTCGCAAAACCCGTTTGCTCGATGTGGTGTACAATGCTTCCAACAATGAGTTGGTGCGAACTCAGACTCTTGTGAAGGGTGCTATTGTTCAGGTTGATGCGGCTCCTTTCAAGCAATGGTACCTTCAACACTATGGTCTTGATATTGGTAGGAAGAAGAAGACTGTTGGCAAGAAAGACGAGGTAATGTTATTTGAATCTTCTCTGCTTATTTTTGGTTATCCGCTGCTTTTCTTTGATATTATAAAGATCAGTTAATCACTTGGAAGTTGGCACATGTTGCGCCTTTATACTTATGCCTGCAATTTTTATATACTGGTTTTGGTTCTTTAAATGTTATTTGGCTTGGGATATGATGATACTAAAAGCAAATTACTCTGAATTGTATTAATTTGTTTGATGCTGAAAGTAAGGATTTGTTAATAATCTTCTATGATGTATTTAAGCTGTCATCTTTGTGTTTATTCATCTTAAATTTTGTTGATTTAGTTTTAGATGTCTATATAAGGTTGAATAGTAAGACCGCCTCATATATATGTTGAAACTGAAAGCAAATTGCTTTGATGTGTCTATTTTGAAACTGAAAGCAAATTTCTTTGATGTGCATTTGTTGAAACTGAAAGCAATTTACTCTGATATGTTTTATTTTCTGTTTGATTCATTTCTCAGTAATATGTTCAGCAAAATATTTTAATAATCTCTGCAATTTATTTGTGTTGTCATCTTTGTGATCTTAAATTTGTGGATTTTATTTTAAATTTGATGCCAACAAAAGGTCAGAATGCATGTCTCATAATGCCAATTCCTACTACTGTACTTCATTTTATTTGATGAGTATATGCTGATCGTTATTATGCTCTCTCATTGGATAAAAAGTGTAGTGAATATGTTAAACCTTGATGATCATATAATTTATGATATTCATCTTATGGATCGGTTAGATTGCATTCTCTTGTATAGTAACTGATGTTGATTATGTTTTCTCTGATGTATAATTTACAGGAAGCCGAGGCTGCTACAGAAGAAGTCAAAAAGAGTGCTCATGTGCAGAGAAAATTAGAGCAACGCCAGAAAGAACGCCAGCTTGATGCCCACATTGAGGAGCAGTTTGGTGGTGGACGATTGCTTGCATGCATTTCTTCTCGACCTGGTCAATGCGGCAGAGCTGATGGGTAAATGCTTATATTTTCAATTGTTCTGATTGATTTGCTTATATTGATTTAAATTTCTTTTCTTCTAACTTTTATTCGTGGAATTTGCAGCTACATTCTTGAAGGTAAGGAACTAGAATTCTACATGAAGAAACTCCAGAAGAAGAAGGGCAAGGGTGCCGCTTGATTTGTATTGTCTCCATGTTTTTTTGTATTGCATTAGTTGTTTTAAATGAGACCTGTATCGAACAAAGAGATGCTTTGTGCTTCAGCTGATGCTGTTGGTTAACATTTTAATATCTCTTAGCCTTTTGACAATAGTGTCTTGATTTTGCTTAAAACTGTTTTTGTTATTTATGATTTACGACAATTTTGTCAATGAATTTGATTTGCAATTATTTCGGTTTATAATTTTTTTTTTTGAATAAATTGGTTTAATAATTTCTAAAAACTGCAATGCCCAGTTTCACCGTGCTGACATTACTATTAAGCACTCATTTTCACTTGTCACATCTAAAACTAATTTGGTTATTATAGAAAATATTTACTTAATTTCATGTGGTTTGTCCTTTAAATACACTATGATTTTAACTTCTATTATGAAAGCACACGAATCGTGTGTTTGAAAGGAGCTTTGAATGAAAAGCACATGATTTTCAGCGACAACATGTACATCCTGGTTCAAATACAACCTTCGATATATCAATGTAGTTGTAAATATAAGTATAAAATGAGAGATTATTAAGATTTTCAATTTTTAAGCTCATTTTAACTAAAAAAAACTCATTTAGCTCTCATTCCTATTGAACTATTTTTTTGTAGAAATTATTTATATCTATTGAAAAAAACTTGATGGTCTGTTTTTTTATTTGTCTCAATCCTAATTCCTATTGAACTATTTTTTTGAAGAAATTATTTATAATTGAAAATAATTGAAAAGGTGGTCCTGTTTTTTACGTGTCTTGGAAAAAAACTCTCACTATTTGCTTAGTCAAAAACAATTTAACTCCCCTACCTGACTTAAAACAATATATTTGTTTCACAATCCCACAAATAATTGAGATTCACTTCCTCACATTGTGTTCTTTCCAAATACAAAACAAAAAACAAGAACCCTTTAAAGATCAAATACTGTACCATCTAGCTTAAAGAGCTTGTTTAGCTTCAGTGTTTTACCCTTTTGGATAGTATTTTGGTTGTTGGTTTTGCGTTGAGAGGAGTAATACTACAGTTTATGAATGTGTAAACAGTATAAAAATGTACATTTCTGAAAATGGTCACATTAGTCATACACTAAAATCATAGGGGTGAAGACCATATATGAATCAATATAAGTATTTCCAATAGATGAAGCATATGAGGGGAAAATGCCAAGAATCATTCGAAATTACATAAATAACTTTAAGCAAATACAAGGCGAATCAACATGAACACCCAACTCAACTTGACTTCAACCACTGCAAACATACAACGACACAAATAAACAACAAACACACAAAAAAGACAACATAAAATTTATAGAATGCAAAATTAATTCTAGAGTTGTAGAATTAATTCTAAGACCATCCCTAATAGGATGGTCTCAAGGTACGGCCATTGAGGAGAGATTTTTTTGGAGTCTTATAAGACATGAGATCTCACTTAAGACTCCAATCTTAAGTGAGACTCACTTTTTTAATATTAAAAAAATTAAAATATAATGTTATAAAGTTATTGATAGTTGATTAGTGTATCTCATTTAAGAAATTTATGTGAGATGCTGGATTAGAGGGATTAAATGTTTATTAGGTATTACTATTAAAAAATTATAAATAAGTGATATGTCCACGTGAAACTCATTTAAGTAGCCAAAAATAGGTGTTTTTATTGTGAATGCTCTAACATACTTAGTTGCTTTCGAGTTGAGTTGATTTTGCCTCAAGAATTCACTTGAAACTAAAAATTAGAGAGTAAAATTGATTTTGCCTCAAGATTCCTTTGAAACTAAACATTAGAGTTTTTAATTCTAAAATTGATTTTAAGACTCAAATTCGTTGTCAACTCGAATATCCAACCATAAAACACTTTACTTTGGACTCACATAAGTAGAACCAATTTTACAAAATCAATTTTCTTAACATCAAATCTCTGTCAACATAATGCAAACATACACTAAATCCCCAAAAACTTTGGGGGAAGTGAGTGACATGTTCAATAGGTTTACAAGTATAGTTCACATTTTCTGTTACTTGGATAACAATAATGCATGCATTTCATACCTAGTAGGGTTGGAAATGAGTCGAGTCTGTCTGAGCTCGACTCGATAAAAATTTGCTAGACTCGAAACTCGAGTTCAACACGAATTCTTTTTACAACTCGAGTTTGACTCGTTTAAAATTCACAAACAATTCGGTTTGACTCGTTAGGTTCAGTTTGTTATAACTAGAGCAACTCAAATGAACCACGAAAGAGGAAAGAAAAAAAAAAAGGAACAACTATGGTTTAAATGAGCAAAAAATAACTCATGAACCTTTCAATTGGTCTAAAAACCAAATAAGAAAATAATTTACTTCTTATAGACGTTGTTGTTTTTATAAGATAAGTTGCTCAATACCCATATGTAAACTTCCGATGTGGGACATAAAGCTTAATAGTTGCCAGTTCTAACCTTATTTTGCTGTCAACATTTCTTTTTTTTTTTGGTACAATTTTGCTGTCAACATTTCAAGTGGGCATTACCATCACACATTATCATTTTATTTTCTTTTGACTCAAGTGACCATTTCTTTCTCTACTAGATTTATTTCTTTTTTATTTTATATTTGTTAATAAAATAGTATCAGAAAACACTCAGTAAATAATACTTCTTTTAAAAATAATGTAATTGATTTAAGAATGGATTATATATATATATATATATATATATATATATATATATATATATATCGAGTTGGTTCATTAACTAAACGAGCCGAACTATACTTAGTTCAAGTTCAACTCATTTATTTGACGAACTTAATTTTAAACTCAAGTTCGACTCATTTGGTTCATGAACCAAGTTCAACGAATTAATTACCGAATCGAGTCTCAAACTATTTTCGAGTTGGTTCGGTTCATTGCCAGCCCTAATTCTTAGTTTTGTTTTTACAAAGCTTGAATTCACAATCTTGATTTGATGAAAATAACAACAAAAATGAATGAATAACAAAGAAAACATGCTTTGCTAATGCTAACAATCTTGGTTTGTACCAGAAATCTAAGTGTCTCAATAACAAATACAATTTAAGCAACAACACAATGAAACTAAGAAAATGTACAGTTTATCAAAGTATTGAAAAAGAATAACAAATGTTGTAATCTAACAATCTCCACCTTTTCAATTCAGGCAGGCAAAGAACTGTATATTGCTTTATAGGCCAGAAACCTATCTTCTTCAAGTGTCAGCACATTTTGCCATTCAGAACTGAAACAACTTTTATGCAACTTATAAAGCATATGACTTGGCAACAACAATGAGGCAGTAGTCTTTACAACAAAAAGCAAACAGTACCGCAAATTTGGTGCCAAGCAGCAACTGATTTGCTGTAAATTGGTAGCCAAAACCACTGAGAATATCTTAGGCTCAAAATAAGTATGTTCCGAGATAGGTTTTAAGGTTTGGCCATTGTGACCTTTTATCATGAATCAATGAAGATCTGAAAGGAGGTTTTGCATCCACTAAAAGTTGGAGCTCAACTAACCTGCTCTCCTATCAAATCAAGACCAACAACGAGAAAACTTACCCCTTGAAATAATAGGAAGTAGAAGTGAATTCCTTGAGCAGAAAGTAAGCTTCTAACTGAGGCAGTTAACAAAATAAATGCAAGAGCAAGTTCTTTCCTGTAAAGACGATTTTTCTTGGTCTTCGGAGCTATCTTTGACAATTCTAGTTTGCTTAGTTCTTCAATGCCTGAATCTGAGGAAGATCTATGAAGACTATTAGACCGCATTAGAGGTTCGGATTCCTTTTCATAGGCAACCAAATCTGTCTCTGATGACCTTCCCAATTTTTTTGTAACCACCCATTCGTAAGAACTTCCAAAGCGAAATAATCCGGATATCATTGCATTAAACTTAGTTACTGACATAGTGTTCTCAAATAGAAGATAAGGCACTATAAATGGGAATGACCGTGGGGCTGGAAGAACACTAAGGATAGACATGACTCCAGGAATGTAACAAACAACCCAGGCTGGGAGCTCAGCTTCCGGAAGGAACATGGTCAATGGAAGAATAATGCAGAAGAGTGTGAACGAATAAAATGGCAGAATAAGCTTCCTCAGGAGGAAGAAAAGAAAGATCAAGTTGAACTTTTTTGCCCAACTAACCTGTACAAATAGAATTCAATCATCAATGCATAATGGTATACATTTCTAGAAGTCAAATTATTTCAATATAAGTGAAGACAAACCAAGCATTGCATACAATGAATGAAGGATGTGGACAAATATCGTGTAAGCATATACGCGGCATATGAGCATTTCAATGGCCAAAAGTTTCATGCAAATATAAGCAGCATTTTTTAATGTATACACTATAAGAGACTTTAACTATGATGATATTGCCATTGATCAACATAATTTACTTCATGCAGAGGCTCAGATGCTTTACCTATCCTTTCATTTTTTGCAAAAAATTTTAGTCGTTATTCTAGAGAACATTGTGAAGATAACACTTGAATATAACAATTAGGTCATTCAGCATAACCTTCAGCCAATGGTGGCCTTGTTTGAAAATAAAGATAAGAAATATAAAGGTCACTAAATCTGCACCCCAATATTCCACTAAAGCTTTTGTGGAAAGTATCTAATGATAGTTACAATATACTTTTAATTTGGTCGCTTCAGCCGATATTTTTCATCAAAGAAAGGCATCAAAGGGGGCTGGAGGAACTTAATATGTCTCAAATTACATTAACAGCACAATTAAGAGCTCTCTCTGGACTAATTTGGGTGGGCTAATTTAGCTTCTTCAACAAAACAAAAAAGAGAGAGAGCTCTCTCTGGCCTGTGGTCTAAAGGCAGACAAGATGCTGTCCTACTTAAATGCAAAGTCACCATGAACACTACTCAGACCAAAAATTGCACAGTTTTTGGATTTTAACTCTTAACCTCTAGTGTTTTCCGGAGGAAGTTGAAAACATACTACCTATAATATTGTCTTGCCTGACTTATAACTGAATTTATTATATGTAAACAAACTAAATTTGAATGCCAAGTTCGATAACAAATTGAATAACAGGGTAAAACGTAAAATATTAAATTAATCTCTATGCAATTGAAGCATAAATGCATTTAAAATAATAGAAAGAAAAAAAAAATAAGGATTTCATATTAGTCTCCTAGATTCAAAAGAATTCAACTTTAAAATATTATTTTGAACAACACATAAAAAATAAAGTTCTGACTTTAAAATACTTGCAGGGATTGCAATTAAGCACACCGTTTTTAAAATAAAAATAATTGCAAAAACAACAGAATAAGGATTTCATACTGGTCTACTAGATTAAAAAAAAATCAATTCTCTAAAAAGAAAAGAAAGAAAGAATTCAATACCTTTGAACGAATTACATCAACAAAACACATACGAAACAATTGCATTGGACCAGAATGCCAGCGGTGCTGTTGTTTTTTATATGCCTCGTATGTCTCTGGAAGCTCACAGAGGCACTGCAAGAAGCATAATGAACATATATAAAGACTCTCAAAACATTTCAAATTACGCCTCAAGATTTGAAATATAGCGCACCTTAACATCATTGAGAAAAATAAACTTCCATCCACAGAGATGAGCACGAACAGCAATGTCCATGTCCTCAACAGTTGTTCGCTCTAACCAGCCGCCACTCTCCTCTAGGGCCTTTATTCTCCAGACACCAGCAGTTCCATTGAAACCAAAGAAGTCAATAAAGATACCATTCACCTGCTGTTCAACCTCAAAGTGGAACGATAAATTGATATTCTGTAATCTTGTAAGCAAGTTCTCATCCTTGTTTACAAATGCCCACCTTGCCTGGACTAATGCCAAATCATCCCTTCCCTTCAATTAGAGTAAAACAAGAAAATTTGGTTAAACTTAGAGACTAGAGTTATGCCTAGATAAGATAAGCATTATTTTAAATCTTATTTAGACTATTCCAAACATTGGCAGAACAGAATTATTGATTCAAATTAGTTTAGAATTGGAGACTTATTTGATGAAATAAAAAATCAAAACTAATGGAAAGAAGTAGTGGAAAGATAAGTAGACTAATGGAACTCCCAACATATAAGTTGCAGTTTATAATCCTTGGGTGAATTACACTATCAACTAAGGTCCCAGAAATAGTGGAAAATTTCTTTCATTTTTTCAAGTTGCGAGTCACTTATGTAACTTGAGGACTAGTTTTGAAATTGATACTGATAAAAGACAACCAATGTTACAAACTTTGTTTTGAATGGGAGAATAGTAGATGACAGGACATAGTACAGCTTATTACACATTCCTCTGAATGATTGTGTGATTAAAAATCAGAAATTCAAAGAACACTGAATTGGATACTTGAGATTCAAATGTGCACCAGTCTCAAGTTTGGAGGGTTATAATATTTCGAAAGTAAAACTCTAGCCACAGCTGTGAAAATTCTGCAATATAGAAACTAACTTTAACGATATGTGCAATCTAAAACATAACAAAATCATTATAAGCATACAATTTTAGTATAAAAAACAAATGACACAGATGGTTGTGACTTGGATTCAAGTCTGAAATTCTGCAATTGGTAGGTTACACGTAAATTCTATTATAAATCCTCAATGAGGACGGTGGTTCTCTCCGTCCTTGCATGAGGGTGTGCCTTCCCTATTCTCAATTTTAATTTATAAAGAAAAAATAACAAATATCTATAAATGTTCTCCGTCACTCAAATATCTGTCGGTATATTTTCTTGAAATCAACAGTACTTTCAACTTTGAATTTATGGACTTGTTACCTTGAAATAAGGTATCGTCTTCTTTAAGAAATCTGGCGTTGGCTGGAAATCAGCATCAAATATTGCCACAAAGTCATAATCCTTAACATAATCACAACTCATTGCAGATTTAAGATTCCCTGCCTTGTATCCTGTACGTATAAGCCTATGTCTATATATGATCCGAACACCCCTTTGTTGCCATTTATGCACTTCTGCCTTGATAAGGTTTTGGATATCTACTTCATCCGAATCATCAAGAACTTGTACAAGCATTCTCTCCTTTGGCCAATCCAGGATACTGACTGCTGCAATGGATTGATGGTAAACCTATTGTACAACAACGAGAAAATGTAAGTAATGATAACAAAAAGTAGAAGTTATGAAAAAATGTCTTTGCTGAAATAATGTTCTACGAATTGGGGTTGGAGAGACGGACAGAAACCTCTAGTGAGTAGTGACAATGGTGATAAGAAGGGATGCACTCCTTTTTCAATCACAACAATACTTGTTTTAAATAAAATCAATGTTGTCAACCACGGAAAATAATGGTTTGTTCAAATTCCGCCACACAGCTAGACTATAGCACTATAGCCGCAATTTGACAACACTTTATCCTAAATAGTGTGTCACATAACAATAGCGGATTGTTCAAAATCCGCTATCGACAATACTGTTTAAAATATTGAAAAGATACAAGAATAGAGGAGGAAAATTATAGAGTTGGCATGATACAAAGGGACCAGGGTGGGTGGAGATTGCATTCAAAGAAACTACAAATGCAAACATGACTTTGTAGGATGTAAACTGCAAAAAGACATATCTAATTCTTAGTTATCACTGATATAATATGTTTGTTCCACTTATACATTGATTCTGTCTATAAACACACTTTCTATAGTCTCTATCTAAGCATAAGTTGAACATTTCTCATCAAGTATTCTGATGAAGACACACATGCCTACTGCCTACCTACTCTCTAAAACAACCACAAAAACACAAGTGACATATCAATGTTCTCTCATTTTCTGTTTTTACAATGGAGCAACAAAACATAACAAACCCAGTCTATTGCACTCACGATCTAACAGAAAACACTCATTCTATCAAAGCTCTAAGCTCCAAGTCACAAACCCTTTCTGCAAGTTACAAAGCTCTAACTTCAATCAACAAAAGACACCCCTACTACACTGGCTCACTGTACCACAACACATTCAAGTCACAAAAACACTTGAGCACACACACTCACCTCATTAAAGTCCATTTTCCCCATGTAAATACTACTTACCATCAACATCTAATTACATGAATCAATGTTGTCAAATAGCGGCTACACTGGTATTATAACACCACTATAGTACAATAGAATTTGAAGAAACAATAGAATTGGAAGAAATCCCTATTGTTCCACGATACACTATTTAGTACACATGGTTATCAAATAGCGGTTATATTGCTGCTATAGCACTATAGCGTAGCAGAATTGAACAAATCACAGGTCTCCGCGATTCAAAACACTAACATGATTATAACATTACCCTTCTACTCTAGCACAAGATTCACATAAGGTCATGTATCCCCTACAAAATGTTAAGAGCCTAAAGCATGAATCACAAAAACAAATAAATAACTAACAAAAATCAGCAGCACCAACAACAACAACAAAGCCTTATCCCACTAAGTGGGGTCGGCTAAATGGATTAAATTACGCCATAATATTCTATCATAAACCATATTTCAGTCCAACTGGTTAATCACTAAATCCGCAACACCGACATTTAAACAAAAAATGAGTTTAAAAGGACTAAGGAACCTACATGTTCTTACCTCCCTTTCATTACACATAGGAATCTGAACCAAAACCATAGGATAATCCATCACACTCTCAACACTCCCATCATCATAATCCACACTAGCAACAGGCTTAATCCTCCTAAACTTGATCCAAAAACACCCGAAAATCAAAACAATCCTATCCACAGACTGCACAATGAAAAGCACAATACACATATTCGTCAAACTCTGCAATGGCGGCGCCAAATAATTCGCCCGAATATCAATCCACCTGGCGTAAAACACCGCAACCAATCCCAACACATCAGCAGAACCAACCGATGGCGGCCTAAAATGCCAGCCTTTAAAATATGCAACCAACTCAAACCCTAACAAACCAACCACCACAATTAAAAACACCCTAATCACCCTATAAAGCCGCGAAGACGATGAATCAGCTCGCGAATCACGCGATAAAACTCGTCTATTCGCTGTCCTTACAAGATAAAGTAATCCATTTGATATAAATCCAACAGTTGCAGCGATTTGTTGAAATTTTAACAAACAAACCCATGATAACTGTCTTGCACTTCGTGTTCGTTCTTTTTTCACAGATGGATCTGAACGGTTGTTGTTGCTTCCTCCTCCTCCACCTCCGTTAACATCAACGGATACAAATGGAGAAGAAGATTGAGATTGATCTGATTTATTATCTTCGAATAAATCTAGATTTTCTTTTTCTCTTTGTTTGTTCCACCATTCTTGAAACTCGTAATTTGGTGCACGAGACATTGAAACAAAGGTGTGAAGAAAGTGTGAGAGAGAAAAAAAAACAAAGAGAAAAAGAAAGAGATCTTTGTTTTTTTTTTTTTTGTTTGTGTGTGTTTTTTTGTGTGATCCAAAGGGAAAGGGGAGAATGCTATAATTGGAAAGTAGGAACCAAGTTTTTAGGTTGTTTTGTTTCTTCTTTGGTGTGTCTGTTTTATTACAAGAGAATGTGAGATGCACGCGCTGCTTTGGTGAATAAAGAAGGAGGGTGGCGCGTGGAGAGAATTGAAGGGTTAAGGGAAGACGGTGGTAGATGGAGATTGGGTGATTGAGTGAGGAGATTCATGTGATTTGATGACTTCACTTCAATCAAGGTTATCTACTACTCACTCATTCACTACTCTACTCTACTGGTTTTAGTGTTTAGTTATTTAATGTTGGTTGGAGGGAGTTTGCAATGTTAGGTAATTTGATTTGCTTAGTTATTGGTATATTAACATGACTAATTATTGATTTTTTAATGTCCAATATTCTTGTGTTTTAAAAAAATTGATTTATTGAAAAAATAGCGTACTTTGTCTATTAGCAATATTATATGAATAAATAGTTATATATTAACAACTATGGAACAATTAGTATAATTTCTAAGTATATTTTGTCTTCTATTCATGCGTAAGTATATTTTGATATAAAAAAAATGATTAGTTAAAAATGCATCAATCATAACTATTGATGTGATTATAAAAAAGAGAAATAACTTGTAACAAAAAAAATATTAAAAAATGATATAATATCTATACAATACAGATATCCGTTGTTCGACAACCAAAAGTATTCAACATAACATTTCTCTTTATCTATATTATTGACTAACATCAATTATTCAATTAATCTAAAAATTTGTTTTTTACTTATAAAATAACCAAAAGAAGTATTAATTATAATAAAAAAATTAATAAAGTAAGGAAAAAGGATAATGATTTTTTTTGGAAAGAGGATAAAGAATTGTTTTTGTCTTATTTGTTGTTTGTAATATCCTCTAAAAAATGTATTTGCAGTGAATACAATATTGATAACTAAGGTTTAATCTGTTAAGATCATGTATTAAGAATGATATCAAGGTAGGTATTTATAGTCTTCTTGGACTTATGATATCCTGACTTAGGCCCTAAGTCTTGTTAGAGTTGAGTGTGCGCGTTCTAGACCCTTCTAGATGCTTAGACCGAATCTTTAGCCCCAAAATACGCTATAGGCGGTTTTAGGAGTAAGAGAATGGGGTGCACCCTTGAGGAGGACCAGTGAGTCCTTGTGCAGGGTTCGTGAGCCCTTAATGGAATAGTTTGATGTCCACAAACCTCCAAGCACGAGTTTTTAGACAATACGAAGTGGTTAGATATGAAGTTGGCAGTCCAAAAGCTAAACATATACAAAGGGAACCACATTTTGATATGACTTTTTTATGAACAGAAATACCCTTAAATAAATTTGTCTTTAATTTTGGAAAATTCAATAAACTAAACTATTTTTTTAAGTGTGTATGTTTAAGATAAGATATTGAGTTGGAAACATAATCCTATATTGTTATAGTGTCATTGAAAAATATAAAAATTATATTATATTTATTATATCTTTATGTCATTGAAAATAAATAAATATTTTAAGTAAAATCAAAAATTAAAAATATTGCCTATAATTTACACACGTTGGTGAAAGAAGAAAAATGACTGACAAACAGAAACACCGGTGCTTAGTAATAATAATATATTTCCATAACAAGATTAGAATTTTGAGTAAATGGATAAATAAATATACTAGAGAGAATTTTGTAAAAAAAATAAAATACTAGAGAGAATAACAAAATTCTATCTAACTTTATGATTGTTTTTGGATCTAATGAAATTGTGATTACTGAATAAGAGTAGGAGAGTTCTAAGTTATGATAATATCATCAACTAGATGAGCATGAAAATGAGAGGATTTCCTTTGGAATAAACAAAATCTGAGGTGTCACATTTGCTTGCGATGAACCTAAACTGAAGCAAAATTCTCTTGAATAATAAAAGAGGTAACATGATGCGAAGCTCTCGAGTCAGGATACTAGCCAATATAGAATATAATGCAACATCGACATATGAGATAGAAGAATTTTGAGCCATATCGGCTTGTGATTGAGGTGTAGGGAGTAATTAAGGTTTGAACACGTAAATGAAATTCAAATACCAAATTCTTGCAATTTATCAGACGCCTAATATAAAGCTCTAAATGAAGTTGACTGAATTTTGCATTGGAGTGTTATTGAAAGTAGCCACGAATCTAGTCCCACAACATCCAAGAGCTTTTGCAACTATCAAACGTGTGATCAATTCATGTCATGTGAAATTGTGGTATGTTACCACACAAGAAGGATTTGGTTTTGTTGCTCCTAAGTCCTAAGCTTCATGCTCTGGAGTAACAAGATTCGCATTTTCATTTTCAATGGAGTTGAATTTCTTCAGAATTGAAGTATTAATGAGAAAATGTTTTGGTTTCACCAAAGAGGAGTTCAAATGTATGGTTTCTCTTATAAAAAAATTCATTTTGAACTTGGGGATATGACTCACAGGTGGAATTTTTCATGTTGTAGCTAACACTTGGTATTTTCATTAACATGAAATTCGTTCCATTGTGACCTATTGTATGCTCATCCCCATCATATTCAAAATTTTGTTGTTGAACCTCATTGTCGTCAATAAAGTTGAAGAGTTAAAAGACCAATCCCTCATAGTTGGAGTGAGAATTTTTTTCTTCACAAAACAACTAACTAAAAACAACAAATAAAACTCAATATAAACATAACACAAAACAAAAAAATTGACAAAAAACGATTTTAACTAAAATAAACTAAGAAATATGAAAATAACTTATAATAAATCACTCAGTAGTCTCCGACAACAACACCAAAAACTTGATGGTAGGAAAATAGTAACATATTCTCCAATGCATACAAAGTGCAAATATACATTGTCGCAACAAGTGATAGAAAGTAAGTAGAGTATCGATTCCACGAAGATTGTCGTGGATAAGTTCTAAGTATTTTGAAATGCTAAATTTAATTATTTAAGATCCAAAAAGATAAATAACAAAGATACTTGCCCATTATCGTATGTAAATTAATGACATTATCGTTTAATTGAATAATTTATTTTTTGTTAAACAATGAACATTGCTTTTAGAATGTAATCATAATGATTAAATGAACGTGTGAATGATTGAATGCAAGTTTTGGTGATTAAAAAACAATTATGTCAAGAATGTTGTTCCGCCTGTGTCACCAGAGCACATCGGCAATTAACTATCGTTGGCACCCAACAATAGTTAACTACCGTTGTTTCAACGACAATTAGCTGTCGTCGGGTGTATTTTGGTATTTTTGGGGTTTAAAGAGCAATTCTTGATGTGAGATGAGCAAAATTCAAGGAGATGCTCACTAGTAAAAAATAAAAGCAAAAGGTCCACCAAAAAATGAAAAGACTTACAATAAAGAAAAGACACTTACTTTTTCTACTCTATGAATATCTCACGCACCCCTAGTTCGAATTTCAAAATTCAGAATGTTTAACATGTTTTGGAGGATTTCATGAGATTTTTTACCGTTTGATTTCTATAATCTGAACTATATAGGACACACTAAAATTTAATTAGGGTGGAAAAAGAACGCTTCTAAAGAAAAAGTAGCTCTTAAAAAAAATCTAGCAAACTGTAGAGAAAAAAGAAGCATAGAGGAGATGTGGTAAGTACATAATAATACTAATAAAAAGAAGTAGCAGCAGCAAAGAGGAGGTGAAAAACTCAATCGCATGGAAAAAGAAATGTAGAATAAGATGCAACGAAAAGGGAAAAAGAAATGTATGCATAATAAGATACAACGATAAGGGAGAAATAAATACAGTGATTAAGAGGAGATGATCCAAATTGAGTTACGACTACTACTTTTGTGTGTTCTTTGCATTATTTTGCGTGCCAACAACCTCTGCAGGGAAGACATTGTTGTTAGAGACAAACACCACGTATCAAAATTAGAGTTTTAAGAAAATCAATCTAACCAATGACTTAGTACTTTACTACTAGTTTTTTTTATTCAAAGATAAAAAATTACTATAACATTTCATTAATCAAAATATGTTCAATACAGTGTATTATCTTAGTCAAAATATATAAACTAACTAACAATATGACTGCCTTTGCTACTAGTTCTTAACCACTTTAAATATACTAGTATATATTCAATATTAATTACATGAAAAACAACTAATTTCACACTTTAAAAAAATAAAAGTAAATTTAGTCTATTAAATTTTTGATATCATAAAATTAAGCTTATTCTAAAAAGTACTATTTAGAGAAACTTGTTCTATGTAAATAAATAAAGAATTAGAGAATTAAACATTAATCAAGATAAATATTAAAATGATAGTATATAATAGAGTAAAAATCGTAAATTTGCTTGCATTTGAGACCTTCAAATATCCACATTTTTTTGTTACACTCGTGGAAAAGAGTATAATCTATCTATGTGACTACTTGATAAGAACTAGTTAGATACTACGAAACAAAGTTTATGTATGTTCAATTTACATCATGCTCTATTTAGTCCATTTAAGTCATAGATATTATGAGACGACGAACACTTAAACCCTACAAGACGACGAACAACACACACCTGACGCAAAATGAACACGTCGTCACTTACCAATTTATCGCCCCAATTGACTAACATTTTTCAACAAGGTTTTCAGAAAAGAAAAAGTGTGCAACTGTGAATTGAGACCGTATCAGTGATACACGGCAAATGTAACTTAAAACATGAATGTATTCCAGCACTGAATGAAGAACCTAGATAAAGTGTTGGTCAAGTTTCTATATAAAGTAAATTACGTATTGTTGTATAAAATTCACACAACACCGACTTGCCTATCTATCTAGTAATATTCATAGTGCCAAATAGTGGAATTGCTGGACAACACGTTTAACTAGCACACACGTATGTTGGATTGGTCAAATTCTGAAAACTTGTGTCATTTTTCAAAGTCTTGCCAATGGTGAGAAAACAAGCTGGTGTGCATTAATAACATTATTATTATTTATTTTTAAATTTCATATTGTAAATATTTTTTGGTCTATGTAAAATGATCGAATTTTGGTATTAGCCATTGGAAAATATTTTGATTATTTTTCATCTCTCCAAATACTTGAAAGTATTATTAATTTTGGTCAATCTATCATGCGATATTCATTTCCAAGTTCCAACATATTTGTCTGTTGAAAGATCACATAATAATGCATATGTGTGAGGATGTCATGGTATCACACACACAAGTTGTAATTTGTATTGAATGCTGAATGATCGAGTATTAATGAAGTATGCTTGTGTACATCTTGGATATGAATATGCTAGAGGCCAGACCAAGAATGTGTACTACCACCTGATTTCAGCTAATAAATAACTATCAAGTAATTAAATACAGAACAAGTAGAAACCCACTAAACTAAAGTAGATGCTCTTGGCAAATAAATCAGCTGGTGGCTTGATAATTGATAAAACCAAGTATGCAGTATGCACATTCATGATAACTGTAGCAAAAGAGAATTGTCAAATCTAAGTTAAATCTCTTGAATTGTAGAAGATAAACCTCTATGCGAGCTTGCATTGAAGAAATTTTAAAAGTATTTTCCAAAAGTCACCGTAGTAGAAAATGTCATCTAAAAGCTTTTATGGATATATTACACATTTGGTCGGAGGGGACCGAAACAACTCATGTAATTTTCATCGGATTCAGCTTCTCTAAACTGAGTAGTTAGTAAAGTGATAAAATTAAAGGTCGATATTATATTCACTTGTGATTTATTATGTATGTTCATGTGATTTTAAAAGATGGCGGAGTCAGAAAAAAAGTTTGATGAACCACCAAAATAAACTATTATATATGTATTAATAAACATTAAGTATAAAATAGTCCATCAAAAATTTAAATTATATATCTTAAAAATTTAAAATAATTATCTACACTTTTCAAATAACTTAAAAACATGATAATAATGTGTGAGATATAGAAGAGGATGAACCACGATGTCATTTATTTAAAAGTCAATGTTACTATAAAAAATTATTATCTTTTGGTGAGGTGGATGCCTACCCAAACTCTAACCTGACTCTTAGCACTAATATAAATCATTGATTTGCTTATTGCTGTAAATTTCACTTTAGGGAGCCTTTCCCAATTTCACCTCACAAAATAAGTGTGTCCCTATGGGCTATGGTTATTAATCAATTGTGTCACGGTCACTTAAAATATTTACTTAAAAAGTAATAGCACAGATTGGAATCAAGTTCACACAAGTGAGCGATGAAAATGGGTTTGACATTGAAACAAGTTTTAAACAATTGTGTTTAGGGGAACAAAAAATTAGCCACTGATGGTGAGAGCCTTTAAAATGCAGAAAACTTAATTGACCTATAAAATTATAAATTTGAATGTTGTTTAGCACAAAATATGGATAGTAGGTAAAATAAATGAAAGGTTTTGCTGGGCCTTATGAATGCGTTTGATATGCTAAAAAGTAAGTACGAGACAAAACAACATAGAAGATAATAATATATTATAGGATTGAACTTCACTTTTATGATATTATACAACTTTTTGTTTTATACGGTGTTTAATAGATAAAAGACTATTTTGATATTTTAAACCATTTATATTCATGATAAAAAGTTATCTTGTTGTTTATTGGGGATAGAAATTTGAATTTTATCTCGTCCATTAATTACCTTCCTGTTTGTTTAATCCCAAAACAATTTTAGAATCAAATAAAATAAAACGATAATTGTCATATCCAATAATTTAGTTTTTAATTGATGAAACGTACCCTATAATTCTTTCTCACCCCAGCAAAAGAAACAAAGTTGCTAAAAGGTCAAAAAAAGAAGAAGGTGAATCCCTATGTTTCAAGGTAAAAGAGATCTATTGACCCAAAAAAGGTAAGATAGGGGGAGGGGTCCGTAAATGATAGTGGAAAGTGGGTGATATATCACCATGAAAGCTTTGCTTAGTAGGGCACCTACCCTAATGATCATTATAGTGCCTTCTAAAACTTTCAAGACATTCTCATTTGGTAGGGCCTCCTTAATTTTCTTGTCATTTTAGTGGGAAGAATTTAACGATCTCACGGAGAGAACATTTTCTTCTTTTTTGAAATAACTATACAAATATTTATATGATGAGATGAGATACTACTGAATGTTTGTGTAAAAGAATTATTAATGCATGACAATTGAGTTCTTCTTTTTCTCCCTCGCCATCTACTAGGGACATATACTTTCATTATATATGATTATGACCATTGAACTACACAAATTTCTATATATAATTAGGTAAATTGAAGACCCACGTTGGTTAAGGATAGAACTTCATTTGTTGAAGTTGGTACCTAAGCAGAGGTGATATATAACATTTATAGAACAAAACACATAAGAAGTAAAAAAACGAACAAAAGAGTATTATTAAAAAGAGGAGTGAATAGGCTACGTAGTCATTCCTTCCTTCAAAAAAAAAAAAAGGCTACTTAGTCATGGATTTGTAAATTCTTTAATTTTTTTTAATAGAATTGTTAAAATATGATGTATATTTCTAGAATAACACTATATGCACATGTCTAAAATTTTCTACAATATTTTAGGAGTACATATAATAAAACCAATACTACATTTGTATTAGGTAATCTTATCAAAATTCTGAGATGTGATAAGCAAACTTGTCTACAATTGTATTTATGTTTTTGAGATGTGATGTTAATAATATATATTGAAGGATTCACCATATTACATATCTCACTCATTGATTCTCCTTAACATTCTACTATTTGCTCACAAGATTAATTTACTTTGATCGATTTCATCTCTCTATTAACTTTAAATGTTATTCATAATGTAATACAACGTTAAATGATGACGTAACCGTCACGTGAGTTCAATTCATGTCAATGTGTATAAGGGCTTAAATGGTAAAAAGCTATACAACCACTCTTATACACATCTATACCAAATTACCGAGCTTCAAGCAAATATTTCAACATTTTTCTAAAGATTCAACATGAAGGTGATCTAAATACTAGACGAATTATCACAACAACATTAATATTGCACGTCACCACGAGTAACGTCAGAAGTTAACGAAGGGATGACATTATTCTTTGACGTGAAACAAGTTCAAAGAGTATTGCTCTATTCCAAAAAGTTCAAGAACCAAATTATACAATGGTGAAATATTCAAGGTCTAAGTTACCTTCTCACTCGATTTGGAATAAAAAGGAGGATACAATCTATTTGATAAATTACCTTTTATAGAGAAACATGAAACATTATCAAAACCACGTTTACAATTTTCAAAAGTGCTTATACAAGACAATTACTGATCATAAAACTCTGCCACGCTATCTTGTCAGATTTATGCTAACACTTTTGTTTGTTGTTTGCTTCCTTGGCCAATCCGTAGTTATATATGTTAGTTTTATATTGTTGATTTGGCACTAACAATTATGCAATGATAATAAAATAAAATAAAATGGAATCCCAATTGTTTACGACTCTTCATTTCTAGAATTTGGTGATAAAAAGTTTTTGCTTGAGGGAAAAGGGATTTTAGGCAAAGCTTGATATAGATATATCATATATGTACGGTTTGAAAATTAAATTGAAAGAAACCTTCCCTCCTAAGATATCATCTGCAAGAAAGAAAAAAAATCAAAATTTAATCAAATCTCTTATTTAAAGCTTCTATAATACTAAATATACAATTAGACTATCGACTTCATAATTCATCACTTCGTCTCGTCCCAAAATTTGTGTTTAGGGGATGTGGCCGTCAATCTATTTCTAAAGGCACAAATATCCTCCAAAAAGGCTTAGACGCTCTCTGGAAGAGCTCTTAAACCCCAGGCACATTCCCTCCAAGGGCGCCACCTCGTCAGACTTTTAGAAACCTCTAGAACATTGTAAAATGACTTAATATCCAGGCTGCTTGAGGCTTATGTCACGAGAAAAAAAGACCATGAAAGACTATAAATATCCCTCTTGAGAGCATTCTTAAAGCATGATTTAAACAATACTAAACCTTAATTTATGATATTGTATTCACCTTAGTTGATGTGTAGTTTCAAATTCTCTAAATGAATTAAAGAGATCGCTTGATTAGAAAGAAAAAGAAAATTCAATTTAGGAGTGTTAAATATTTGAAAAAAATAGTAAATCATATTAAATTTGGGCACCAGATATCAACTCCACTAGATGTTGGTTGAGGTTGTGGTTTTTTTTTTTGTGTGTAAACCAGGTATCTTCCGCGCGCAACTTGCGGAGACTAATCCCTCGAGTAGTGTGGGACCCAAATGGGCGGCATGCTCTCCCTAAGAGTTTTAACGCTGCTGCATGTCCAAGGCTGGATTCGAACCCAGGACTTTGGTTAAGTTAGAAGAGACCCGTTCCATCTCATCTAAGCGCTCTTGGGTGTTGAGGTTGTGGTTTATTAATTAATCTATTTTTTTATCAATTAGTTACTTACCATTATGATTGGCATAAATTTTAAAATATAAGAACTCTAAAGAAGAATAAAACAGCATGTACAGTTGATGAAGATAATAAACAAATAAAGAATCAATCCCAAGACACGTCGTTGTATGATTGGGCATTTGTAGTTTTTGGAGACAACACTGTCAGATTATCATTTTTAATTCTAATTTATTAACATTTTTTTATCTTCTTTATAAACTAAGAAAGAAACATAGTATTATATATAATATATGAATATGAAAATACATTATAAAGCACAACTGTTCTGAGCAGTGCACTGCATATAAAGCATCTTTCTAATTATTAAATCACACACTAATCTACTATCTAATAATACACTCTTCAATATAAAAATGGTTAAGACCACAACCTCTATATCTTTTGTTAAACCCAAAACACTGGATTTTTCCTAACAACCCCTTATAAAAAGATTAGTGTAATATATTTAATGTATCTTTCCAAACCTGAAGTCCACTAGAAACCCCTTTTCCTACTCACAAGTTAATAACAAAAGTTGGTAAAGATCATATAATAAAGCTCCATGCAAGGTTCATTGGCCCTAGTCAGAATCTCACCACTGCCAACCTGGGATTCTTTTTATGCTCACTTATATTATTTGTTAATTAATTAAAAATTAGTGTTTTGTTTAAATGGAGCGGTTCAAACTTATAACATGATCATCTAACCTCTAGCCTCAATTTTTTTTTTTGGACAAGTCTAGCCTCAACTTTTTTTAACTTTGTATAATTATATACTGAAATATAAAAAAAGGACAAAAATCCAACATAATATTATGTTTAAACTATTTACATGAAATATTTATACGATAGTTATGATATAATTAAATATTTAATTATAACTTAGTTATCGTATAAATATTGGTGAAAAATAAAAATAAAAGCTAATAAGAAGCTTGTAATATTGGTGAAATGTATAAAAAGTTAGTATTATATATGTAGAGTAATTGTCAACAAAAAAAAAATATTAAAATAAATGTACTAGTAATAATTTCTAATTAGACTTTTGAGACAAAAAGGAGACCCCACTATTAATACAGCTGGTTGCAACACAAGTGAGGATCATGTTGATATCAACCAGATTCTGCAAAATAATTTCTAATTAGACTTTTTTTTGGTGATTAGGGACATGACCTAACGATATTTTATTCAAGACCCACGGAAATTCTTAATGGATATATGATGTGATGTACGAATTATTGAAAGTATATAATAGTAAAAATCTGTAGAAGGATAATGAAAGCTAATTGAATATTTTTACTTTAATTTAGCAATGATACATTGATGCCATATAACACTAATAATTTGCACCATACAATACAGAATCAATCCTAAGATTTTACATTGAATAATTTGTAAAATAGAGGGGGAAAAATTGCCCGGAAGAATAGAAACTGAAATAATATAAAGGGAAAAAAATCAAATGTAAAATAGCTAACTTAAAAAACTAACAAAGGTTCTATATATTGAACAGACCTAATCAACAATGGCTTAATATAATTCATGGGGTTGTTGGAATTAAATTTTTGTTGTATACAGCAGTTTTCCTGATCCTCTAGGCTTCAATTCAGGCGTAATGAAAGGTGATTAGAGCTCAATTTTCATATGTGTTGCTTGATTTGAACCTGCATTGGACCAAAAATAAATTTTAAGGTCAAATTTCTGGTGCCAAATGAAAATGACATTTTATTAATATGTCAATAATTTGTGACATTGTATATTATTTTTTCCTGTTTTATTACCGTTGAAACTTGGGGAGTGTATTGGTGTATTCCTGTTTGAAGTTTGGCCAAATCTCATCTGAACAACGGTGTTTAAGTCCTCCTCAGTGAATGTTAATGGATACTGATAATCATTTGAAAAATAGAGTTGATTATGAAGAGTTCAAAACACTATTGAAATAATGTATTAGTACATATGAGACAAATGGGTCATGGAAATAATAAAATATCAAAATAAGTTCGATGCCTAAACTATCTGGTTTATAGGAATAACGAGTTTGATAGTTTGAAATTCGGTTGAACTCAATCACTTGATTTTTTTTTTTAATTTTAATAATTATTTTAGAATTTCAAGACTTTTAAAGTCCAAATTGTTGGACTCTTGACAATTGCATAAATTAAGTTGATAATTAACGATAATTTATAGGAAAAAAAAGTAGAAGAATGTTGTTACCTGAGAGCCACCTTCATTAAATCCATTTAGGAAAGGTAAATGCATGCCAATATTATGGCACAAAGAAGAATCCAATGGTTCCACTGAGCAGTGGGTCCCATTTGTATTAGGAATGTTATTATGAATAGCTTGGTTTTGCTGGGGTTGTTGCCCATAAAAGGATGGTACTGAGGAATCTAATTGGAATATTGAGTTTTGCAAAGAATTATTTGATTGAAATATCTGAAATCACAAAAAGGAAAATAAATAAACAACTAATAATAATAATAAAAATGCATCAAGTTTTATTGAAAAAGCAAAATATTGTCTATAGAGACTTAAAACTTACATCTTTTGATACAACAAGACTTTCAATACTTAAATCCATCTTTGTGTTCACTGAAGACAATTTCATAGACAAAAACTGAAAAAAGAAAGCATAACTTAATGAGCAAGAAAACAAAAATAATTACATTATAGAATTGAGATGCTTATTGGTGAAGAGTTGATTACCTCAACTTGACGCTGCAATGACTGAACATAATTTATAATTTCATCAAGCATAAGTGCTTTTCCAGTAACCTACAAGGAATAATTAATAATTCATAGGCATAGCCAAATTAGTGAAAAAATACAAATTTTATTAACATGAAATTAAACCAATTTGTTTTGTATTCTAATTTAGTAACTTTTAAAAGTTTTGCTTACCTTATTGCAACCTGGTACAAGATCTTGGAGAAGTTTCATCCTCTCACTTATTTTCTCCCTCCTAACCTATTTACAATCAAAGTTCATATAATGTCAACTCAAGATATGAAGTTGATACATTTTTGGTATGTTTTAAATTAAGGTTTGCAACTACTATTAGATATTGTGGCCCACAATATGATGGTTTTGGAAGTAGAATTTAGATTCAATATGATCACCAATTTAACGCGTTCACACGATAATCATAACGATGATCGTTGGACTGAAATCAAATGATCTAAATTTAAATTCATTTTTTTAGATTTAAAAAATCTACAAGAAAATGTGGACAGTCCGATCTCGATTCAACAACCACTGATATATTGGTTACATGAATTCATATTATACAATAAGTTAGAATTCTCGAAAGTCTACATCAAAACCACAATTATTTAAATCGAGTTTATCCACAATTTTACATAATATCAAAGGTCGCGACCTAACCAATTTTACAACTAAATAAAAAAAAAAAGCAGTAATTCTTACTCGTTCTGCAAGACTGTGACTGTCAGTAGCTTGACCTCTTCTTGCTCTGACATGAATGTAATCTTTTTGAGGTTCAGGAGGTTTTGAGTCACTCTTGTTCTGTTTCTCTTCCCCTGCATTTGTAGTACCTTCTTTGGTCTCTTCCTCCATATTCCTGACACCATTTTCATTTCTCTCACCTTCATTTGCCTTAATTTTCTTTGCATTTAAGTCTTCACCACTACCTTCAACACCCTAAAGTCAAAAAAGAAATAAGAGATTCAGAAAATTCCCACACAAAAAACCAGAAAAAGATAATAATAATTTGACTTTAAAAAAAATGAAAACATATTTTAGTCCCTAAAAAAAAATTTAATACTAAATTTAATTTATGAGAAAAAAATCTTTTAGTCTCAAAGAAAATAAACCAGAACAATTTAGTTCATACTCTTTAAAGGTATGGACTAAAATTTGTTTGAATTTTTGTTGGAACTAAATTGAGTCTCGGTGACAAAAAGTCTAAAATGGGTCCGCACTCTTAAACAATTGCAGCTTTAGTGCTTTACCTTTGTAGGATTGGAAGAGTTTAGTGCTTTTCCTTTGGAAGAAGAAGCTTTTCTCTTCCTTGAATTCATATCAGGTGAAGCTTTGACACAAATTTCACCATTTGGTGTATTTTGCTCAGA
The DNA here is from genome assembly GCA_946800305.1 of Medicago arabica. Lineage (NCBI taxonomy): Eukaryota > Viridiplantae > Streptophyta > Magnoliopsida > Fabales > Fabaceae > Medicago > Medicago arabica. Next base: position 3,302,150 of record OX326968.1, on the reverse strand, counting down.
TATTGTAGATTCCTCTTGTGAATTAGCCACTTCCATTCTATCAATTTCTTGTTGCAATGGAGAATTCTTGTTCTCATGATTAACCATTTGAGATCCAAATGTTTTGAGTGATGGACTACTTGAAACTCTTGATAATTTCATTCCATTTTCCATTAAAGTATGAGATCTTTGAGCTAACTCAACATTGTTCATCACCATTTGGTTACCTCTCTCATTGAAACTCTTGCTACCAAAGCAAGAAAATTTTGCAGCCCTTTGAACAAAACCAGGATCAGGTGAGAATTCTGCCACACTAGACATTGGTTTTTGCATCATTGGTACAACCAAAGGGTTAGAAGAATGTGGTGAGATCTCACCAAAAGTTCCCAATTTTCCTATTAATTCTCTCATCACAAAATTTTCATTGGACATGTTGTTGGGATTTGGTGGTGATGATGTAGCTGCTGGGGATGAAACAATTGAACTAAGTGCTGAATCAAAGTTAAGGTTTTGGTCCGTTGACTTGTCCCAATTTGGGTTGAAAAAACAATCTTGGGTTTGGTAAGGTTCAAATCCAGCATTTAAAAAGAATTGGTTTTCCATAATGGACTAAAAAAAATTCAGATCAAAGGTTATGATGAATTATGAGATGGAACAAAATGAACTTAATTTTGAGGTAGTATTTTTTGCTTTTGGTTTGGTTTAAGTCTTTTATATGTCCTTGAAACTAGAAGCAAAATGGCTATGATTTGTGAATTACATTAGAAAAGAAAGTAGTGGCAATGTGGCAAAGAGAGACAAGTTGAGATTAAAGGGTGTTTGGGAGATTTTGATGAATTGGGGTTGGATTGAAATTGAGACTTGAGAGGAAAGACTATTGAGGAAAAGAGAGAAAGGGGAAAGGGAGGGAAGGAAAAAGATTAGGCCATCATGGGTTAAATAGACCCAAAGGACAAGTAGAAATATTGGGTTTACTATTTTTTATAATTATTACTACTAAAGGGACTTTACTAAAGGCTAGCATACAGGTAAACTATAGACATAGAACAATTGTTATTCAGAGTACATTGTTCCTAAGAATATTTCATAAAATATTGAAGACATTAAAATAATAATGAAAAATTAAAATTATTTAATGTTTTTGTTTTATTATACTTTTTAAGTACTGGTTAATAATTCTTAACAAATACTTTTTTTTTTTGAATAAATACTTAACAAACACTTATTTATATAATAACCTTAATTAATAAATCATTTCATGTTAAAACTTTTTTTTTGTCAAGTATCCTAGTGGTTGGAGTGTCAGATGCTCGAACCCCTGCCCCCTGCATAAATTATGCAATATTCCAACCAATTGAGCTATGCTCACGGGGATTTCATGTTAAAACTTTATTAGTATATTATATTGATATTTATGTATTTTTTTGTTAATAATAAACGAAGAGTGTCTCAATGAACTAAACTCAGTTGGTTGTTAATAATAAACGAAGAATGTCTCAATGAACTAAACTCAGTTGGTTGTTAATAATAAACGAAGAATGTCTCAATGAACTAAACTCAGTTGATATGAATATTTCATAATGTTGAAGTTTGAATCCGGACACCCTACTTACTCACTTTATGAGGTGAACTTCTATTCACTAAATTACTTGGAAAAAAAATTAAGAGATTCATATTGACAAAATAATATATTTTGTTACTGTATAATAAATAATTTTAAAGCCTCTGCAAAAATTAAAGGATAAAATTAGCAAAACGATAAGATGTGTGTAATTGTTTAGGGATGATTGGGTATATTGAGTGGGAGAGTGAGTAATTACTACTAATTAATTAGTGTTTGTTTCTATATTATGTCTCTTAGTTTTGAAGTGAGGAGCATCTCTCTCCGTAAAAGACGGAGGAGGGTGTGTATGCTGCCGGGCATTGGACGTCAAAACAAACACCCAAATTGTCTCCTTCTTTTCATTTTCTTAAACTTTAGCATAGTCTATACTTCACAATCCATATAATGGAAGCCAGAAAAGATGATAGCTACATTAAATATATTCTAATTTTCTTTGTATTTTTCTTCTTTCCCTCTTATTGTTATGACATTAAGTCTGTAGCTCAACCTACTTTCGAGATATTGTTCGCTTTAGGTCTAACTTCAGTTTATGGATTTTGTCATTTATAATTCATATCTTGTTGGAGTGCACATGTTAGACAAATCCTTTAAAGAATGATATAGTATGTTCAAAGAATAAAGAGATAAAAATGTAGATCATTCAACTTGTAAGGATTTAATATGATCTCAAAGGATTTGAGTTTAAATTTTGTTATTTACGCATGGAACCCCAAGTGCTCTCTATAAGTTCCAAGTGTTTCTTTAAGTTTGGCAAGAGCCTCCATGATCCAACTTTCTTAGATACTCCCTCCGTCCTTTATTATCAAATTCTTAGACCAATTTTACATATATTAATACAAGTTGATAGTGTAGTTAACGTGATCATTTTTTTGTGTAAATGTTACTAATTTTTTGTTTGTTTATATATGTATTTAATTTGATTTTTTTGTTCTAAAATAAGTTAGTAATATTGATTATGATTATGTTTAAAAAAATTAAAAATATACCTAGATACCGGTACTAATTTGAATGGAGGTCTATATTAACCGACGGTTATACTCCATCTGTTTCAAATTACATATCGTAGTCAACTATTTCACACATGTCAATACACTACTTTCTATGTTAATATCTTTAATTATCTATGGCAAAAAGTTATAAAAATTAAATATTTTAAAAATATTTATCGAGACAAATCGAACAATATCTTACATATTAATAATATTTTTATACTATCGTCTTCTTTTTGACAGAGTATGTTATGTGAATAATGCATATTGTAAAAATGTAACATCATCTTTGCTAGATCAAATATGTTGCGTGCGTAAATAATGCATATTGTAAAATTGTATCATCGTCTTTACTAGATCCATCAGAAGCATGAGAGAAGAAGTGAGCCTCCCTTTATTAGGTCATGATGGTAGCTAGGGACTGGTTCGTACTATGCCTGTAGAAAGTTCCTTAAAGAATGCTAACATACAAGATCAATACTCAATAGCTCTTACATAAGGCAATGTAATTGATCAAATGGGATGACCAATTGCTTCGACGTCTTCAGAGTCAGAGAAGTGGACAAATGTTGGTAGTCTTTTCGACGAATCAACTGTGACACTTCAATTAACATTACCTTGTATAAAAAAACATTTCAGTCTTTTAAAATCAAATGAGTATTTTTTTTTGTTGGTAGAATGTCAAAGGAAAAAGGAAAAAGAAGAAAGAAAAGAAAAACCATAAACAGGGCTTAGCCTGGGTATAATAACCAAGGGAGTATTATTTACCAACACAAAAATATAAAATAAAAATAATGATGTTTCCCATAAGAGGAAAGTCATGTTGTCTTTATTTAATTCCTAAACTAAACTTGCATTAAATACTTGTAGATATTACTGCCCTAGTTGACCAACCAATAGCAAGATACAGGTTTACAAGCTTAGATTCAATGCACTTCTTGAACATTTTTGTTACACAAATTAAAAAATACAGGAGTATATGTAAATGAATGAAAAATATGTGTATATTGTAAATGAATGTTACAAAATTTTCTTATTATACTTTAATTATTAATCATTGTCATAAATGGATAATGATACTTATAACCATTAAATATATATTTTTTAAATAATAACCATTAAATATTTAAAAGTGGAAAATTGCATGTTTGAATATTACTCAAATAGATTAAATTTTCTTTGATTATAAAAATATATTAAACGTCCATGCAATATTCTGCAATCTGAATGGTAGTTATGGGACAAATATTATTATTTTATTGAGGTAAATTTGAATTTTGGTTACATTATAGAAGTAAAATTGAAACAATTGAATATTTTTTATATGCTGAAATAATACTATTGCAAACGGAGGAAGTATATTAGCCGACAAACATTAAAATCATAAAATCCTGATCGAAATTCGTGTTGATTTTTTTTTATGACAAATGATTGTTGAAGTTATTTTAAAATTATTTTAAACTTCTACTTGATTTTGTTGTGCCTGTATGCACCGTGTTCATACACTTATTGATACATGGGTAGGTACTAATAAAGCCACGATTAATATAGACCTTCCACAATGTGACTTATCAACTTTAAGCATCGGCACTTCGTAAATAATCTTATCATTATTTACTTTTGTAAAAAAAAAAATGTCATTCTTTCGAGAAATTTTAATAGATTTGAGAATCATATCTCCCAAACACAACTATAGAAACTAAATTTTCTAGACATTCATAATAGATTTGAGAATTCTATCTATCTCCCAAATGGTGCATTTTCATACCCATGAACTATAGATCAAACTCTCATAGGATAAAAAGTAATTAAAATTTTCCAAATGTCAATTATGAATATTTGATCAACTAGAATACAAGTGTCATTGAAAAAAAAAATCATAAATTAGTTAAAGGTAGTTTAAGGATAACATTATTAAAAAGAGTGTATTTAATGTTTATTAATTTTATTTTTACAATAGAAGTTCCACACATTTCCATCGTCAAAATTTCAATACAATGTAGAACATGATAAAATAAACACGGAAAAACTAAAGAAAATATACTTTTTAAGAGAGTGAGCCACAATATTCATTTGACCGTCTAACACAACTTAAATTAAAGTTGGGAAAGAAGAAAAAATATATAGTTAATACAATAGCCAAATATCATCCTAAATTTAGACAAATCTATTCTGAATAATTTAGATCTAAAGTCATAATTTGAGAATCACTTTCAAAGATACAAATGTAGAACATGAATGTTCATCATATTCATAGTTTACTTTATGAACAAGATGAATAAAATTGTTTTCAGAATGAATATCAGTTTTTCGGCAGAAATCAAAAGGTAAAAACAAGTAGAAAACTTAAAGTTGAATGCAGAAACTTAAAGAAATGTAAATTGCATTACATTGAATGTAAAGATGGTTCGACAAATCAGATTACATACATTCTATGACTCTTTTCTATAAACTTTGGTACTTTGAGTGTTAGAATTCTATAATAATGATTTGTGACCCGTTTTTCCTATGAAAAACTACTCTTCACAAACCAATTGTCTATCGATTTACAACCTCAATCGAAGGACGCTAATGCTACCCTAACTTGTTAGTGTTGGAATTGGGTCTAACTCATCTTTACAACACCAACTTTTAAATTGAAGAGTCTTCTCTTTATAAACATTTATCAAGAGTCTTATCTATTGAATGTGAGACTTGGGTTTTCAAAATACACATCCTCATACGACACACTCAACACTATTAGCTTTGGTAAAGGGATAGGTAGCTGGCCCAAATTGATAGGCTCTCATACTATGCAAGTGGAGGATTTCAGTAGAATAATCCGCATGCATGTCACATTTATAATTACCATGCAAGAGGAGGATTAGAGTTTAGACCTAATACCTGGACTATGGTCAATTTTGCTTGTTTCCATCAATTTTACTAATTATTTACATTTTTTATTTTTTACATTTTTATAACTAAACATAAATATAATTTGGTTTAAACATGTTTGTTGTCTTGACAAATATATCAAAATTTCCTTCTCATTTACTGCAAAAAAATTATTTATTCTAAGTAATTGTAAATATATCATTTTTACCATTCGTTATTATGATTTAGTCCATGTAAAATTTTATATGCATGTATATTCATTTTAGAGCTTATGCAGCCAACATTTGAGGGTTGCAAACTAAATACATATTAGTACTTAAGCTCTCTTAGTATCATTGTGTGATTTGATTGTGTATATGTAAAAAAAATATCACATAACAAGTAGTAATGATCTAAACAATAATACCATGGTAGAGCAATATTTAAGCAAGACAAATTTTATATTTGGCGATGATTGGAGTCATATCTGAGTTCTGCTTGAGGTGTAAAAATAATAAAAGTCAAACCAAATTTAATTAGCTTATTCTATTGGACGGTTGTTAATACCCAACAGCATTTCTTCAATAAATAAATTATAGTTTTTTTTGTTTATTTAATATTGTTTGAAGTCTCAACATGTTTGGGTTGAGTCAATTGTTGCATTTAATTCAAAAAATAGGCGGTTAACCGGGCCATTGTCGGGTTCACATAGATGAACTACGAGTCCCTTAATGACTTGTAAAAAAGAGAAAAGGAAAAAAAAATACCTAACCATTATGAGAAGTGCAAGTAAGTGTATCTCAACTTTGAATAAATATATTAATTTATGTTTTAAATATTTATGATTGTTTCCTTTAAATAAGGCATCAAAAAACAGGTTTTCTTCACTATTTTGATTCCCAACCAGATCTGGTCAAGAAAATTGATAACTTCATTATGGGAATTAGTGTAATATGCCTCTTTCAGTGATCGTTAAGAACATGCAAGATGTTCTAGTTGACGGCAATGGATAACACCAATTTTTTTTGGAGAGGATATTTTTGTTGTTGTTCGTTAGACATTTTTATCCAAGACTAGAGAGATAGACTCATAACTAATAAAATAATATTGTTTTTAAAATATTATTGTTTTATTCCACAAGTTTATATCGCTCTCCAAATGAAAGTGTGAGTGTCCATTAAATGGAACGGATATTGACCCTCTTTAGACATCATAATAAAAAAAATTACACTTATTCAACGTCTTATTTTCTCTTCTTTTCTTATCACATCATCGTTTTATCACATCTATTAATCACCCTCTCTCATCTCTATCTCTAAAAATGTATATGGATACGAGGTGTCTAACAAACATTTTCGTTATATAGCTTTATCTTTTGGTGACCAACTATCATTATTATGTTGTGTTAGAGCATTTCCAATGGGGGGTCCATACTTAACAAAGAACCTCCCATTGGAGGAAGAAAAAATGAGTACCCGTTAAGGAACGGACAACTATATAACGACCCTCTCTCTCCTGGGTAACTAACGGGTCTCACATTTAAAAAAGTAATAAAATATGTATTACTTGGTACCACTTGCATAAATGAGTAATAAAATGTGTACTACTTGGTCTCACTTGTAAAAAGGAGTAATAGGTAAATTATTTTTGTTTAATGATGTTAAGATAGTGAGACATATTTAAGTACTTTTCATTGGAGTCTTTATTAGTGTGTTGTCATTAGAATCATTGAGTTCTTAATAAGCACTTTTATTAAAAAAATATAAGATAAGGGATGTGTCACGTAGAATCCATTTAAAGAGTTCTTGTTAAGGAACTACCATTGTGGATGCTCTTATAACCTCACTTTGTTTCAAACCAACTGTGATCCTATGCACTAAGAAATTAAGGTGGCTCAAAATTCGTTGAATGGTTGATGATATTCGACACAACTATTAGAGTATGTAGCTTAATATATCCTCAAAAACCTCTACTACTAACTCAAGCTCATTTGTTGTACTAACTTGTAACCGTGCAGGTGCAGAATGCATGCTAAACTTTGAGATATTATACTTTTTATTATTTTTGTTAAAAATAGTTGGACAATTGTACCTAGACTAGAGTGATTGCTTGGATAATGGAGATAAACTATAGACGTATACATTCAAAGATTTGATTGTTTTTAGGTATCTAGCAATTGTTCACAAGCTTCTATCGAACAATAGTTAATTGTTGTTTGATGTCGAATGGTAGTTATCTAGTGTTCATCGCTTTTTAAATCGGTTTAACGTAACAACCGATTAAAAAAGTGATTAAACCAATTTAAAAGTGATGCAAACAATAATTAATTGTTGTTGGGGTATTTAGATGATTTGATGTGCTTGTGAAGAGCAATCCTCTTTCATTACTATGTTGATTTCTTGGAACTCATTCAAATTATTAAGTTAAAGTTGATTATATCCATCCATTAAATCTCAGGTACTTGAGGGAGAAATGTCGTGATAATTTGAAGTTCGATTGAAAAATAAGGAAGATCTGGTCAATAACTGTTTCACCAAGAATCAAACTTAGCTTCTTCTGAACAATTCGTGTTTGGTAAAACTCGTTAATATGAGTCTAATTGTTTGGTTGACAAGTTTTTTAATAAGGACTTGATTTCACCCTTTACTTTTTTTGTTTTAATAGTCTATTGAATAAAAATTCACTTTAAGTAAATAAGTGGAAAATAAAATTCAGTGTTTGAAATCTGATCCTTAAATATCGCAAAACAAATTGTATATTCAGTAGGAAAAAAAAATTAACGATCATTACTAGCTGGAATGCATGTAATCTATCTACTTTTAATGGAAAAATGTTATCCACTCTGTACATTTAAAATACGATCACGAAATTGGGCGGAAAATTATCTTGCATTTATTTGGCCTGTATCTGTTTGGTATAGAATAATTAATACTTTTTTTCCCCTATTCTTTCTTGACAGTGTATCTTGTCTTGCATATGAATGAACAAAATAATCCATAACATTAAACTCACAACATTTATTTTGCAGTATACACTGTTTGGACCATTTGAGTGATTGAGTCCAAGTCCAGGTTTTACACTTGTGTTCAAAGAAATTTCATGGGGAACAAGTGATTGTTCATACTCAATTACTCACATTATGTAAATTTTAAAGATTTATTAATACAATTTGGTCAAACACTTTTATACTCATATTAATTTCTCATATAAGTCTCTCAAAAAAAAATTATCATATAAGTGAGTATAAAACATTTAATATTAGGATTATATTTGAAATAAATTTACAATATTATATTATTAAATGACTTGTATGCACTATATACACACACACAAATGATAATCTATGGAAATAAGTTTTTTCTTTTTTTAAAAGTAGCTTAGTGACTATAAATTTATCATTTAAGATGAATAAGTGAAGAATCCGAGACTTAAACTTCGATTCTTACATATATAACACGACATCCCCACCAACTAATAAAGTAAATGTCATTATGCATGCTAGTGTGTGAGAAATATGAAAAGAAAGAAATAACATGATCTTCAATGGTAAAAAAATGTTCAATGTTGCAGTTAGTGGATAAGATTAAGAGTGTTGCTATATATATAGTGAACACACTCTCAGGAATGCATTGCGAACCTAGCATCACCATTGGATCTTCATGTCACACAATACATGAGTGGTTGGATTGAAGTACAAGACTTGCTACAATACACGTGTACAGTGTTAGGATATCCTTGGGACAAATTTTTGGCTATATGTAGCATTAACCTAAGATTAAATCACTTTCCTTTTTGTGGTTGAAGGTGAAGTTTGTTTCTCTCCCTTTCAATTATCATAGTTAATGGTTTAGTCCTTTCACATTGGACATTGGTTAGTTGTTATTTCTTTTTCTTGTTTCTGTTGTTGATAATGATAACTATTGTCTGTGACTCTTTTGTTCTTCTTTGGCACACCTTATCTTATGAAGGACATTTTTTTGGTTGTTAATATATTTCATTGACTTCTTAAAAAAAAAACTAATAAAGTAAATGTTATATATTTTAATTCCTTATTACCGGCACTATATGTCAGTGTATTTAGGAAAATGGTGTATGGATGTATAGGCTTAGAAAAATGCTATTTTTAGCTAAGGATCGATATTTGAATTACACAACATGTACTCCACTCGACCACTATTTATAGGCTTCCATTTAATATTTATTTATCCCCAACCATCCGCGATTTCCACTAAACTCTGCTTTGTCATTGGTTGGTTTCTCATTCGCAATCCTTCGTGATAATTCCTTCATTGTACATGTCGTGATAATTTGCGTGTTGATTCTTCCCTAGGGATAGCATTTTTCTTTTCTTTATAAAGTGCATATTCCTCGTGAAATGCATGGAGGAATGAAATTAATTTCTTGCATGATTTGTGCATGCTTTCACATTTGCTTTTGGAATTGTAGTAGACCAACAAACGGGAAGTTGAACATTTTGAATTTTGATTAATGCATAGTGTGAGTTAGATAGTACTATAGGTGTAACGTTTTTATTAGTGCTTCAAAATTTCAAAAGGTCGTGATTTGGTTTAATTCGGTCAATGATTTTGATTGAATTGGCAATTTTTGGGTAAGCAATGTATTAATGATTTTCTTGGCTCCACTGATGCAGGAGGTCCAATCCCCTCAATGCATGACACGTATTTGTGAAAGGCTGGAATGGAGAAAATCGAAATTGACATATCACACGGAATTCTTGTCCAGTACGAAAACAAGAAATCATTAGGGACAAAATTAACACACGTCCCTTAATTCTAAGAATATTTGTCACTATTATTTTTGGCAAAGAACCAGTAGTGTTTGTTTGTTTCCGCGTTTTACAAACCAGGTTTTCCACAAAACCACGACAACTCACTGCATAAATCCAAAAATTTCAGATGCTAGCTTTTAAAAATTACGGTAGTTTTGTTTTGGAGATCCCGAAACGTGCGTCTGTGGTTGCAAACTCCAAACTAAACATGTACTTCCTCCGTTCCAAAATATAAGTAAAAATTACTTTTTAGGTTCATTCATTTAATGATGTATGCGGTTTATAATATGGACCATATACATCATTAAATGAATGAACCAAAAAAGTAAATTTTGCTTATATTTTGAAATGGAGGGAGTACTAAGAATAAATATTTAACTTTTAAAGAAATTGAAATTAAATGTTTAAACGAAGAGAAATGCTAGCAAGCAAAAAGTGACTATCCTACCAGGGATATGAATAAAATAAATCGTATAATTTATCCGCAATCTGTTTATGAATTGTACGCCCATTAACGAATTTTCATGTATGTTACAACTTTTACATCTGCTATTTCACACTTGATTAATTCTAATATCTCACCAAATGGCAAAGAACATCGAGCCAAATTATATAAACCATCTTCTTTGAATCCTTACCTTTTTATAATCATTGAAGTCTTATCTTTGATAAGGAGCCATAGTTAGGGGTGGGCATGGTTCGGTTAACCATAATACCCAAACCGAAGTGTTGAAATAGTTCGGAATAACCGAACCGTTTAAGATTTGGAACGAACTGAACCAAAGTTATGGTTCGGTTAACCGTTTCGTAATTTGCTAACCGAACCAAACCAAACCAAAATTTATATTTTGCTTTTTTTTAATCCTTTTGTGAATTTAATTGTTTACATGACTACAAATATATGATACAAATGTCTGCAACTACAGTGAAGTTTGACATGAAAGTTATTTTGTTCATGGCAGCAAAGAGATTTGAAGTTTTCAATTCAAAGAAATTCATACTAATGTTTTCAGTTCAAAAAGATGAAAAAACATTATAATTGTCGCTTTTAGTAAAAGAACAACACAAAGGTTATCTATGCTTCAAATGTAAAACAACGTTTGCTCTAAATTAGGTTATGAAATAAAATAAAATGAAATCCATTAATTAATTAACAAAAAGCAAAACAAAACTAATTTGTACCCAAAATCAATGATACCCAAAAACAAAACTCAAAAAACATCATAGCCATAAACTAATTTGTACCTTCTTCAAGTTCTTCAGACAATGGTAGAGTTGGAATCGCAAAAGAGTGAAATTAGAGAAGAGTGAAAAAGCTCACTTATGCATGAAAGGTGTCGAGAAGAAGAAGAGGTGGATTGAGCTTCGATTTATATTCATTGCAACTTGTTTATCACATTTCGTTCATATGAGCTTCAATTGAGTGAGAATCAGAGAAGAGATGGATTGGATTGAAAATGAAATGAAATTAGGGTTTAGAAAAGGTTTTTTTTTTTGCGTGAAAATGAATTTTTGTTTGAGAAGTGAGAACTGATATGATTAATTGAGATGTAATGGTTCGGTTTAGTTAATTGAGTTTGGTTCGGTTCAGTTAATGAACTGTTTTTAAAAATAACGGTTCGGTTCAATAACCAATGTAATAGTTCAGTTAATTTTAGTTTGATTCGATTCGGTTAACCGATGCGGTTCAGTTTTTAGATATTTTTACCCACACCAGCCATAGCTCATAGAAAATGTAGGAGACTTCATTATAACTTATAAGGCACCCATCCACTTGAAAATTTAACACCATATCATATAAGAAAAATTGCTTGATAAAACTAAGGGAAATGCTAACATATTAGTGTTGAAGATAGAGATTTTATATTAAAATTATACGCTTTCAATTTTTTAAAAAGTTGAAATTGATTCTTTCAATATATATGTAGATTTTTGAACATTTACTCTTATGACATTCGTTAATTAGCATGACTATAAAAATAAATGATTTGTCTCCTCATCCTCGCGAGATGGAAAAGTGCCTTCCACTACTTTTTTTATTTTATTATGTTGATATCTTCTCGTTTACCCTATTTGAATTGGAGTTTTTAACTCCCCAAACTCCTCCGTCGTTTGCTTATACTAAAGTGTTAGGAGAATTAGTTCTTCAAATATTTTACAAATGTAAATTATGTGAGATGACATTGGTAATATATGATATTTTACAAATGTAAATTATTCATTGGTTCGAACCTCACACCAATGAATAACAAGGATGTGTGGAGCAAAGAAAATGAGTAACCACACTATCAAAGTGAACACAAGCAACAACAACAACATACCCAAAAGGTACTAAGTGTAGAGCTAAAGACAATGACACAAACACTAACAAAGCATAAAGAGATATGAAAACTTAAAGAGATAAACAAACACACAAGAGATGGTAACCCAGTTCAGTCTATATGACCTACTCTGGGGGGAAAACAGTTCTCCAATCCACTATGAAAGATGTTACAAAAGGCTACAAGAAATTAGACTTAGTTCTTAATCTCTACCATTTGCTTGACTCAACACCCTCATATGATTTTCCCTCACCCAAGGTGATTACAATGTTTATCCCAACCCAAGAAACTCTCCTTACAAAGGTACTCAACCCTCAAGTTCCCCCCTTTGTAAACTCTAGACCTCTTGCTTCAGCTCTCCTTCAAAGAATGCAGAAACCACTTAAATACTTAACACATAAGTGTAAAACCGCGCTACAATTTTCCATTACTGTGCCACAATTTCCTCTTTTCCAGCCGTTGTGAATAGTCACTTTCAAAACAACTTGCTCAAGAAGTTGTCTAATCGTGTCACGATTTCCCAAATCGTGTCACGATTTCCCTATGACAAAATCACCCGTTCTGCCAACACAAATCGCGTTGCGGTTCTCAAAATCGTGTCACGATTTTGCGCATTCCCATAATCACAATTGAAGGCAATATACAACAGTTAATTAATAGTTTATCTTTATTTTTTTCTTCAAAAAATGATCACATCTATCTAATCTATATATCTTTGTAATAGAACATTGGATTGTTTTTAAGCTTCCATTATGTTGACGTGGCACATCTAAAATAGCTTCATTCCTTTTCTTAGCAAAGATAAAATATCATTCATTCTTATTTAGTTCATGTCTTTTTATATTCTTTAGTTAAGTGTTGTGTATGTTGCTATTCAATTAGTGGAATTTTAATTCATAAATTGTGTACACTCATTTGCTTCCTTCACACTGTAACTCCCAATTAACTATTTTAGAATATTTATCATTATCCTAAGTAAAAACAATGAGTGTTGCTTGCTATACTAATGAAAGATGCACCATTTTCATATTTTATTTTGCATATTTCTTATTAGCCTTTCAATTCAACAATATTGCATATATATATATATATATATATGTATATATATATATATATGTACAAGACCTTTACATATAGGCATGTAAAACTTCAATTGAAAAGGTTGATTGTATTTGCTGGAGAAAAATCTCCGTTTGTGATCACATAGTGAATAAAAATAACCAGGATAATGTCCTGAAATTAGTGCTTTGGCTCACCAAACCCCTTTGGTACCGAAAATTAGTCCAATTTTTAATGCTAATTATTCTGAAAATGTAAGTAACTTGAGTATCTTTACTTTATATTCTGGTGATGAAAGCATAACTTTTACTTTTCCACACAAACAAAAAAGAATTAAAGATAAATTTATTTCTTTTCAATGGTACGTCGTGTATAAGGTAAAATAGCTGACGAAAAGAGGTTGATTATCTCTCCCTTAATTGAAATACAACTCAAATTGACTCGAAGAATCTACCTTTTCTGTCTCTTTGTCAAAGCTTTTAGTTTAATTAAATTAAATGTTCCATCATAAACTATTATTCAACAATTTTCAATTGTATTGTGACTCCAATCAAAATCCAGCTTCCACACAGAAAGCAAGTACAGACGTATTCGACACTATATGCCATCATCATCATATACCTTATAGTTTAATCACTGTAATTAATTAATGTTAACACTTTTCCACTTTTAAACATTTTTAATTAGACAATGATAAATTCTTTAATTAACTTTGAAACAATAATTAATTGATTTTTTTAAAATTAATTGAATTCTAAATTATTTGACTATTTGTATTTGTATGCATGTGGCCTATACGCCAAACAAGCAATGGTGGATTTGTACTAATTAAACTTTCATAATCCAGTCGGTGCTATAATGTGTCCCTTATCCCTATTGTATTATACTTCGTAATTATTCGTATAACTATGATTATAAGACAATCCAATTCTATAATAAAATTATTAGACAATCCAAAGAGCATTGTATTATTACTTATCGATGATGACTTCCATTTCATTGATTAATGAGTTAGATTTAAACCACGACGACGTCATTTTATAAATTATTTTAGGCTGCGTACCAACAACAATTTATTGCTCAAGTGTATGTTTTTTTACTATTTTTACCAACGTTGTGGCGGGAGTCTCTCCCATGAAAATAACCTGGATATGATTGCTAGAGTCACTCATTTTAGGGTGTATTTGCATTGATGGTTTAGGAAGGAAAATGAGGAGAGAGTTTACTTTTATTTTTAAAATTACAAATTATATAACATGTTTTTCTAAAATAAATTAAGTGTGATTGAATTATTATATAATCGTTTATCATGTAAATATGTTATCTTTATAAAAAAAATTCATAGTGTCCGTAATTTAAAAATAAAAAGTAAATCTTCCCCTCTCTTCCCCTCCTAAACCCTTCATCCAAGCATACCCTTAGAGTAAGTTCAGTTCGGGTAAAAGTTAAAGGTTATGTTGTTAACTCGAGAGCATAAAGATACTTTAAAATGATTATTGGAAGTCAGAGACCTTGACTGCGACGGATTAACAAAAATATAACGTGTCTGATATCTCAGTTACGTTGACCCTTCTTATAATGGTACTCAATTACGAGAAAGAAACGAGCAAACATTTTCTATTGAGCTTTGGCTTTTGCTTATTATGCCTAATAAATATGGTTAAAACTTAAAATCTCAAGTGACATGGTCTTGGAGTAAAAAAAAGACACTATCTAGTGTAAGAAAATTGTTATTCTCACATCTATTTTTAGCTATTTCCGTCCAACGTAAGTTAACTCGCGCTGAAAAATATACATACGTGAGTTAACTCACGTTAAAATTGTACATGTATGAGTTAACTCGCGCTCGACTATTTTGATTGGAACGAGCAAAAACAAATGGGAAAAGAGCAAGAGAATTGCTTTTCTAACATACATAACTTCACAATAACACATGTAATTTACTAAAAAGCCTCCGGCGATAGTTAACTACCGTTTGGCAATCCGGCAGCAGTTAACTGCCGCTGGTGCCAGCAGTTGCTAACTGCCGCTGCGTTCTGTTATATGAACAGAGCAGGCATAAGAGTTTCCAAAACTCCATTGTTGCGTTTTTGGTATTCCTAGGTGCGAATTTCAGCAATTCCAAGTCATTCCAAGCCAATTTCAATCACAAAATCAAGTAAGTGTTTTGAATCCTATTGCATTGGTTTTTTGTTATTGAATTGTTAGAATTTTTGGAATTTTTTTTGACATATTTAGGTTCTAGAAATTGTATTGATTTGATGATGATTTTGTATTGATTTGTTATATGTTGTTTATAATAGAATTGTGTTAAAAAATGTTAGGAATAGTTAAAAAATGCTAGGTATTTGAAATTGTTTGGTATTAGAATTTGTTAGAAATTACAAATTGTGTTAGAAAATGTTTTGATCCGAATAAAGACTAATTAAATTTAACGTGAATTCGAATAAAAGTTGTGTAATTAATAAATAAATTCGAAAAGTGAATGAATAAATTATTGTTCCATTCAAAACAACATGTATTATAAAGAATCAACTATATATGTTATTACGTCGAATTCCCTCATATAAGACGGAGCATCACATAAAGAATGAGGTCCATTCCGTGATACTAATCTTATATGAAGGAACTCGTTATCATAACTTAAAAGTTACATTACATTACATTAAGATCCTATATGTCCTATCATTACATTACATTACGTTTGAGTTTCACCTTCCAACTACAACAATTATCTTACCTCTGAAATAACAAATTCAAACTTGCTAAACTCCAGGACTCAAACATTCACCCGACACTTCTATTGTTCTATTCAAAAGATTAAATTCTTCTTAGGTTTGGTTTAAATGACAATATTCAAGTGTCAAAAGAATGAGGTCCATTCATGGAATTTAGCAAGTTTGAATTTCCATTTCAGGGTAAGACAATTGTTGTAGTTGGAAGGTGCATTCCCTACCTAATCATGATCTTCTGGCGGAATCAGACTTTTGATGATATCTTCAGTTGATCTTACCAACGTTGCACGCATATCGATCCACTGGAACATGCTGTGGTCCCAAAACATGCTCCTCACGTTTTCATCATTCATTAATTCCACCCAAGTGAATGATATTCTCCCCTCATCGAGCGTTGGACATTTTTACCGAACGTATTCCACCCTCCTTGTGTCTATGGGGTTGACTACTTCGTTGAATTTATTTAGCTGATCCTTGAGACCTCTTAATGTTACACCAAGGCACCGAACATTCAACCTCTGAGGCTCTCCGTCGTTGAATTGTGCATGAACGTCGATTCACCCGACCATTATTTCAAATCTACACAATGAGAAATTAAAAATAATCAATGAAAAACTCATCAAACATTATTATATAAATCCTAAAAATCTTAAATAAACCCTAAAAAAATTATAAAATTTGAAAAAATATAAATTTAAGCAATATAACTCCATTATAACAAATATTCATAATATTTGTTAATCGAGTTTCAGATCTACAACATAACTATATTAAAAATAAATAAATCAAACCCTAAAAAATTTATAAAATTCGAAGAAAAACAAATTAAGCAATATAACTCCATTATAACAAGTATTCATAATATTTGTTAATAGCATTTCAGATCTACAACATAACTATATTAGAAAAAAAAATCAAAATTTAAAAATTAAACTACAACTAAAATTATAAACATATATAACTAACTAAAATTTATGACAATAGCATAAGTGATAACTTACTTGTGATTGAGTGAAATTTTTTTTGGGTGATTTGGTAGAGTTTTTTTTAGAGAGAGATTGACAATTTTCAATTTTTAGAGAGAAGATGGTGATTATAGAGTGTCTGGATTCTGGCTACTAACTTGAATATGTAACTCACGCAGCGGCAATTAATTACCGCTGGTGTCAGTGGCAGTTAACTGTTGCCGGTTTTCCCAACGGTAGTTAACCACCACTTGAGGCAACTTTGTAAATTCCATCTGTCATTATGAAGCTTTTGAAGTCAGAACAACAATTTTCAAAGAGCAATTGCCCTAGTGTAAGAAAATTGCTGATGACACATCACATAAGGCTGAAAAACACATGTAAAAGACGAAAAGCCCCGGCGGAAGTTAATTGCCGATGAAGTTCAACACCGGCTGCAATTAATTGCTGATGAATTTCAAAATCGGCTGCAGTCAACTGCCGAGGTTTCTTCGACAGTTAACTACCGATGCGATCCTGCTACAAATCTGGCAGTAGCTCTCTCATCCATTATTACTCTCATTTTACCAAAAATTTATCAAATCTCTCTCAAAAATCTCTCTAAAATACCCAACCAAATTTGTCCAACAAAATCACAAGTAAGTAATTATAATGGTATTAACTTACATTTTAGTTGTTATAAATGTTTTTAATTTTTAGTTTTTGAGTAGATTTATTTTATTTTACTTTTTTGAGTAGATTTACATGTTATAATTCATTTCTAGATTAGATGTTTGTTGATTAATTTAGTTAAAATGTTTGTGTAATGTTTATATTATAGTTTAAAATTTTAGGGTTATTTTTTATTTTGGTGTTTTATATATATTTTCTAAGTAGATTTACATGTAAAAGTATATGATTTATTTTAAGAGTAGATATAAGTTGAATAATTTTGTAATACTTTTTGCATTTTTATGTTTTTTTTAGAGTTTAGGGATATTTTTATGATTTTTGGGGCTTATGTATAATTTGCACTCCAAGTGTTTGATAAAATGTTTGAATGAGTTTTTCATTGATTGTTTTTAATTTCTTATTGCGTAGATTTGAAACAATGGTCGGGTGGATCGACGTTCATGCACAATTCAACGACGGAGAACCTCAGAGGTTGAAGGTTCGGTGCCTTGGTATAACGCTAAGAGGTCTCAAGGATCATCTGAATGAATTCAACCAAGGAGTTAACTCCCGAGACACAAGAAAAGTGGAATACGTTCGGTATAAACGTCCAACGCTTGACGGTGGGAGAATATCATTCACTTGGATGGAATTGACGAACGACGAAAACGTGACGAGCATGTTTTGGGAGCACAGCATGTTCCAGTGGATCGATATGCGAGCAACGTTGGTGAGATCAACTGAAGATATCATCAAAAATATGATTCCGCCAAAATATCGTGATTAGGTAGGGAATACACCTTCCAACTACAATAATTATCTTACCTTGAAATGGAAATTCAAACTTGCTAAACGTATGACTTCATCATTCACCCCGCACTCTCATTGTTCTTTTCAAAAGATTAAAATCTTGTTAGCTTGGTTTTAATGGTGGTATTTAAGAACTTTATGTAATGTAATGTAATCTAATTAATCTAATTTAGGAACTTTTATTATTCGAATTCACGCAGAGTTTAATTAGTCTTTATTCGAATTTACGCAATTTTTATTCGAATTCACGTTAGATTTAATTAGTCTTAATTCGAAATTATTCGATACGCGACTTAAATCGAAATTATTCAAAATGCAATAATATCATAATGTTACGCAAAACGTAGCAAAATGTGCACGAAATATAAAAAAGATCCAAAACAATTAGGCATTTTAAGCCATTACATTCAGTCATCTTCCTTGTTGCACAAGTCAATTGGGTTGTCCTCGGTTGTCCCTGCGGTACCTGCTTTTGGTTGAAGACTAAAATAGCATGTTCTCCCGCTCCTCCTCAACCTGGAATGATTGTACACCGGCACCTTCGAATCCTTATTTTTCACGGAACCATCACAATCGATTTTGTGCCATTTCATAGATGATTTTTCTTTTTTCTTCTCACCTTCCTTTTTTAATTGATCAACATCCCCGTATTTCTGAGACATTTCTACACGATGCAAACATCGGATCAAAACATTATCTAACACAATTTCTAATACCTAACAATTTCTAATTTCTAACAATTTCTAACACCAAACAATATCTAACAATTCCAAATACCTAGCAATTTCTAACCATTCATAACATTTTCTAACACAATTCTATTCTAAACAACATATAACAAATCAATACAAAATCATCATCAAATCAATACAATTTCTAAAACCTAAATATGTCAAAAAAATCCAAAAAATCTAACAATTCAATAACAAAAAACTAATGCAATAGGATTCAAAACACTTACTTGATTTTGATTTTGTGATTGAAATTGACTTGGAAAGGCTTATACTTGCTGAAAATCGCACCTAACAATACCAAAAACGCACCAATGGAGTTTTGGAAGGCTGTAATGTTCTTATAACATTTTTATCAGCATCTAACTGCCGAATTTTTCCTCGACAGTTAACTACAGCCGGTTCGCTTTTTCTCGGCAGCTAACTGTCGATGGACATTTCGGTCTTTTATATGTGTTTTTCAGCCTTATGCGATATGTCATCAGCAATTTTCCTAATGTAAACTTCGATTTTTCAAAACAGGATATAGCCCATATACCTGTCCTCGTTCAATAGCATTGGGTTGAATCCAGTCCTAATTCTTTAAATAAAAAGGGACAAAAATATTGTTTAAATTGAAAAGGCAACTTAATCTCAATTCAAATTAAATGTTATTCTTTAACTAATAATGTCCCATCAATTACATGATTTTAATTGATTTTATTAAATGAAAAATGTTTTTTTAAAGGATTAATAAAAGAGGTTAACAAATTCAGAGTATTGTTTAAAGAGTCGTGTTAACAATTGTCTAGAGACATTTGTTAGTAAATCTAAAAGAGAAATATTTACGTTAAAAAATGTATTTTTTAGATTTTTGATGAATTGATTATATAAGTTTCAACACGTTACTACTATATTCATTTTCTTAAGAAAGTTTGTGTAAATCATATAGATAATTAATATTATTTTATAAATAGTTGATTAATACTATCCTGATAAACAAACAATATCACATAGATATCATATATGTATATAAATGATAAGCTATATGCCTGCCTTTTCTTCCTAAAAAATATTACATATTAGATAGCTTATACAAGAGAATCCCATATCAGGACAAAGGCATGTCCAATCTAAACTTGCTGAGATGATTATTGACTATTTTGATTTATGCATAAACATTCTCCCATTCTCTTTGTCACGGTCGAATTTTGGTGTCTGCAAACCGCTCAATGAAACCGGACCTACTCAAGATATGGGTCTCAAAAAAAAAAAAGTCTAGTATTACTACTAAGTACTATCCCTTTTAGGATGGTGGTTTGAGGTTCCTCATGTATACGGTAGTGATTTTCACCTTTGGATATACCACATATATATGACACATTGTATTTATCTTTTAAAAAATATAAATAGAACATTGTTCTTTAAAAAAAATACGTTTTTATTTTATTACGGGTCTCTTTTTACTTACAGAACCGAACCCCAGATTCGTAGGAACGACCCTAATAGTTTTGTAAAGTGTTTTTTTTTGTTTGGCTTTGGTAATGCCTCATTCTTCACAATAAGTGATGTGATGGCTCCATTTTCACATTAAGAGATGCTTGCACTTCCACTTTAGGCAATGCCACTGTTTTTACATTTGGTGATAGTATCACTTCCTCTGCATGTAATAACTCCATTTTTGCATCAATAGATGGCTCAATTTCCATAGCATTTGGCTGATCATATATTAGATAGACAGTCGTCTCCTTAACAATCAATCCATGTCCAAAAGCTACAAAAATCTCCACATTGTCACCAGCTCCTAAATTTGACACTACACCTTGCCAATCTTCATCATTGAACAACCTTACCGTGTCTTTCTTGTAAATCTGGATGGTGAATTTTGTGTAATTAATGATCAAGACATTAGGGAGACATTCAGTTGCCAGGTTTTCAAGTGTTGATGAATAAAGAACACATAAAGATATTCCCTTCATGATACAATCGCTATTCTCGGGTACTTGGAGAAGTATGGTCCTTCACATGTATAGGCTAACCAAGAAGGATAATTGTTGCCCGGAAGAAAAGAATCCCTTGAATCACGGTCTGTCAATCCCTGGTTCATGAACATAAGGTTATTTATGCAACTCTAATTATGCTATGCATACGGACTCTTGAGTCGTGTATAGTGGACTACACGAAAAATATATACAAGGAAATTGATTCAAAGAAAACAGGCTATGAAGTAATTGTTTTCATTAATTACTTTTCACTTTCCTACAAAAAAGGATATAATAATTATCTAAAAATTTACTCGAGTTCTACATTAAAAGTTTGATCTTAGCATATAGGTACTTGAATAAATTTGTATATATAGGAATCTTTTACCATTTTCGGAAGAAAAACAATTCAAAAGGGAAATAATTCTATTTTCTCTTAATTAACGATAAATATCAATAGAGTTGAGACGGAAGATAGAGAAGGAACCTGTGATAAACTCTTGCCAAGAGTATCAATGACTATGTGGCAACTTCCCATTCCAATCAAAAGTGATCTCAAGGAAAGATTCGACATTTGTGATGCATGTGATGTTCCCAATTCATTAAGATCTGCACCATATAGATCATCAAGAAATCTTCTTAATTCTTGCTTTAGTTGCATCTCTGAATGGCATTGTATCCAAACACTTCTAGGTTTTGAACGGCTGTTACACATTGGTGATTGATTGACCAAACCCAAATTATTACTTTCTACAGCCAAGGATGTGAGAGACATGGAAATGTTTTCAAATGTGGGAATATGTGGTAAGGAATTTATCGTAGGAGACATCCAAAACCGAATAAGAGAAGGAAATACATCATGTGTTAATCCTTCATAACCACATAGCGATATATATCCAATGCCTTTTAATCTTAGTATTGAATAGGGAACTTCTTTTGCAGATGTATCTTTTGCAATCAGTGTTGTCAAGGATTCCATTTGCACTATATCTTCTTCCAATTTCTCAATCTTTGAACAACCAGAAATGATGAGAGTTTTCAATGATATCAACTGATAAATCTCCTTTGGGAGATTGCAAAGACTTGTACATTTTTTGAAATTAATTAGACAAAGATTCTTGAGATCTCCGATGGACGG
Organism: Medicago arabica; assembly: GCA_946800305.1. Lineage (NCBI taxonomy): Eukaryota > Viridiplantae > Streptophyta > Magnoliopsida > Fabales > Fabaceae > Medicago > Medicago arabica. The sequence continues at coordinate 3,279,545 of OX326968.1, read as the reverse complement.
GTGTACCTTAGACAAACTTGGACAATCCTTCATAATGAGCTTTTCAAGTACTTGGAATGACTGAGATTCAGAATTTTTAGATGCTCCAACAACTGCAACAAAAAACCGAGTAAAAAATTGGAAATGGAAAGGTGGAAACAGATTTTGATGTCGACTTTTGAGTTTTAAAATAAAATGGTATTATACCTTGGTTTCCTTCCAAACTTGTGGAACCTTGCTATATTTTAATTCAAAAACAACTAGAGTTTCCTGATTAAAGTCATTGGGTATAGATTTGAGGGTACATTGTTGCCAATTGACCCATCTCAGCTTTTTAGGAAGATGCTTAAAATCACCGGTTAGGTTAACACGATCAAGATGTAAGAGTCTCAGTTTTTTCATCTCCTGGAAAACACTAGTACTGAAGCTTATTCTACTTGTGCTTTGTAACATCAATCCCTCAACAGTTTGTGTTCCCTAAATGTGAAATAAATAAGCTGAGAAAAGTAAGGGAAAATGTTTTTCATTTGCTTGCTAGAAAGTCGTACATTAAACGAGCCCAAGTACATTTGTAATGAACATAAGGCAAACACACTCAAATTATGAATCCATAATTTTCAGCCAATACTTATGAAGAGCAAATCAGTTCAGAAGCAAACGGAACTTTATGATCCTCATAAGATTATGAAGGGTAGTAAAAGTTTGAAATTGTATGCAGAGAAAGTTCTTACAGTATTTTTGGTCAAAACATCATGCACATCCGCGTCAAACCACAATTGACTACGCTTCCCAGGCTCTTTAACTATACTTTCACAAACAACTTCTCTTCCCATATCTCTTATTAAATCATGCATTCCTAGCTTGTTATTCTTTTCAACTTTTAGGAGGCTCCGCTCTATGAGGACAACTATTCCAATATCATCATAAAGTTCGCAGCCATTTAATATATCGATAACATAGCCTCTGTCCTTGCCAATAAAGAAACAACATATGTCAAGAAATATATCCTTTTCCATATCATCCATTAAACCATCATAGCTTATTCTAAGTATCTCTTGCACTTGATTGTTGGGAATTCTCTTTTTTTTTGATAGCATGCTTTTCCATTCTTGTTTTGTCCTCTCATACAAGTAAGACCCAAGGACTTCAACTGCCAGGGGTAGTCCTCCACAGTAAGCAACTACATTTCTTGAGAGTTCAATGAAGTCTCCTCTTGGACTAGGTTGTTTAAAAGCATGCCAACTGAAAAGCTCAAGAGACTCCTTTTCGTCCATTTCCTTTCATTGTATAGACATGGTCAACTTCAAGCAACTTAAGTTCGCATACATTCCTAGTTGTAACAATTAATACACTTCCCGATCCAAAACATTTATGATTTCCACATACGGTTTTTACCTGCTCAAATGTGGTCACGTCATCAAGTACAATGAGGACCCTTTTGGCAGAGAGTCTTTTCTTGATTATAGTTGTCCCTGATGTAATGCTATGCATCTTTTCTTTTGTTTTGAGGACATCTGTCAAAAGTTGTTGCTGTAAATGAATATGTCCTCTACTATCTGTTTCACAAGTTTCTCTAATATTTTCAAAGAAACTTCTATGCATAAGTCTACGATGAATTTGATTGTATATAGCTTTGGATGTGGTTGTTTTACCCAACCCTCCCATTCCCCAAATCGCTACCATATAAACGTTGCTTGATTGATTTTCAGTCAACCGAACCACTTGTTCCACACGGGACTCGAGTCCAACTGGGAATTCAGTAATAGACAAGAATGTGTTGTCTAGCTTTGTTAAAACATCCTCAACAATTTTCTGCACCAGTTCACCTTCATTCCTACAAAATACATATTCAATCCAATGATACTATAAAACCAAGAGAACGAGCATATTAAAGAGTGAAATCCCACCTTAGTTCTTAAAATCGTAGGATGCTGGTAAGGCTATTTTCTAAAATTAAGAAATCAACAAAAGCATCCTTATTAAAATTATAAATTGTCGGTCATTTAAGTCATATTTTATTGTTTAGTTAGCATTGCGTTTTATACTAACAAAGATGAGGACTAATTGACAATAGTAAGCAATTTTCAGTGCATAATTTGATTTTCAGAATTCAAGTTCAGGGACCAAATTTGAATTATTTGTTAACAGAAGATAACATTTAGAATGAAATTATCAACAATTTACAATTTCGCTGACGTTCTTGTTGATTTTTCAATTACAATTTAAAAAGGACCAATATGCCAACTCCTACAATTTCATGACGAACTTGGGGATTGCTTCAATAATAAAGTAGCACAGTGGTCAATAGGTTAAAAGATTGAATCGCCTATATTCCTAAAAAAAATTGAGAGCCATCAATTTAGTCTCTGAAATTCTATGTTGTCAATCTCATACAGTGGGATACTTCTATTGTGAAAACTAAAAAACCATGTATAAAGTAAACATAAATTCCAATAACAAACATAACAACGAAAAAACACAAAGGAAGGAGAAGAACGAAAACAGAACCGAACCAAAAAAGAACTCGAGCAGAAACAGAAGGAAGGACGAGAGTGAGGACAACAACGATGACATAACCAGGCTCTCATACCATATTATGAAACTAAGAAATGAATGAAGTAATGATTCTCATTGATTGGATAATAGTGTTCGTTACAACTTATATAGGTACAAGAGTGTGTATGATAGCCATGGTCGATACTCTATACTAGATGATATCAATGACAGTTAGTTATGGATAACTAACTAGATAACTTATGTAGCAAGTTATCTACGAATGACACTAACTACTTCCTTGTCTTCATGGTGCAATACAAGGCAACAATGGCAGAACTCGAACTCAACAAAACGATGGCAACAGGAAGAAAGGAACAAATAGCGGCCACAATTGAACAACCAAACTTACAATAATACTATAATAGGTCACTTAAATGGTGTGAAAGTACCAATATTCCTCAGTAAACTTAAAAAAGAATAGGAATTTTGAGAAATTTTCCCTAAAATTTCAATAGCAGCCATCAAATCACAATGGTACCGGGATAGCGCTGCTTTTCAACCACTAACAGCGGCCGCTAATGCCGGTACTCTCAACGGCGCTTTGAGGGCCTATGGTCTGGCAGGGGAGGGTCATGCCTCCAAACTACACCGCTATAGCGCACTATCGACAACATAGCTGAAATTCATGAAATTTTGAAATTGATTGCAGAGTAAACGATCCCGTCGGCCCTTAAACGTTGTGGTGTGTTGTGACAATAGGTTTTGAATATATCAAAACTTACAGAAATATATACTTAACTGCATCTTTCATAAGCCAGTCTGCCGTGTCTTTTGTTAATTAGTTTGCTACTCGAATGTGTCTTCTGCTAGTCAATTTGATCCTTGAAATTACTAACAGAAGACACATTCAGAGATTATTCTAGATGTTTAATTTATCCCAAAACATTTAGGGAACAAAATAAGCGTTTACACTTTGACTTCATGATAGGGGGTTGAGTAGCTCAACCGTTTGAAATAAGTGTTAAAGAGTTTGAGGTCTGTCCTCGCGAGCTTAACTCAATTGGTCGGAACAATACATAATATATGCAAGATTCAGGTTCAACCCTCGGCCACCACAAAAAAATTAATAAATTGAGGTCTGGGTTCAAAAGTAAATATTATTTTAACCACTAATTATTAACATTTGACATTAAAAAAAATTGATTTAAGTTACAATTTCAAAGACTAAAATAGTAATCTATGAAACACTAACACCTACACGAACACCAGACACCGATGATTACTTGAAAAAAAATGATATAATTGAATGTATTTAGTTTTTATCGGATAACAGACACATGTCATATATCAGACACATCTTAGATCAAAAGTGTCGGTACCACAGAGATAGTAATTTAGTCAAACTTACCTGAAAGCGGTGATATCCCAGCCTGATATATTTGAAGCTTGGGTTAGTTCACTCATCCACCTTCCCAACAGTTTTCCTCTATCTTCTGAATGTATTTTTTGTGTGTTAGCTTCCAATGCTTTACCAAAACTACCCTCCTGACGATGAACGATGGAAGGGTCAATATGGTAAAAAAAGGGTATAACAACTTGACCATTCCTTTCGCGGCATCCCATAATTTTGGCAAGTTCAACCAGATAATAATTTTTTTGGCATATTATTAAGAACAATCAATTTTTTTATATGGAGAGTGTATATAATGTGCTATATGAGGGTATATATGGCAAATCGCGCCAAAAGGGCAAAAAAAACATTAACCGATTTCAGCACAACCGTCCATAATGCCAATTTTTGGGTCATTTCTGTGAACTTTGTTATACATACCCACAAAAACCAAATATTTCTAAATATACCCCCTCCTTAAAAAAAATCCGGGCCCCTACCGGCATGGGAACTAGGCTGTCGCACCCCCAGCTTATACTTAGGGCTGACCCTAGTTAACTTACGTTGAGTTTCAGTACGATTTAACTCACGCTGGGTATCGAGCGTGAGTTGACTCATACTAATGTTATTTTCAGAAGTTTGAGGCGATAATGAACAAAATGGAAATGAAGAAGATCAATTTTCTTCCACCAATGAAGGACAAAGATTGCACTTTAAAGCATAAATGGATGAGGGACTGATAAATGAACTAGCCGACATTTTTCTAGAATATTCTAGAGGGAAGAGTTGTTTTGTGCCCAGGCGCTACTACGCAGCCATGTGTACCAAACAACAATTTTGCAATTTTGTGTAGTTTGAGATCAGGCTTTGTTTTTTGGGATATCAAAAGAGAGAACTTTTAAGAAACTTTAAGATAAAGATCTGAGCACTTTAGTAAGATTTTTGGGTTGAGAAATACTTCCTCAACCCCGCTTAAAATCATTTATGTCAAATCCTTAAAAATTAAATTAAATTATCACTATACAATTGAAAATGATGAATGGTGCATTTCTACGGCCTATATGCCATATGGTGCTCTCACAATAATGTGATCCCGCCTCATAACTCGTCCATCTAATTTAATCCCCATACTTATTCTACAAAGATTATTAATGTTTGAAACCATTATGGGAATACTCTAACTGCGCAATATAAATGGTCACTTATGTATAACTTGGAGCTCCAAACCAATGTAAACGTTTATTGAATTTTTTCTCAACGCCTAAGCAAACACACACTTAACCAAACATAGTATCAACTTAATAAGCAATTATGCATGGAAGTTAAAATTTCAACATGTATAACGTGAAGGTAAAAAACATACTGGCCTTATAACCAGATAAGTAATAATATTGTAAGACACTTGAGTTTGAATTGAATAATTTTTATTAAGAAAAAAAAGGTTGGAATTGAATAATAAAAATGTCATGTTTTTTTCTCTATGACTTATTATTTATTTATTGAGTTATTTTCCTGTTTTTTCCTATTACTTTGCTTTTCTCGGATTTACATATAATATCAAATTTTGGAATTCTGAAATCATCATGTAAGAAAAAGAAAAGGCTTAAGTACACTTTTTACCCTTTAAGTTTGTAAAAGTTGTAATTTTGGCCCCTTTTTAAAAAAAAAAAGGCAAAGTGACCCTCCATATTTACCCCATTTTGCAAATCATCAATTTTGACCCAATCAACCATACTTGGCATGTCACATGTGTAAATTTTAAATTAAAAATTATTAAAATTGTCACACGTGTATAATTTGAATAAAAAAAATAAAAAAAAGGAGAGGCACATAAGGTTCTCTTTTCTCTCTTCTTTCTTCCTTCTTTTCCTCACCGTTCTTTCTTTCTCTTCCTAACCCACCGCCCCTTTTTCCAGCCACCCACCACCATGGTGCTTATGACCACCATTTATTTATCAAACAAAATACATGATATTTATCATCTCTTTCTTCTATGGCCCCGTTTGTTTAAGATTTTTTTCAAAAAAATCTATTTTGATCCTAAAATGAAAAGCTATTATGATTAGCTTTTCTCAAAATTTATTTTTTTCAACAAAAAGGGGGTAACATATGTACATGTTAAAACTCAAAATGGATTTTTATGGGTAGTAGATAAACAAAAATAACTTCAGATTTTTTTTTAAAATCTCTAAAATAAAATCTCTAGATTCTTTTAACATAAAATCTATTTTTTTTAAAGCTGAAACAAACGCACCCTATATCTCATCCTTAAATTTATTTTTTGATTGGAGATATTTTCTGAGTTTTCAAACGCCATCTTTATTGTTAGATCTCGTCCACCACAATTTGTTTTTCGCCAAATTACCACCATAAAAACACTCTCTTTTTTATTCCCTACAAAATCCACCAAGAAAAATTATGTTTGGATGAGCTTGCTCTGGCGACCACCGCACCGGAAAACATCACCACCATGCCGGAAAATTATGTTTTAACATTTGCTTACATCAGCCACAACAGGTGTTTGAGCAGAAATCAGAAACCATGCTTCTGTTTTTTTAATTTGTTAAACGGATCTGTTAAACGCGTTTCAGATCTGTGGCTCCTTGTGTTGTGTTGTTTATGTATATTTTCGCCCAACTATATGAGTTGGCAAATGGTTATTGGCTAATGTCACCTTGATTTCTGTTGAACTCAAAAGGTAAAGTAGGAATCCTCTCACACGGTTCTCTTTGTTTCTCTCTCAAACACAACTTACAGCTTACATCGACAGCGTTCCAACTATTTTTTTCAATTTTCATCTCCTTCAATTCAACCTTACTCCTTTTCTTCCCACTATATTTTCATCAAATATATATTTCAATGAATAGCTCATGCTGGGTTCTCTAATTCTCCATTACTTCAATTTGAAAACTTGATGATCACAAAATGAAGGGAGAAATATAAATCCGCTTCAGAATTGGAGAACCAAAGCAGCAACAAGAAGAATCCAGCTTTAGAGAGAAAGAGAATATATTCGTAATTACAGAATTTACTTAAGAGATGAATGATTTGTATACTCTTATCAAATCAAAATGTTTATCTGATTGTTCAATTTATTTGAGATGTTTACAGCTTCTTTTTATCTTAGTAGGTAAGAGTAATTGTCATATGCATAAAACTAAGTCTTAGAAATGAAGAGCAAGTTTCGATTGATCAGAAAGTAAGAAGGCAAACAATTAATAAAAGAATTGCACCGAGCGTTCGTGATTTTTCCGTGAAGCTTTGTTTCGCTATGTATAGCATAGCTCTGGTAGCAAATATCAATCCACTATGTTCACATAGTGCCAACATCTCTTTTTTATTTTGTTTTATAATAACACATAGTGTCAACATTATCCATAGAGCTACAAGGTGTGTGTACATTTTTGATATCCAAATCACAATGATTGTCATGTATGTACATGTAGTTCTTTCTAAATTTTCTAGTGAATGGAAAATAAATTTATAATCAAATTATTGCAAGTAGATCATAAATGCTCAAAAGAGTACCCACGCATTTGTTTGAAATTTTAGGTGTTACCAAAACCACATTGATTGAACCGGACAACTGAACTCGATTACGAGTATGTTTTTCTTAAAAATCGTAGGCTTAAACTAAAAAAACACGTCGTTTCATTAAAACGAAACTATTAAAAAAAATAAAATCAAAACCCCGTTTTTTCTCCCGAAGCTACAAGTACAATAGACTTGCAAGTTTGTATTTTGTTTTTGTTGAAAAACTTTGCTATTTTTTTCATCGATGTTAATTAACAACGTATAAGTTTTTGAAGAAGAATTAACAACGTATACGTGTAAAAGAACAGAAATGTTAAGACTTTTCTACATATTCTTATTTTTTAAATGGACTAATTTGTGGCATATTACAAAGTTTGAACTTACGAAATGTAGCTGCTCTACAGTTATTTATTTCACATAAGATAAAGCTTTAAAAGTGATTTCAACCTAACACGTTTTTTTTAACCTACTTGAGTTGACTTAATGATATTGGTTTGGGATTTGAGAGTGTGCTCCTCCTCAATGTTTTAAGTTCAATTATCTCTGATGTCAATTTAGATGGACTAATTTTCCTTCTTAAAAAAAACACGTTTTGTTTTGCTCAATGTTTTTTTTAGAGATATTTGATGGTGAAATTTTAGATAAAATTAGTAACACATGCATGGATATCTATGCGTTTTTTTTGTTGTTGTGACAAATGTAATACTCCCTCAGTCCCTTAAAGTAGGTACTCATTGCCTTTTTCACATTTCTTAAGTTGTTAGTGTAATTAATGTGCCTGTTTTGTGTGTTAATATTATGAAATTGTTCTTTGTTTGTATGTGTATTAAATTTGACTTTTCATATTTCAAGACAAGAGTAGTATTAATTAGGGGTATGTTTAGGAAAAAAATTAATAAATGCGTCTAGTAATTTGAAAAAGAATTTACATTTAAAGACAAAAATAAAATCAAATAAATACTTAAATATAAAAACGGATGGAGCATAAAAGATAACATCAACGTAACATTCATAAGTTAATTGGTGACTCTTTCATTGGTCATGGTCATGGACATTGGAAAATATCCATCACATACCAAAATGTCGTAACTTTCTTTTATTTTGGTAAACTCCTAACATTTTATTTGACTACGTTTATACCCTTTTAGCTTCATATTGAAAACTTGTTAATAAATAAACAAACAGTACTAACATTCAACAATCCTCATCCAAACAGGATATTCCTGTTAAAACATTCATCAAACTTATCCTTATCTAACATGATCCAATTAAATCATACAATTATCAACAAGCAAACCAAATTCTTTTGACTTGGGCCCTCCCAAAATAATGATCCACAATGTAACATTCACCCATAAACGACCTTCCACGATCATTAAACGGCAACCTCCATCCTCCAAAACGACCCTACATTAATATTTTCTTTACTATATTTGTTGTTATATTAAATTATCCAAACACGCAATTGTGAAAACTAATTTTTTCCATCCACAAACCTTTCACTTTTGAAGTATTGTCGGTTTTAAATGCAAGTGTTTCGCTATTTTGTTTGAATATTGTTTATAAATTATCTTTGACATCAACTTTCACATAATAATTTAAATAACTTAGAACACTAATAATTCAAATATTCACATACCCACAAAAAAATATTGAATTTCGAATAAATTTTTAAGAGACTCAAACATCTATCATTCATATTATTGATCCCACCTCTCCCTTACTTCCTTATCCAATTTCTGTCTCATTCCACACGTGCCAATCTCGTGCAAACTAACCCTTCCCTTACACACACATGTTTAAATCACACTCTCACACATGTCATGGCATAACCCAAAAAAGGAAATGAATATGCCAAAGCATCTATATAACCAGTACATACAAATTCTAACATCCATTTCGAACCTACCTAGCATATCCTTCTTCAACACTTTATCTTAGTCAAATTATTAAATTAGACAAGATTTGAATCAAAGTTACATCATTATTACAAGTTTAAACTCTATAATTTCCCTCGAATATTCTCTAGAAAATTCCAACTATTTTCATCATCTATATAACCCAAAAAAAACTCACAGTTTAATTCACCAACAAAAAAACTCACGTTTTCTTCAACAAACAAATTATCCAAATCCATAACCCGAACCCATTTTCTCTTATAATGATGATGAATTTTGCTAGAAAGAAACGAGTCACTGATCCGTTCAACGATGAAGCCAAAGCACGACTCGTCGGAGCTGATCTCCGACGATTAAGCGACGTCAGTAGCGGCAGCGAACATTCCGGCACCGTTGAATGTGATTCTTCACCATCTCTCTCTGAGCTCGTGCATGGTTTCTTGGAGGAAGATAACGAAAATGAGTGTTATTTAACGGGAAACGATTTCGACTCAGAGCGAGTTGACTCGGTTTCCAATTCCATGGATTCGGTGGAGAATCTACTGAGATTAAGCGCTGAAAATGCTAACTTCGATTCTTACCTGAACATGCTTCGATTGCATGTTTCTGAAGCTGCGGTGAAATTCGATTTTCCGAAGAAACAAAGCGTTTCGGTTTATAACAGAAACGTGATGTCGTTTTTGCGTGAGAAAGGACACAATGCGGCGATTTGCAAGACGCGGTGGGATTCCTCCGGCGGACTCACCGTTGGAAATCATGAATTTATCGATGTGGTGAGAATCCGATCTGGATCGTCCACGTGGCAGAATAGGTACTTCGTTGAGCTTGATTTCGCCGGACAATTTGAAATTGCTCGGCCGACGAGTCGTTACTCGGATATTATGAGTTACGTTCCCGGAATATTCGTCGGAAACTCAGAGGAGCTGAAACGCACCGTTTTGGCTTTGTGTGGTGCTGTGAAAATGTGTTTAAGAATTAGAGGTTTGAGTATTCCTCCTTGGAGGAAGAACCGGTACATGCAAAATAAATGGTTTGGACCTTATCGTAGGACCACGAACCCGGTTCATGGAAATCCGGTTCCAGATGTTGTTTCTTCCTACAGTGGCACCAAATGTAGATTAGTCGGGTTCGACAACGCCGTATCTGAGACCAGGCATGGCGTCGCCTTTGTCAGAATCAAATGATTGATAGTAGTATCATCTGCGCATAACTGCAACAACAATTAATATTTCGAGGCTTGTGAATTCTAAGTGGACTGCAAAATCTTTATTGCATGTCCAAATTTTGATTCGAATTCACCGTCTTTTTAAGTTAAAAAAACTAGTGTCATTAGTTAAGTTAAAAATGACTCGTGTCATTTCATCGGAGTATTCTTGAGTTATTAATAACGTACAATTTTTGAAGTTTTGTTATTATTTTTTATTTGATTATTATAGGAGTAATTTCTGGAAATGAAATGGATTGGGTCGAGTATGAGACACTGTGTAACTTTAATTATTAAATTAAGGGAAAGGGTGAATGAAAATGATGGAACTGGGAGAAAGATGATTTAATATGCGGCAATTGTACATCGTCTATTCTCTGCGTCGAACAGAAGATTATTACATTTACATGCAAGCTGAACCATTAGAAATATAGTAGTGAGAATGCAGATAATGTGGACAACAATTATGACAACGAAATACAATGAGTTGTGTTTTCTGGTGTGACAACTGACAAGGACCAGCAACAATGAATTCTTGCTAAATTGTGAGGACAGTTGGCTTGAAAACATTAAACGGTTTGTAGCCATTCAATTAAACGAGCACAAATGGACATGAGGTTTTCTGTTGTTGAGGTTTTGACAAGAGGTTACCCAGAAACCAGAATAGAATCATAAAGAAGATAAAATTAAAGATAAACTCTTTCCATTTATAAATACAATTATATTCTTTGAATATCTTTTTTTTCTGAGGAATTATTTTTTTAGGAAAATATTCTTTGAATATCTAAATGCTTGGAACTTATATATTTATCTCTATTTCTTTTTCTTTTGCCAAATTCAATTTAAGTCTTATCATTAATCATACTCAACACAAGGAGAGGTAATTTCAACAATAGAAGATTAACTCAAGAAATGACCACACTCTCCTATCGCAAAGATGTGAACAGTCATAATTGTTTGTCGGCTTAAATATGTAAATGGTCGTTGTAAGTTCGCGTGTTTTTTGTTTTCGTTCCTGTAAGTTTTTTTTCTAAAACAAACTTTGTATTTTCATAACGTTTTGAAAAAGGTCTTTGCTGTCAGCTTATGTTAACAAAAACACCATGGTGGCTAACAGAGCACACGTGGCAGGTCATGAATTGGCAAATTTGATGACGTGACATGAGATATGATTAGTTGTGTGAAGACACATACTAAAATCAAAAAAGTAAATTGACACAGGGATGAAATTAAAAAACGAAAATATCAAAATTTGAATTTAAAACCAAACTTTCATTCTTCTTCTTCCTCTCAAATATTAGTCTCGTTCTTCCTCTCATACTTTTTCCAATGTCAATGTTATTTTGAAGACAATGTTATTTTGCAATCTAGAAACTTTTATACAATTTGGCATGTTATTATCTACATACTTTATGAATGACTTTGCAATCAATTGCAACAAACATCACTAAATTAATCAAACTTAAGTAGCATACAATGTTTCAACTTAACATTAAAATCAAAGAACACAAGTACATAACTAAACCATTACAACCAAAATACCCAAATTCAACAAGGTTGTTAAAAACCATGTATCAACTTCATCATTCAATTTAAATTCATTACAAACCCAACAAAAAATACCCAAGAAACAATCAACAAAACCACAAACAAGTTGGTCTTCTTCCTTGAATGTTCTAGCTTCTTCTTCAACTTCTCATTTTTGTTGATTCTCAAATCTTTCAAAATCATAGTCAAATCTTTCATCACCACTTCACAATTGCAATCACATGGAAGCTTGTTCATGGACGAGGTTGATTATTCAGCTGCGATTACTAGACGAACATATGGAAGATGTCCTTCAATCTCATCATCCCATATGTACAACTTACAACTACTAGCAAACTACAATGAAAACAAACATATGCAGCTAATTAACATGTGCGAAAATCAAAAAACAACAAAGTATTACAACAGCAAACTCACCATATTGGTTGGACATTTCCAATATCTCCTTTTAGGGTTGTCAAGTAAATTGGATATGAACATTCTCATGATTTTGTTGCAACCACACATAGGTAACCCATTTGATGATGATTGAGTAATGGATTTAGAAGATATTGTTGAAAGAGATGGTTTTTGGTTCGAGGGCGCAAGGTATGGGAGGGATTGTGGAAAGTATGAGAGAACTAATCATCCCTGTTGGTTTTAAATTTAAATTTTGATGTTTTCGTTTTTTAATTTCATCCCTGTGTCAATTTACTTTTTTGATTTTAGTCTCTGTCTTCACACAACTAATCATCTCTCATGCCACGTCATCAAATTTGCCAACTCATGACCTGCCACGTGTGCTCCGTTAGCTGCCATTGCGTTTTTGTTAACAGAAGCTGACGGCAAAGTACAAAGTTTGTTTTAGGAAAAAAAAATATTACCGGGACCATTTACATATTTAAACCTTGTTTGTCTTTTAAAAAACTTGACGTCAAAATTAGAATGTAAAGAAAATCAATGACAATACTAGACACTGATCAAGTATTAAATTTAGAAACATATGAGTAACAAGAAATAAGTAGACTTCTCTAGGACTTGGTATATAAATTGCTTGCCATATATATTGCTTTGCTGGCAAGTAACTATTATTCCACACCAATTTTTTATTTTATTTTTTCGATTATGCCACAAGCAACTATTATTCCACACCCATTTTTTCCTACTGCTTCATGGAGCTTGGATTTGCCACACACTGTTCTAGTCTCATCGAGACGTGAAATCTATCACTATAAAAAATATCCCTCGTCATTTTATTGTATTCAAGCTTAACTACATAGCAATCAATTTGATCTTCAACATAATTTAGCTTATCAACTCTTTCTGATTCAAAAAGAGGCACGATCAAGAATACCTCTACAATCTCATCAAGAAACAAATAATGAATTTTATTAGTATCACATATTCTCTCTCCATCCAACATCACATGATTAACATACATATTACACTTTGGTTTTGAGGAGATTACACCCATGCATCAGCCATCGCTTTTATTATACTTTCATCACCAATCGTTCATCTACAACCATGTAAAAGCACATGTCTAGAATTCTAAATACCACACCTATAGCATGACTAGGATTATATAACAAGGATTAGCTTCAAGTAAAGAGGAGCAAGGAAGCTACCTAGGTTTTAGAATTTTTTGAACAAGACCTAGGTTTTAGATTTTTTGTTTATGCATAACATTCCATCATTTCTTTGCAACCATGACCAAATTATAGAAGACCAATCATGTGTTCAACAGAGGAAATGCCATCTTTTTTTCAAGACACACATGGGGTCCCTCTTTTATTAGTTCCTCCCTCCACCAAAAGACATTTAACATTTTTTTTAATATCGTTCATTATAGAGGTAGGAATAACATATATGCTCATGAATCATGATATACAATGGGTATAAATTGAAGGACGGATTTAGTGTGTTTGGTATGGCGGTGACGAGAATTGATTTTGATAAAATTGAGTTTCAGAGAATTGATTTTGGGTAAAAGTGAGTTGGATGTGAATTGATTTATGTTTGGATATACAAAACTAAAAGTGATTTTTACCAATTTACGTTGTTTGGATAATTTGTGTCAAAATTGATTCTAGATATGTAATTACCAAAATGGATTTTAACTTATTTAAAATTAGATTTCATTTATATTCAACAAAATTATTGTTAAAAAATATTTACGAGGTACTAATTATTTCACATATATAATGAGTATTTTATTTTGCGATTTATATCTTTTTGGCAGTATTTGATTTATTTTAATTTTTTTCGAAGAATTTAATTTATTTTAATGTTGTCTTATTACATAAAATATTGCCAAATTTAAGTATAAGGCAAAGATAATCAAATGGGCTTGTCAAAAAAATAAATAAAAAATTGAACCGGCCTTGTTTAGATCTCTTTCTTTTGGTTTCTGCTCTCCACCCTGCACAAAACACTCTCGTCCTGTAGGTAAGACTAAAATGCGAACGCAAGTGTAAAACTATGTGTTAGTTAACTAACGCTGCGTGACTTAAGTCACGATCGTGTTAAACACTGCGCAAGTTAACTCACGCATAAATTTAACACATGCGTGAGTTAACTAGCACACAGTCTGTGCAGATTACCAGAAGAGAGAGAAACCTCTCTTTTCCCTGTTTTTTTTTTTCATTCCTTCTTTCATACATTTATTCGTTCAATTGCATGCATTTTTCATTATTCTTTCACGCATGTGTTAACTCATAAACAAATTACGAAAAATAAAGGACCAAAATAACAGAAAAGTCATAAAAACGCTAAAAAGCGCCAATGTAATATGATTACAACCAAATCCAACATAATGACATAAAAAACACTACGCAAAAGTCAAAATGCCTAAACCAACCTACTGTTGTGGACTCCTACTCCTCCGTTGTGGAACCGGCATGTGCTTCAGCATGCTCCACTCAGACTGTATACCCTGCATCATGCGAAGAACCTATGGATTACCCAACACATCAGGATTCCCCATAGCATTATCCACTCTGGCTCTGATGTTGCCGATGATCTGGTATGGGTCGGGAGGATGTCTGGCCCACTGCTGGTCAACAAGAACCTCCTCGTAAGGAGGGACATGACGAGGAGGTGATACTCTAACGAACCATCTCATGTATCTCATACTATGAGACCACGACTGGACCTCTGGCACCGGTTCACCCCTATGCTGCTGGCTGAGGACATGTAGAGCAAACTTCAAGAAAGCCTGGGCCACGTCATTTGCCGCAATAAGCTCGACAGCTGTAGGAGACCTAGGTCGTGTCTGGACATACCCGTACTGTCTAAGAACCCGCTTTGGCAAGTGATGTATCATCTTGTCTCTGTTGGCCATGATCCATCAAGAGTACCAGCATATGTCCTGAAAGAGCGTGATGTGTCGTCGTCTCTCGTACGGCCTCCAGATGACATGAGAATGATCCAACACATCAATGACATCTCTATAGTGTCCAGGGTCCGTAAAGCCCCTAGGAGGTTTCCACCGACTCACAAGCGGGGCAAATGTCGGGTCGTACACATCATTAGGAACCCTCAGAATGAGGTTCCTGAAGTGCGCCAAAGTCCATCCTTGCAAACACAAAGAACCAAATATATATCAACACAAGTATTATACAAACAAGGTTAAAAAGAAGAAAAACAAGGCACAAATTTACAATCCAATAAGTAAAAAAGAAGAAAAACAAATATTACCAGAAGCAAGGTCATGTAACCACCACAGGAGGCCACTGATGAATCAGAGGTCAGAGATAGCTGTTCGTACAGGAATGCAAGCCCCATCTCATCCCATGACCAGCTGTCCAACTCGTTCATATCTTGCAGCGCAAGCAGCCACAACATATTAATGTTTTTGCTGTTCTTGCGAAAAAATGGTTCATCCAAGCAAGAGCAACAGAAACGCCTTAACGCAGGCCAGCCTAACTTGAGCTCGCTCGTCTTCCTCCTCCTATGTGTCAATCTCAAGCAGCTGATTACACCTATTCAAGAGCTCCTCGTAGCTCCTCTTCAGTACACCAAAACTGATATAAGGACCACTCTGTCTGGTCATCTCCCTAGCGGCATCCTCCGCATAAAAAAGCAGGTCCACCTGCATCATCTCCATCCCCTCGTCACGTGTTAGCTCTCTATCAAGAAGGAGCCTTCCACTGATGGGGATTGTAACGCCCTACTTTTATTATTTATTAATTTATTGAGATTAGATGTCTTTTTATAATTTAGTCGATTTATTTTGATGAAGTGATATTTTGTTATGTTATATTTTGGTAATTTATTTGTTATTTTATGTAGAAATATATTTGTTATTTTGTGTAGAGATATATTTGTTATTTTATGTGAAAATATATATTATCTAGTATAGAAATATATTGGTTATTTTGTGTAGAGATATATTTGTTATTTTATGTGGAAATATATATTATCTAGTATAGAAATATATTGGTTATTTTGTGTGGAAATATATATGTTATCTAGTATAGAAATATATTTGTTATTTTGTGTAGAGATATATTTGTTATTTTGTGTGGAAATATATATGTTATCTAGTATAGAAATATATTTTGTGTAGAGATATATTTGTTATTTGGTGTATTATTATTATTAAGTGGGGGAGATATATATTTAATTTAGAAATAAATAAGATTACGAGGAAAAAAGTAGTTTTTGGGTGTAAGAGAAATTATAGTTATTATAAAAAGGAGAGTTAGAGTTAGAAAATAATATGACGTGCAAACTGTTTTGGAGAAAGAGGAGAAACCTAGAGAAAGAGAAGAGTCAGAGAAGAGAAGTCTGTAGAATCGTTGCAATCAATCTAAGGTAAGAGAAGTCTGTAGAATCGTTGCAATCAATCTAAGGTAAGGGAGGTAAGGGTGGGACCAACCTTCTTTAATCATAAGCATATAATTTTGAAAAAGGTTTAATCTTGTTGTTGTTGTTGTAGAAGTTAGGTTTTGAATTGAATTGGGTTGTTAAGAGTATAGATAATCCATGAATTTATATCAAAGTTGTTTATATGTTATTTATATGAAAGTTGTTTATATATTATTTATATGATATTTATATGAAAGTTGTTTATATGTTATTTATATGATATTTATATGAAAGATATTTATATAATGTTTATATGAAATTTAATTATATGATATTTATTTGAAAGTTAATTATATGATGTGTATATGGAAGTTATTTATATGATGTTTATATGAAAGTTGTTTATATGATATTTATTTGATGTTTATATGGAAGTTATTTATATGATGTTTATATGAAAGTTATTTATATGATGTTTATATGAAAGTTGTTGATGATTAAATTATGTTTCCAGTAGCTTTGAAAATCTTTTATAGATATTTTATTATGCAAATTTTAAGTGATGTTTTAAGATGATGTTTAAATATTATTGTTATATCTTGAGACTAATAATGTGTTGTCATGTTGTTTAGTTTAAAGTTGCATGTGTCTGTCTAAGTTGTGAGTTATTGATCCAAATTATTGGAGTCATATAAGATGGTTGTGTTGTCTAAGTTGTAAGACGTTGAGTCTATGCATATTCATTTAAGTTGAGGGCTTATGCCCTGTGAGCTTTTGTCTAAGTTGTAAGACGTTGAGTCTATGCATATTCATTTAAGTTGAGGGCTTATGCCCTGTGACCTTTTGCTCTTAAAGTTGAGGGCTTATGCCCTGGAGCTTTTGCTCAACCACGTTGAGGGCTTGATGCCCTGGAGCTTTTGCTCAACTAAGTTGAGGGCTTGATGCCCTGGAGTGTATTTATGCTCAAAATAAGTTGAGGGCTTGATGCCCTGGATTGGTACCACATGCATGATTAAGAAGATTAAGTTGTTGAAGTTGCATATTCGAGTCGATGTCGAAGTTGTCGAGTTGTCTAAGTTGTCAAGTTGATAATCATCAATAAATTGTTAATGAAGAGTTATATGAAGTATAAGCATTATTAAATGTTGTTGTTTATGTTGTTTATGTGAATCATTATTGATGATGATTTGGAGTTGATTGATGATTTATAGTTGGAATTATATGAAGTATAAATATTATTAAATGTTGTTGTTTATGTTGTTTATGTGAAGCATTGTTCATGATGATTTGAAGTTGATTAAGATGATGATGATGTTACCTGATACTTGAAGTTAATTGATAATTTATATGTGTAATTATATGAAGTACTTGTTGATGATGATTTGTTGCTGTTTTATGCTGATTGATTCTCTTATATGATTTGTTGTTGTTTTATGTGGATTGATTCTCTTATATGATTTGTTGCTGTTTTATGTCGATAATATTATATGAATTGTTGTTGCTTTATTCTTTTACATGAATTGTTGCTTATTATTATAGAATGTGAAATCTCACCCCTTTGCTTGGAAATGTTGCTGTTCATATGAGTAACTTGCAGGTGACCAAGAATAGTGTAGTTGAGAGTAATCTCCGCCGTGCCGTCTAGGATGCTCTGATACGTAACGGGATGAAGATTGTTTTGTTGCATGTTTCCTTGTTACGTATTTCTTTTTAAACAATGTTGAACTATTTTTATGAGAATTTATTTAAGATGTTGATGATGTGGCCTTTTAGAGCCAAATTATTTCCGCTGCATGTTTGTTAAATTTTTATAAAAGCATAAGTTTTAATAAATAACAATTTAGCTATATTTATATTTGTTGGATTTTTGTAAAGTTGAATGTGACACTATGTTTTTAAGTTAAAAATAAAGTTGGAAAAACGGGGTGTTACAGGGATGCCTAGGAGACACGCCACATCATCTAGTGTGATGGTCCTCTCCCCAACATGTAGATGGAAGCTGGTCTCCTCATGCCATATCTCTGACATCGCACAAACGAACCCGTGAGAGATGTTCTCGTACCCACTACTCAGTAGGGGATTTAGACCGGAAAGATTCACTACATCCCAAAACCAATCGTTTTGTGCTCCCGGCTGAGGCACCGTCGAGTTTTTAAGGCTCAGCTTCTTCCCGTGCGAGATACCTTTCGCCATACGTCTTTTCCAAAACTGAAATATAAAAACAAAAAACAACAAACAACACCGTTAAATAAATAATAAGTAAATTAACTTTAAATATATTCTAACATAAATTTTAATTCTAACATTAAATAAGTAAAATAATAATTAGAATAAGTTGTATAAATAGTAAGAGAAGTAAAATAAACATTAAAATATACTTACATCGGCATCGACCCATATTCTGCATGTCACAAGTCCACCAAATCGAGGTAAAAGCGAGAGGTTAGAAGTCCCCCCTGCATAGTCGTTCGGTCCGGCCTCGTACACCACCCTCGGCACCCCATGAAAACGTCCCCCACCATCATCATCCTGCTGAGCCTGCTCCTGCTGCTCAAGCTCCTTAATATCAGGCTGCTCCTTCTGCTCAAACTGATACTGGTGAGGCTGAGGATCTTCAAACTGATACACCTGAGACTGAGGATCCTGATAAACCTGATACTGCGTCGGGTCTATCGTCTGGGATAGATGAGTCTGTGATGAAGAAGGCCCAACATCATCAACACTGGCAAGTCTCATGCCCCCCACTCTCCCTCAACCTCGGCCATGTAAAGGAGGGACTACTCCTTGCTTCTCCCTCCGTTCACTACTAGTAGATGTAGGTCTCCCTAACCTAAGTCTGTCAATCCTCTCCCTCTGAGACATATCTGCACAACACAACATTTTAAAAAGCACAAAATCAATGACACATTTTCACACGGACATTGTGTCATTTCTACCAATTCAAGAACAACACTAAAGTTTCGACAGTGTCATTTTAATCCGTAATTTACCACATTGTAGTCAAACATACTATAATCAACATTAATAAACTATATTCTAACTAATTTCATCATTAGCAATAAAAAAAACAAAAATAACCATTTTGACATTTTTCCAAACACATAGAGTGCAATTTTTGAACAACTAAGAAATCTAACAATTTCTAAACCCTAAACTACCACATTGTACCATAAACAACATCTAAACAACAATTCCTAAGTTAAATCATCACTAACAATCATAAAAACTAACATGCAAGCAAAATTTAAAAAAACCTAAAAATGTTAAATTTCTTCAAAAATTCGAAAATTTCAACTAAAAAAATGCAATGAAGTAGGATAATCATCACTTACTTGATATTGTGGGCGAAATTGACTTTGAATGGCGCAAGAATGGTGAAATTTGAATTTGGGGGTGAAAATTTCGTGTTTGAGAGAAGTTGAAAAATGGAGGTTTGTGTTTGCCGAGTTGCTGTTAAATGACTTAAGTAACGTTGCGTGGCTTAACATGCGCATCGCTACTTAAGTTGCGCACAAACTGTAACGTGCGCAAGTTAAGTCACGCAGCGTGACTTAACTAGCGCAGGGCTATTTTGGTCTTTTCAGCTGGGTGCGAGCGAAAAGTGCAGCGTGTAGAGCAATATTCCTTTCTTTTATGAAGCAACAACATGAAAAGCCCATCTTGCTTCCCTGACCTATAGAACGTCTTGTAGCAGCAACAGTGAAGAAAATGCAGCAGAAACACAAGGGTAAAGTAGAAAACGAAATTGAGGTTTCTTCAGAATTGATTTTAACAGACGCAAAAGCTTGAAATTGTAGCTTCTTGTCAACACGCGTTTGAAGTTAGAATCACGTTTTAGGGAATCGATTCTGCTTGTTATCCAAACATCCAAGAATTGACTCAAACCACGTTTTGTGGCTGAAACTCACGTTTGGGGCTGCAAAACGCAGATCCAAACAGACACTTAATCATCACTTCCTTCCTTGCTTTGGATAACGCTTAACCTTTCCACGAGTTCCTCTTATTCCATATACATGCTTTTATCAATGCAAATATTTTTTTTAGCTTCCCTAAACATTAAATCTAGATCTAAGTATGTGTCTTTACTTGTTAGACCTCCAATATTCCAGACAAATCTTCTTGGACTAGAAAGATATACTTATTACATAAAGCATCCAATTTGGTGATGTTGATTTCTTGACCAAAAGTTTCTTCATAGGTCCTTAAAACCAGCAACATATCGTTCACCTCAACAACATTGGCCCTGCAAAAATAAAATATAATTAAATTAAAGGTATTTGGAAATGATATAATCAAATTATTAAAGTTAATTATATATTCATCTAACTTGCACTTGCTTTTTTAATTCTAGAGAGTAATTTTTATTTTATTTTGATCCTAAAGTAATTTTGATTTCTCGAAAAAAACGAAGAATTTAATTAGTATGCATCGATAGTCTATATACAATTATTTTACTCATTAATCTGATAATTGTTGTCATATCAATCAATAAATATAAAAACGGTTTCTTATATTCATTAATTGATACGAAACACATCATTGAACGTATTATACATTGTCGGTGTATGGTAATTAAACGCCAAAAACTACCTATTTTTGGTTGACGTTTTTTTTAAGGTTTTTTAGTTTATGTTGTTTCTCTTAAATAGTATGGACAAATTCTAACATACAAGGTTGTTGTACTTGAGTGATGTTGAACTTGAGTGATATTGTATTAATCTCTCTTATAATCAATTATTATCTCTGATCAAAATTAATTTACTTTAATCATTCATAAAACATTCTTTCTCGTTAAACTCAGTATCAATTAAGTATTTTTCCAACATACACTTCCGTCATTTTACCGTTAGATATATCAATATATTTCTCTCTTTAACACATAATAACATTTGGTGAAAGTGAAATGCTGACACCCCTCTTTTCCTTCGTTAGTTTGTTCATTCATGCTTCAAATAGAAACTTAAACTTGTCATTAAGCCCTTTTCTTATCTCGTTCCAAATTTTCACATTGATTACAACATTCACTCGTGCTTCGATTTCTTTCAAATGGGTCAAAAAAAATTCACCCTTTTACATTCACCCCAATAATCATAATAGTCTTCTCAGTTTTCACGCCTGCCATCTATTCGACGAAAATCCCAACCGAAAATGAGGTTATATTGTAAAACTTTAGAGGCAAATGGAAGGATGCTACTGAAGTTTTAAGTAAACGGGGGTTGCGGTGATGACAATTTGACGAGAATATTCGCTCGTTGTCCTTCATTGCGCAATGCAGATCCTTCTAAGGTTCAGCCGAAACTTTACATACTCAGTGACTTGGGTTTAGGGTCAGCTGAACTTGTGAAGATTATAAATTGTAGACCTCGATTTTTAAAGACTCGAATTGCCCATAAATTTAATCAGAGGCTTGCCTCTCTTATTTCATTGTTTGAGTCAAAGGAAATGCTTCATAAGGCGATTGCAAGAAACCCTTCATTGCTATGTGAAAATAGCTATGACATTGAACATATAGTTTCACAATATGAAGAGTTAGGTGTACCGAAAAGGGACTTGGTTCAAATGATAATTTTGCGGCCAACGGTTATTTCAAGAACTTCCTTTGACGATGAGAAGATGGCATATATAAGTAGGATTGGGGTTTCGAAGGATGAGAAATTGTACCAATATGTGGCGACGTTAATAGGCATTTCTCGCGTGGAAACGACTCGTGAAAAGGTGTTCAATCTTACAAAGTTCGGTTTTTCGGGTGATGAGATATTTGGTCTTTATGGGAAGTCTCCTAATATTTTGACATTTGTCAACTGATAAGGTTCAGAGGAACATGATTTTCATTTTAGGCACAATGAAGTTTGAAGCTAAGATAATCTTAAAGTACCCATATTTCTTGTTTTCAAATATGGAGACTGTTTTGAAGCCACGAGTGCTTCTAGCAATGAAGATACGAGTTATTGATTCTAATGAGCAATTACCCCCAATGCTTAGGGCATTGAGGATGTCAAAGGAGAGGTTCTTAAAGTTGTTAGTCAAATGCCATGACAAGGAAATTGCTGAGAAATTAATGTCATTTTATAAGAGGACAAAAGAGGTTAAGAGATTAAAAGCTTCATCAAGGTATTGGTCTCCTACAAGATTCCCTTTCTGAACTATACATGTAAAATTCATCCACTGCCATAGCTTTTGCTCTAAAATCTTTATAATTGTTGGGCATGGCTCATAGAGTCTTCGATACTAGCAAGTGAGCAGGGGGCGACTATTGGTATGGTTCGTGGATAATGTTGTAATCTAAACCGTAGTATTTAAGCATAAGTTGCACACCGTAAACCCTGATCTTTCATTGAAAATAAACAAAACTACAATTAGTATGTAGTCGGATACATTGACATAATTGACTGAACTTCATTTCCGAACATCTTTTGTTTATTGTTTTGTTTCTTTTCCCTTTTGAAACTAGTTATTGTTCTAAATATGATTAATTTACATTAATTTGGACAACTAAAATATTCACACTACTTGTTAAGTACAAGGACAAACACTCTTGAAAACTTAATTGTTTATGCTCCATAGTCCATATGGACATTGCTGGTCACCAGAACTCTTTCACCAAACACGGAAAATCACAATTTCACAACCTCTCCACTCTCCAATAAAGGAAAAGTTATATTTAACAAGGTTGCAACAGAAGAAAAAAAATCATTATGTTGAAGATTCACTATTGGAGCATGTAGATATATCAATCAAAATGTTAAAATTACTTGAATATCATTGGTGTTCAAATTTAAATCGATCAAAATTAAAAACGCAAACTGATTCTAAAAAATTACACAAAACCAAAATATTATTGGATGTGTTTAAATGCCCTGTTATAAAAAATTATTTAGATCATATCACATTTTTTATTAAATTTTTAAAATCGAATCAAACCGTATACATATATCTTAATATTTATTTATATTTTGATCAGTATGATACGTCATTGGTTTTTAATTATTTATATTTTTATTAGTATAATACTTTATATTAATTATTTTTTTGAAGAAATGGTATACTAGTATTAATCTATTATTTCTTGGTTTTAAATTAAACTGCACCACAAACTAATTTTTTTTTTGCCGACCCTCTTTCCCGAAAAAAATCCACTTTTGACCCCCTATGAGAATTATTTTTCAAAATGACCCACTTTCAATTTTTTTTGTCTTTTTCCTCATTACCGCCATTTGAAACGGCGGTAATGAGCCACCACCACTGACACGTGTCAGAGGGTGAAAGGCCACAGCAGGTTTTGTTTTTTTTTTTTTGAATTTTTTTTGTTCAATACCGCCATTTGAAATGGCAGGAATGACTTTATATTTTTTTTTCTTCGTTTTTTTATTTTTTTGGGACAAAGTGTATTTATTTAAAACAAAAAAAATAATAAATAAATAAATATTAATGATGATAATTATTAATTTAAAAACACTAATTATTTTACTCATAAGAAACAGAAGCAAAAACTACTTTCTCCGCGGTAGCCATTTACGCCAATGTAAACTATGACCTCCCGTGGCACATAATTTATCTTTTTTATTTCGTACGGGTCGTTGATCTTCCTCTTCCTCTTCCTCTCCATCGTGTTCATCCTGTTCCACATCGTCATCAGGAATTTCAGCATCAACATTAGTTTCCATAGTGACTTCATTTTGCACTCGTGAAGTTGAGTTTGTCCAGATTTCATTAACGAAGTCATCGTCATTAAACTCTGCAGTCAGACTTTCTATGGTATTAGTTTGTGAATTTGGCCATTAAGGTGTGTAGTTTGTTTGAGGATAGTTTACAATGTGTGGAGGGGTTGGTAGGTTGAATGAGGAGTATTGTGATTGGTCTGGGTAACTGGTTTGTGTGGTGTACTGAGTTGGATTAAAGTCATCAAATGAATAGTTTGATGTTCGGGAGCTTTCTCCTTGATGACTTTGTTGAGAATAGGTTGGATATGGGATTGGGGTGTTATGTAAGTTTTGGTTTGTGGGTTGTGGCGGTGATTGGTAAGTTTGGTTGTAGTTGGTGTATGGGTCAAAATCTGGTCAAAATAAGTGGGTGGAGGTGTCATGAATTGGTTGTACGGTGGAGATGTATTTGACCACATATTTTCATATGGAACCGTATAGGTTTCTGGCGCTGCAGGATAGTCATGTGACAATCCTGGTAAAAGTCTTGCACATTCTTGCTTTGGGTTTGCCAATAATACTTCTCTAGAAAGCCACAGATGATCTCCGAAAAATTCCCAGTACCATGCAAAATATTGACGATTTGGATAAACCTCATGGATATACGGAACACCGTGAAGTGCTAATTGTAACGCCCGTCTCGATTATTTAATTAATTTGCCAAGTTAGGATATATATTTACTTGATTTATATGATTTATGTGTTATGTTGTGATTGCATTAGGTGGTCTATTTTATTATTTAATAGAATAGGGGTTGGAAATAAAATAAATAATATGCTGAAGGGTTGTTTTGTGAATTTAGAGAGTTTTGTGGAATTAAGAGAAATAAATAAGTTAAGGGGAAAGAGTAAGTTTTGGTGTGAGAAGAGAAATTAGGTTAAGATATAAATAGGAAAACTAGGTTAGAATTGTACAGTACGTACAATTCAGTTTTTGGGAGAAAAAGGAGAGGAAAGTGGCCGGAGAAGAGAGAACCTCAATTCTGCGAACATATCAGGTAAGGGTGAGCCTAGCATTTGCAAATTCATTAAGCTTATGAATCATGATTATAGTTAACATGTTTAGGAATTGTTCATGAGAATTTAAGAACTAAGAATTAGGTTAAAAAGTGATGAATTGATGATTAGATGATGAGAAACCGTACCGACGACGTAGAAAACTGTTTACAGACCTTAGAATAACCCTTGTACATCATTATAGTCGAAATTTGGAAGGTTTAGGATGAAATTTGGGGTTTTGGGTGAAAACCCTCGTAACCCTGCAGCTGTTCTGTCGCAGCTCGCCACAGCGAGCAATCAACTCGCCACGGCGAGTGCTCTTCACCAGCTCGCGAGGCGAGCAACCCACTCGCCATAGCGAGTGAACCCTAGAAGGCTCGCGAGGCGAGCAAACCACTCGCAATAGCGAGCAACCCGTGATGGCTCGCCAGGCGAGCAACTTTACTCGCCATAGCGAGAAGTACCCTTGAAGCTCGCAAGGCGAGCAACCCAACTCGCCATAGCGAGTTACCCCTGAAGGTTCGCGAGGCGAGGTTTCCCACTCGCCATAGCGAGTAGTCCTGTATCAGACTACCTTTCGAATAATGCGACTCTTGTCGCACATTTGATTATGAGATTAACCCTGGTTTAGATTAAAAACTGAGATATTAAGAATAAATGTAGAGCTGTTAACGGATACTTGATTTGTTATTGTGACCTATGCATTAGTATATGTTTTCTTTGAATTATAAGAGATGATGTATGTGAATGCTTGTGATGATTCGTTGCTGCCATTAATAAATAAAAGCTGCATGTGTCGTCAATGATTTATGATGTTGTAATCCAAATTATTGGAATTTATTTTGAGATGTCTAAGATTTTAGAAGTTGAGTCCATGCATATTCATCTAGAGACGAGGGCTCATGCCCTAGGAGCTTTTGCTCAATAGCGACGAGAGCTTATGCTCTAGGAGTATTGTTATACTCAATAACGACGAGAGCTTATGAGTATTGTTATACTCAATAGCGACGAGAGCTTATGCTCTAGGAGTATTTTTATGCTCAATAGCGACGAGGGCTTATGCCCTAGGAGTATATTTATACTCAATATGGTACCACATGCATGATTAAGATGTCTAAGTTGCATTGTCGAGTCGAGGTCGCATTACCGAGTCGTACTAAGATTGTTGACTAAGATGTTGAACATGATGTTGATTATGATTATGATGTGGATTTATGACGTTGATTTATGATTAAGATGTTACTTGACTGTTGTTGCGATATTATGATAACGCAGTTATGTTGTTAAATATAATTGTTGAATTATATGCTTAATGTTTTGTTTTGTGAATCTCACCCCTTCTGTTGGAATTGCCGCCTCGTGGGCAAGTGCAGGTAACCAAGCGTTGGATTGACGATGTGAGAGGTCCTTGTGGAGTCTTAGGAGCTCTGATACGTAACGGGATGGGGATTATCATTTGTTTCTATTCCTTTATGTATCGTTTTTGAATTAATTATGACTTTGGTGCGAAGAACTAATCTTTTTAAAGAGTTTGTATTATGATTCCGCTGCTACATTTTGAATAAAGATGAGGAATAAATTATTATTCATTTTGTTTAAAGTTGTTTTGAAATGTGACATCCTGATTATGTGTTATACTTTGATTATATAAAAGAATTTTTAAAGCTGGGATTTCGGGGTGTTACACTAATTGATGACGTTGGTTCCAGTTTTGGACTTGACGATGATGCTTATCTTTCCACGAGCCTTTAATTTTATCTTTGACCAATGAAATTTTGTGGAAATCTTTCAAATTATCTGGTAAGGCAGGTGGATGTTGTGGTAAGTCAAATTGAAGCTTTACTCTATCCGTCTGATGCCTCTCGACTATCTGAAAACAGATGAGATATGTGTTTGCAGACCAAATTTGACTTTCTTCTTCGTTAGTGTATGAAAGTGGAGATAAGGCCTGCAGGAGAACTGTTTAAAAGAATGAATATTAGTCTTTAATTGTTGACTAAAAAGCAATCACAAAAGAAAAATATAATACCTGATCATATGTCATTGTGTCGATTTTTAAACGTGTAGATACGAGATTATGCCGAGGATTTTCCACGAATTTATTACCATGTTCTAGCCATCTATTTAATTTATAAAATGTTATAATTAATATAGGCTGGATAAATGTATTTCAAAATTAATTAAAAATAACATATTTATTTTACTTACATATTTGCCAAAGGAAGTTGTGTATCAGCTTGTGGTGGTTGCCTGGGCACGGGAGCTAAGCATGACATTCTTGACTACGCCCATGCTTGTAAGAGAATTGTACACCCAGGCATGTCGCTAGTGCCATATATTGCGCCGTCACACAAGGATCTATATAGCGTGGTATAATCCTAAAGGCAAATCAACGTGCATTAGATTGGGTGGACAATATACCAAAGGAAAAATGGACTCAAGCATATGATGAGGGTCGACGATGGGGCCACATGACAAGCAATATCGTTGAGTCGTGGAACTCTGTGTTTAAGGGAACCCGCAACCTACCTGTTACACCTATAGTCCAATCAACCTACTATAGGCTGGCATGTCTCTTTGCTGATAGAGCTCAAAAAGCATTTGCAAGGGTAGGATCCGGAGATGTGTTCAGTGAATATTGCCAGAATGCAATTAAGGATGACATTGTTAAATCCAACACCCATCATGTCGAACAGTTTGACCGAGAAAGATACACCTTCTCAGTCCGTGAGACCGTCAACTACAGGGAGGGAAAACCAATGGGAACTTTCAAGGTGGACCTACAAAAGGGGTGGTGTGATTGTGGGAAATATCAAGCTTTACATTTGCCTTGTTCCCATGTCATAGCCGCGTGTTCTTCATTTCACCATGACTACACAACCATTATTCCAGATGTGCTAAAAAACGAGAGTGTTTACTCGATCAAAAACACATCATTCAAAGTAGTCCACGACAAGAGTTATTGGCCCCCATACGACGGTCCTGTGCTTTGCCATAATCCAAACATGCGAAGACTAAAGAAAGGTCGACCCAATAGTACTCGCATAAGGACTGAAATGGACAACACCGTTAAATAAATAATAAGTAAATTAACTTTAAATATATTCTAACATAAATTTTAATTCTAACATTAAATAAGTAAAATAATATTTAGAATAAGTTGTATAAATAGTAAGAGAAGTAAAATAAACATTAAAATATACTTACATCGGCATCGACCCATATCCTGCATGTCACTTGTCCACCAAATCGAGGTAAAAGAGAGAGGTTAGAAGGCCCCCCCTGCATAGCCGTTCGGTCCGGCCTCGTACACCACCCTCGACACCCCCTGAAAACGACCCCCATCATCATCATCCTGCTGAGCCTGAGGCCGAGCCTGCTCCTGCTGCTCAGGCTCCTTAATTTCAGGCTGCTCCTTCTGCTCAAACTGATACTGGTGAGGCTGAGGATCCTCAAACTGATACACCTGAGACTGAAGATCCTGATAAACCTGATACTGCGTCGGGTCTATCGTCTGGGATAGACGAGTCTGTGATGAAGAGGGCACAACATCATCAACACTGGCAAGTCTCGTTCCCCCCACTCTCCCTCAACCTCGGCCATGTAAAGGAGAGACTACTGCTTGTTTCTCCCTCCGTTCACTACTAGTAGATGTAGGTCTCCCTAACCTAAGTCTGTCAGTCCTCTCCCTCTGAGACATATCTGCACAACACAACATTTTAAAAAGCACAAAATCAATGACACATTTTCACACGGACATTGTGTCATTTCTACCAATTCAAGAACAACACTAAAGTTTCAACAGTGTCATTTTAATCTGTAATTTACCACACTGTAGTCAAACATACTATAATGAACATTAATAAACTATATTCTAACTAATTTCATCATTAGCAATCCAAAAAAAACAAAAATAACTATTTTGACATTTTACCAAACACATAGAGTGCAATTTTTGAACAACTTAGAAATCTAACAATTTCTAAACCCTAAACTACCACATTGTACCATAAACAACATCTAAACAACAATTCCTAAGTTAAATCATCACTAACAATCATAAAAACTAACAAGCAAGCAAAATTTAAAAAAACCTAAAAATGTTAAATTTCTTCAAAAATTCGAAAATTTCAACTAAAAAAATGCAATGAAGTAGGATAATCATCGCTTACTTGATATTGTGGGTGAAATTGACTTTGAATGACGCAAGAATGGTGAAATTTGAATTTGGGGGTGAAAATTTCGTGTTTGAGAGAAGTTGAAAAATGGAGGTTTGTGTTTGCTAAATTGCTGTTAAATGTCTTAAGTAACGTTGCGTGGCTTAACATGCACATCGCTACTTAAGTTGCGCACAAACTGTAACGTGTGCAAGTTAAGGCACGCAGCGTAACTTAACTAGCGCAGGGCTATTTTGGTCTTTTCAGCTGGGTGCGAGCGAAAAGTGCATGGTGTAGAGCAATATTCCTTTCTTTTATTAAGCAACAACATGAAAAACCCATCTTGCTTCCCTGACCTATAGAACGTCTTGTAGCAGCAATGGTGAAGAAAATGCAGCAGAAACACAAGGGTAAAGTAGGAAACGAAATTGAGGTTTCTTCAGAATTGATTTTAACAGACGCAAAAACTTGAAATTGTAGCTTCTTGTCAACACGCGTTTGGAGTTAGAATCACTTTTTAGGGAATCGATTCTGCTAGTTATCCAAACATCCAAGAATTGACTCAAACCACGTTTTGTGGCTGAAACTCACGTTTGGGGCTGCAAAACGCAGATCCAAACAGACACTTAATCATCACTTCCTTCCTTGCTTTGGATAACGCTTAACCTTTCCACGAGTTCCTCTTATTCCATATACATGCTTTTATCAATGCAAATATTTTTTTTTAGCTTCCCTAAACATTAAATCTAGATCTAAGTATGTGTCTTTACTTAACACATGTTAGACCTCCAATATTCCAGACAAATCTTCTTGCACAAGAAAGATATACTTATTACATAAAGCATCCAATTTGGTGATGTTGATTTCTTGACCAAAAGCTTCTTCATAGGTCCTTAAAACCAGCAACATATCGTTCACCTCAACAACATTGACCCTGCAAAAATAAAATATAATTAAATTAAAGGTATTTGGAAATGATATAATCAAATTATTAAAGTTAATTATATATTCATCTAACTTGCACTTGCTTTTTTAATTCTAGAGAGTAATTTTTATTTTATTTTGATCCTAGAGTAATTTTGATTTTTCCAAAAAAACAAAGAATTTAATTAGTATGCACCGTTAGTCTATATACAATTATTTTACTCATTAATCTGATAATTGTTGTCATATCAATCAATAAATATAAAAACGGTTTCTTATATTCATTAATTGATACGAAACACATCATTGAACGTATTATACATTGTCGGTGTATGGTAATTAAACACCAAAAACTAGCTATTTTTGGTTGACGTTTTTTCTGAGGTTTTTTAGTTTATGTTGTTTCTCTTAAATAGTATGGACAAATTCTAACATACAAGGTTGTTGTACTTGAGTGATGTTGAACTTGAGTGATATTGTGTTAATCTCTCTTATAATCAATTATTATCTCTGATCAAAATTAATTTACTTTAATCATTCATAAAACATTCTTTTTCATTAAACTCAGGATCAATTAAGTATTTTTCCAACATACACTTCCGTCGTTTTACCGTTAGATATATCAATATATTTCTCTCTTTAACACATAATAACATTTGGTGAAAGTGAAATGCTGACACCCCTCTTTTCCTTCGTTAGTTTGTTCATTCATGCTTCAAATAGAAACTTAAACTTGTCATTAAGCCCTTTTCTTATCTCGTTCCAAATTTTCACATTGATTACAACATTCACTCGTGCTTCGATTTCTTTCAAATGGGTCAAAAAAAAATTCACCCTCTTACATTCACCCCAGTAATCATAATAGTCTTCCCAGTTTTCACGCCTGCCATCTATTCGACGAAAATCCCAACCGAAAATGAGGTTATATTGTAAAACTTTAGAGGCAAATGGAAGGATGCTACTGAAGTTTTAAGTAAATGGGGGTTGCGGTGATGACAATTTGACGAGAATATTAGCTCGTTGTCCTTCATTGCGCAATGCAGATCCTTCTAAGGTTCAGCCGAAACTTTACATACTCAGTGACTTGGGTTTAGGGTCAGCTGAACTTGTGCAGATTATAAATTGTAGACCTCGATTTTTAAAGACTCGAACCCATAAATTTAATCAGAGGCTTGCCTCTCTTATTTCTTTGTTTGAGTCAAAAGAAATGCTTCATAAGGCGATTGCAAGAAACCCTTCATTGCTATGTGAAAATAGCTATGACATTGAACGTATAGTTTCACAATATGTAGAGTTAGGTGTACCGAAAAGGGACTTGGTTCAAATGATAATTTTGCGGCCAACGGTTATTTCAAGAACTTCCTTTGACGATGAGAAGATGGCATATATAAGTAGGATTGGGGTTTCGAAGGATGAGAAATTGTACCAATATGTGGTGACGTTAATAAGCATTTCTCGCGTGGAAACGACTCGTGAAAAGGTGTTCAATCTTACAAAGTTCGGTTTTTCGGGTGATGAGATATTTGGTCTTTATGGAAAGTCTCCTAATATTTTGACATTTGTCAACTGATAAGGTTCAGAGGAACATGATTTTCATTTTAGGCACAATGAAGTTTGAAGCTAAGATAATCTTAAAGTACCCATATTTCTTGTTTTCAAATATGGAGACTGTTTTGAAGCCACGAGTGCTTCTAGCAATGAAGATACGAGCTATTGATTCTAATGAGCAATTACCCCCAATGCTTAGGGCATTGAGGATGCCAAAGGAGAGGTTCTTAAAGTTGTTAGTCAAATGCCATGACAAGGAAATTGCTGAGAAATTAATGTCATTTTATAAGAGGACAAAAGAGGTTAAGAGATTAAAAGCTTCATCAAGGTATTGGTCTCCTACAAGATTCCCTTTCTGAACTATACATGTAAAATTCATCCACTGCCATAGTTTTTGCTCTAAAATCTTTATAATTGTTGGGCATGGCTCATAGAGTCTTCGGTACTAGCAAGTGAGCAGGGGGCGACTATTGGTATGGTTCGTGGATAATGTTGTAATCTAAACCGTAGTATTTCAGCATAAGTTGTACACCGTAAACCCTTACAACTAGTATGTAGTCGGATACATTGACATAATTGACTAAACTTCATTTCCGAACATCTTTTGTCTATGGTTTTGTTTCTTTTCCCTTTTGAAACTAGCTATTGTTCTAAATATGATTAATTTACATTAATTTGGACTAACTAAAATATTCACACTACTTGTTAAGTACAAGGACAAACACTCTTGAAAACTTAATTGTTTATGCTCCATAGTCCATATGGACATTGCTGGTCACCAGAACTCTTTCACCAAACACGGAAAATCACAATTTCACAACCTCTCCACTCTCCAACAAAGGAAAAATTATATTTAACAAGGTTGCAACAGAAGAAAAAAAATCAAAAATCATTATGTTGAAGATTCACTATTGGAGCATGTAGATATATCAATCAAAATGTTAATATTACTTGAATATCATGGGTGTTCAAATTTAAATCGATCAAAATTAAAAACGCAAACTGATTCTAAAAAATTTCACATAACCAAAATATTATTGGATGTGTTTAAATGCCTTTTTATAAAAAATTATTTAGATCATATCACATTTTTTATTAAATTTTTAAAATCAAATCAAACCGTATACATATATCTTAATTATTATTTATATTTTTATTAGTATGATACGTCATTGGTTTTTAATTATTTATATTTTTACTAGTATAATACTTTATATTAATTATTTTTTTGAAGAAATGGTATACTATTATTTCTTGATTTTAAATTTATCAAAATCGATTTAAACTGCACCACAAACTAGGTCAAAGGCAAGGCAATAATTCGTATTCAGTTTATAGTATACAATACAAAGCCTTTGATCGGAGAAAAGACAAGTTTCTACGTAACAACGATTTGGGAACGTGAAATCCCCCTTTTCCTTCCTTAGCTTATTCATTCGAACTTGAACTTCGAAGAAACTTGTCTGTGTCATCAAGCTTTTTCGTTGCAATTACTGAATCTCGTTCCAAATTTTTAACTTGATCACAACATTCACTCATGCTTCGATTTATTTCAAATGGCTCAAAAAAAATTCGCCATTTTACATTCACAGCAGCAGTTTTCCCAGTTTTTACGCCTGCCACCTATTCGACGAAAGTCCCAACTCAAAATGAGGTTGAATTGCAAAATGTTGAAGACAAACTGAAGGATGCTACTGAAGTTTTGAGTAAATGGGGTTGTGGTGATGACGATTTGTCGAGAATATTCACTCGTTGCCCGTCTTTGCGCAATGCAGATCCTTCTCAGGTTCAGTCGAAACTTCGCTTGCTCAGTGATTTGGGTTTAGGATCAGCTGAGCTTGTAAAGATTATCAATTGCAGGCCTCGATTTTTCAGGACTCGGCTTAACCATAATTTCGACAAGAGGCTTGACTCTCTTATGTCATTGTTTGAGTCAAAGGAAATGCTTCATAAGGCCATTGCAAGAAACCCTTCATTGCTGTGTGAAAATAGGTATGACATTGAACATATTGTTGCACAATATGAAGAGTTAGGTGTACTGAAAAGGGACTTGGTTCAAATGATAATTTTGCGACCAACTGTTATTTCGAGGACTTCCTTTGACGATGAGAAGATGGAATATATAAGTAAGACCGGGCTTTCAAAGGATTCAAAATTGTACAAATATGTGGTGACATTAATAGGCATCTCTCGTGTGGAAACACTTCGCGAAAAGGTGTTGAATTTTACAAAGTATGGTTTTTCAGATGATGAGATATTTGGTCTTTTTGGGAAGTCTCCTAATATTTTGACATTGTCAACTGATAAGGTTCAAAGGAACATGACTTTCATTTTAGGCACAATGAAGCTTGAAGCTAACATTATCTTTACGTACCCATATCTGTTGTTTTCAAATATGGAGACTGTTTTGAAGCCAAGAGTGCTTCTAGCAATGAAGGTACAGAATATGGATTCTAATATGAAAACACCCTCAATACTTAGAGCATTGAGGATGTCCGAGGAGAGGTTTTTTAATACATTTGTCAAATGCCATGATAAGGAAATTGCTGATGAGTTAATGGAATTTTATAAAAGGACGAAACAGGTCAAGAGATTAGCAGTTTCATCAAGGAATTGGACTACTAGAGGATTCCCTTTCTGAACTACTTTTATATACTTTGAAATAAGTTAAGAGCTGAATTTGATTTCTATTTTGTGGTAATTATTTTTCTGACTCTTAGTGTTAGTTTCTTCTCTGCCTATCTAATTCTTAATGAAGATTTTTCTGATTAGTTTTATGTTACAGGTGTGCTTTTTAGTTTTGAAGTGAGGAATTAATGTAGGATTGAGATGTTTGTTCCTCATACAGAGCCCTTTCTTTACACCATTGAAGTTCTGGGATTAGTCCTTTAGGTACAGTACAGAGATGAAAATAAATTCTTAGAATAATAAAATTTTATAATTTATGTTGATATCATGATATGGATGTTTTTTGGTTGGTATTACAAATGACAATGAACTAATCCGTATTTATGCTTATATTAGACTCTTGTTCTACATTAAATTAGGAAACAAAATATGATATTATATAAAGAAATCTGGAAACGAATCCTGAAAGTTTAGATAATTTTTGATAAATCAATGGGGTTGGCCTAGAAGAGGCATGTTAGGCACGCAAGTGAAAAGAGTATGTACAAATATACTCTTCAGTGAGAAGTTCCTGGTTTGATCTTTTAAAATGAATCTCTCAGAGAGAAGTAATACTCTTGTTGTTCTGTTGGTCTCGAACATGATTGTCTCTTGTAGGAGGATACATCATTCATGTGGATTTTATCCAAAAAAGAGATGACTTAATACTCTAACATGATTTATGACAGTACAATGATGATGCGGTGATATATTTTTCAGACATTGTAAGTTGTAACATTCACAATCAAATTAAATTTCAATACATAGAAGCAAAATGGGTTTTTACATTATGATCAAGTCCAAAGTGATCTTATAGAAAGGAGTGTCACAGTAAAAACATCTGTCTTTTCCCTTCCTTAAAAAAAAGGAAAACATCTGTCTTTTCCCATTAGGGGTTGGGAAAGTACATATATGATGTAATACCTATTCACTGTTCTTATGTACTTGACAATAATGTCACAGTAAAAACATCTGTTTTTTTTCCCAATTTGAGGTTATCTATGAGATTGTTTTCTTCTTTCTACTATTAGCAAGGTGACTTCTGTTATTTGACTTTTTCTCTGGGTTTTATTTACCTATCAGTAAACTTTTTTTTTATGGACCACATTACTCTTAAGTAACCACAATTGTTTCAATCATTTGTGTCAATTCACTTTTGATAAAATAGATTTATGATTTTATTTGGTTAAATTATTTTACAATATGACCCTTAAGAAGTAGTCACCATAGGAATTGGGTTAGATGCATTCAAATGTGTGCAGTTAGCTGCAGTCAACATTTCGGAACCATTCAATTAAGACCGGACAACTTTGATTGTAAAACCATCTTTAAACTTTATTTAATATAACTCTAGAGGTTTTAATTTGAACCGTTTGGTCTTATTTGGACGCTTCAAATTTTAGTAGCTTAATTTGATATTTGAGTATTTAAAATACTCTCTAATTTTAACAGTTATTTTTTTAAACCACATAAGAAAAATTATAGGCGACTCTATTTTTTCATCATTGAGTCATTTTTTTTAACGGTAAAATCGATAATGGGCATGACATCGACTTCACAGGATACATCAATAACTTAAGAACCGGTTTGGCTAAACAATTATTTTGGTTCTAAAAGTATGTGCAGTGTCATTATAGTCATGTTTCGAAATTGTAAACACATTTTCAAATCTTCTTTTTTTGTTAATAACTTTATGAACTAAATTAACCAACAATAAACCAACAGGGTTGGATTAAGCAGAATAGACTGAACTTTTACAATATGATGAACCAATATTCAAATTTTGACTTAGAGATGTATTCATATATAATATCCAACACACCTCAAACATGATTATCTCAACACATTCAAAGATCACTCTAGCTAAATCAAATAACTTAAAATGCATTTGAAGATTTCACTAACTAACCAACTCAAAACACATTTAAGAATTAAAAAACATATTTAGGTATGTGCTTATAATTTCTACATATGAGCTTAACATATTAAAAGTTGTAGACATGTATCTAATGCATGTTTGAATCTTCAATACTTATCTTTTCCATAATGTGAGTCTCATCTCTTTTAATTTAAAAGTATAAAATAAATTTAAAAAATAGTGTTTCTATAAAAAGATAGAAAGCACTTGATCTTTGTTCAATGACCCTCACCTTCTTCACACATACACACACACACCACATATCTTTTTTTGTTCATCTACATTTTCTTCTTAGTCTTCTTGCAAGCGTTGACTCCATCAAAATCAAAACTCAAATAACAATGTATCCATCTTCTTCATCATCTTCCACAAATCCACGATATATTCATGACGTATTCATCAACTTCAGAGGCGAAGACGTTCGTCGCACCTTCGTCTCTCATCTCTACGCAGTCCTCTCAAACGCTGGAATCGACACATTCCTCGACAACGAAAAGCTCGAAAAAGGCGAAGAAATCGGATACGAACTTCTCCAAGCAATTTCAGTCTCACACATATCCATAATCGTTTTCTCTAAAAACTACACTGAATCTAGTTGGTGTTTAAACGAATTGGAGAAAATCATGGAATGTCGTAGACTTAACGGTCAAGTTGTTTTGCCAGTGTTTTATGATGTTGATCCTTCTGTTGTACGTCATCAGAAAGGTGATTTTGGTAAAGCGTTGGAAGTTGCAGCGAAAAGTAGGTATATTATTGAGGAAGTTATGGTGAAGGTTTTGAGTAAATGGAGAAAAGTGTTGACCGAAGCTTCCAATTTGTCTGGTTGGGATGGAAGCGCTTTCAGGTAGCTTAATCAATGATCTTCTTATAGTTTATTGAGCTAGGAGAAAAATACTAATATGTTACTTCAAAATCTCAAATGTTTGCGTAATTAGTTATTTGAGGTATATATTTTAGGCTCCATTTAGTAAAAATTAGTCAATAGCTGATAGATGATGAACTTGTGAACTTATATCAGATAAGCTAATAGATTGAACATGCAGTGTTTCATAAAAATTAGCGGATATCTCATAGACTAGCTGATAGCCGATGAACTTATAACAGAACAGATTGAATTTGTAGTGTTTGGTAAAAATTTGCGGATATCTGATAGACTAGCTGATAGCGGATAATAGATAGACTAGCTGACGTGGATGAACTTATAACGGATAAACTAACAAGTTGGATATGTAATGTTCGGTAAAATTAGTTGTTGAGCTAGCTAATAAATATGAAATTACATTAAAAGATATTTTTAATTAATATTTGGTTATTTTCAATTAATATAGTAAGGGTAAATTTGAAAGAAAATTTTGATAAATTATAAGCTATAAGCTCAAATGCTACTTGAAATAGCTTATTAGAAAATGCTATGAGCTAATATGAAAAAGCTATAAGCCCGTGAGAAAAAAATGTTACCAAACAAATCTATTTTAGTTGTACGAGTTTATAAGCTATCTGCTATAAGCTCAAAAGTTTGTCTTGCCAAAGTGTCTTAGTGGTATTTTAGTCATGTTGGGTTGTGTTTTGACCAACATTTGAGATTTGAAGGTGGCTTTGTTACATTGTAAAAGAGACTTGTAGTATCTAGATAAAAAATTGTACCGACTTGTAAGTGGCTAAATTACTAATAGTGATTGCGAAATTTTGCAGTGGCTTTGTTATATTTGCATAATATACTTACTTGTAGCATCTAGATAAGAATTTGTTTGCCATGTATGAAATCTTATTATACTGTACTGGTTTTTCTGTGATCTACTTGTTGTTTGAAAATTTTGAGATGTCCATATTTTTGGAGAGGTTTTGTCGAAATTTTGTTTGAACTCTTTTAAAAATTACATAGGTTTAATAATTTAATGTTAGATTTCTTACTTGATTAATAATTGGTCTTAGCTAAGATTTCACATACGCGAGTGATTTGTGCGTCATTCACGATCCAAAGCCGGTTTGTGACAAAGTTGGCGAATTTTTCTCAAGGGCCAATTTGTTTATTTGATGTAGTTTTTATGTGTTTATTTATACTTTGAGCCTAATACTATATAGTCTTTGGTTATTTATGCTCATTATGTCTGTTTTATAATTATTATATTGTAGGAGTGACCGTGAATTAGTGAAGAAAATTGTTGAGGCCATTTTGCCAAAACTCGACAACACAACCTTGTCTATAACTGAATTTCCAGTTGGATTAGAATCCCATGTAAAGCAAGTGGTTGGGGTGATTGAGAAACATTCGGGCGATGTTTGTATGGTAGGGATCTGGGGCATGGGAGGATCAGGTAAAACAACTGTAGCCAAAGCCATCTACAATGAAATTCATCGTAGATTTGATTGTACTAGTTTCATTGAAAACATTAGAGAAGTTTGTGAAAAAGATACCAAAGGGCATATACATCTACAACAGCAACTTCTTTCAGATGTCCTCAAAACAAAGGAGAAAATACATAGTATTGCGTCGGGGACAGCTACGATCCAGAGAGTGCTTACCGGAAAGAAAGCACTCGTGATACTTGATGACGTGACTGATTTTCAGCAAATAAAAGCCCTTTGCGGAAATCATAAATTTTTTGGTGCTGGAAGTGTGTTAATTGTTACAACCAGAGATGTACACATACTTAAGCTACTCAATGTTGACTCTGTCTATAAAATGGAGGAAATGCAGAAAAACGAGTCCCTTGAACTATTCTCTTGGCATGCTTTTAGAAAAGCTAGTCCTAGAGGAGGCTTTAGTGAACTCTCAAGAAATGTGGCTGCTTATTGTGGAGGGTTACCACTGGCTCTTGAAGTCCTTGGATCCTACTTATTTGAGAGGACAAAACAAGAATGGATAAGCGTACTATCAAAATTAGAGAGAATTCCCAATGATCAAGTGCACGAGAAGCTGAGAATAAGCTATGATGGTTTAAAGGATGATACAGAAAAGGATATATTTCTTGACATTTGTTGTTTCTTTATTGGTAAGGACAGGGCCTATGTTACAGAGATACTAAATGGCTGTGGACTTTATGCTGATATTGGAATAGCGGTCCTCATAGACCGGAGCCTCCTAAAAGTTGAGAAGAATGACAAGCTTGGAATGCATGATTTAATAAGAGACATGGGAAGAGAAATTGTCCGTGAAAGTTCAGCAAGAGAACCTGGGAAGCGTAGTCGATTGTGGTTTCACGAGGATGTACATGATGTTTTGGCAAAAAATACTGTAAGAACATTCTCCGTATTCAATTTCAAACTTTTGATTATCCAGCATAATCTTATCAACATCATAAAATTCTGTTTGTTTCTGTTTTTGTTCTTCATAATATTTTTTCAGCCAAAATATTTCTTGAAAGTGATCCTAGTGTTTTTTCCTTATGATATTCATTACAAGTGTGCTTGGGTTCTGCCGTTTTATGCATCACTTTCTAGAAAGCAAACAAAAAGCATTTCCCGTTACTTTCCTCAGTTTTTTTTTACTTCACATGCAGGGAACAGAAACTATTGAGGCACTGATTTTTAACTTGCAAAGAACAGGCAGAGGCAGCTTTAGTACTAATACTTTCCAAGACATGAAGAAACTTAGACTTTTACAACTTGATCGTGTTGACCTCACTGGAGATTTTGGGTATCTTTCCAAACAACTAAGATGGGTCAACTGGCAACGATCTACCTTCAACTTTGTACCCAATGACTTTGATCAGGAAAATCTCGTTGCTTTTGAATTAAAATATAGCAATGTTAAACAAGTTTGGAAGGAAACCAAGGTATAATAGCATTTTCTTTTAAAACTTAGGTTGATCACAGACTCACAGTAGTATATGTCGCCACCTTTTCGTTCCCCACTTTCCTCTCTAACTTTTCCTTTAAACAATTATTTTCTTGCAGTTGTTGCATAAGCTAAAAATTCTCAATCTCAGTCATTCCAAGCACTTGAAAAGAACCCCCGACTTTTCAAAATTACCGAATCTAGAAAAACTCATTATGAAGGATTGTCAAAGTTTATCCGACATCCACCCGTCCATTGGAGATCTCAAGAATCTTCTTCTCATAAATTTGAAGGATTGTGCAAGTCTTGTCAATCTCCCAAGAGAGATCTATCAATTGAGATCAGTGAAAACTCTCATCCTTTCTGGTTGTTCAAAGATTGTCAAATTGGAAGAAGATATAGTGCAAATGAAATCCTTGACAACTCTAATTGCAGCAAATACTGGTGTCAAACAAGTTCCTTTTTCGATCGTTAGATCAAAGAACATCGGCTTTATATCCCTATGTGGATATGAAGGATTATCACGTGATGTTTTTCCTTCTATCATTTGGTCTTGGATGTCACCAACAATGAACTCCTTAGCACGTATTCCCCCTTTTGGTGGAATTTCAATGTCTCTTGTTTCCTTGGATATTGATAGTAATAATCTGGGTTTGGTCTATCAATCACCAATACTTAGCAGCTGTTCAAAACTTAGATGTGTTTTGGTACAATGTCACTCAGAGATCCAACTGAGACAAGAATTGAAAGTCTTTCTTAATGATCTTACAGAGTTGGAAATATCACATGCTTCACAAATCTCGGATCTTTCCTTGCAATCTCTTTTGATTGGAATGGGAAGTTACCACATAGTCAACGAGACTCTTGGCAAGAGCTTATCGCAGGTTCTTTATCCATCCTTCCACCTTTACTTCCCTTATTTCTATTAAAGACATGCTGGAATGTTTTTCCATTTATATGTAGAAATTTATTCAAGTATATCTATAAGATAAATTAATATAAATGCTAGGGTCCGTGTAACATAGAAGCAAAATAATATATAGTTAATTGCATCCGTTTTTCTTTTGTCGATTCTATAGTTATATACTAAAAGTTCAAAATACTCTTGTTTCACAACCACAACAGTGCGGTTCAAAATGAATTCCATTTGTTTTTAAAGGACAAGACAACAAACTAGGAAAAATGGAAGCCCAATGCTTTTAAAAAATAATTATGAACTAGAATACGATAAAAATTGGAAGATTGTTTGCAGTTGTGGCATTGAGACTCAAAGCAGCTTGAGAATATGATAGATTATT
Source organism: Medicago arabica (assembly GCA_946800305.1). Lineage (NCBI taxonomy): Eukaryota > Viridiplantae > Streptophyta > Magnoliopsida > Fabales > Fabaceae > Medicago > Medicago arabica. The sequence goes on along the minus strand of OX326968.1, from coordinate 3,237,716 downwards.
GATGAGTGAATTGGAGTGATCCAATGCAAATATGACAAATGTCTGGAGATTCAAATGCAACAAACGAATCAAATGGCAAGTAAAAGATGAGAAGGAGTGTTTAATAATAAGATGAGAAAATCACCATTAGCATATTATAATTAAACATGTGCTTAGCACTTCAGTTTTACAAAATAGTTTTTCAGCTGTTATAAATGCTGAAATCTGTTCTAACATTTGACTCTTGATGGGTGTGTTATAAAACTATTGCATGTTTTCTGTAAATAAGTATCCTTGAATGTTTTTTTTTTCTTTGCAGTGCCTTATTTTGACACTATAAGTGGTACAAAATGTCCATTTACATGCATAATTACATAAATAATTAAGCATATGTTCTTGATACAGGGATTGGCAACTAATGATTCTCGTGCTTCGTTCCTTCCGGGTAACAATAATCCTTCTTGGTTAGCCTATACATTTGAGGGACCTTCAGTATGTTTTCAAGTGCCCGAGGATAGGGATTGTGGAATGAAGGGAATAACTTTATGTGTTCTTTATTCATCTACACTTAAAAACATGGCAACTGAATGTCTCACTAGTGTCTTGATCATTAATTACACAAAATTCACTATTCATATATACAAGAGAGACACCGTAATGTCCTTTAACGATGAAGATTGGGAAAGTGTAGTATCAAATTTAGGAGTTGGTGACAATGTGGAGATTTTTGTAGCTTTTGGGCATGGATTGACTGCTAAGGAGACTGCTGTCTATCTAATATATGATCAGTCAACTGCAATGGAAATTGAGCCATCATCTGAAGTTGAACCAATAACTGAAGTGCAGGTGCAACCATCACCTGATGTGGAAATGGAACTATCACCTGGAGGGGAACCACAACCATCATCTGATGTGGAAACGGAATCACCACTTGCTATCAAGAGCGAGCCAATATCAAAGCCAAATGATAAAATCTTTGTAAGACTTGCAAAGAGAGTAGGAGGATGTTTATGCTTGAACCAGAATTGAGATCTCAAATAGGGCATGCCTTTGTCCTAATACGGGATTCCCTTGTATGTGTTTTCTAATATTTTTCTGGGAGGGTGGACAGAGACAGACAGTGCTTATGCTTTATATACACAGATGAGATCAATGTGTTGTTTGTTTCAAAACATGTACTTATCTAAATTTTGTAAGAGTTTTGTAGAAAATATGTTAGAATCTTTATATTTTTGTTTATGCATATAATAATATCATGTAAATTGAGATAATATCTCATTCATTTGTATAAAAAAATACTTATTCATTTATTGTTTATTGTCTTGAGTCTATAAAAATAATTTTGCTGAAGAGTTAAAACACGCAGTTTCATAATGTTATGTCTTTGTTTTCCCTCATTCAACAAGTTCCTCACTATTGATGCTATAAAAATGTTATGACAGGAAATGAAATAAATATATTCTAACTTTGAACACTAGTTTGGAGTAGCTCCTCTTTTTAATTGTATTTTTTTGAGAATTTTTTTGGGTAGTGTTCCAAGCTTATCTCTCAAGATAAGAGATTCTATGCCAGGCGGAGGACAATTCCGGTGAGCAGAGCGCTTTGCATGTGATCCTTCCTTAGCCATAAAATCTGCATATATATTTTGTTCCCTAAGAGCATGCACCAATGTTGTATTTCCACTTCCATGTAAAACATCTAATTTTGAAACTATATAGTTATGTGTAAAAGAATTCTAAATGTTTTTTTAATTTATTTTAGATAATATAAACCAGTTATATATTTATCTGGTCAAATTATCTTTTAGAATATGACCCTGGTCCAAAATTAAATCACACGGGGGCTAAATGTTTGCATTCTATATAATTAAAAAGTCATAATTACACCTAACAAGACAATAGGTGATGGTGTGTGATTTGTTTGCTTACCACAATTCAGGAGATCTAAAACACTTTTATAGAAGCACACCTTACTTTTATTTATAACCATTATAACATGGCACCATAATACAAACAATTTTTCCAAGGCAATTTAGAAAAAACCAGAATAAAATATATCTATCCCAAACTCGAGGTATACCCAAGAAGAGGTCCTGCTCTTCCCATACAGGTCCCTTGGCTATAAATTATTGATGTCATAATACTCTCTTACACACACAACATTATTTTAGATATATAGATATATCAATAACAAATACAAGCTAGCCATGGCTACAATATCTCTAATCATGGAAGATCACTTTCTGGTTTAGGAGCATCACTGCTATTAGGTGCGATATTGTTACTTGTGTTATCATTAGAAGGACATAACTTATCATACGCATGACAAATGGAAGGATCATCGTAACACATTTGATACAAAGTCACACAATCTATACACTGCTAAAACTTTTGAGATTTGAAAATATCATCACCTTTCTTATGTTGATTACCTCTTGCTACACCTTCAGCATTATAACCATTCATAAATGTTGCCACAACAAGGAGAAATAGAACAAGAGAAGCAGTGGTTTTTCCCATAATGTGTGTATTTTTATTTTCTTGTTTTGCATGGAATAAAATTGGCTTCAAATCACTCTAATTTATAGAACTATTGATTTCCTCAAATGAAAAGTGAATGAATTAAATAAAAGTCTTTGTAGATTTATTTTTTCCCCAAAATACTTTGGTATAGGTAGGTGAAAAGCATGTGGTGTGGACCATGGTGTTAAATATTATTAACGTGTCGTTTCTTTTATGATTGTGGTTTAAGGACTAGTTAATTATTTGAACAACATTAAAGGAATAAATAGTACTATCAGTTAAGGACTCCACACTCATCATGCACATGACTACGTATTTATATTTTTTGTGGGAACCATGGTGTTAAATATTAAGGTTGACCAATTGATTAATATAGAAAGAATAAAAAGAACTTAATTGTTAAGTGGTTAACAAACGAAAATTTAGAAGAATGGCTTTTGGGGGCATTAGATATGCATTAGTCTTTGACAATTTTTTTGACAAAAATAGTCTTGACAATTACTCATCCAATCCTCTGAAAATGCGGAATCTTACGGAAGCTAGCCTCACTTGTCATATAGACAAAGACCTGCTCCAACGCCCCACACCAAACTCACATGGTTTTTTTCCTTCCTGTTTTTAGATGGATTATTCTTCAATTTGAGAATGGTGATGTAGTTAAGAAAATTGTGGAACTAGTATCGAGAACCAGTGTATCGTATAAAGAGAAATTTACTGACAAAAAATATACATGTACAATTATTGATCAATAATGACGTTCATGGTCGGCCCAAAGGTAAAAATGGTCTAAAATATCACTTTAGGACTTCAAATATTGACCTAAAATAGAGGTCTCACAAATTACCCATGTCACGTTACAATTTGTGTTCGAAACTAGTGCGTCCCTCTTTCGCTCTAAGTATCATTTTTGTTATCAAAACTAGAGTATCCTTTTGATCACGAAATTACATCAACCAGTTGCATAGTCGTGATCTCATCGTGAACTTCTTGGGCGATAAATATTTGTGTGTCAAACTAATGAATTTTATGTTAATTTCTCACATAAAAAAGTCTCGCAGTTTATAATCCGCTCTAGGCCTAAGAATATATTGGACATACACTGATGATTTATAATTTAGTTATACATCAATGTTGTGTATCAATAATTACGTATCTCTTTTATAAAACTAAAAATTGCATCAAAATTGTTGATATGTCTAAAAATCTGTTACACTGATGCAACATTCACATTCATATGTTATAACATCGTTTAGTACGTTATAGTTAGTTACATGTTAATTTTGTTACAACAATTGATGGATAAAACTATCATATATGAACTAACGTGCATAAGTAAAAATAGTCTTGCACCATACACATTTGTCTTTTTCAATCTCAGATAGATAAATAAACCAATTATTTGATTTAATAATGAGATTTATTGATTAATGATAAAAACTAACTTGTGCAAGGTGTAAAATTTGTTTCACTTGTGCACCTTAGAATTGACCTATGAATTATGTTACTCTTATTTCTGGTGTAGCTTGCCTAAGGGGTTATGATCGATCTTTCTTTGTGTCAATGAAGATCCTAATTCTCAGTCACGTCATTCAATGTTCTTGACAAGTCTTAATTTTATTCATAACCATAATAATATGGTACAATAATACAAATTCATAGTACAAAAATAAAATATATATCTATCCTCAACTGGAAATACCCAAGAAGAGGCCTTATTTATTTTAGCTATATATATAATTTTGATATTCTAATAATTCTCACACTCACACAACATTATATTATAGATAGATAGATAATATGGTACTATAATAGATATCAATATAGCTCATAAAAACACTCGTCACAACCCATGATCATGGAAGATTTTGAGGTTTAGGAGCATCAGCTGCGGTGTTAATTGTGTGAGGACACAAACTATAGTACAAAGGACAATAGATAAGAGGAAGCAACACACACCACTTACCCAAAACCAAACAATCAAACCCTGGCCCTAACTTGATAGATTTGTCAAAACCATCATCATCTTCATTCTCCAATTTGTTACCTCTTCCTGCACCCTCAACACTATTAATTCCATTGAGAAATGCCCCAACAAGTATAACTAAGATAAATGAAGCAGTGATTTTTGCCATGTTGTATGATCAATGTATTTACTCTCTTACACTTGTATGATTTTTCTCTAATCAATTTTTTTGCATGGAATAAGTTGGCTCTTAATCACTCAAATTTATAGAACTATTAATTACCATATATGAGAAGTGAATGAATTAAATATGAGTTAGCGTGAAGAATTTTTGTTTCCCACAAGATTAAGGTAGGTGAATAGTGATAACCATGTGGGAACCATCGTATTAATTAATTATTAATGTGCGGTTTCCATTGTTGTTTAAGGTTGACTAACTATCAATTAAGTTAAATGATAACAGCAAAGCTCAGCCATATATTAGAAAGACAATTAGAAACACAATTCCCTGCTTTAGTAAGAACTAATTTTGCAGTCTCACCCTCACCTTGTTGTAGCTTTCGATTTTTCATCGTTTTGTTCATAAAATGTGTGAACTGATCGATATTTAGGAATCAATTTTTTCACATCATCAAACTTAAATAGAAACAAAACAAAGGTCATTACTAGTATAAATTATCTATAATTGACCATAGACAAGAATTTTTAGTAATTTTATTTTATTAATTATTTGGAAATCATTTTTTGGCAATTTTATTTTTTAGCAATTCATTTTTTTGGCAATTTGATTTTATTAATTATTTGGAAATCTCTATGATTTTCTTTGCTTTGCGATTAGTCGTAATCTCCTTCTTCAGCCTGCAAAACACACCCTGAAACCCAAGTCAGGTTGGATGCTAGTAGGTAGCAAATATATTGATTAGTTGTTATATGTGAGGTAAATGTGAAGTGATCGTACCTGGGGGCGAGACCCCCTATCTATAGTGGTTGATCTGATGACAAGCTCTTTGTTGGTTGCAATCTTCTCTCATTAGCTTTAATTTGTTTATTATGAGGTTAATCTGAGTATCAGAATAGATGAAAACCCCTGAGACAAGCAAGGAAGCCTATCTAATTTAAGCGAGTCCCCAATAAAGTTGGAACGACTCACGCATATCTGGGGCTACCCTCGATGTAATGGAGTCCGAGATAGATGGTAGCACATATCCGGTTTGGATGAGGTCATAGTATAAAGGAACAACCTGATAGTTATATGAATGTTGATTATGCTTTGAGGTGGTGGAGCGCATAGACGTTATATCGTTGTACAAGGTGGTTCATATTATTTCGTTGAGGTCGTTAGCTTATATTGTACATCAATTCGATGGACATTGCCTTGTTCTCTTTATCTAGCTCTTTTATCTTCTTTCTAATGGATCTTCTCATTGTATACTCTTTAATAACAACAATGATGTTTAAACAACCATTTGATGACAACTTTTGTGACAACCTACTTTTTCTCTATTCTTATTGGTCAAAACAATAGAGAGAGAAAAAGGAAGAGATATAATAATAAAATAATATGAATATGAGAGAGAAGGTTGTACAAAAGTTGTCATAAAATGGATATACAAATATCATTTCTCTTTTAATAAAGAACTTCACTAGGGCTTTTAAGGACATACATGATACCGGTACATAAAATATGTCAAAACTATTGATTAAACACGTGTTTAGTTTCTATAAAATTTATGACATTTGAAGTTTAGTTTCTACATCAATTTTATTTTATTTTAGTCATTGTTTTGCTTTAATAGGCTTTTTTTTTAAATAAATTAAATATGAACTAAATTTGAATGAAGTTTATGTAGGGACCAAATGAAAAAAAAAAGATTTTAGAAAGAATAAAAATATTTGAATTTAAATGAGTTCAAAAAAATATATTTAAATAAAAAAGTAAGTATCCAACAATTTAATTATGTTACATGTAAAATATTAAAAAGGGATTGAAATAATGAAATATTTACTATATTTGTGCCTAAATATTATTATAAGTTAAATATTGTTTGGAAGATATATTATGTTGGCATTAAGAAAAATAAAACCAGGAGGGGTTGGAGCCCTTACAAGAGCTTGAGTGTCTCGATGCATGCTCCCCATCAAAGATACTCTAAGTAACAATTCTTGATCATTATTACACTATTTGTTTTAAAATGAGTTAAACTGTAAAATAAAAATTGTTTCACAACGAATTTCATTTACATTTTTCAATGTATGATTAATTATTATTTTCAATTTTACCTTCTAATTATTATTGTGTACACTACTTTTAAAGAGAGTGACTATATACTTTAAAAAAAAGTGACCATACACTAGAGTGGGAATGAGCCGGGCCGAGCCAGACTTTGCTTAAATAGGTTAGGCCTAGTTGAAAAAACTAAGGCCTAAGCCTTGGCCTTTGACCTGTCAACGGCTTTATTTTAAGTTTGATCTGACCTTTTTAAAAGCTTGGTCTGACCTATTAGCCTGTCTAAAAGCCTATTTTGTGTTACGAATTTCAAACATAGTTTGTTCATTATTTTTTCCCCTTTCAACGTACTTAATATAGAGATAAACATTATAGATGAATTTAATATAGAGCAATCTCATCCCATATTTATAATTGTAACTCATTAGTCATTGGAATTGAATTGTTTTGAGTTGTGTGGACCGTGTATTATCTTTTAATTTTTGGTGGTTGGTTATTGGTGTGAGTAACTCTTGCCTTGAAATTCATATGATATATGAGGGAAATACCAAGAGTTGTGTTGTACCCTAAATACAAAAAGTTATTGGTGTGAGTAACTCTTGCCTTGAAATTCATATGATATATGAGGGAAATACCAATAGTTGTGTTGTACCCTAAATACAAAAAAGAAAAAACCGATATAATAATAATTGTGGTATGATAATTTGAAGGATCGATAATTCTTTTTGATGTATATAAATATAAATAATAATAAATGTGGAAAAATGTAATATACTCATAAACGGGTCGGCCTGATAGGCTTGATAGGCTTTTTTATAAGCCTAAGCTCGACCTATTTAAATTAATAGGCTTTTTAAAAAACTCAAGCTTGACCCATTTATTAAACGATCTAGGCCGAGCCGGATTTTTAGTAGGCCGAGGTATAGGCCCCTGACGGGCAGCCTGACCTATTCCCACCCCTACTATACACAATAGTTTATACAATTAGCTCAGTAAAAATATCATGTGCATTTTTTCTTTTTTAAAAAAAAAACATTGCATTTCTTAATATGTGTACAAATTTGTTAAACAACATTCAGTTTTGAAACGGATGGAGCATCTATATTGATCATTAGGCAACAATTACAATTACTAATGTAAAATAAGCGTACCTATAATAAGACATGGTGTGGCTATAACCTCAGCAACCCAGCCCAACCCAAAATTTTAAAAGACGTAGTAAAATTTTACAATTGCATGAGCTTAATGTTAGGTTTGATGAAGAAAATATAGAACTTTCATAATGTGTTACATGTTTAAGCCTATTATCATCATGTGCAACTTTTGATATTGACACATTATTGAGGATGTTTGAGCTTTATCCAAATGATTTTATGGATGTGTCGAAAGTCATGGTACGACATTAGCTTCAGAGTTATGGTAGAAATGTTAGAAATATGCACCATCAACATCTTAATTTCAAGTGTTGAACGTGTTTACTCAACTATGAAATATGTGAAGAATCAACTATGTACTAAGATGAACACAAAAAAAAAAACTATGTATTAAGATGGATGATCAATGATTAAATGTCTGTCTTGTAATTTTTATAGAAATCAACTTTCTTGGAACGGTTAATAAAGATGTTATTTTAGCTCAATTTCAAAAAATTGGTGATAGTTTTTTTTTTTTTTTTGTAATTTACTTGTTAATCCATTTTTGTTGTTTTTTATATTTCCAAGCTATTAAATTTGAATTTCCAAAATCTATTTTAAAAAAAGATTTTTCATCCACCGCAGTTATTATTGGGTTGAGTCATGATCAGGTCTCTCTCATGTTTAGTGGCATGGCCTAAAATCGTGCAAGGCATAATATCAACCACACACCTCCAGGATAAAACAAATTTAGCTACAATTCTGTGATTAACTACTGCACTGTAGCTAATTGTTCGAGAATTACACCTCCAAGATGGTACTAAAACTACTATTCATTTAATATCGAAACCAATTAGTTATAGTACTATAATAATACTATAACCACCTTACTATGATACTGTGACCAACCACTCAAATATGATGTTACCACCAATCTAACCTTTAACATTTCCGAATTTCAATATGGTACTATAACCATCCAAATATGATGCTACCACCATTTCTAACCTTTAAATCCAAAGTCAAAAAATATACAAACGAAATATACTTTTAAGATCATTCTTAATTTCGTATGGACATTATTATTTCTCAATTGGGACTATGATCTTAAAAGTACTCTTTATTCTGAAGGCACATAAATTATCAAAAGGGCTATGCTCTTAAGACCATTCTTAATTTCGATAGGACATTTTACCTAAAAGGAACTATGATGGTCATAACACTCTTAATTCTAAATGGACAAAAACATGAAGAAGAGAATAACTTGTTAGCACATGCTGAAGGGACATGAGAGATAGAGTTCTCAACAACTAAATAAAAAATTTGGTGTGTTTTTTAAGTATCTATTAATAATTTTTTTAGACTCTCTATTTATAATTTATATTGTAACTAATTTTAGCTAAAATCTCAGCAGCAATTTGATTAGTTTAATTGTGGATAAGTACAAATAATACTAAGCCATGGAGAAAAAAAAACTTGAATTCTTAATCTTCTCTTAACCAACATAAGATAAAATAATTACTATTATTTTTTTATCATTATTGGTACTTAAAAATTAAATATCACAATATTAACAGTAATTTGTGTGAGTTCTATTCTATTTAGGACTTTTATACTCTATTTTTTCAATTCACGTAAAATTAGCTTAAATTTTCATGACTTGATGTTTAATCTTCCAACCTTTTAATATTCTTCTAACTTCACGTCAATGTTCCAACAATTTGTTATGAGGCAGAAATTGGCATACACAAAAGTTGCTGCATGGCTGTCACACGCCGGGAAAGAAAGCGAGTGTGACCGTGCGTTATGAGGCAGACAACTGCGGTTCTTTTGTGTTGTATGAACGTAAATTAGCTCGTTAATATATTAAGTGTGAGTAACATGTCCTATATCCGATGAAAAAGTTAATGTAGGTTAAAGCGTGATGTTTCTCTGACTTGATTCTCAGCATCTGTGAGAGTTGCATGTAGATGAGAAAAGAAGTAGATGAACACATTGTACCCATTGAGGAATGGAGAAGGTTAAAGAAGTGGACATTGGTTCGACTCAACTAGATATGAAAGGAATTGTATAGTAATGAAACTTAGAACAATCCGCCTTAGTTAATTTAAAACATAGAACACTCCGCCTTAGTTTATTACTCTTTGTTTGAAAATGAATAATTGAAGACATCATGTTACAAAGACTTCAAATCTTAATTGTAAAGGCACTCTACACAATTTAATGGCTTCTTCTTCTTCCTCCAAACCCCGAAGGATATACGACGTATTCATCAATTTTAGAGGGAAAGGCACTCGTGATGATTTTGTTTCTCATCTCTATGCTGCCCTCACTAACGCAGGAATCAACACTTTTCTTGATAACGAGAAGCTTACAATTGGAGAGGAGCTGGAACTAGAACTAAAGAGGGCAATAGAAGGTTCTCGCATATTTATTGTTGTTTTATCAGAGAACTATGCAGAATCTAGTTGGTGTCTTAACGAACTTGTACAAATCATGGGATGCCGCGAAACTTATGGCCAAATTGTCATGCCCATATTTTGCGGTGTTGACCCATCGGTTGTCCGTAAGCAGAAGGGTGATTTTGGAAATGCCTTGAAAAACACCTCATTTTTAATCCAGATAAAAAAGACCTGTTGTCTAAGTGGAAGACGGCACTCACCGATGATGCAAATCTATCCGTCTGGGATCTCAAAAATTTCAGGTAATCAATACTTATTTAGAATAATGACCAATTTTTTGAGATTATAATGTGAGTATTTCATAATTTATGCTTATTATTTTTCTTTGTAACTCTTATCTTTACTAAAGGAGTGGTGCTGAGATGGTGAAGGAATTTGTTGAGGACATTTTGAGCAAACTAGATATCTCATTGTTGTCTATTACTGAATTTCTGGTTGGATTGGAATCCCATGTGCAACAAATAATTAAGTTTATTGATGATCAATCAAGCAATGTCTGTATGATAGGGATATGGGGAATGGGTGGATCTGGCAAAACAACCACGGCCAAAGCTATCTACAATCGAATCCATCATTGATTCAAGGGTAGAACAAGTTTCATTCAAAGTATTCGTGAAGTTTGTGATAATAATAGTAAAGGGATTATTCATTTACAACAACAACTTCTTTCAGATCTCCTGAAAATAAAGCAAGAGATTCATAGCATTGCATCAGGGATAACTAAGATCGGGACAAGACTCCAGGGGAAAATAGCTTTTGTCGTACTCGATGATATCACCAAATTTGAGCAATTAAAAGCCCTGTGTGGAAATCCTAAGTTGTTTGGTTCGGGAAGTGTATTGATTATTACAACTAGAGACGTACGCCTACTCAATTCACTTGAAGTTGACTATGTCTTCACATTGACGGAAATGGACAAAAACCAGTCCCTTGAGCTTTTCAGCTGTCATGCTTTCAGGCAACCAGGTCCTAGGAAAGGTTTTAGTGAACTTTCTAGAAATGTAGTTACCTATTGCGGAGGATTACCACTGGCTCTTGAAGTATTTGAATCTTACTTGTCCAAAAGGACGAAACAGGAGTGGGGAAGTGCACTATCAAAATTAGAGAAAATTCCCAACGATCAAGTGCAACAGAAACTGAGAATCAGCCATGATGGTTTAGAAGATCATACATTAAGGGATATATTTCTTGACATATGTTGTTTCTTCATTGGAAAAAATAGAGCTGATGTTACAGAGATACTTAATGGTTGTGGACTTTATGCTGATATTGGAATAGCTGTCCTCATAGAGCGCAGCCTCGTAAAAGTTGATAAGAATAACAAGCTTCAAATGCATGATTTGCTACGACACATGGGTAGATCAATTGTTGCTGAAAGTTCAGCAAAAGAGCCTGCAAAGCATAGTCGATTGTGGTTTTGTGAGGACGTGCTGGATGTCTTGTCAAAAAATACTGTAAGAAATTTTGAGCATTCTCTGGTTAAGACTCTCTGCTCTCTTTGTTTCTGGACTTGTTTTTGTCTCTATAACTATTGGTTGAAATTTTGCATTGTCATGTTCATGACAAATGTTCTTAGGCTGCTGCACCTCTGCAGTTATATAATAATATGTATTATTTTTTCGTTATGAAGCACCAACACGAACACAACATTTTACACTCACATCTCCTCAATGCTAATTTTTTTTTTTGGTAAAAGAAATGTACCGGTATTGTATGACACCGACATGTGTTAGATACAAGACACACCCTCGATATGAAGTGTTTGTGCCACTTGACTTTCTAGCAAGCAAGAAAAACGATAAACATTTTCCCTTACCTTTCTCAGCTTTTTTTACTCCACACGCAGGGAACGGAAACTGTTGAGGGATTGATTTTGAAGTGGCAAAGAACAGGAAAAATTAGCTTTGGTACTAATGCTTTCCAGGAGATGAAAAAACCGAGGCTTTTAAAACTTGATGGTGTTCACCTCATTGGAGATTATAGGTTAATTTCCAAACAATTGAGATGGGTTGATTGGCAACGATCTAGCTTCAAATTTATACCCAATGACTTCAATCAAGGAAATCTAGTTGTTTTTGAAATAAAATATAGCAATGTTAAACAAGTTTGGCAGGAGACCAAGGTATAATAGCATTCTTTTAAAACTCAATGGTTGAAGACATTATAATCTATTTCTACCTTTTCATTTCTTTTTTTCTTCTCTTAATTTTCTTTTAAACAATTATTTTCTTGTAGTTGTTGGAGAAACTAAAAGTTCTGAATCTCAGTCATTCCAAGCACTTGAAAAGCACCCCTGATTTTTCAAAATTACCAAATCTAGAAAAAAACTCATTATGAGGGATTGTCCAAGTTTGTCTGAAGTACACTCGACCATTGGTGATCTCATTATGATAAACTTGAGGGACTGTACAACTCTTGCCAATCTCCCAAAAAAGATCTATCAATTGAGATCAGTGAAAACGCTCATCCTTTCTGGTTTTTCAAACATTGACAAATTGGAAGAAGATATATTGCAAATGGAATCCTTGACAACTCTTATGGCAGCAAATACTGGAGTCAAACAAGTGCCATATTCAATAGTAGAATCACAAAGCATTGGATATATATCTTTATGCGGATATGAAGGATCGACACGTGATGTTTTTCCTTCTCTTATCTGGTCTTGGATGTCACCAACCAGAAATTCCTTGCCCCGTGTTTCTCCATTTGGAGGCAACTCGTTATCTCTAGTTTCCTTGAATGTAGTAGAGAGTAATAATATAGGCTACCAATCACCGACGCTTGCCATCCTTTCAAAACTTAGATGTTTTTGGGTTCAGTTCGACTCAGAGATTCAACTAACTCAAGAATTTAAAAAATTTGTTGATGATTTATATGATGTGAATTTTATTGTGTTGGAAACAGCATCAAATGGACCACATATCTCAAATCTTCCCTTGAGATCACTTGTGATTGGAATGGGAAGTTCCCATGATACTCTTGGGAAGAGTTTATCACAGGCTCCTTCTCTATCCATTCACTTTTACTGATATTTATTATTAATTAAGATAATATGGAATGATTTTTTTCTTCGTGAAATGGTAGTATAAAATTATATTATTGTTGATGTGAATTAAATATTGGATCTTCTGAAGTGATTTACTTGCGTAGTTGTATCGACTGTGTGTGAAAAGGAAACAAATTACTACACATATAATTGACAACAATATCATTCCTAATGCTTTATATATTAAGACACTCCTCAAAGAATCTAATAAAAGTAGCAGTAATGTGCCAGTAGAGCAAGTTACAAAAAAATCATTCATAAGATCATAGGACCAATAGAGACTAACTTGTAGACAAACATATATCTGTTACGGTTCTTACTGTAAAGCTGTCTTGTTGGAATACAGATAAACTATATTGCATGGTTTAATTGGATCAGTTTCCTTGTATACATTTTTGTGTGTAATACACTAATTTGACACTGTAAATAACACAGAATTTCCATTTGCATAGTATAATTAGAACTACATATATAACTAAGCATATGTTCATGATACATGGATTGTCAACTAATGATTCATGGGCTTCTTTCCTTCCGGGTGGCAATTATCCTTCTTGGTTAGCCTATACGTGTGAAGGTCCTTCGGTATGTTTTCAAGTGCCTGAGGATAGTTGCATGAAGGGAATAACATTATGTGTTCTTTATTCATCGATACTTGAAAATCTGGCATCTGAATGCCTCATTAGTGTCTTTTTCATTAATCACACAAAATTCACTATCCAAATTTACAAGCAAGACACAATAATGTCGTTTAATGATGAAGATTGGCAAGGTGTAATATCAAATTTAGGAGTTGGTGACAATGTGGAGATTTTTGTAGCTATTGGGCATGGATTGATTATTAAGGTGTATTTCCTTATTTGTAAGGGTTGCTCTTTTCTCTAAAAGTTCTCAAATTTATAACATGGGTACAAGTGCTTTCTCAGAATATGGATATTGCCGTTGAAATGTGGCATGGTGGTAGTGAGACACATAAATAAATGTAGATGATAATGTGCAGACAATGAAGAGAGTGAGATTTGCCATGGCTGATTGATGGTAGTTGTTGGAGCGTGGAAGGAATAGAGAAGAAAGAATTATTATGTATGAGGGATGCATTGTAAGATCTGGTAGGACAACATAATCTAATGGTTTTTTTTTTATGGTTCACAGTGAGGGACTTGGTAGAACCCTCACCCTAGAATCCACCAACTAATTAAACTATTTTTTGAAATATAAATTAAATTAAATAATGTTCAATAGATATTTGTAGAGAAATTTTAAACCAACTCGTATTAAAATAGTTTTATATTGTCAATTATGCAAATTAAATCTAAAGAAAAACGAAGAATAAAATAATCAACGGAATAAAATGACAATGATGTTTTTTTTTTCAAATAAAAAGGTATAAACCGATAAAACAAATCTTTTAGAGGTACACCACTAATATTTAGCTTTATTAACTATAATTGTAAGTGGGTGTAAATGTCAGATCAAAGGAACGAAAGTAGCTTATATCAACATTATATGTGAGAGTGATTGTTTGGAAGTAGTTGAGCTGATTATTGATGGTCATGATCAATGTATGCTACTGACATCCTTCATATTTGAGATCTTTTACGTGAAATGGAAATACAACATTGATGTATGTTCTTAGGGAATAAAACAAGTGTGCAGATTTTATGACCAGGGAAGAATTACATGCAAGGTGCTCTGCTCACTGGAACGGTCCTCCGCCTGACATGGAATCTCTCATTATGAGAGATAAGCTTGGATCTTAATTTCGTCTCTCCCTTTTTACTTTTTTTTGCCTCGTTACATTGTAACACCACAAAAAAAAAGGAACGAAAGTGATTTTATAATCCGACACGTTAATTTGTGTAAATTTAGTATGAGTAATAATATTTGTATAACATCATTTGAGTTAAATGAAACTTTTAAATGCAAAGCATTACAATAAAAACATCATTTGAATTTAAATGAAAATTGTCTAGAAATTATTATAAAATAATTTTACAAATATCATTTCTCATTTAGTATTGTCATGAGTCCTTCTCAGCCTCTACAAATAATGACTCAAGGACTAGTAGGTAGATTATTACTTCTTGTTTTGCACTAGTGTGTTTCCATTCTATGCAAGAGATAATTTGTTCGTAATATGATACTTTTTTCGTTAACATCATTTAAATTTAAATGAAAATTGTCTAGAAATTATTATAAAATAATTTTACAAATATCATTTCTCATTTAGTATTGTCATGAGTCCTTCTCATCCTCTACAAATAGTGACTCAAGGACTATTAGGTAGATTATTACTCCTTGTTTTGCACTAGTGTGTTTCCATTCTATGCAAGAGATAATTTGTTCGTAATATGATACTTTTTTCGTTAATATCTTTCATCATTAATATCTTTTCTTTTTCATAATAAAAAATTATAAGAAGTTGATATTTTATAAATATTTATTTATACAATTTTTTTTTTGGTACAAACAAATATTTGTCTTTAAAGACTAATATTAATGATCAAAGTAGATTATGAGAATATACTAATATTTGTCTTTTTATAATAGTAAAAAAATGATCAAAGTAGATTATGAGAATTCAAACAACGACAAGTATTTAGAAACGAATAGAGTATAATTATTCAAAATTATACGATAAAGGTTAAAATAATTTCTATTTATGAAAAAATATAAAATTTTCAACATACATCTTCAAAAATATTTGCTTCAATCATCAATTATGTTAAAAAATATTTTGAGGAAATGACTTCTAATAATAAATTCAAGTTGTGATGTTTAACAAAGATAGGCTGAGAGTGATCTCCTTCCCGTCTCAAAACTTTAAAATATTTCTCACTTCATCACATGGAGATTTTCACTCCTTGTCCTCAGATCCACGGATCGACGGATCTCTGCGGGAAATTTATCAACATAAAAATATTTATGTTCTACATTATCTTTATGATGAATTTCAATATATGAATAAGAGTAATTTGTTGTCTTATTTTATTTTAAAAGTAAAATATTTAAAAGGGTAGTCTACGGTGAGGGGGCATGATCTTTACCCCATTCCAAAAATTATATCGAGGGAGTTTTCTTTCCCATTCAGCCATCCTTTAATTCGTAGATAAAAAAATCCCACATGTATGGTCCCAAATTGAGTAATAAGTAATAACCACGTATATGTCCGTTTATATGGACAAATTGACCCCTCTGTATAGGCATGTGTCCTGATTTATGTCATGCATGTTTTTCTGTGTATTCTTCCTTTTGCATATACTCCATCTGTTCTAAATTATAAAAAAAATCTCATTTTCTTTATCCTAAAATATAGTGGATTCTAGGGTGAAGGCTCAACTAAGTCTTTCATCGGTGTATCATTAATTTTGACCTTTAGATTAAAAACACTCACACAGTTTTCCTGTTCATTACCGCACTGAATATTATGTTCCGCTCTCTCTTCTCCACCAAACTTCATACCTCCCTCAGGATGTTTATGGTTACATTTTCTGCAAATGAAAATAGGCCTTTTTTCCTCTCTAAAACGTTTTTATATTTCTCATTGTTTGCAAGTTGAGATTTACTTAACCAATCGAATTAAAGAAAATCAATAATAAGAGAACTCTTATATATTAATTGAGATTTACTTACGAGGTTCATAACTAAAAGAACAAATTAGAATGTTTTGTGACATCTTAAGGGCCATGAAGCCCACCTCTTATATATTAATTGTTTGATTTATCATTTATTATGATTCAAATATTTTTATGTTTGAAACTTGGGCAAGAAAATTAGAATACAGAAAGAAAAAAAAATAGCTTGGTGGAAAATAATGAAACAACTCTTGAATCTTAGCCATTTTATTTTGAATCTGAACATCATCCTTGGTTTTTGATAGTTACTGCGGTGGTCAGAATTTTGGATACGTGAATCTGGAAAAATAGGGAGAGACAAGAGGGAGACAAGAGGGGAGAGAGAAGCTAGGGAAATTGAGGAAGGATGTACGTGTTCTCATCTTATTTTCTATTTCATGTAGACCTTAAAATATATCTTGATGATATACATAAGTGGTCCACCGGTGAACCAATTAATTGATGGTTCACATTAGACATCACTCCTAAAATATATAAGTAAAGAAAATCAACTTTTATGATATTATTATGGATTATTACGTTGTTTCAAAATAACCATATTTTCCAAAATTAAATTAAATGCAAATTGTATTCAATTCATTAACCTTTCTATTTTTTTCCATAATCATTAACCAACCAATAATTTTTTTTTACATCTTTTGATGAAACTTATTAAAAAAATTCTATCTCAAAATAGTAATATTAGTTTTCATAATAAGTATAAATTTGTGTTTTTCTTATAAATTGAGACGGAGAGAGTACGTAAGTAACCTTGAAAAAGGTTCTTCACTTACGCCACAAACGAAGACATGTGGCAATAAATCTATCAACTATGAACCTAAATCCTTGATTGATTTGTCGGAAGAAAGATTTTCGCACCAACATTTACGTAAAGCATTGTTGTTTCCGACTTTCTTGTTAAAATGGGTGATATGAGTGCTGCTATTAACCTTTTCTCGAAAATCTTTTCACTTTTTTCTTTCTTTCTTTCCTTCCTCGATCAAACAAAGAAACAGTGTGTAAAAAATGTAGTTTATTTTTTCTCGAAAGGCTTGCGGGTTCTTTTGTATTTTAAAACACGACCAGAGTCATTCTAAATAATAGAAGCGACGACTAAAGAAGGTTGATGAGTTGTATAAGTATCTTGTATTGTATCCCATTATTATCACCACTCTTCCTTGTGCATTTGTGCTTTGTCTTGGTTGAAATCGACCCAAACAAATATGTCTTCTTCCTCTAATCATCCATGGATCTACGACGTGTTCATAAGTTTTAGAGGAGTGGATACTCGTCCCAACATTGTTTCTCATCTCTATGCTGCACTCAAAAATTCTGGAGTCAACACTTTTCTCGATAATGAGATGCTTAGAAAGGGAGAGGGAGCTGGGAGCAGCACTAAAGAGAGCAATAGAAAGTTCACATATATTTATTGTTGTTTTCTCACCAAACTATGCAGAATCTAGCTGGTGTCTTAACGAACTGCTACATATCATGGAATGCCGAATAACTTACGACCAGGTGGTTATACCCCACTTTTACAACGTTGAGCCATCGGATGTCCGTAAGCAGACAGGTGATTTTGGAAAAGGCTTGAAAGTTGCTGCAGGTACAATAATCACACACAGGGGGATACAAATAAAAGAAATTCTCATGCCCAAGTGGAGGAGCGCACTCACCCAAGTTACAAATTTCGTTGGCTGGGATGCCAAGAACTTCAGGTAATTCATACTTATTCGAGAATAAAGCCCAATTTTATTTAAATTATTTCATAATTTGTGCTTATTCTTTGTTTTAATGACTATTATTAATACCCAAGGAATGAAGGTGAACTAGTGAAGAAAATTGTTGATGAAATTTTGAAAAAACTAGATCTCTCATTGTTGTCTATTACTGAATTTCCAATTGGATTGGAACCTCGTCTTCAAACAATTACCAAGTTTATTGATGATCAATCAAGCCAAGTCTGTATGATAGGGATATGGGGAATGGGTGGATCCGGCAAAACAACCACCGCCAAGGCTATATACAATCAAATCCATCGTAAATTTCAGGGTAAAACAAGTTTCATTGAAAATATTCGAGAAGTTTGTGATAATAATTGTAAAGGGATCATTCATTTACAACAGAAACTTCTTTCAGATCTCCTGAATACAAAAGATAAGATACATAGCATTGCATCAGGGATAAATAAGATAGAGAAAAGACTTCAAGGACAAAAGGCTTTCATTGTACTCGATGATGTGACCAAGTCCGAGCAATTAAAAGCTCTGTGTGGAAATCATAAGTTGTTTGGTTCTGGAAGTGTGTTGATTATTACAACTAGAGATGCACGACTTCTCAATTCACTTTGCACTGGCCATTTCTTCACAATGACGGAAATGGAGGAAAACCAGTCCCTTGAACTTTTCTGTTGGCATGCTTTTCGTCAACCATCTCCTAGAAGAGGTTTTAGGGGACTCTCTAGAAATGTGGTTGCTTATTGCAGAGGATTACCACTGGCTCTTGAAGTCCTCGGCTGTTACTTATCTAAGAGGACCAAAAAAGAATGGAAAAGTGCACTGATAAAATTAAAAAAAATTCCCAACAATCAAGTGCAACAGAAATTGAGAATCAGCTATGATGGTTTAGAAGATCATACGGAAAAGGATATATTTGACATATGTTGTTTCTTCATTGGAAAGAACAGAGCTGATGTTACAGAGATACTTAATGGCTGTGGACTTCATGCTGATATTGGAATATCTGTGCTCACAGAGCGCAGCCTCATAAAAGTTGATAGAAATAACAAGCTTCAAATACATGATTTGCTCAGAGACATGGGAAGAGCAATTGTTAGTTAAAGTTCAGTCAAAGAGCCAGGAAAGCATAGCCGATTGTGGTTTCATGAGGACGTGCTGGATGTTTTGTCAAAAAATACTGTAAGAACTTTTGAGCATCCTCTATAATCTTATCGAGATCATAAGACTCTTTGTTTCTGAACTAGTTTTGCTCTTCATAACTGTTGGCTGAAATTATTTGGATGCATGATTTACATTCTCATGTTTGTTACAAATGTACTTAGGCTGCTTCACCTCCGCAGCTATAAAGTACTAACATAAACACGGACACCAAACACAACATTTTACACTAACACATTGAGAATGCAAATAAATTGAGAAAACAGAAGTAATTGATTATAATCACATATGTCAGTGATGACAGTACGTCAACACTAGTTTTTAGTCATATGTGCGTCCGTTTTGTAATGTTTTGAGAGTCAAATGCTTGTATACATGGATAAATAGCTCAAGATTCATAAAAGAGAAGTTTTGCACAAATTGGAGAAGAATGCAATAAATTAGCTACTGGATCGTGCCACGATGGACTGAATCGTGGCACGTTTGAAGCGTGGAATTTACCTGAAGATGCTGGAAAAATCGTGGCACGATGGATCTGTAACGGGCCACGATGGGTGAGTAAATTTGCTGCCACGTAGGATTAATGAGCAAATCGTGCCACGATGGTTTCGAAACGTGGCACGATGGTGGGCTTTTCTGAAACCCTAATTCTTTGTCTATAAAAGCCAAATGCGATCAGAAGCTTAGGGGACGATTTTGGAGACCTAAATAGAGCATAGACGGCACCAGGAAACCGCAGAACACACAGTGGATCCACCAAACTCATAGTTGGTCCGAATTTATGTATGTTCATTATTTTCTATGTATTTGATTGTTTAGTTATGAGTAGCTAAACTCTTAGATTGATTAAGCCATGAGATGAATCTTTGTGATCTGTGATGGTGTAATTTGTTAAGAACTCTCTTTAACATCAATGAAAACCTAGTCTTTATTCAGAATTATTTGTGTTTAATGCTTTTCTTATGATTGTTTGTATGACTACTAACCCTAGCTTCTTTCAACCATATAAATTGATCTTAGAAATTGAATGACTACTAACCCTAGCTTTTAACCCTAGCTTTTAATCCTGAAATAGTAATTCTGTTTAATTCAACATAGGAACCTAGAGATAGGAAATTGAGAGTTATGACTTATGAATTAACGTTCTCACCATGCTTCCGCAGTTATTCAACCGGTTTAAGAGATTAAAAAGTTATAACTTAGGAAAGGGTTTTGAGTCAAGAGATTGATCAAAACCACTTAGTTAATCCGTCGTAAAGCTAGGTTAATTTCTTTGAGAGTGAAGAGAGCCAAATTACTCACAGTGAGCAATAGAGGATTCGAAAGGCTTGATCATCTGTTTTAATCCAATTATCAAACCATTTTATTTACTTTGTTTATTTTCTAACCGAATTTATATCTTCTGCGTGAATCTATTTTTTCTAACGAAATCTTTATTTTATGTTATTTAATTTCATGCAATCAAATCAAATCTACTACTTATATTTTACAAAATAATATATACATCCTAAATATTTACTTTATTGCCAAATTGAGATTAACACAGTTCTCGTGGATACGAACTTATTTTATTACTTCGATGCATTTTTAGTACACTTGCTAAAAGTCTATCGGTCGGTATTGATAAACATTTCCCTGTACTTTTCTCAGATTTTTTTACACCACATGCAGGGAACAGAAACTGTTGAGGGATTGATTTTGAAGTTCCAAAGAACAGGCAGAATTAGCTTTGACACTAATGCTTTCCAGGAGATGAAAAAACTGAGGCTTTTAAAACTTGAAGGTGTTGACCTCATCGGAGATTATGGATATATTTCCAAACAACTGAGATGGATTGATTGGCAACGGTTTTCCTTCAACTTCATACCCAATGACTTTGATTAAGAAAATATCATTGTTTTTGAATTAAAGTATAGCAATGTTAAGCAAGTTTGGCAGGAGACTAAGGTATAATAACATTATCTTTTAAAACTCGGTTGATCACGATAGTATTTGTTGACACTTTTTATTTCCCATTTTCTTCTCTTATTTTTCTTTTTGCAGTTATTGAAGAAGCTAAAAATTCTCAATCTCAGTCATTCGAAGTACTTGAAAAGCACCCCTGATTTTTCAAAATTACCGAATCTTGAAAAGCTCATTATGAAGGATTGTCCAAGTTTGTCTGAGGTACACCCGTCCATCAGATATCTCAAGAATCTTTTTCTCATAAATTTGAAGGACTGTACAAGTCTTAAAAATGTTCCAAGAGGAATCTATCAATTGAAATTGGTAAAAACTCTTATACTTTCTGGTTGTTCAGAGATTAACAAGTTGGAAGAAGACATAGTGCAGATGGAATCTTTGACATCACTGATTGCAAAAGATACATCTATAAAAGAAGTTCCCTATTCAATACTAAGATTAAAAAGCATTGGGTATATATCACTTTGTGGTTATGAAGGATTATCAGACAATGTTTTTGCTTCTCTCATTTGGTTTTGGATGTCTCCTACAATAAATTCCTTACCACGTATTCCTCCTTTTGGGGGCATGCCGCTGTCTCTTGTTACCTTGGATGTAAATGATAATCTCGGTTTGAGCCTTCTGTTGCCCAACCTTAACAGCCTTTCCGAGCTTAGAAGTTTTCGGGTACAATGCCACTCGAAGATTCAACTAGCCCGGGAATTTAGAAGATTTCTTGATGATCTATATAATGCAAATTTTATTCAAATGGAAACATCACACACATCACAAATTAAATATCTGTTCTTTCTTTTAGATCACTTTTGATCGGAATGGGAAGTTACCATACAGTCATAAATACTCTTGCCAAGAGCATATCACAGGTTCCTTCTCTATCCTCTTTTCCTTGGATGTAAATAGAACATGGAATGAATTTCCATTTGCATTTTTTTTTTAGCTTAGATCATAAAAAGTTTCCTGAAGATATGAATATATTCAAGTATATATCAGATAAACTGTTATAAATGCTATGGTCAGACTGTGTAACATAGAAGGTAAATTGATTTTTAGATAGTTTTATGATTATATCCTATTTTCCTTTTCTACATAGTATTGTTTTTATCTTTATTTCCATTATCTTTTTGCAATGTCTATATTCATTACATTTGTTTTTTCTCTTATTCTTGTTTTAAATACATAAACACATTTAACATGAAAAGATTGAATTGAATAATTGTTGAAGTTATTTAGGTTTATTCCCTTAGTTAGATATAGAAGGAGGAAAAGGAACAGAATATAGAAAGTATATTAGTATTGATGTGAATGATCAATAACACATCGGATCTTATTACAATGTATATAACTACAAAGAGCTAAGAAACTAGATAAATTCTCTACAGTTACCAAATTGTAAAGTGTTAGTATATGTTGTTCCTTTCCTTAAAATATCAATAGGAATCCAGAATGTTAAGCTAAAGTCTATAACATAACCCTTTGTTAGAAAACAAAGCTTTAAGAAATTATTGCATACAGTTAATTTGCAGCCTTTATATAGCCATGATGTGATTTACTTGGGAAAATCGATTGTGTGGAGAAAGGAAACAAATTATTCTATTGATACAGCAATATCCCTAATATTTCAAAGTGGAAGTAGCTGAAAGGAAGAAAACGATGGAACTTTCTAAGTTTTCGATATCAGGCTTATTTCGAATCAGATACTCACAAAGGAAGGGAATAAAGATAGCCAGTAATGTACCAGTGGGGCTACTTAATCTGTTAAAGTTGTTATTCTAAATTGAGTTTTAGGAGAGGAACTATATGAAAACCGAAATAAAGTATAACTTTTGTAATTGTATGTGAACCAATTCCAAATTTTGGATATGTTTAAATTGCCCCCAAGGTAGTTGCTCATGCAAGCATGTGTCTATAAACTGTTCTGAGGTCCACACATTTGCCTCATGAGACCCACACATGCTTGAACTTGCATCTAGGTTAGGCAATAGGATTTGTTGCCCTCGGTGGGATTCTGCATTGCTTATAGAATATAGGTTTTGGCTTCATCAAATGGCAGCCGTTTCAGTGGCTGTCAAATGCCGTGTCACATAAATTTCAAATTTTAGTTTGAAGTCCTTGATGACAAACTCAAATCTATAATTCAATTATGTAATCATCATCTTGAACATACTTATGAACAGAGATTATCAAAAAATATTAAATGAGGATGTTAAAAGTGTATGAAAAATGAGAAGTTATAATAAGGAGTGTGTAGAAGAGCGAGGAGATGAGTACTTACTCTCATTCAATGGATAGTATAAAATTTATTAGCATCTGAACACACTTTCAGATGACCATTAGGCCATTACAACTTGAAAGATACATATGGCATATCGATTTTGTACAATTTCTTTTGGTAAGAGTTTCACAGCTATTATAAAAGCAGAAATCTGTTCTAAACTTCTACCATTGATGGATGTGATACAAAACTTTGACTGTTTCCTTTCGACCAATTTCATTGTATATATTAAATATCCTTATCTGGGAATTTGTGATGATACTATAAATGGCACAAAATGTCCATTTGAAAAGCATAATTACATAAATAATTAAGCATATATGTTCGTGATGCAGGAATTGAGAACCAATGATTCTATTGATTCTTTCCTTCCGGGTGACAACTATCCTCTTTGGTTGGCCTATACATGTGTGGGACCTTCAGTATATTTCCAAGTGCCCGAGGATAGTGTTTGTGGAATGAAAGGAATAACTTTATGTGTTGTTTATTCATCAACACTTGAAAACATGGGAACTGAATGTCTCACTAGTGTCTTGATCATTAATTACACAAAATTCACTATTCAGATTTATAAGTGAGACACAGTAATGTCGTTCAATGATGAAGATTGGCAAGGTGTAGTGTCAAATTTAGGAGTTGGTGACAATGTGGAGATTTTTGTTTCTTTTGGGCATGGATTGACTGTTAAGGAGATGGCTGTCTATCTAATATATGGTCAGTCAACTACAATTAAAATTGAGCCAAGACTTGAAATGAAGGCCGGGCCATCATCTGAAGTGGAAGCACATCCACCTGATGTGAAGGCCGAGCCATCATCTGAAGTGGAAGCACAACGATCATCTGACGTGAAGACCGAGCCATCATCTGAAGTGGAAGTACAACCATCACCTGATGCAAAGACCTAGCCATCATCTGAAGTGGAAGCACAACGATCACCTGACGTGAAGACCGAGTCATCATCTGAAGTGGAAGCACAGCCCACCTGATGTGAAAATGGAGCCATTACCAAAGCTAAATGAAAAAAATCTTTACAAGACTCGCGAAAGAGAGTAGGAAAATGTTTATGCTTAAACCAAAATTGAGATCTCTGTGAATTTTTTATTGGGAATGCTTTTGTTCTTGTATGGGATTTCCCTGAATTTTTTTGTAACATTTTTCTGGGAGGGAGAACAGACAATGGTTATGTTTTATATACACAAATGAGATATAAAAAAAAAATGAGGTTTTGTTTGTTTCAAGGGTAATATTTAAAGTTACAAAAGAGCGAGAAACGAAAGGCACGCACGAATATAATCTAATCCGTTGATTTCACCATGGCATCCTCATGATTCCCGTAAAAGGTGGAGATAATGGATTTTAGTTTATCAAAAAAAGGACACGTATGAATTCTTGCTTTTCTTGTGGATATAGTGTCGTAAGATTTAGCAGTGTTGTTGTTTCAATTAATGTAGTACCGAGCTTTTTTGTTGAAAATACAGCAGGATCTTTATATTTATTGTATTAGATTTTTTTTTAAAGATTGTCTTAGATTATTGTATTCTCATATCATGTAAATGGAGATAATATTTCATATATCCATTTTGTATTTATTGCCTTCAGTTTAATTAAACTGACTCCATGTAGTTAAAACACAGTTTCACAATATTATGTCTCTGTTTTCTATCATTCAACAACTTCCATTTCTCACTATTGTGATGCGAGGCTCATGATTGCTTAACTAGACAAGGTGTGCTCCTATAAAACTGTTGGGACAATATTTGGTAAATATGAAGCACACAATTTCTAACTTTGAGCACAATTTTGGAGTAGCTTCTCAGCTGTTAAAATTGTATGGTAAGATGACCACAACGCCAGAAATGGATGAATACCAATCCCTTTAAGTTTTCAGTTGGCATGCTTTTCAACAACCAAGTCCTCGAGAAGATTTTAGAGAACTGTCTAGAAATGTGGTTGCTTATTGCGGAGGATTACCACTGGCTCTTGAAGTCCATGGATCTTACTTATCTAAGACTCTAAGAGGATGAAACAAGAATGGAGAAGTGCACTATCAAAATTAAAAAAAAAATACCCAACAATCAAGTGCAGCAGAAATTGAGAATCAGCTATGACGGATTAGAAGATGATACGGAAAAGGATATATTTCTTGACATATGTTGTTTCTTCATTGGAAAGAATAGAGCTGATGTTACAGAGATACTTAATGGTTGTGGACTTCATGCTGATATTGGAATAGCTGTCCTCATAGAGCGCAGCCTCGTAAAAGTTGAAAAGAATAACAAGCTTCAAATGCATGATTTGCTACGCGACATGGGAAGAGCTATTGTTGGCGAAAGTTAAGCAAAAGAGCCTGCAAAGCATAGTCGATTGTGGTTTCATGAGGATGTGTTGGATGTTTTGTCAAAAAAAACTAGAAGAACTTTCGAGCATCCTTTATAATTTTATAAGGATCTTAAGACTCTGTATGTTTGTGGACTAGTTTTGAACTTCATAACTGCTGGCTGAAATTATTTGGATGCATGGTTTGCATTCTCATGTTCATTACAAATGTGCTTAGGCTGCTGCACCTCTGCAATTATATACTCCTACTTATATGTATTAATTAGTACTTTCTAGCTATGAAGCACAAACACAAACCTGACATTTTACAGTAATACGTCAACAATTGTAATAATTTGAGATTTTTTTAATATAATCATATGTGTTGGTATATTGTCTGACACCGACGTGTGTTGGATACAAGACACACCCTCAATATGAAGTATCGGTGCTACTTGATTTTCCAGTAAGCAAAGCAATTGATAAACATTTTCCCTTAATTTTCTTTACATTTTTTTACTTCACATGCAGGGAACAGAAACTATTGAGGGATTGATTTGAAGTTACATAGAGCAACCAAAATTAGCTTTGGTACTAATGCTTTACATGTGATGAAAAAACTGAGGCTTTTGAAATTTGACGGTGTTCACCTCATCGGAGATTATGGGTTAATTTCCAAACAACTAAGATGGGTTGATTGGCAACGATCTACTTTCAACTTCATACCGACTGACTTTGATCAGGGAAATCTAGTTGTTTTTGAATTAAAATATAGCAATATTATATTAAACAAGTTTGGCAGGAAACCTAGGTATAATAACATTTTCTTTTAAAACTCAAAGGTTGAAGACATTAATCTGTTGCCATTTTTTCATTTCCCTTTTTCTTTTCTTACTTTTCTTTCATATAATTATTTTCTTGTAGTTGTTGGAGAAGCTAAAAGTTCTCAATCTCAGTCATTCCCGGCATTTGAAAAGCACCTGACTTTTCAAAATTACCGAATCTAGAAAAAATTATTATGAAGGATTTTCCAAGTTTGTCCCAGGTAGACCCATCCATTGGAGATCTCAAGAATATTCTTCTCATAAATTTGAAGGACTGTACAAGTCTTGAAAATCTCCCAAGAGACATCTATCAATTGAAATCTTTGAAAACTCTGATACTTTCTGGTTGTTTAAAGATTGACAAATTTGAAGAAGATATACTGCAAATGGAGTCCTTGACAACTCTAATGGCAGTAAATACAGGTGTCAAACAACACCTGTAAGATTAAAAAGCATTGGATATATATCCCTGTGTGGACATAAAGGATTACCGAGTGATTTTTTCCGTTCTCTCATTTGGTCTTGGATGTCACCAATTAGATATTCCCCACCCCTTCTTTCTTCATTTGGAATCAATTCATTGTCTCTAGTTTCCTTGGATGTAGAGAGCAATAGTATGGACTATCAATCACCAGTGCTTACCATCCTTTCAAAACTTAGAAGTGTTCGGGTTCAATGCCACTCAAAGATTCAACTAACTCAAGAATTAAGGAGATTTTTTGATGATCTATATGATGTTAATATTACTGAGTTGGAAACAACATCACATGGATCACAAATCTCAAATCTTTCGTTGAAATCACTTGTGATTGGAATGGGAAGTTCCCAAATAGTCATAGATACTCTTTGCAAGAGCTTATCGCAGTTTCAGTCTCTATCCTTTCATGTTTACTAATATTCATAAATAATTAAGAGAACATGGAATGGTTTTCTTTTTCTTTTTTACATTAAATGGTAGTATAAAACTAATATGTTCATGATACAGGGATTGGCAACCAAGATTATTTCCTTCCGGGTGACAATTATCCTTCTTGGTTAGCCTATAAATGCGAAGGACCTTCTGTACTTTTCCAAGTGCCTGAGGATAGTGATTGCTGCATGAAAGGAATAACTTTATGTGTTCTTTATTCATCAACACATGAAAACCTTGCTACTGAATGTCTCACTAGTGTCTTAATCATTAATTACACACAATTCACTATCCAGATTTACAAACGCGACACAATCATGTCGTTTAGTGATGAAGATGGGCAAGGAGTGGTATCAAATTTAGGAGTTGGCGACAATGTGGAAATTTTTGTAGATTTTGGGCATGGTTTGACGGTTAAGGAGACAGCTGTCTTTCTTATATATGTTGAGTCAAATGCTACGGAAATTGAGCCATCAAATACTATGGAGGTTGACCCATTGGCTTACACAAAAATTAAGCCATTACATGTAGTGGAAGTGCAATCACCACCTAATGTGAAAACAGAGCCATCAGCTGAAGAAGTACAACTATTACATATGAAAATGGAACCATCATTTATTGTCAAGAATGAGCCATTACCCAAGACAAATAGAAAAATCCATATAAGGCTTGCAAAAAGAGTAAAAGGATGTTTATGCTTGAACAAGAATTGAAATCTCGGCTAGGGCATGCCATTGTCCTAATATGGGATTTCCTTGCATGTGTTTTGTAATATTTTTCTGGGAGGTTGGATTGACAATGCTTATGCTTTATGTACACAGATGAGATCAATGTGGTGTTTTCTGTTTCAAATAGTTTATCTTAATTTCTTCTCTAGGCCCTAGCCTCTTTTTCTGTCTGTTGTTGTTCTTTTTCTGTTTTGCTGTTTTCTGTTTTAGTTTGTCTTCTGTAACCATAAAAAATAATTGTATAGGATTATTGTATATGCGTAAAAGGATGTTTATTTCATTTAAATCAAGATAAAATCTTATCATTTTGTTTTTATTGTCTCAAGGTTATATAAAAATGATTCTAACCTTATAGTTAAGACTTAAGACACACCTCATAGTGTCATTGATAGGAAAGATAAGGGCCGAAGAGGTCTGTCCAACTATTTGAATGTCCAATTATCGTGCCAAACATTTATGGTGCTGCTATCACCAATCACCCATCTAGTAACCCGCATGCAACAAGAACCTTGATGTACAAATATTTTTGCATGTGAAACTTGGGTTACTTTTCATCTTGGCTTCCATAAACTCACCCCTAGGATGGTATTTAGCTTGAACAACTCAGCTCAGATACATTAAATTCCGATTTGTCAATATCCGCTGCATTTGTTTGGCTAACATAGCTAAATTAGACGCACAAGTCGGTTTTGTAAAGATGAATTAGACCTTAAATTTCAACATCTTTCAACACTACGATTCTCCATAGCTATGTGTGATTCAAGTCGATCTGATATATGTAATGATCTTGGAAAAAAAATCAAAACCACAATATTGATAGATGCAGCACACGCTGAGAAGGAAAAATCATGAATAGTCTGGAATATAAAATTAGGGATACATTTTTTTAAGGGTAAAATGGAGATTTCCTTAATTATGGTTACATTTTTTAGGGGTAAAATGGAGATTTTCTCAATTTTAAAGAGATGATTTAAGAAGGCATTTAGAATTATAGATAGATTAATCAAGAATATTATTTATTTCATATTTTATTTAACACTTAACATGAAAAGTAGCAACGACTTCTTAAAAAGCAAAAGCTAACGAAGATAACTACAACGACAATGTGCAATAACACGGGTATTTGCTTGGTTTTAACTTTAATAATAATAATTAGAGAAAGGTTAACTAGTGTCTTGGGCATTCTTTAAGATTTTAAATGATAATTTTTTTTTAAAACTTATGTCATCAATATTTTAAAAATTGTCATATTTAACATTTTTATATATAGAATAATTTGATATTTTAATATAGAATAATCTCTTTTTTTAAAAATTTTAAAAAATATCTGGAGAACAGTCGTTAACAAAACCCTCATACTCTCTCCGTCTCATAATAATAATCTTTTACTTTTTTTTTCTTTTCAAAATAATGGTCACTTTAGAATATCAAGGCAACATTTATTATTTTTTTCCATTATTATACCCTTATTTATTGAATTTCATCCAACTTAACTACTCCACTAACTACAATTAATAAGAATATTTTAGTAAATGATATTAATTTTACCATTGAAATTAACACATTCAATCATTTCCTTAATAACCGTACACAAACCTTAAACGACTATATAATTAATAAATATTAGAACCGAGACAAAAACGAAAGCAAAAAGGAGTCGGTAATGGGGGACTACTATTGCCACAAAGTCAAAAAAGTAGTGGAAGCGGAATGACAAAGCATAATATAGACAAATTAACTACTCCCTCATTTTAGACAAACTGAAAATTAAGGGATATTTGTCTGGAGCTATCAATAACAAAATAATTTTATAGTCATGCTTTATTACATACATACATACATACATTGTAACTCTGATCTTTAAATCTTTAACTCCTTTAGTATTCTGCAAACAGTGACTGAAGGAGTAGTACTCTTTGTTTTGCATTTGTGATCATTGACTTGATTGAAACAACAATGTCTTCCTCCTCTAATCATCCATGGATTTATGACGTGTTCATAAGTTTCAGAGGGGTGGATACTCGTAACAACATCGTTTCTCATCTCTATGCAGCACTCACAAACCGTGGAATCAACACTTTTCTTGATGACGAGGAGCTTACAAAGGGAGAAGAGCTGGGAGAAGCACTAAAGAGAGCAATAGAAGGGTCTCGGAATTCTATTATTGTTTTCTCACCAAACTATGCAGAATCCAGCTGGTGTCTTAACGAGCTTGTACACATCATGGAATGCCGCAGAACTTATGGCCAGTTCGTTGTGCCCCTATTTTACCATGTTGACCCGTCAGATGTCCGTAAATTGAAGGGTGATTTTGGAAAAGGCTTGAAAGTTGCTGCAGATTCACTATTCAGACATAGGGGGGTACAAATGGAAGAAGTTATCATGCCCAAGTGGAGGAGCGCACTCACCCAAGTTACAAATCTCGTCGGCTGGGATGCCAAGAATTTCAGGTAATCCATACTTATTTGAGAATAAAGCCCAATTTTATTTAAATTATTTCATAATTTGTGCTCATTCTTTGTTGTATGACTATTATTCTTACCAAAGGAATGAAGGTGAACTAGTGAAGAAAATGGTTGAGGACATTTTGAAAAAACTAGATATCTCATTGTTGTCTATTACTGAATTTCCGATTGGATTGGAATCCCATGTGCCAAAGATTACCAAGTTTATTGATGATCAATCAACGGAAGTCTGTATGATAGGGATATGGGGAATGGGTGGATCTGGGAAAACAACCATGGCCAAAGTTATCTACAATCGAATCCATCGTAGATTCCAGGGTAGAACAAGTTTCATTGAAAATATTCGAGAAGTTTGTGATAATAATAGTAAAGGGATTATTCATTTACAACAGCAACTTCTTTCAGATCTGCTGAAAACAAAAGATAAGATACATAGCATTGCATTGGGGATAAATAAGATTGAGAAAAGACTTCAAGGACAAAAGGCTTTCATCGTACTTGATGATGTGACCAAGTCCGAGCAATTAAAAGCTCTGTGTGGAAACCATAAGTTGTTTGGTTCTGGAAGTGTGTTAATTATTACAACTAGAGATGCACGCCTTCTCAATTCACTTAGCGCTGGCCATGTCTTCACAACGACGGAAATGGACGAAAACCAGTCCCTTGAACTTTTCTGTTGGCATGCTTTTCGTCAACCATGTCCTAAAAGAGATTATAAGGAACTCTCTAGAAATGTGGTTGCTTATTGTAGAGGATTACCGCTGGCTCTTGAAGTCCTTGGATCTTACTTATCTAAGAGGACGAAACAAGAATGGAAAAGTGCATTATCAAAATTAAAAAAAATTCCCAACAGTCAAGTGCAACAAAAATTGAGAATCAGCTACGATGGTTTAGAAGATTATACGGAAAAGGATATATTTCTTGACATATGTTGTTTCTTCATTGGAAAGAACAGAGCTGATGTTACAGAGATACTTAATGGCTGTGGACTTCATGCTGATATTGGAATATCTGTCCTCATAGAGCGGAGCCTCGTAAAAGTTGATCAAAATAACAAGCTTCAAATACATGATTTGCTCAGAGACATGGGAAGAGCAATTGTTGGCGAAAGTTCAATCAAGGAGCCTGCGAAGCATAGTCGATTGTGGTTTCATGAGGACGTGCTGGAAGTTTTGTCAAAAAATATTGTAAGAACTTTTGAGCATCCTCTATAATCTTATCAAGATCATAAGACTCTTTGTTTCTGGATTAGTTTTGCTGTTCATAACTGTTAGCTGAAATTATTTGGATGCATGATTTACATTCTCATGTTTGTTATAAATGTCCTTAGGCTGCTTCACCTCCGCAGTTATGAAGTACAAACATAAATACGCACGCCAAAAATGACATTTTACACTAACACATTGACAATGCAGATAAATTGTGAAAACAGAAGTAATTGATTATAATCACATGTGTCAGTATTTTTTTACTTCACATGCAGGGAACAGAAACTGTTGAGGGATTGATTTTGAAGTTCCAAAGAACAGGCAGAATTAGCTTCGACGCTAATTCATTCCAGGAGATGAAAAAACTGAGGCTTTTAAAACTTGAAGGTGTTGACCTCATTGGAGATTATGGATATATTTCTAAACAACTGAGATGGATTGATTGGCAACGGTTTACCTTCAACTTTATACCCAATGACCTTGATCAAGGAAATCTGATTGTTTTTGAATTAAAGTATAGCAATGTTAAACAAGTTTGGCAGGAAACCAAGGTATAATATCATTCTCTTTTAAAAGTCAGAAGTTGATCACAATAGTAATTGTTGCTACCTTTTTATTTCCTATTTTCTTCTCTTATTTTTCTTTTCAACAATTATTTTCTTGCAGCTGTTGGAAAAGCTAAAAAATCTCAATCTCAGTCATTCCAAGTACTTGAAAAGCACCCCTGAATTTTCAAAATTACCGAATCTTGAAAAGCTCATTGTAAAGGATTGTCAAAGTTTATCCAACATACACCCGTCCATTGGAGATCTCAAGAATCTTCTTCTCATAAATTTTAAGAACTGTACAAGTCTTGAAAATCTTCCAAGAGAAATCTATCAATTGAAATCGGTAAAAACTCTTATCATTTCTGGTTGTTCAAAGATTGACAAATTGGAAGAAGATATAGTGCAAATGGAATCCTTGACATCACTGATTGCAACAGATACATCTATAAAAGAAGTTCCCTATTCAATACTAAGATTAAAAAGCATTGGATATATATCGCTATGTGGTTATGAAGGATTATCACGCGATGTTTTTCCTTCTCTCATTCAGTTTTGGATGTCTCCTACAATGAATTCCTTACCACGTATTCCCCCTTTTGGGGGCATACCGCTGTCTCTTGTTTCCTTGGACGTAAATGATAATCTGGGTTTAAGCTGTCTGTTGCCCAACCTTAACAGCCTTTCCGAACTTAGAAGTTTTCGGGTACAATGCCACTCAAAGATTCAACTAACCCAGGAATTTAGAAGATTTCTTGATGATCTATATAATGCAAATTTTAGTCAAATGGAAACATCACACACATCACAAATATCTGTTCTTTCTTTTAGATCACTTTTGATCGGAATGGGAAGTTACCATACAGTCATAAATACTCTTGGCAAGAGCATATCACAGGTTCCTTTTCTATCCTGTCAGCTTAACTGTTTTTTTTTTAATAGAACATAGAATGATTTCCATTTGCATTTTTTTTTGCCTGAAATCGTAAATGTTTCCTGAAGACATGAATGTATTCAAGTATATATCAGATAAACTATTATAAATGCTATGGTTAGACTGTGTAACATAGAAGGTAAATTGATTTTTAGATAGTTATATGATTATATCCTATTTTCCTTTTCTACATAGTATTGTTTTTATCTTTATTTCCATTATCTTTTTCAATGTCTATATTCATTACATTTTTTTTTTAATCTTATTCTTGTTTCATCTACATAAATACATTTAACATGGAAATATTTATTGAATAATTGTTGAAGTTATTTAGGTTTATTCTCGTAGTTGGATATAGAAGGAGGAAAAGGAACAGAATAATAAAAGTATATTAGTATTGATGTGAATGATTAATAACACATCAGATCTTATTGCAAT
This sequence comes from Medicago arabica, assembly GCA_946800305.1. Classification (NCBI taxonomy): domain Eukaryota; kingdom Viridiplantae; phylum Streptophyta; class Magnoliopsida; order Fabales; family Fabaceae; genus Medicago; species Medicago arabica. The sequence continues at coordinate 3,203,271 of OX326968.1, read as the reverse complement.
TTATAGAACTACAAAGAACTAAGCGACTAGATAAATTCTCTACAGCTACGAAATTGTAAAGTGATATAGTATATGTTGTTCCATTCCTCAAAATATCAATACGAATCCAGAACGGTAAGATAAAGTATATAACATAACTCTTTGTTAGAAAACAAAGCTTTAAGAAATTGTTGCATACAGTTGATTTGCAGCCTTTTTATAGTCATGATGTGATTTACTTGGGAAAATTGATTGTGTGCGGAAAGGAATCAAACTAGTCTATAGATAACAGTAATATTCCTAATATTTCAAAGAGAAAGTAGCTGAAAGCAAGAAAATGATGAAATTTTCTAAGTTTTCGATATCAGGCCTTATTTAGTATCCTACTCTTCAAGGAAGGAAATAAAATTAGCAAGTAATGTGCCAGTGGGGCTAGTTAATCTGTTACAGTTGTTATTATGAATTCTATGAGTTTTAGGAGAGGAACTATATGAAAACTGAAATAAAGTATAACTTTTGTAATTGTAAGTGAGCCAATTCCAAATTTGGATATGTTTGAATTACCCCTAAGGTAGTTGCTCATACAAGCATGTGTCTATAAACTATTCTGAGGTCTACACATTTGCCTCATGAGCATGAGACCCATACATGCTTGAACTTCAATCTAGGTTAGGCAATGGGATTTCTTTCCCTCAGTGGGCTTCTGCATTGCATATAGGATTTTGCTTCGTCAACTGGCAGCAGTTTCAGTGGCTGTCGAATGCCATGTCACATAAATTTCAAATTTTAGTTTGAAGTCCTAGAGGACAAACTCAAATCTATAATTCAATTATGTAATCATTATCTTCAACATACTTATGGATAGAGATTATCAAAAATATTAAATGGGGATGTTAATAGTGTATGAAAAATGAGAAGTATAATAAGTAGCGTGTAATAATACGAGTGAGGAGATGACGATTAGGCCATTACAACTTGAAAGATGTATATGGCATATCAATTTTGCACTTTTCTTTTTGGGCAAGAGTTTCATGGCTATTATAAAAGCAGAAATCTGTTCTAAACTTCTACCATTGATGTGTGTGTTACAAAACTTTGGTTGTTTTCTTTCATCCAATTTCATTGTATATATTAACATCCTTATTGGGAATTTGTAATGATACTATAAATGGCACAAAATGTCTATTTGAATAGCGTGGTTAGATAAATAATTAAGCATATATTTTCTTGATGCAGGAGTTTAGAACCAATGATTCTATCGATTCTTTCCTTCTGGGTGATAATTATCCTTTTTGGTTGTCCTATACATGTGTAGGACCTTCAGTATATTTCCAAGTGCCTGAGGATAGTGTTTGTGGAATGAAGGGAATAACTCTATGTGTTGTTTATTCATCAACATTTGAAAACATGGGAACTGAATGTCTTACTAGTGTCTTGATCATTAATTACACAAAATTCACTATCCAGATTTACAAGCGAGACACAGTAATGTCGTTCAATGATGAAGATTGGCAAGGTGTAGTTTCAAATTTAGGTGTTGGTGACAATGTGGAGATTTTTGTTTCTTTTGGGCATGGATTGACTGTTAAGGAGATGGCTGTCTATCTAATATATGGTCAGTCAACTACAATGGAAATTGAGCCAATACTTGAAGTGAAGGCCGAGCCATCATCTGAAGTGGAAGCACAACAATCACCTGATGTGAAGGCCGGGCCAACTTCTGAAGTGGAAGCACAAAGATCACTTGATTTGAAGACCGAGCCATCATCTGAAATGGAAGCCCAACCATCACCTGATCTGCAGGCCGAGCCATCATCTGAAGTGGAAGCACAGCCATCACCTGATGTGAAGGCCGTGTCATCATCTGAAGTGGAAGCCCAGCCATCACTTGATGTGAAAATGGAGCCATTACCAAAGCCAAATGAAAAAATCTTTAAAAGACTCGGAAAGAGAGTAGGAAAATGTTTATGCTTAAACCAAAATTGAGATCTTGTCAATTTTTTATTGGGCATGCTTTTGTCCTTATCTGAGATTCCCCTGAATTTTTTTGTAATATTTTTCTGGGAGGGAGGACTGACAATGGTTATGTTTTTTATACACCAATGAGATCTATGAGGTGTCTTGAGTCTATATAAAAATGATTTTGCTGTGTAGTTAAGACACTCAGTTTCACAATATTATGTCTAGTTTTCTCTCATTCAACAAGTTCTATTTCCCACTATTGTGATGTGAGCCTCATGATTGCTTAATTAGACAAGGTGTGCTCCTATCAAACTGCTGATACAATATTTGATGGAAATGAAGTACACAATTTCTAACTTTGAGCACAATTTGGGAGTAGCTCCTCAGCTGTTAAAATTGTATGGTTCTTTATTTAATTGTATGGTCCTATGTTGGTCTTTTAGAATATGACGCTGGTCCAGAATTAGTGATATTGCAAGGACGATGAGAGTCTGTGAAGGGTAAGACCATCTGTTGGACTGTCGTATGTAGTGATTGGATTAGACTGTGTGGAAGTGAATTAAGAATTTGGAGAATATGAGTAGAATTTATGCAAAGGTTGAGTGTGAAAGAGTTGTTACAAATTCTTCCACAAAGTGCCTTTAATTGTTCAACCATGGTCACATTGTCAAGTACAACGAGTGCCCTTTTACCCCTAAGTCTTTTCTCAATCATATATTCCTTCACTTGCAATGCTATGCATCTTCTCCTTTGTTTTCATCACATCTGATAGAAGTTGTTCTTGTAAATGAATAATGCCTCTATTATCTTTTTCACAAACTTCTCTAATATTTTCAATGAAACTTCGATCCACAAATTTGCGATGAACTCGATTGTAGATAGCTTTAGCTGTGGTTGTTTTACCTGATCCACCGATTCCCCATACCCCTATCATACTAACTTTCTTTGTTTGATTTTCAATAAACTCAGTCATTTCTTGCACACGGGATTCCAATCCAATCAGAAAGTCAGTAATAGATGACATTGTGATATCTGGTTTTGTCAAAATGTTCTCAACTATTTGCTTCATCAGCTCATTTTCACTCCTTCAGTTATAAACAATTATATCAGACTTTGTCTCATTGAGTGAGCATAAAGTATGAAACATTTAAGATAAAACACTAAGCTATATTTTTAAAGAAAAATACGAACAACATTAACTCTAACATGTACTCTCTTGTTGAATAAATTCATTCTCCCCACTTTATATGGAACTTAAATTTCATTTGATAAGAGAGTATTTAAAAGAGAGTGTTACTACTAAGGGTATGTTTGGATTTACCATGGAGAGATCCAAAAGTGATTTCAGAATTCTAAAATCGATTTTTACATATTTGTATGATGTCCATTGGAATTCATTTGCCTCTAGACTAATTTTAACATGAAGCTGTGAATTGTAGTTCTTGGTGCCAAACGTGAATGTATCCAAACATAAACCACTTCACATTCAACACACTTTGATAGAACCAAACACACACTAACTACAACTCCTCATTGTTGAATATCAGAAGAACCAACAAATTATAAAGTGTGTATTTACTTTTACATGTAATTGGTGACATCTCAACCAGACAAATTAGCAGCTTGGGTGAGTGCACTCCTCCAACTAGACAGAACATTTTCCCTCAATTCTCTTTTCAAGTACTTTTTTTTCGCAGTTGCCTGCAATGTTTTTCCAAAACCACCCTGTTGGTGATGCACAACCGACAAATCAACATCGTAAAACACAGGCATAACAACATGGCCATAAGTTTAACGACATTCCATGATTTTCTCAAGCTCATTGAGACACCAAGTAGACTTGATATAGGTTTTGGAGAAAACAATGATAGATATATGTGACTTTTCTATAGCTCCCAATGGTTCTGGTCCCAAATCTGTTCCTTTGTGAAGTTTGTAGTCAACAAAAGCATTGATTCCTGCATTTGAAAGAGCTGCATGTAGATGAGAAATGAAGTTGCTACGCGTGTCTTTCCCTCTAAAAGTGAGGAAAACATCGTAGAGCCATTGAGGATTTGAGTGTGATGATGAAAACGTTGTAGATTTTGGTGACAGGTTTTGAGGTCAACAGTTAGAAGAAAAGGAACAAAAAAAATGCAGAATAAAGTGAACAACAGTACTACCAGTGGTAAGAAGTTAGAACTTGGTTCTGTAATCTGTATCTTGATCAGTGCGTTAATTTATAATTATAACAACTTTTTCTTTAGTTAGATTCTGTTTCTCAATGTGACATAGCTAGCGGTCATAATTCAAAGTCAAATGACTTTGTTTGAAATCTATTTTAAAATTGATCGTGATCGCCTGCAGTCCGAGTTCACGCGTTAGTTAATCTCGGTCTTTGATTTCGTATCCGACTCCACTGCACATAGTCAGTTTCACGTAGTGAAATGATCTCAGTCGTTGATCTTGATCAGACAGCTAAGATTGCAGGAAATCCATTTCCCTGATATTGTGGTGAGTGCAGGAAACTTTCACTTGCATGTGATGATCTGTGCGGGACCACTCTATTTGTTAGTAGGTGGGGGGAGGAATAAAATATTCATACCTAGATGGGAATGGATCAGGGAAAAAAATGTCCACATTTGATAGTGGTTGTGCATGTGCAATGTATCACGTTGCGAGTTAATAAATCTAGAGAGAATCATTCATACATATTTTTGAGATAGCCACAAGGATCATATCCTTATTTTTCTCAGAACTCATCTTTAGAGCAAACACCAGTATTATTACAAAAATAATAGTTACAAGTTGATGCTAGCAAAATAGTTAATTTTTATATTAAAAGTAAGTTTTTTATATTAAAATAACAATTTTTAAAATTTAAATAAGTTGAATATTACTATATCCGTTTATTTAACTTGTGTTTTTGCAATACTAGTTAGCATTTTCAATGATTCAATACCTACATGTATATCCTGGATTATTATGGTGGCATTTTACATGCATTAGGAGTAAACTTGTCGACTCTGAGTTAGTTGACTTTTTATACTCCCTTTTAATTATCGCATTTGCAAGATTTTTTTTTTTTAATATTTACTTTTCATTTTTAAATAAGTCTATGAGATTATTAATATTTTAAGATGGTCTCTAACTTCTTTTTGTTCGGGCTTGCATGCTTATAAGTGTTCGGCTAGCTTTTTAGTTTTGTTTTTTCTTCGGATTTAGGCCCTCTTTTGTATAAAAAAAAAAGGTCTCTAAGACTCTAACTCTATTAAATAGCATTTAGACGTGCACCAAAATAATTATGATGTAACTGTTAAGATATGTAGCACAAGTGAAAGATTGTTGAAATATTTTTTATTTAATTATATTTCAATGTCATTATTTATATCTTTATAATAATTATATTAGCTATTTATCAATTATGAACTTTAATTAATTGATTAACAAATTAAGTAATAAGACTAACTAGATTCTTATTTGGATAATTTATTATTTTAATTATTTGATATGATTTCAATATGATTATTATAGCTAATTGACCATAAACATAATAACAGAAAATCTTAATTGACCATGACATAAGAGGCTATTGTTTTTAATTGTTTAAACTAAGTTTTTAATTAAAATTATTCCAAATAGAATAAAAAAAATTGGAAAAGGATTAAAATATTTTAACACCGCATGCCAACTCAACAATTTTATACCGTCAGCATACCATATAAATTAAACACATTTATATAGTCGTATTAGTTTCATTGAGCTCTAGTGGTAAGGAGCTCCTTTCAAGGACGTACCCCGGAGAATACTGGATTTGATTTTCAAGGGGAATAACGCTTGGCCAGTGCGCATACTTCTATGCATGAGTCGGGTTAGTCGTCTATCTTTAGTGGGTCGGATACAGGTGCGAAAGAAAACAAAAGAGGGGAGCAAAACAGTAATTAAGTCAAATTTGTTTAAAAAAATGTAGTAGCTGAGTTGCTTTAGTTTTTTTTTTCTTTCTTGGTGACAGAACTGAAAGGCCAGCGGTTTTTGTATTTAAAAAAAATGTAGCGGGTGAGTTATTATAAATAATAATAGAAGCGACGACTAAAGAAGGCAGATGAGTTGTGTAAGTACTATATTGTATATTGCATTGTATCTCATTATTGTCACTACTCTTCCTTATGCATTTGTGCTTTGTCTTGTGTAATAATCGTTGACTTCATTGACATTGATAGAAACAATAATGTCTTCCTCCTCTGATCATCTATGGATCTACGACGTGTTCGTAAGTTTCAGAGGGGAGGATACTCGTAGGAACTTCGTTTCTCATCTCTATGCTGCACTCACAAACGCAGCAATCCGCACTTTTCTTGATGAAGAAGAGCTTAGAAAGAGTGAGGAGCTGGGAGCAGGACTAAGGAGAGCAATAGAAGGGTCTCGGATAGCTATTGTTGTTTTCTCAGAAAACTATGCAGGATCTAGCTGGTGTCTTAAGGAGCTTGTACATATCATGGAATGCCAAAAAGATATTGGCCAGGTGGTTTTACCTGTATTTTACGATGTTCACCCATCATATGTCCGTAAAATTTTTGCCTTGACAGTTGCTTCGAAAAGAAAAAAAGAAGATAAAGAAGATATGTCTAGGTGGAGCAAGGCACTCTCCCAAGTTGCAAATCTATCCGGCTGGGATGCCAAAAATTTCAGGTAATCAATATATATTTGAGATTATAATCGGATTATTTCATAATTTATGTTCATTATTTGTCTTTATAACACTATTATTATTATTACCGAAGGACTGATGGCAAACTAGTGAAGAAAATTGTTGACGACATTTTGGCAAAACTTGATGTCTCATTGTTATCTATAACTAAATATCCAGTTGGATTGGAGTCCCGTGTGCAACAAATTACCAAGTTTATTGATCATCAATCAAGAAAAGTCTGTATGATAGGGATATGGGGAATGGGTGGCTCGGGCAAAACAACCACGGCCAAAGCTATCTACAATCAAATCCATCGTAAATTCGAGGGAAGAACAAGTTTTGTTGAAAGTATTCGGGAAGTTTGTGATAATAATAGTAAAGGGATTATTCATTTACAACAACAACTTCTTTTAGATCTCCTGCAAATAAAACAGGAGATTCATAGCATTGCATCAGGGATAACTAAGATTGAGACAAGACTCCAGGGGCAAAAAGCTTTCATCGTACTCGATGATGTCAACAAATTTGAGCAGTTAAAAGCCTTGTGTGGAAATCCTAAGTTGTTTGGTTTTGGAAGTGTATTGATTATTACAACTAGAGACGTACGCCTACTCAATTCACTTGAAGTTGACTATATCTTCACAATGACGGAAATGGACAAAAACCAGTCCCTTGAGCTTTTCAGCTGTCATGCTTTCAGGCAACCAAGTCCTAGGAAAGGTTTTATTGAACTCTCTACAAATGTAGTTGCTTATTGCGGAGGATTACCACTGGCTCTTGAAGTACTTGGATCTTATTTATCCAAGAGGACGAAACAGGAGTGGAGTAGTGCACTATCAAAATTAGAGAAAATTCCCAATGATCAAGTGCAACAGAAACTAAGAATCAGCTATGATGGTTTAGAAGATCATACATTAAAGGATATATTTCTTGACATCTGTTGTTTCTTCATTGCTAAGAACAGAAATGATGTTACAGAGATACTTAATGGTTGTGGACTTCATGCTGATATTGGAATTGCTGTTCTCATTGAGCGTAGCCTCGTAAAAGTTGTAAAGAATAACAAGCTTCAAATGCATGATTTACTACGAGATATGGGAAGAGCAATTGTTGGCGAAAGTTCAGCAAAAGAGCCTGCAAAGCATAGTCGATTGTGGTTTCGTGAAGACGTGCTGGATGTTTTGTCAAAAAATACTGTAAGAACTTTTGAGCATCCTCTATAATCTAATCAAGATCATAAGACTTTGTTTCTAGACTAGTATTGCTCTTCATAGTTGTTGACTGAAATTATTTGATGCATGATTTACATTCTCATGTTCATTACCAATGTTCTCTTAGGCTGCTGCACCTGCTGTTATATATGTATTACTTTCTACATATGAACCACCAACACATACACAACATTTTACAATAAGTCGTTGACTACGGTAATATCTTGACAAAAAAGAAATAATTGATTATAGCACATGTGTTAGTATATTGTCTGACATTGACATGTGTCGGATACAAGACAAGCCCTCAATATGAAGTGCCGGTGCTACTTTAGCTTCTAGCAAGCAAGGCTAATGATACAAATTTTCTCTTACATTTCTCTGCTTTTTTTACTTTACATGCAGGGAACAGACATTGTTGAGGGATTGATTTTGAGGTTGCAAAGAACAACCAGAATTAGATTTGGTACTAATGCTTTCGAGGAGATGAAAAAGTTGAGGCTTTTAAAACTTGACGGTGTTCACCTCATCGGAGATTATGGGTTAATTTCCAAACAACTGAGATGGGTTGATTGGCAACGATCTACCTTCAAATTTATACCAAATGACTTTGATCAGGGAAACCTAGTTGTTTTTGAATTAAAATACAGCAATTTTAAACATGTTTGGCAGGAGACCAAGGTATAATAACATTCTTTTAAAACTTAAATGTTGAAGACATTATAATCTATTTCTACCTTTTCATTTCATTTTTTTTTCTCTTAATTTTCTTTTAAACAATTATTTTCTTGTAGTTGTTGGAGAAGCTAAAAGTTCTCAATCTCAGTCATTCCAAGTATTTGAAAAGCACCCCTGATTGTGGTTTCGTGAAGACGTGCTGGATGTTTTGTCAAAAAATACTGTAAGAACTTTTGAGCATCCTCTATAATCTAATCAAGATCATAAGACTTTGTTTCTAGACTAGTATTGCTCTTCATAGTTGTTGACTGAAATTATTTGATGCATGATTTACATTCTCATGTTCATTACCAATGTTCTCTTAGGCTGCTGCACCTGCTGTTATATATGTATTACTTTCTACATATGAACCACCAACACATACACAACATTTTACAATAAGTCGTTGACTACGGTAATATCTTGACAAAAAAGAAATAATTGATTATAGCACATGTGTTAGTATATTGTCTGACATTGACATGTGTCGGATACAAGACAAGCCCTCAATATGAAGTGCCGGTGCTACTTTAGCTTCTAGCAAGCAAGGCTAATGATACAAATTTTCTCTTACATTTCTCTGCTTTTTTTACTTTACATGCAGGGAACAGACATTGTTGAGGGATTGATTTTGAGGTTGCAAAGAACAACCAGAATTAGATTTGGTACTAATGCTTTCGAGGAGATGAAAAAGTTGAGGCTTTTAAAACTTGACGGTGTTCACCTCATCGGAGATTATGGGTTAATTTCCAAACAACTGAGATGGGTTGATTGGCAACGATCTACCTTCAAATTTATACCAAATGACTTTGATCAGGGAAACCTAGTTGTTTTTGAATTAAAATACAGCAATTTTAAACATGTTTGGCAGGAGACCAAGGTATAATAACATTCTTTTAAAACTTAAATGTTGAAGACATTATAATCTATTTCTACCTTTTCATTTCATTTTTTTTTCTCTTAATTTTCTTTTAAACAATTATTTTCTTGTAGTTGTTGGAGAAGCTAAAAGTTCTCAATCTCAGTCATTCCAAGTATTTGAAAAGCACCCCTGACTTTTCAAAATTACCAAATCTAGAAAAACTCATTATGAAGGATTGTCCAAGTTTGTCTGAGGTACACTCGTCCATAGGTGATCTCAAGAATATCCTTCTAATAAATTTGAGGGACTGTACAAGTCTTGCTAATCTCCCAAGAGAGATCTATCATTTGATATCAGTGAAAACTCTTATTCTTTCTGGTTGTTTAAAGATTGACAAATTGGAAGAAGATATATTGCAAATGGAATCCTTGACAACTCTAAATGCAGCAAATACTGGTGTCAAAAAAGTTCCGTTTTCTATTGTTAGATCAAAAAGCATTGCGTATATATCTCTATGTGGATATGAAGGATTATCCTCTGATGTTTTTCCTTCTCTCATTTGGTCGTGGATGTCACCAACCAGAAGTTCCCTATCCCGTATTTCTCCGTTTCCAGGCAATTCATTGTCTCTTGTTTCCATAGATGTAGAGAGTAATAGTATGGACTATCAATCACCAATGCTTACCATCCTTTCAAACCTTAGATGTGTTTGGGTTCAATGCCACTCAGAGATTCAACTAACTCAAGAGTTAAAAAAATTTGTTGATGATCTATATGATGTGAATTTTACTGAGTTGGAAACAACATTACATGGAGCACAAATCTCAAATCTTTCCTTCAGATCACTTTTGATTGGAATGGGAAGTTCCCGAATAGTCATGGATACTCTTGGGAAAAGCTTATCACAGGTTCGTTCTCCATCCTTTCACCTTTATTATATTTATTATTTGATAAGACAACATGAAATGATTGTTTTTTCTTTATTTCATGAAATGGTAGCATAAAAGTTTCTGAAAGTGACAAGAAATTTATTCAGGAATATATAAGATAAACTAATACAATCTAACAAGAACAAAAAGCTATATAACAAAAACCAGGTAACTAGATAATTGATTTTACAGATATCAAGCTTTAAAAGCTTAGTATATGTTGTTTATTTCTTTCTACATTAGTAGGAATCCATAACGGTATGCTAAATGTTTCTATAATAATGTAACCCTTTATTAGAAAACAAAATCTTCAATCGTTGCGTACGCCTATTCATGAAGAAGTGATTCACTTGCTAGTTGCTAGAATCGACTGTGTGTGAAACGGAAACAAATTATTTTACATAATTGATAATAGTACTGCTAATGCTCTGCAGAGAATGTAACTGACCGGAATAATGTTATTTTCTAAAATGTTGATAAGATCATTGTGCCGAGAGAGAGAACTTGTAGACAAACATGTCTCTGTCGAGGTTGTTACGGTGAAAGTTTTCTTGTTAGAAAGAGGAAAGGAATTATATTGCCTGGTTTCATTGGATCAGTTTCCTTGTATATATTTTCTCTGTTTAGTACATTATTTTGACACTTTAAATGGCACAAAATGTCCATTTGCATAGCATAACTAAAAATTTACTAATAAATAACTACACATATTTTCATGATACAGGGACTGGCAACCAAATCTAGTGATTCTTTCCTTCCGGCTGACAATTATCCTTCATGGTTAGCCTATAAATGCGAAGGACCTTCAGTACTTTTCCAAGTGCCTGAGGATAGTGATTTTTGCATGAAGGGAATAACTTTGTGTGTTCTTTATTCATCAACACCTCAAAACCTGGCAATTGAATGTCTCACTAGTGTCTTAATCATTAATTACACAAAACTCACTATCCAGATTTACAAGCGTGACACAATAATGTCCTTTAATGATGAAGATTGGCAAGGTGTAATATCAAATTTAGGAGTTGGTGATAATGTGGAGATTTTTGTAGCTATTGGGCATGGATTAACTGTTAAGGAGATGGTTGTCTATTTGGTCTATGACGAGTCAAATATTATGGAAATTGAGCCATTACATGAAGTAGAAATGCAACCATCACCTAATGTGAAACCAGAGCTATCAGCTGAAGAGGACGTGCAACCATCACTTGATGTGAAAACGGAACCATCAGTTGTTGTCAAGAATGAACCAATACCGAAGACAAATAGAAAAATCTTTACAAGACTTGCAAAGAGAGTGGGAGAATGTTTATGCTTGAATCAGAATTGAGATCTCAGCAATATTTGATTGGGCACGCCGGTTGTCCTAAGATGGAATTTTCCTTGAATGTATTTTGTAATATTTTCCAGGGAGGAAGGATTGACAATGCTTGGGTATTAGTGTGATTGACTGCAGGATCCTGATTTTCTTCTCTCCTATGGTCTTGGATGTCACCCACAATGAATCCAATGTCATGTATTCACTCATTTGGGAGTATGTTATTGTCGTCGTCGCCGTCATCATCATTTCTACCACTACTTGGTAGCCTTGAAAAGCTTCAAAGATTTTGGGTGCAATCTGACATAGAATCTCAACTATTTTGGTATGAATGTGTTTCTTTGGTGAATTGGGTCATTTGGTTCTTGATTATGAAAGTGTGACTCATTTGTTGTGTTTCCTTCCTATATGGATTGGTCTTATTTTTTTTCATTTTTTTGTTAATACTGATAGCATGTGTTAGATCAAGGTTATATTATCAGTATAGTCGGTGTCAGAGCTATGTTGTGGCTGGGAAGGCCTTGACATCCCCAAAACAATTGAAATTTTTTCAATTTTTCATACTATTGTTAGCCAATAATTTTATGGCTAAGCATTAAATATGGTCAGAGCCTTTGACTAGGTTTTATCGAAGACACTGTCTTTATTTCGACAGGTTGAATTTGCTGAAAGCTTTCGATGAGTTTTGATTCGACCGTTATTGGAAGTTTTCTGAAGGCAGTTACCTTCGAAGCAATAGAGCCGTTTGGAGATTCGAAAATGGATAAGACTTAGAAGTTTATATCAGTTTTAGTTCGAAATTCAAATAAGTAGTTACTTTTTAGTAGTATAAATAGTAGTTTTTCTTAAGGAAAAAGGGTCACAATTCCATCGTACAAAACTTACACTCAAATTATCCGCATGGAAGAGAGAAATGAGTCACAAGTTGCAATGTATGAATATGTGCACCAATTTACATTCAATCAATGCAATTTAAGTCTTTTTACTTGAATCTTTTTGCTATTTACTTGTTTATTTCGAGTAACATTTTTACAGTTTATCTGTTTACTTTTTCAAGCAAATCTTTTCTTCCTTTACATCGATTTCGAGACAGTGTGGAACTGGATTGATTTCGATTGTCTTTTATTCATTAAACTTTAAATTTGTTTATCAAAGATATTAAAACTTCTGAAGGAAACAAACACGAAAGGTCCTTAAGATTTACTAGTTGATCTTGCAAGTAAAACTTTTGTAAACCAGCAATTGTTTACCAAAAATCACTGTAAACAAATTGGCACGTCCAGTGGGACCTCTTGTGCTTTTTGTTTCTAATTATTTATTTGTTTGAAGTTTTAATCTCTAAACTTTTTGGTAGTGGTTGTGTATGCAATTGAGAAATAAGAAACAACTTCCTGAGATGACGCGTCCTCCTCTAATACCAAATTCATCCGCGTCGAACGCCGGTAGTACAACAGCGGCATTGAACGCCTCCACTGCGTCAGGGACGAGAACCAATCCACCGGTGCAAACCAGTGAAGGGCATATAGGTCAATATGGCGACATGGGATTTACGTTGCAACAAGCGACACCCACTATGGCTGCGCAAAGTTCCCAGGCCATGCCCAATTCTACCTTGCCCGTACAAACGTCCCAAGTTATGCCTACATTGAGTCTGGTTGGACAAAACATTTCGCCTCCATACACAGTGCTTGCCTCGAATTCCCAAACCTTTCCGGCCGGTAGTTCGTTGAATCTATTGGGAGGCCAAAGGGCATTATATGGCATGCCTACTACTGCGATGCAAGGTTTACACACAAACCCGTCATCTTCGACGGAAAATTTGAACGTGAGTATGCCTCAGTTATACAACCCAGGGGTAACTGTCCCGTTTGGAACACCCCAACAAACGTTCGTTCCATTTGGATCTCCCCAACAGTCTTTGACCAATGCGTCTTTGAACGCTCTAAGGCAACAAATGGAGGAGACCAACCATGATATGGTTAATATGGTAACCCAACAAATAGGAACAGTAATCAATCCAGTGATTCAAGATGCTAACAAAAGTTATCAGGCATTGTCCATCCAATTAGAACGCATGGCTGATTTTTTCGGTGCCCCTGCTGCGCGAAATACACCAGCGTCTCGAGTCTTGAACATTGGAACAGTGGAACCTCCTGCAGTTAGCCAAATTAACCAAATTCCTGAAAACCAAGTCCAGCCACAGGAAACCCCACAACCAGCCCAAGAAAGGTTGGACAGGGTACCAGTGTTGGTAAATAGGCATCAAGATGCGGACCAATTGGTCATGCAAAACCGTCGAAATAACTTCGAGGGACAACACAACATAGCCAATGTGGTCGAGGCTGTACTAGCCCAAAATGGTTTCAATATGGGGCTTCATAGGCCCAATTTCGTCTCAACTTTATCTGAGTATGTGTTAGAAACAGATATACCAAGAAACACGAAAATCCCCAAGTTTACTAAGTTCGCTTGGGAAACTAATGAATCGACCGTCGAACATATTGCTAGATATCTCATGGAGGTTGGGGATATGGCCAATAATGAGAACTTAAGGTTGAAATATTTTCCAAGTTCATTAACAAAGAATGCATTTACATGGTTTACAACACTATCTCCCCACTCGATTTATAGTTGGAACCAATTAGAAAAGGCTTTCCATGAGCAGTTTTACATGGGCCAGTCGAAAATTAGTCTGAAAGAATTGGCCAGTGTTAGAAGAAAAAATCATGAGTCCATCGATGAGTATCTGAATAGATTTCGACTCCTTAAGGCCAGATGTTTCACATCAGTGTCGAAACATGAATTAGTTGAAATGGCTGCTGGTGGTTTAGACTATTCAATACGCAAGAAATTAGATACTCAATATCTTAGAGATATGGCACAATTGGCAGACAGGGTTCGACAGGTCGAAAGACTTAAAGCTGAAAAGGCCCGAACCAATAAGTTCCCAAAGAGGGAAAATATTTCCTATATAGAAGCAGGAGATAGTGACCCTGAATTTGATTAGGGGTCAGACGTTGTTGATGACAACGAAGTAAATCTTGCTGAGATAAAAGAGGGGCCTCCTTATACTTGTAAATTATTAAGGTCCTCGAATGGGAAAAATCCTGAAGAACCTAAAAATGACAAATATCCTCCTAAGACATATACTTTTGATGTCTCGAAATGCGAAGAAATCTTCGATCTTCTAGTCGCAGATGGAATAATATTAGTGCCAAAGAATGTGCGAGTGCCTCCTATAGAGCAAAGAAAGAAAAGAGGATTTTGTAAATTTCATGGTTTTTTAGGCCATAACTTATCTCGATGTACTCGTTTCAGGAACTCTGTGCAAAAAGCTCTTGATGAGGGAAGGTTGAAGTTTGGAGAGAAATCGAAGTCACCAGTACAGAGTGAGGCTGAACCAGAAAAAGTTGTTGATTCTATGTACACCGAAATCATTGGTATCAGCATGGTAAACATAGTGGAAACCTTCGATGAATTAAATCCTGATGAAGAGCAGATGCTCGAAGATAATTTGCACACCGGAGATGAGGAGATGGTTGCTGAGGACCATCATTTCAAGAAAGAAGTGGTTACTGATGACCAATTGGCTAAGAAAATGGAAGTGGCATATCCCAAAGCTGAAGAGGATCTGATTGACTTCCTGAATAGGTGTAAAATCTCTAACACTAATGCTATGCTTTGTCCCAGATGCAGTGCAGTGTTCGATAAAAAGGCTGCTAAATCCGTCGAAGGGTTTATGCCACAAAACAGGCGCGCAGAAAATGGAGCAAGCAGGCACCCAAAGTTTGGTTTTAACAAAAGAGGAGTCTCATACAAAATGGATGCCTCGAAGCAGAATCCAGGTGGAAAGTTCAAAAAGACTTTCAGTCCTTCATCGAAAACTCCCACAAATGTTTGGGTTTTCTCTGGAGGAAAGAAATTTGGGAACTCATCTACAACAAAGTGGGTGAAAAGGGTGGCTACCGCACCCCAAATCAATGAAGCGTCAGGTTCCAAACGTTATGCTTACAGTAACAACTACAAGGGTAAAAACCCTATGACAAAGACTCAATGGCGTAGGTACCAACGCCAGAAGAAGGCAGACGCTCTGAAGGATATCACAAATGTGGAGAGGAGGGATAAAAAACAAGAAGTTGCTTTCGAAATGGTCAAAAGGCCAGCAACTAAAAGATTGTTTCCCCCACTGCCTGCCTTGAAACGGGATTCGCTAAAAGAAGATGATGAAGTAACTTCAAACTTTTCTGAATCTGAGCCCAGTTTCGAGCTAATGTGCGTAGTCTCGATGCTCCCGGTGGAATATGATGTTCCATCAGAAGTTAGTGATACAGAAGTAGATTTCACTGAGGAAATGGCCATCCACCGTCCGTTATGTTACTACGTCATGAATAATGGATGTGTTGAAGATCAACACGTGGTTACATGTCGTATAACTATTTACACGTGAGTATAATAGGTTCGTTTCCGCAGGGATTGGTGTGTCTCATAAGCATTTTAACGTCAAATATCATCTTAAGTGTTTGGGTATAAATTGTTTGTTTGTGTAAAACTATTTGAACTATTCGACATAAAAGTAAAACGAGTAGAGATAGGGGTATTTCGCTTGGGGTCAGAGATATCAATCAAGCGTAACAGCTGCAATCTCTCGATCGAATAACAGATTCTAGCTTTTTAAACGATATTATCACAATCACTCGACAATATCATTTGTGTCCAAATGATATCGTTATTTTTAAGAGATTGTTTAAATGTCGATTTCCCACACATTTAAACAATCACAAAGTCGTTTGGATCGTTCAATCGACGATTCTTCACCCGATTAAATGACCCAAAAGCATTAAGTTCTAGATTAAAAGTGATTATCAAATATTAACATCTAAAATCCAAAAGCATGATAACTTAAGTTCTAGCATGATAACTTAAGATAGATTGTTATTCTAGTTCTAAAATCCAAAAGCATTTGCAAATATCATTTTGAATCTCAATAAAACATTAAACACAAGAACAACAACAATATTGAATAAATAAGCTAGAACCATATATTAAATGATCAAAAGATTACATAATAGCTTGTTTGAATACCTCAAGACCCACAAGGGTAGATGTAGCTACATATGTCTATGATAGCTTTGCAAAGGAAGAATAAGAGATGAAGATTCAATGCCTAGATCCATGATATCTCACTAAATTTTGGGTTGAATCTACTCTAACTACCTTGCTTTGTGTTTCTCTCTCTAGAAAATGCCCTATTCTCTCTCTAAAAACCAGAAAATTGCAATAAAACAGTGAAGTCCTTTTGGAAAGAAGAGAATAATCAATTTATATGACTGAATTTGCAAAATCTCGCTTAAGCGAGATGCTAAAGAATCACGTTCTCTCCAATGAATCCATGCCACGTGGATCTTATCCCCTGGAATTGCTGAATCTCGCTTAAGCGATCTGGAAGCGAGATGAGAAGCGAGTATGAAGTTGCGCTCGACACACATCTCGCTTAAGCGAGTTGGCTTGGTTCTTCAAATCTTGCTTGAGCGAAATGGGAAGCGAGCATGAGGCTTTCTCTCGACATGAATCTCGCTTAAGTGAGATTATCTCGCGCAAGCGAGATTCCTTTGTAACACAAGCGAGATGCAGGCGAGCTGGAAGCGAGATGTTGTGTTGCTTTTTGAAGAATCTCGCTTGAGCGAATTGATCTCGCTTAAGCGAGTTCTGATTGGCTTGGAAAGTCATTTCATGGTCCTTGCTTGTCATTTTCCTGCAAAAGTTAAGTGGAGTAAGGCAATAACGCATAAGTGGTAAATTTACAACAAATGGTTAATTATCTTTAGATATCTTGCAAAACAAGTCACTAAAATGCCTAAAATAACACGTAAATTATGGTACTTTTGAGCACTTATCAGAGGAATATGATGTTCCGTCAGAAGTTAGTGATATAGAAGTAGATTTCACTAAGGAACTGGCCATCAACCGGCCGTTATGTTACTACGTCATGAATAATGGATGTGTCGAAGATCAACATGTGGTTTTCGAATGCCCTGAGTTTTCAACGAAGCTTCATCTCAAGCCTCTGTTTGTCCAGGCGAAGATGAATGGTGTAGGGGTGAATAAAGTATTAGTGGATGGTGGTGCTGCCGTAAATCTGATACCTCAATCTTTCTTGAAGAAAATTGGGTTGTTTGATTCTGACTTGAAGCCTCATAATGTAGTCCTCACCAATTATGAAGGAACAACTGGTAATTCCCTGGGGACAGTTGAAGTGGACCTGATAGTGGGGAGTGTCAGTAGAATGACAACATTTATGGTAGTTCGAACCAAGGCCAATTTCAATGTACTTTTGGGTTGAGAATGGATACATGGTGTGGGGGCAGTACCCTCCACTTTACATCAGAGGATCGCTATATGGCAAGAAGATGGGTTGGTAGAAAACGTCGAAGCTGACCAAAGTTACTTCATGGCTGAAGTGAATAATATAACTAAGAAAAACTTTGAGAACCGCTCCCTTGCACGTGACATCATAAAACCACGCTTCGATCTGATATAAGGAAAGAGCAAAAACATCTTTTTCTTCCCATCTGAAGACGGATCGAAAATGATGTTTCTGGGGGGCAATTTGTTAGCCAATAATTTTATGGCTAAGCATTAAATATGGTCAGAGCCTTTGACTAGGTTTTATTGAAGACACTGTCTTTATTTCGACAGGTTGAATTTGCTGAAGGCTCTCGATGAGTTTTGATTCGACCGTTATTGGAAGTTTTCTGAAGGCAGTTACCTTCGAAGCAATAGAGCCGTTTGGAAATTCGAAAATGGATAAGACTTAGAAGTTTATATCAGTTTTAGTTCGAAATTCAAATAAGTAGTTACTTTTTAGTAGTATAAATAGTAGTTTTTCTTAAGGAAAAAAGGTCACAATTCCATCATACAAAACTTACACTTAAATTATCCGCATGGAAGAGAGAAACGAGTCACAAGTTGCAATGTATGAATATGTGCACCAATTTACATTCAATCAATGCAATTTAAGTCTTTTTACTTGAATCTTTTTGCTATTTACTTGTTTATTTCGAGTAACATTTTTACAGTTTATCTGTTTACTTTTTCAAGCAAATCTTGTCTTCCTTTACATCGATTTCGATACATTGTGGAACTGGATTGATTTCGATTGTCCTTTATTCGTTAAACTTTAAATTTGTTTATCAAAGATATTAAAACTTCTGAAGGAAACAAACACGAAAGGTCCTTAAGATTTACTGGTTGATCTTGCAAGTAAAACTTTTGTAAACCAGCGATTGTTTACCAAAAATCACTGTAAACAACTATATGTATCATTTTTCACAGTCCATGCTTTGTCATGGTGGTTAATGTCAATTTTGAACCTGAAGTTGCAGATTCTATCCTCAATTATCGTTTTTGCATTTTATTTTATTTTTGCAATAATAACAAAATTACTTGGGTGGTCACAATCATTTGAGCATATTATTTGGATACACATATATAGTAAGAGTCTTGGATGTAAGATTAACATGTTAGCATTATCCTATTTTTAATAAGATTAATATATATGTACTTTTTATGTAAGATTGCATAACTTGACAATGTGCGACTTTAGAAACATTTATATATTTTCTTGGTCAGATTATCATTTAGAATATGACCCAGATTTAGAATTAGTTCACCACAAGAGTTAAATTTGTGCATCGAAGGATATTTGTTTTGAAGTTGCAAATTTAAGACCAGTAGAATTTGCTTGAGGGACCAAAGATCTAAATTCTCAATGGAGTCATTCAATACATTTAATAAAACATCCATTACTTATATTTATAATCATAATAACATGATATCATTATCATAATACAAAGTTCATAGAACAAATATAAAATATATATATCCTCCACAAGAGATATACCTAAGAAGAGTCCATAAAGGTTATTTAGGTACAAATTCTTATGTTGCATATTACTCTCTTACTCATACAACATTGTTTTATTTAGATATATTAATATATCACACAAAACAAACCATTGCCACATAAATGATTATCGATCATGGCAGATCACTTACAACTTGAGAAGCATCTCTGCCACTAGATGCGATAATGTTATTTGTGTGATCGTTAGAAGGACAAAACATGTCATGCAAAGTCCAAAGGTAAGGATTAACCAAACACATATTATACAAAATCATACAATCTATACATTGTCCAAACTTTTGAGATTTGTAAATACCATCATCTTTCTTCGGTTGATTACCTTTTCCTCCATCCTCAGCATTATAACCATTAAAAAAATTGCCACAACAAAAGAAACTAGAACAAGTGAAGCAATAACTTTTTTCATAGTCTATACATGAATGAGTGTTTTTATTTTCTTATTGATATTGTTTTGCACGGAATGAAATGGGTTTCAAACCGCTCAAATATATAGCTGGTTAAAAAATGAAAATTTTGGACGAGACTTTCGGGGCATTAAGTATGCACTTGTGATATGAACAAAGGATTGCATGCCTCCAAGACACCACACCACACCCACCTAGTTTCTTTTTTATTTCATATGACAGTATGATTGAGATGGATGTAGAACTAGTATCGAGATCATGTATAACATTAAAAAAGAAATTTCTCGAAAGGAGCAAAACATCTATGGAGTTTTCAAGTCAAATTTTAATTAGAGGGGTGATATTTATACAATTATTATACAACTTTTTGTGATAATTTTTTTTCTTCTTTTTTTGTTGGACAAAAATAATAAAGAGAAAGAAAAAAACAGAATACGAACATAATGTGAGTTCGAGAGAGTTGTCAAAAGTTGTCACAAATGATTGTACAAATATCATTTATGTTCCAATTAATGGTGAAGCTTCCAATTAAAATGAACTATTTAGGCTCTGTTTGGTAAAAATAGTGGATAGCTGATAAGTTAGCTCATAGCGGATGATTTATAGCTAATAACTTATGACTGATGATTAATAGTTGATAAACTAATTAAAGTGTTTGTTAAATTAGTGGTTCAACGTACTGATAAATGTAAAATGACAGAAGATGACATTCTTAATTCATAATAAATTTATATCAATTAATAAAAACTTTCTCAGACTCTTTATCTATTTCTTTTTATTTAATAAAAAATATCTTTTGACTAAAAAAAGATAAAGAAAAAACAAAGGCAAATTAATTTTAGAAAAAAAACAATCTTGAAAATGTGTAATTTTTTTGAAAAGTAGGTATATGCCTTGTAATTAATATTTTGTAATTTTTTTTAACTCTTTAGATATTTAAAAGTTGAATTATAGGAAAATTTGTTTTGATTGGTATTAAAATTAAGTTTGTTTGTTCTTTGAAAAAAGATTAAGTTAGTGTGTAATATCGAGTGAGTTTGTTTTAATTTGATTTAAGGAGAAAAAAATAGGGGGAAAGTTGAAGCAAAAGACACAAAAAGAAATAATTTTGATGACGTGTCAAAAAATTAAGAAGGCGTAAGATTGTATTTTTTGTAGATATTAAGTTTCATAATTTTTTTTGGGTACAAAGTTTCATGATTAGAGAATTAGAGAATAGAAGATTGTAATTTTGTTTAACTCTTTAAATATTTAGAAGTTGAACTATAGGAATTTTTTTTTTGATTGGGATTAAGATTAAATTTGTTTGTTCTTTCAAAAATGATTAAATTAGAGTATTTTATCAACTAAGTTTGTTTTAATTTGTTTTTAGGAGATAAATTATAGGGGGGTTGAAGCAAAAGACACAAAAGGATATAATTTAATGAAGTGTCAAAAAATTAAGAAGGGGTAAGATTGTATTTTTGGTAGACATTAAGTTTCATATTTAGATCACAGATTTCATCTATTTATAGTTTCTCATTTATAATTAATTAATCTTTGAGCAAATGGTTACTTTAGTCTGACTATGCACATCGCTGTCACAAAGGTCCTTGACTCAGGATTAAATACAAAGAAGTATCTGCCTCTGCACTTCCGTTATCACTTTAGTCCCTGGTGTTAAATAATTTTGTTAAGCGATGACATGACATATGCGGTGTCACAGGGACTAAAGTGAAAGTAGAAAATGATCACTTTGGTCTTAAACCAAAAATCAGTAGATCCCCAAATTGAATCTCAAATCCCTAAATGTCATCTAATTCTCTTTTATGTTCAAAATCAACATTTCATTAAACACCAACTTACTGTTAGGTCCCTGACTGTGCATACTTACTATCAGTTAGGTCCCTGACAATAAACATGTACTCTCACTAAGGTCCCTAACAAGTTGTTAGTTTAACAGAATGCTTCCATAATTGAATACCATAACCGGAATGAAGCATTGCAACATCTGTATTGCAAACTTGGCAGCTCCCTCTCAACAAACATGTATCATGAGCTCCTTGCTTTGGAGCAATACGAGGGTCTTGATATTTTTCATCTCTATCTACCTCCTATAACACATAATACTTTCAGTTTCAAATCCTTACTTTTAATAAAACTAAATACACGTGTGTTTATCATGTATTCTTTAACAAAAGAAATTTATTAGTGCCTTTAAAAAGATGAAATGATAATAATAACAGTTATATTTATAACGTTTTCTCTATCGGCCTCGTATGAAGCCTTCACATGATTGTCGAAAATAAAAAAGATGAAAATCTTATTATGCCCATAAATCAAATGGCGCAATGTCTCCTTCCTGTTATGGTATTCAATTATGGAAGCATTATGTTAAACTACCAATTTGTCAGAGACCTTAGCTGTAACGCCCACTTTATTTATTTAATTATTTTATTAGATATATAGTATATTATTATATATTATATGATTTTAATGATGGTTGTGACGTATGAGATGATGTTGTGGTGTGACGTTTATTTTATTGTTTAATAAAATAAAATATGTGATGTTAATATAGATATATTTATATGAAAATTAAGATGGGATATAATAACAAATATTTTGAGAGATGGGGTTCTTTTCATAAATAAGATAGAGTTGTGGGGATAAGTCAGAATAGAAAGAATTATATAAGGGAGTTAGGTTTAGAAAGAAGCAGTCAGTACGTTACAGATTTTTGCAAAAGGGAGAAAAGTGGCTAGAGAAGAGGGAACCCCAATTCTGCAATATTACCAGGTAAGGGTGAGCCTAACTCGATTATATTATACTGTAATTCATCTAGTTGTGATTAACATAGGAATTGAAAGAGAGTTGGAAAGATTTCATAAGTTAGGGTTTTGTAGATTTTATGATGAATTGATGAGAGAATGATGTGAATTGATGTAGAAACCTGTTACAGAACCTAGATTAATCACTAGGACTATAATTCTGATAGATTAGAAGCATAACATGAAAAATTGGACGAATTTTGGCGGGGTTTCAAGCGAACCCGTAACCCCTCTGCGATAGCTCGCCGTGGCGAGCAGACCCGCTCGCCGTGGCGAGCAGTTAGGTATATACTCGCGAGGCGAGCAGCTGAGCTCGCCGTGGCGAGCAACCTCTTTAGTGCACGCGAGGCGAGCAACATCACTCGCCGTAGCGAGCAAGTGGCAGAATGCAATTTAAGTAGCTCGCCGTGGCGAGCAGACCCACTCGCCATAGCGAGCAATGTGGTCTCAGACCACTATAACTTGAGTTTTAGAACTCTGTTTTGAGCAAGGCTTTGAGGGTAGACTTTTGGATAGTATTAGAGATGTTTAAGACCTAATTAGAACCTGTAATGACGTTGTAAGACGATATTTAAGTGTTGGCGTTAATCTTTGATTAAATGCTTAATAAGCGAAGTTTATGAATGAAGTATAAATGATGTTGCGATGATAACTTTGTGTTGTATATACATATGTTAAGTGTACTGAGCTGCTGTCATGTACTGTTACAATTGCATGTGCCGATAAAGAGTCGTGTATGATGTTAAGATGTTGTGTATTAACTTGTTTAAGTATATGAGTCGAGTTCATGCATTTGCATAATTTGAGACGGTGTAGCTTATGCTCAAAGCGACGGTGGAGCATTTGCTCAAAGCGACGGTGAAGCTTATTAAAGCTAAAATATTGGTACCACATGCATGATGTTAAGATGTTAGAGTTGCATTTGTCGAGTTCTGTGTCTGAGATGTTTTGAGACGTCTGTTTTGTGAAGATATTCTAAGATGATTTATTATACGTAGATGTTTGAGATGTTTACAGTTATATGTGACGAATATTGTGGTTATTATTAAGCATAATTATTTGAATTATATGTTAATATAATTGTTGTGAATCTCACCCCTTCTGTTGGAATTGCCGCCTTGTGGGCAAGTGCAGGTGACCAAGCTTAGGTTCGTCGATGTGAGAGGTCCTTGTGGAGTCTTAGGAGCTCTGATACGTAACGGGATGTGGATTTATCATTTGTTTCTATTCCTTTATGTATCGTTTTGACTAATGATGATGTTTGCGACATATCTTGATTTGGGATGTTTTATGAGGCTTGTGCCGTGAATTATTTATTTAAGATTTTGAGACGTTTATGAATTCCGATGCTATGTTTGAACTTTGTTTAAGAATAAATCATTATTCAATTTGATTTTAAAGATTTTATGAAATGTGACATCCTGATTTATGTGTTATACTCTGATTATTGAATGAAATTTTTAAGTCGGGATATCGGGGTGTTACATTAGCGAGAGTAAATGTTTACTGTAAGAGACCTAACTGATAGTAAGTATGCACGGTCAGAGACTTAACAGTAAGTTTGTGTTTAAATAAAGATTGATTTTGAAAGAAAAAAAAAAGAGAATTAGATGACATTTTAGTGTTTGAGATTTAGAGACTTGAGATTCAATTTGAGGATATTGATTTTGGATTCAAGGACCAAATTGACCATTTTCCTTCTTTCATTTTAGTCCATGTGACACCTCATATGTCATGTCATCGTAAAACATGTGTCACATCATCACTTAACAGAATTATTTAACGTCAGAGACTAAAGTGATAACGGAAGTACAGAGTCAGAGACTTCTTTATATTTAATCCTGAGGACCTTTGTGACAGCTAGGTGCAAAGTCAGGGACTAAAGTGATCATTTACTCCTTTTTCTTTGCTGTTCGGTTATTGTCAAATAGGTGAAAAAATGTCTACATTAAATGTTGATGCATATAAATACGAAAACGAAAAATTCTGAAGACATCGTAAGCCTAAACTTTGTCTTTTTCTTTTCCATTATCGTCAAAATGAAAACAAAAATACTCTCTCTGTGTCTAAATTATAAACACATCTTACTTTCTTTTCAAATATTAAGAAAAGTGTATATAATTTTTTTTTGGCTTGTTTGTAATGATCTTGTGTTTTCTGGTAGGACGCTTGATGATTTGGAATTGGTTCATAAGATCCAGTTCTATTTGTGGTATTGGTTTTTTAGGAGTCATCCTGATTCTTCTTGTTCTCACGATGAGGGGATGGTGGAGTTAGTTCTTTGCTGGAGCCGGTAGTCGTTGATATGGGAAGCTTGCTTGGGTGAGTGCATGTTCCCTCCATTTAGGAAGCCTCCATTTACCCATGTCCACTTTCTAGAAGTGTGACATGTGGCAAAAATAAAACGAAGGGTCGTGATCAAAAGGTACAAAAACATCACTTGTGTCATAATAAAGGAGCCCAATCTGATTTGAACTACATGCACACTCTTTGTTCTCCCTCCCATCCTCATCATTGTCACTACCTCTCGGTGTTCCTCTTTCTAGTGCTAAATCCGCTGCCCATTTCCCTCCATCCACAAGAGGCTCTTCCCCTTCTGCTCCACATCACCTCGCTCTATTCACTTCCAGTACCATTATCGTGATATTCACCGCCACCGTCGCTTTAAACCACCAATACGCCGCCATTACACAGTCCTCGTCAAATGTTAGTACATAATTGGCTGATTTTTCTAATCTTTGAGTTGGATCTAGCTCTTCATACTAATATTCAACAATTTGAGTGGGATCCAGGGATTGACATCCCGTGCCGAGCAGTAATTATCCTTCTTAGTTAACCTATACATGTGAAGGACCTTTAGATACAATTCACATGCTTATTTCACTCTCAGCTTAAAATAATTGAAAAATACATCAAATGGATGTTAAGCCCTGGCGGAGCCACATTGTGGCTAGGGGGTTCATATGAACCTCCTCAACTTTTCAAATCGCACTTAATTTTTTAATTTTTTTGGTCTTGAACCCCCTCAAAATTAAGTTCTGCACCAAATATTGCATTGCTCTCTCCTCTTTGTTTTTTATTTGAAAAATGTATTTTTGTGATACTTAAAATAATAAAGAATGATAAAATCTCAGTCTTTTACATTTCTTACCTAATAGAAATACTTTTTGTCCACATTTTTTATTTGATATGTTTTTTGGTGAAAATAGAATTGTAATGTTGGATGAAATTAAAAATATTGTTGAAAATATGTTGTGTTTTAGCTTTTTAACTCAATTTTAAAGTTGGAAACAAAAAATTGTATTGTCTCGAAAAAAACTGCACCAACCGATCCAACTCAAACCGCGTTGATTTGGTTTGGTTTGATTCGAATTTTATTTTAAAAGTCAACCGAACTAAACCGCATCGCGAACACCCCTAAATTTATGTATTAAATTGAACAACGAAAAATCATATATGAGTATTAAATTATTAAATTGATGATCTAAAAATAAATTCAAGGATAAAAACTAATAAAAGAGATACACGTGAATGTATTTGCAATTTCGATACATCGAAATTCAATACGACACTTAAGTACATATTCATGTATCCAAATGTTTGAACACTCAAAAGTTTGAACCCCTGACCTAGGGTCCTGGCTACACCACTGATGCTAAGTCTGCATTTCTTAACGGTACTTTGGAAGAAGTGTATGTTGAGCAGCCTGCAGGGTATGTAGTAGGGAAAGGAAGATAAAGTTTATGGATTAAAGAAAGCATTATGGCTTGAAGCAGGCACCAATAGCGTGGTACAAAGATATTGATTCTTATTTAATTCAACATGGTTTTCAGAGATGTCCGTTTGAACACACGCTCTATATCAAATTCATTGATCATGAAGATGTTCTTATTGTGTGCCTTTGCGTCGATGATCTGATTTTCACTGGCAATAATTCAAAGATGATTGCATAATTCAGGGAGGCTATGATAAGATGTTTTGAAATGACAGACTTGGGTCTAATGTCTTATTTTCTTGGCACTAAGGTCATTCAACAAAATGATGGAATTTGTATTTCTCAAAAGAAGTATGCCAGTGATATTTTGAAGACATTCAAGATGGAGTATGGCTTGAAGCAGGCGCCAAGAGCGTGGTACAAAAATATTGATTCTTATTTCATTCAAAATAGTTTTCAGAGATGTCTGTTTGAGCACACGCTCTATATCATATTCATTGATCATGAAGATGTTCTTATTGTGTGCCTTTACGTCGATGATCTGATTTTCACTGGCATCCACTGGCAATAATTCAAAGATGATTCCAGAATTCAGGGAGGTTATGATAAGATGTTTTGAAATGACAAACTTGGGCCAAATGTCTTCTTTTCTTGGCACTAAGGTCATTCAACAAAACGATGGAATTTTTATTTCTCAGAAGAAGTATGCAAGTGATATTTTCAAGACATTCAAGATGGAGTATTCAAAGCCGATTTCCACGCCGGTTGAAGAAAAGTTGAAGTTAACAAGAGAAAGTGAAGGTAAAAGGGTAGATTCAACTCATTATAAAATTTTGATTGGAAGTTTTAGATATTTGACTGCAACAAGGCCAGATATAGTGTATGGAGTTGGTTTACTTAGCAAGTACATGGAGGAATCGCGTGTTAGTCACTTGCAAGGAGGCAAGAGGATTCTTCGTTATATCAAAGGTACTCTGTCCGATGGAATTTTCTATAGTAATAATAGTGATGTGGAGCTTGATGGATATATAGATAGTGATTGAACATGAGATATAGAAACATGAAAAAGCCCATTAGGATACGCGTTCCATCTGGGCACCAATGCAATATCATGGTCTTCAAAGAAACAACTTGGGGTCGCTCTTTGCACAGCTGAGCAGAATATATAGCAACAACCAGTTGTGCTACTCAAACAGTGTGGCTGAGAAGAATTTTAGAAGTGATGCATCAGAAACATAATACTCCTACATAGATATATTGTGATAGCTAGTCAGCAATTGCGCTAAGCAAAATTGCAGTTTTTCATGGACAGTCCAAGCATATTGATATTCGATTTCAAAAGATCCGAGAACTAATTGATGAGAAAGAAGTGGTGATCAAATATTGTCCTAGTGAAGAATAAATTGCTGATATTTTTACAAAACCTCTAAAAATAGAGTTATTTTACAAGCTGAAGAAGATGCTTGGAATGACAAATTTGGAAGCTTGATTTAAGGGAGACAATGTTAGACAACTAAATCAAGCTAAGGAAGAAATACACGTAACCGTCTAATGAAGAGATAAGATTGCTTGCTATTTGTGTTGCAAAGTTTGTGTTGATCTTTATTACTTAGTTACTCCCTCCGTTTCAAAATACATATCGCTTTTTTACAATATGCACTATTCACATGACTTACTTTGACTCTACTTTTTAACTAATATATAAATACAAATGTTAGCATGTAAGGTATTGTTTGATTTGTCTCGACAAATATTTTCAAAATATTAAATTTTTATAAAATTTTAGTTTAGATAATTAAATATATTAACGTTTAAAGTTGTGCATTGTCATGTGTGAAATGGTTGACATCGATATGTATTTTGAAAGGAATGGAGTATTAATGCTTATACTTATGAGATAAGATTAGATTTACTTAGTTATTAAGTTACTTTGTCATTAAGTCTTTTTCTTAGTCATGTGTACCGTAGCCTCTGGCACACCCACATCGGATAGGACCACTTCCCCTTTCGGGAACTATCTTCTCTAGGGATTCCTATTATATTTCTATTGACTCTTCGCCGTCTACAAAACAAAAAGTTTTGGTAACTAACTTAAAGATTTTTTGTATATTAAATAAAAGAAACATCCTTTAAGCGCTGTATATAAAGAAAATAACAATGCTAAGTTCATTTGTCAAAAAAAACATGTTTCAGCTCTTTTGGACGGACTTTTTTCTTTTCAAAATTACCCCCAACTGTAACAAATAGATAGATTTTTTTTTAAAGAAAAAAAATAGATAAAATTAAATTCAAATATTAAAATTAATGTGTAACAACACGTGTGTGTATCCATTTTTTTCATTTATCCTCTAAAAAGCGTAACAAACTAGATGAATATATTTATACTTACTTTTTCATTATCACAATTTAACCTTAAACAATTTTTTCGATAATAAAGATTGTTGTTGGTGTCATTATAAAAATAAGAACTTAGTTGTTATATTGTTGGCGTCATGGAAATAATTTTTTTTTTTTTTAAGAAATGAAATAGAAAATCATGGTTAGTTTGATTTGTTATAATTTGAAAAAAAAAACATTTATAATTTTACCTTTAATCAAACTCAAAGTTTCATTAAAAAACACCGTTTATAATCTTCAAACGTTGATGCAATAAAAACAGCGGAAATGTGCCCGTCTTTTCTCTTTATTATTAAATTTAAGAGTAAAGTAAGTCTAGTGTAACACTGCCATGCAGCACATCCATTTACTTGTTTAAAGAAAATAAAAATAAAAAAGAACACCGCACCATTTACTTAGCATATAAGAATTGCCTTGCTTATCTATAGATAATAATAAAGCAAGCTTAGTATTATGGTAAGTGTGACATTTGTCACTCTATGACCAATTTCTTCCAACATACTCTTCCAAAATAATTTCTAAAAGAGGAAATTATTAGCCTAATTTTTATTTTCTATTTGTTAATTTTATTATTTCCTTAAATTTAAGTTCTTTAATCGTATAGGCAAAACAATAATGACCGCCTGGCCGTTGCAATTTTTCTAAAGGCCATTATTGTATTGTTGATTTCTCTCACCTCTCATTGGCTTAATATATTGTTTTTATCACCCCACTTAATGTATTATTTTTTGAATTTCCTCCTATTAAACTCAATCCTTTTTCAATGTGAATTTTCACTTGCCTTTGACCCTTCTCCTTGAAAACGTTTCAGAGGCTTTTACTATTGTTTCTTTCGAAAACAAAGCATTGTAGGTTCATTGCATTCTTCCTACAAAAGCACCTTATTTCCTACAAAAGCCTATGCATTCTTCCTTACCCAATGTTTCGTCTAATCAAATGTCAGCATGAGATTCTTAATGGATGTGTGTTTTATGTTCTCTTGATTTTATTTAGTTAGATTAAGTAAAATGTTTTTTTCTTACTCAGGTGATTAAGGTTTTGAAAAATGCAGAAGCATATCGTTGTTTCGGGCTCATAGGCTTGGCACACTAATGGTAAAGTGGTTATATTTTGTTGTTTTCGTTTGCCTTTTAAAAAATCTAATGTCAGAGGCTTTTAAAATAGCAGCAGGGAAGCTCTCTCTCTAATTATAAGTGAAAGTTCATAATGTTTTATTTCTCCCATAATTTCTCTCAGAATCCTTTCATCTACCAAGTTTTTTAATTCTTCATCCTCAACTCATTTATTGTGGGTGTGTGTATCATAATTTCAAAGAAAAAAAACCACTACACCATTTGCATGCCATAGTGCAGTTGCAAGTCAATCTCATTTTTGGATCTCAGTATTTTTTGGTATATAGGTTCTCATTTCTTTACATTTTTTGTGCAGGTATTCTTTTTTATGTTGGATATAGATAAAGATATGGATGGTAAGACACATTATGTTGTTCTAATTTGGCATTTTTTCAGTTGCTTCTCCTTTTCTATTTCGTTTTGTTCTCATCTTTTTGAAATAGAATTATTTCTTTTTTCAAGTAAGGTTGATGTTATAATCTGCTACCACAGCTTGGAGAGTTGGAGGTCAGAATTCTTCATGCTCATAGCAATTGTGGCTTCTATTAATCGATAAATGATCACAAGTAAAAAGTGATTTCTAGAGAAGACATATATTCTAAAGATTGATAGAGAAAAGTCGTTTTACATGTAAGCAATTTAATTGTTCTTACTACTTTGCACTCTTCTTCATTCCTTCTATTGAATGTTGTCGTAACTTTATTATTGTCTCCTTTGCAATTTCATGTTTTCAATTTTGAAAATAATTTTTTTCCTTTGTATGTTTTCATAGTAGTATCGATTTAGTGGAAGTGGAAGAATGTTACCGAAGCACATTCGTTAGTCTTCTTCCCCACAGCGAAACCAAAAAAAACTTATCGAGGGAAGATGAACATCTGGAAGATGACTAAAGCAACATGGAAGATCATTAAAAAATAAAATAGAATGGTCAGAAAAGACGCTTTGATATGTTTGAACATATGGAAGATGAACGTCATTCCAAATATTCAATGTTTTGGTTTTGACATGTACTATAATTTGTTAGTGTCATATTCTGGCTGCGAAAGTTTCTTCAAATGTACTACTAATTACATAATTTGGTTAGATAGCGTTATTGCTTCGTTACTACTACAAGGCTGTAGCTTTGTAAAGTCGAAACATTCCTTCTTTTTTTTTTTACAAAACCTTCTAAACATTCTTACATCATACTTAATTATTATAAATTGTTATGAATTATGATAGACAAATATAAATTCAATGCCTAAATAAACATGATACACAAACAATAAACAAAATTGTAGTTTTTTTTAAAAGAAATCAAAATTGTAGTACGTGTTATTGATGATTTTATTTTACTAGATGTGTTATTGATGATCTTTGTAGTATGTTATTTTTTTAAGTCACATTGTCGAGTGCTGCTTTCAACTATTGATGTGTTATTGATGAATATTTAAAGAGTAATGCTAACAACACTCTTTTGTAAACACTCTTTTTAATATTCATTTTCTCATTTGTTTAAATCATTGTGAATCTACGCTTTGAAAATTGAATCTACACAAAGTGGTGAGACATATATTGATAACAATTTTAAAAGAGTTATTATTAAAGTGAGTGTTGCTAGATTTCTTCATATTTAAATTATAGAATACAATATATTATTATGTGAGTACTTTCAAATATCACACATTTTTTCATATTTTTTATATCGATATGTTTAGAATTATTTAAAACTAATATCTACCTCTGTTTTTCGTGTTTATAGCATACTCTAATTTTATTTTATTTTAAATGTGACCTTACATCAAATTCATACAAAGTAGTCTTATACTCTTAATGCTCTTAATTTAAAATAAATTTTTCCGTGCAACGCTAGTGTATGAAGTTTAGAAGCCTATAAAAGACACATGCTTGTATCATATTGTATCAAGTTAAGTGCATGAAAATATAATAGTGTTTAAAATAAATTCTCTCCTCTGTCCTCTCTTAGTTATTACAAATACAATTGATTTTCGATGACTTATAATAAAATTCAATAAATCCAATTCATTCGCTACAACGAGTTTTCCACAACGACAGCAACGTGTTTGTTTGGCTTGAACGCGGCTTCCCTCAACTTCTTCAAGATGGAGACATCACTGGCTTCAGCGACCGTAAAGGTTAGCAATCACATATATGATGATGTTGCCTTCGTCATTTTGTCTAAATTACCTCTCAAATCTTTGTTTCGATTTTGTTGTGTGCGTAAATCATGGTCTCTCCTCTTTGAAAACCCTTATTTCATGGACATGTTCCGAAGAAATTTCTTATCTAAGAATCATTCTTATTACAATGATACATCTCTTCTCTCTTGCATTATGAATACGTGTTGTATTCTCTTTTTGGAGAGAGGTTCGAGAATAGGGTCAAATTAGATTGGCCAAATCCGTATGGAGAGCAATTTGATTTTAATATTTATGGTTGTGCTAGTGTTAATGGTATTCTTTGTATTGAAGTTGCGGGGAGATTTGAGGGCATTCGTTGCATTGAAGAATTAGGGAGAGTTGTATTGTGGAATCCAACTACCGGTGAATTCAAAGTCACTCCTCCTAGTCCCTTTGCGTTTGAATCTCCATGTTGGGATCCCATGATTGATCTTCATGGATTTGGTTATGACCAAGTTAGAGATGACTATAAGGTAATTTGCCATGTAATGTTTTTTCCTATGACACGCAGATTGGGAGGAGACATGGAAAGATGGATATCACTGGTATAGATATGCCTACACAATATAATAGTGGCGTGGGTGTTCAAGTGTACATGGATGGAGTGTGTAACTGGTGGAGTGAAAGTGATGAAGTTTATTTGGTGTCATTTGAATTGATCAATGAGGTCTTTGTGAAAACACCCATATCTTCAAATATGGATGATAATGATATTGATTCAAGAATATTGTTTAGACACTTGAATGTGTTAAATGGATCAATTGTATGGATTTCAAATTATGCAGAGACCGGTACTTTCCACATATCAATTTTAGGTGAAGTTGGGGTCAAAGAGTCATGGACCATACTCTTTATGGTAGGTCCTTTGCCTGACATTGAGCATCCTACTGGAATTGGCAAGAAGGGCGATATATTCTTCAGAAAAAATGATAATGAGCTAGTTTGGTTTAATTTAAGCACCCATAGAATTGAAGAGCTTAGTGTTAAAGGTGGCTTGTGTTGCCGGATAATGATTTATAAGGAAAGCCTTCTGCCGCTTGAAAGAAGAAACAATTAGTTTTTTCTTTTTGGTCTTTTTTGAGCTAGAAGTACATGACTATGATTATTAAGATTTTAAATGAAAAGTATTACTCTGCATGTATAATAATGCTATAGATACAAGTCTTGTTTTATTGTAGTTTCTACTTTGTGAGCATAATGGTATGGCAATACACCATTACTGATATTGGTTATCTGTACTTCTACCATGTAATGAAAAAGAAGCAACTCTATCTCATTATTTATTCAAATGGTGCACGCACTCATATTTACAGTTTATATATTCTGATTTTATTCTATTCTATCTCATTAATTAGGATAGATTCAATAAAGTTTATAAAAGTGTATCAAACCTGTAGTTTTTTTAATTAACTGGAGACAGTTCGCCTCACTTTTCTCTGTTTTTTTAGGAAACAGAAATTGTAAGGGTTTGGTTTGGAAGTAGCAAAGAAGCGGTAAACTTTGATTTTGTACTGATTCTTTCAAGGGGATGAAGAAACTGAGACTTTTACAACTTGATCATGTCGACGTCATTGGAAAGGATTTACCTTCAACAATATACCTGATGACTTTTATCAAGGAAATCTAGTTATTATTGACTTAAAATTTGGTAGTATTAAACAAGTTTGGAAGAAGACCAAGATATAACAAAGCACTGGCGCTTCATACAATTTAAAATCATTTGAAACAGAATAAGTATCTCACTCAAAATTTTGTTTTCTTTTCCTTCGAAAATTGTAGTATATATACATCACTGAAAAAATACTGTGTGCATTTTAGGTGTATTTTTTATTTGGATTTTAGTGAAATGTACTATTTTTTTAAAGGGGAAATGTACTATTTTCGTATTCTCCAGTTTACTTCATTAATTACGATGGTCGTTTTTACTTCAAATTTTACTATACGCTAAATATTGGAATCTCAGTTTAGGACTAACATGAGTAACAGACTAACAGTGCATGTTACTCTCCATGAAAATTTCAACTATAGTGAGAATCTAAATTTTAATCCAACACATGCTACCAGTAGTAAAAGAAATGAAAAATAAGAACCAATAGGTGGAAGGAAACACAACAAATGACTCACATTTTCAGAATCAAGAACCAAATGAACCAATTGATGAAAGAATGACATTCATGTAATTGGTATTCCATCAGAATAGTAGACGTGCAAAAATGGTGTATTTGAAGATGAAACATAGGCAAGTAATTTGGCACAATAGGTTCTAAACAAAGGCAAGTGAAGATTATTTATGTTCTCCATATTTTCATTAAGCAAAAAGTTGTCACTCATCTCTGGTTCAAGCATAAACATTCGCCCACTCTCTTTGCAAGTCCTGTAAAGATTTTTCTATTTGTCTTCGGTAATGGTTCATTCTTGACAACAAGTGATGGTTCCATTTTTGCATCGGGTGATGGTTGTACTTCCTCTTCAGCTGATGGCTCTATTTTCACATTAGGTGATGGTTGTACATCCTCTTCAGTTGATGCCTCCGTTTTCACATCAAGTGATGGTTGTAGTTGCTCTTCGGCCGATGCCTCCATTTTCACACTAAGTGATGATTGCACTTCCACTTCATGTAATGGCTCAATATTTGTGCTAGCTGATGGGTCAACTTCAATAGTACTTGATGGCTCAACTTCTGTAGCAATAGATTGATCATATATTAGATAAACCGCAGTTTCCTTAACAGTAAATCCATGCCCAATAGCTACAAAAATCTCCACATTGTTACCAACTTCTAAATTTAACACTATGCCTTGCCAATCTTCATCATTAAACGACATTATTGTGTCTTGTTTGTAAATCTGGATAGTGAATTTTGTGTAATTAATGATCAAGACACTAGCGAGACATTCAGTTGCCAAATTTTCAGGTGTTGATGAATAAAGAACACATAAAGCTATTCCCTTCATGCTGGAATCACTATCCTCAGGCACTTGGAAAAGTACCGATGGTCCTTCACCCATGTAGGCTAACCAAGAAGGATAATTGTCACCTGGAAGGAAAGAATCACCAAAATTGGTTGCCAATCCCTGTATCATGAAAGTATGCTTAGTTACTTACTTATGCAATTCTAATTATGCTATGCAAATGGACAACTTCTGCAATTTATTGTGTTAAAAATTAAAATAGTATACAAAAAAATATAAACAAGGAAACTGATTGAATGGAAAATGCAATATAGTTTCTTTCCACTTTCCTACAACTCATCTTTCACAGTAACCATTGTAATAACATGTATATGTTGTCTACAAATTCTCTCAGGGTTCTACTATCTTATTAGTTCATAAGAAGATTTTTCATTAACTAGCTCTACTTTCACTTTACTTTTGTATTCCCTTCTCTGAAGAGTGTCTGATAATATGTAAAGCCTAGTATCAACATCTTAGAAAAACCCATCATTTTCTGTCTTCAAAACATAAGTTTTCTCTTATGATACTTGAATAAATTTGTATATTTAAAAATCTTTTAGCATTTGAAGAAAAAAATGCAAATGGAAAGTAGTTCTTTGTTTTCTTAAGTAATAAATTAATAATTATCAGTAAAGGGTGGGAGGATAAAGAAGAAACCCGTGATAAGCTCTTGCCAAGAGTATTGATGACAGTGTGGAAACTTCCGATACCAAACAAAAGGGATCTCATGGAAAGATCCGAAATTTGTAACGCATGTGATGTTCCCACTTCAGTAAGACCTGCATCATATAGATCATCAAGATATCTTCTGAATTCTTGCTTCAGGTGAATCTCTGAGTCACATTGTACTGAAACACTTCTAAGTCTTGAACAACTGTTAAGTATTTGTGATTGAGCGACCAAAGCCAGATTATTGCTCTCTATATCCAAGGAAAAAAGAGACTTTGACATGCCACCGAAAGGGGGAATGCGTGGTAAGGAATTCATTGTTGGTGAAATCCAAGACCTAATGAGAGAAGGAAAAACATCATGTGATAATCCTTCATATCCACATAGAGATATATATGCAATGCTTTTTGATCTCACTATCGAAAAGGGCACTTGTTTGACTCCAGTATTTGCTGCCATTAGAGTTGTCAAGGATTCCATTTGTGCTATATCTTCTTCCAATTTGTCAATCTTTGAACAACCAGAAAGGATGAGAGTTTCCGCTGTTTTCAATTGATAGATCTCTCTTGGGAGATTGCTAAGACTCGTACAGTCCTTCAAATTTAACAGAAGAAGATTCTTGAGATCTCCAATGGACGGGTGCACCTCCAACAGACTTTGACAATCCTTCATAATTAGCTTTTCTAGGTTTGGTAATTTTGAAAAGTCAGGGGTTCTTTTCAAGTTCTTAGAATGACTGAGATTTAGGATCTTCAGTCCCTCTATCAACTACAAGAAAATAAAAGTTTTAAATAAAAGTTAGAGAATAAAATGAAAAACTAAACCATGGTAAAACATCTGTTTCCATTAACCATTGATTTTAAAAGAAAAATCTTTTCTCATGTACCTGAGGTTTCTTCCAAACTTGTGTGAGATTACTGTGTTTTAACTCCATAGCTACTAGATTTTTCTGATAAAAGTTTTCTGGTGTGTAATTTAATGGAAATCCTTGCCAAGAAAGCCATCTCAGGTGCTTTGGAAAACACTTGTAATCTCCGATGACTTGTACATTATCAAGTTGCAACAATCTCAATCTATTCATTTTCTGAAAAGCAATTGTATCAAAGCAAACTCTATTGGTCTTTGGCAACTTCATAACCAATCCCTCAATGGCTTTTGTTCCCTGTGACACAAAGAAAGACCGTATAAAAATAGAATAAAAAGGAAATCTTAATTTGTTGTTTGGTGACTAAAAAGCAACACAAAAATCTGCAGCCTGAGCCCAATTATATATAAAATGACATGATTCTCATGAACTAACTCTCCAAAAACTTGAGTTGTTACATGAAGACCTGTGTATGGACAGACACTTGTGAGATAATGAATCCCACATTTTTCAGCCAATATATTGGAAAATTAAAAACATTTCTGAAATATAGTTTTTGTTATCTTTAAAGATAGTGAAAAATGACAAAAGTTCAAAATGCAATGTAGAGAAATTCTTACAGTATGGTCTGCCAGTACATTAACTACGTCCTCATGACACCACAATCGGGTACGCTTCTCAGGCTCCTCTGGTGAACTTTCACGAACAATTTCCCTTCCCATGTCTCGTAGTAAAGCATGCATTCCAAGCTTTTTATTCTTTTCAACTTTTATGAGGCTTCTCTCTATCAACACTGTTATTCCAATATCAGCATGAAGTACACAACCATTTAGTATCTTTGTAACATAAGCTCTATCCTTACCGATAAAGAAACAGCAGACATCAAGAAATATATTATTTTCCATACGATCCTTTAAACCATCAAAGCTTATTTTTAGTATCTCATGTATTTGATCATTGGGTATTTTTTTTAGCTTTGATAATACACTCTGCCACTCATTTTTTCTCCTCTTCAATAAGTAAGATCCAAGGACATCAAGAGCTAGTGGTATTCCACCACAATAGGCAACTACAGATCTTGAGAGAATAAGGAAGTTTTCTGTTGGAATCGCCTTCCTAAAAGTATGTCCACAGAAAAGCTCAAGGGACTCACTAGCATTCAATTCCTCTGCTTCATAGATAAAATCAACTTCAAGGATATTAAGTACACGCAGATCTCTGGTTGTGATAATTATTATACTTCCCGGACCAACACTATTTCGTTCGCATAGTGCATTAAATTGCTCAAGCTCACTAACATCATCAAGTACAGCAAGTATGCGTTTTGCGCGAAGTCGTTGCTTGATCATAGCTTTTCCTTGCTCAACACTAAGCACCTTTATCGTTTTTGTTTTGAGGATATCTGAAAGAAGTTGTTCTTGTAAATCGATTCTTCCCCTATCTTTCTCCCAAACTTCTCTAATATTAGCAACGAAGCTTTGATCTTCAAATTCATAACAAAGATCATTGTAGATGACTTTGGCAATAGTGCTTTTGCCAATCCCCCCCATCCCCCAAATCCCTACTAAACAAACTCTTCTTGCATTTTCTCTAAAAAATCGAATGGACTTTTCCGCACGGGGTTTTAATCCAACTTGAAAATCTGGCAGAGGTAAGTATTTTTTGTCTAGTTTTTTCAAAACTTGGGAAACAATTTCCTTCACAACTTTGCTTTGATCACTGCAACAATAAATATTACAAAAAAACAAAAAGGGTCATATAAATGAAGGATTAGAAGCATAGAACACATATATTTGACTTAATTTCCTAAAGTTTTGTTTGTGAATTTGGAGGGAAAGGGAGGGGAACATATAGATGACATTTAGAGAGAAAGACTCTGGGGGTTCATTTTTCTTTATAATACAAAACCCTCCTCATATGGAGAAATCCAAAATTGTATTGGAGGAGAGTTTTGGGGGGTTTACATCAATTCTTCAAATTAAACCTATGTAGTTATAATATTTTTAAAATCAAAAGTATATTTTATAAGATCAAACGCACCCTTAATCAAGTTCAAATACTCTATATGTATAGCATAAAGCCTTAGACAGTGGTATAAATTCCCTTGTACTTCACTAAATCTTTTAGTGGCACAACAACAACAACAAGAAAATCATAGCATGCAATATGAGTACTAATTAGCAAAAATAAAATAAAACCAAAACAGAATAGCCATATTTACCTGTAATTACTCATATCCCAACCAGACAAATACGAAGCATCGCGGAGTGCTGAATAAAGAAATAGATCTAACTCATCTATCCAAAACTGTTTTTTTGCAGCATATTGACGTATATTCGGAGGGGTAATACCGTTAAATACAGGCATAACAACCTGACCCTTACTTGCGTGGCAGTTCATGATTAGTATGAGTTCATTAAGACACTATCTAGAATGAACGTAGTTTTCGGAGAAAACAATGATGGCTATCTGAGAACCTTGTATTGCTCGCATTAATTCTGGTCCAAGCTCCTCTCCCTTTTGAAGATTCTCATCATCAAGAAAAGTGTTGATTCCAGCGTTTGTGAGAGCTGCATAGAGATGAGAAACGAAATTGCCACGAGTGTCTGCCCCCCTGAAATTGATGAACACATCGTGTATATCCATTGCGGGTGACCAGCACTGACTGAGTCTATGGATATAAACAAGCACTTGTAGTGAATTGAATGGAGCGCGCTATTTCGACAAAAGACTACCTACCAACCATGCATTACAGTCGATAACATTATCTAATCCTTCCCTCAAAAATTAACAAAATAAAAGGGTAATTTGTTAACCAAATATTGCCGCTAAATCCATTTTATCCCGCCTAAACGTGCCTCATAAACCTTCATCTTTTAAATTCCCATAATAGTACAATCTAAGTAGTAAATTTAATCTGTCAAAACAAAAAGTAGTCAATTTCAATATTCCTCTTAAGTAATGTAAATTTCAATATTCTAACTTTCAACTTTTTTTGGAGGGGAATGTTCTTACTTTCAATTTTGTTCAAAAGCGAAATTAATAACAATTTATTTTTTAAACTATCACTCTCTTTTTTAATGACAAAAAATATCAGTCTTTACTTATATAAATATATACTCCCTCTATCATAAATTATAATATGACGTTTCGGTTATTCTATACATATTAAGAAATGTCATCAATTTTGTAAGGAAAAATATCATGAGTTGTTTTACAAAATTGTCTTTAATAAATGATATGAAAAAGATAAATTAAATAATTAAAAGAAAAGAGAGTAGCAAAAAATTAAGGATATAATAACAAAAGTAACATTAATGTTTTATTAATATTGCAAACCAACATATAATTTTGGACAAATTTTATTTCCAAAGCGACATGTAATTTGGAATGACGAGAGTAATAAATAGCAATAAAAATGTGTAAAACTTGTCACGTATTTTTTAAGCATCTACAATGGAGACTCTCAATGTTGAGTTCTTAAACGGGTTTCATGTGTACACATCACTCCTTTATAATTTTTAAATAATAGTACATAATAAGCACTCAGTCACTCCAATAGAGACCCTCCGACAAAAGGTCTATCGGCCTCACCACTAACTTTTCTTCATTTATATTTCAACAATACAATGATTATTTTAATAAGGAGTGTGGGATCCACTTAAGAATGATGGTCTTAAGAGCATCCACAGTGGTAGTCCACTAATATGGACTCCTTAAATGGATCTCACATGTACACATCATTTATTTATAATTTTTTTAAGAGCAAATGGTCATTTTAGTCCTTGATTGTGCACCTTGTTGTCACAAAGGTCTATGACTCAGGATTAAATACAAAGAAGTCCCTAACTCTACACTTTCGTTATCACTTTAGTCCTTGACGTTAAATAATTACGTTAAGTGATGATGTGAGACATGTTTTACGATGACATGACAATTGATGTGTCACATGGATTAATCTGAAAGTAGAAAATGATCACTTTGGTCCTTGAACCAAAAATTAATATCCCTAAATTAAATCTCAAATACATAAATCCCTAAATATGAAATCCCTAAATGTCATCTAATTATCTCTTTTGTTCAAAATCAATCTTCCATTAATTAAACACAAACTTATTGTTAGTTCCCTCACTATGCATACTTATTATCAATTAGATCCCTGATAGTAAACATCACAAATAGAGAGAACTCACAGACATTAACTTTCAACCCTTTACCATAGCTTTAACATTCCATAAAATATATCACATGGTTGAATTATAATGAAAGATATTACAGGTTAAGATGAGGAAAAACAAGTTTGATATTGGCAAAGAATGGAAGGTTAAGAAGAGGAAAAACATGATAAAGAAAATAGTGGAGAATCAAGTGCATATGATTTTCTGAGGATGACATCCTTGAAAAGGAGTAAGTGCAATTACTCTATTACAAAGATGATGCGGTTGTTCAAATATTCACAAATTAGAAAATACAATGAAGATGGAAATCCTTGATAACTCTACTCGTAGAATATATAGCTGATGTGTTAAATGTGAGTTAAAAGTCTTATATTGGATTAAAAAAGCATATGTTGAGTAACGTAGAAGATCCATGCATCTAATGTTTTAAAATTTTGAGTGAAGATATGATGTCCAATCATCATGTTTGATGTTCTTAGTCCAATATGACGATTTATACTGTTGCTTTTGGTCGGATAGAAGTTGCCACATGGTCATCAACACTCTTGGCAAGAGCACATCAAAGCTTCCTTCGCAATTCTCTCTCCTTTCTAAGATAACTAGATTGAGACACCCACAAACGTAAAAATGTTTTGATTATTATATTTATTTTGAAAGTTATATTCCAAGTTTTTTAAAGAATAATATAAACATTTGACCTTTTAAGATGACAATAACATTTATAACCATCGACAAGGAGAAAGATATTTGGAAATCATCCACTTACAACCAATAGTTCAAAGTACCACAAGTTTCCTCTACATTTGAACTTGGGGGAGTAGAACTGAGAAATTGTTGTCCATTGGTGTTTTCTCTCTTATCAGTTGCTCATACTTTACACACATGTTAAGGATGATATGATGACTAAATAATATTAGTATTTTTGTATTAAAATGAAGAGACAACTCTTTTTATCTCAATGAAGAGATAAGTATAGATAAAATAAGGGAAGTCTGAAAAATGTTATTTTCAACTTAAAACTTTTTTTATTTTGTTTCTTTAACCAATATTCTGGAAGCATCGGTTAACACGATCCAAATAATTTAATGTTTAAAATTTGTAATTGTTTATTTATTGACCGTAGTATACATAGGCAAAAAAACAATTATTGTGTATTTTGGAATGAGATGAAATGGAAAAATGGGATGACATGATAAGAAACAGAGGGTTTTAATTGGATCTAGAGGGAGGGTTTTGATTGGCTAGGATTGGGGTTTAGGATGAGAGAGAATTAATATCTTTCATTTAATTTATATATAAAGGATAATGCTAACAAGTGCTCTTAAGCAATCAAAACAAGTAATTTTTTATAAAAAAAATGATGTAATTATTACTTAATCAAAAATCAAAATTTATATTTTCAAAACAAATTTTCTATTTATAGTTTCCTTAATCATTGCCCTCAGTAGTTAGCAAGACACATGTATAAATATAAATGGTCCAAGTTGATGCAATCTAATTGATGGTGCGAACTAAACAAACCCAATAATAGATGTGAGATACTCACACCTTAAAATACTCAAGTTACACAATGTAAACTTAGTTTAGGTGAGTCTATGTATAAATTTGTTCACGCGCGCTCTACATAAGTTGTACATACGTAAACTTAATTTACATTAACCTCTCATAGTGGATAATTATACATACGTAAATTGAATTTACACTAACCTCTTTTAGTGAGTAATTATACATACGTAAACTGAATTTACATTAGCCTCTCATAGTATAACTGTACATACCTAAAATGATTTTTCAGTAACATCTCATAGTGAGTAATTGTACATATGTAAACTGAATTTACACTAACCTCTCATAGGGTAATTGTATACGTAAATTGAATTTACACT
Source organism: Medicago arabica (assembly GCA_946800305.1). Lineage (NCBI taxonomy): Eukaryota > Viridiplantae > Streptophyta > Magnoliopsida > Fabales > Fabaceae > Medicago > Medicago arabica. The sequence continues at coordinate 3,160,533 of OX326968.1, read as the reverse complement.
AACATCTCATAGTGAGCAATTGTACATACGTAAACTGAATTTACATTAACCTCTCATATTGAGTAATTGTACATAAGGAAACTTAATTTACACTAACCTCTCACAACAAGTTATAGTGCCCACGTAAAATCAAATTACGTTTACCTTAATAATTAATATGTAATCTTAAATAACATCTAAATTCATATCTACCTTTATGAATAGAGTACCGATCAATGAAAAAATTGTTGATTCAATCTTTGATCTTGGTTTCACATCTATGGTGGTTTGTGGGTGAAAGAGGTTGAAAGTTCAAAATGATAATGAAAAATGAGTTTTTAGAATTTTACATGGAGAGGACAATTTTGGTAGGGGTGTACATGGATTGGGTCAACCTAAAAAACCCCGATCAAACCCACGCACAAAATCCTAAAAAAGTGGGTTGGGTTGGGTTATTGGGTGTGTATGGTTTTAAAAATGAATAACCCAAAAAAAAAATAGGTTTCGGGTAAAACCAGACTCAAACCCCGATAAATTCACTTACCCAACAATATCAAACTTTTTTATTTTTATTTAATTGGGAAGAAGGAGAATACAAAATATTTTGGTCATAAATCAAGCCTAATTTCTAAAATTGACACAAAATATTCTATATTGAGAATCAAAACATGCTAGGTTGCAAATTCGAATGTTTCACGTTTTGGTTATTTTGATGTTAATGTAATTTTATTTCATGCACCTTTAGTTTGTTTGTTGCAAGTATTTCATGATAAAATTTATTATTTGATATTATCATTTATTATTTTTATATGTTAAAATATAGTAAAAATAAGTTACATAATTTTTTTTAGAAAATAAAAAAATTGAGTATTTTTTATGAAAAAGATATGAGGTATTATCATTTAGTCATTTATACTAATATTTTTTTTTTTTGGTAACCCACTATCCAACCCAAACCAAACTAAAAATTAGTAGATTTATCCAAGCCGACCCAATAATACAACGGATGATTATTTTACCTTACCTAAACTGGAGTATCATATATGGTTCACATCTTGGGTTTGGCTAAACTGACCCATGTACACTCATAAATTTTGGTATTATTATAAAATTTTAAGTAAATTTAAGTGTAATTAGAATTATACAGGCAAGACTAGAAAGAAAAGTCGCAACAGATAGAAGGAGGAAGTGCAGAATAAGTTGTAACTAGGTGGAAACCCGTGCGTTGCACGGGTTTGATCGTAATACATTTCATATTATTTAGTTAATAAATGACAATTAATAATATAAAGTTGATTAAAAAATGAACATTTGTCGAAAGCACTACAAAAGAAAAAGTTTAGAAAGCAAAGAAAGTAGTATGACCAAAAATATGTATAAGTAGAGAGCTTGGGTATTGTCATTTATAAAGACTATCATTGAGTACATGCATTTTATTTAATTATTGAATATGGTAATGAAATGAATATTTAACAATTGTGAAACTTAATCTGAATTTAGTCTTGAGATTTAATTGTAATATCTGTTGTGGTGACAATTTGATATGATTTTTTCTTCATGTTTGATGTAGATAATTAAGAAGAGAAAAAAAATTATAATTTTTTAATTTGTAAATGGTTTTAGTAGTCCATATTTTTTCGGTGTACAAAGCTAAATAACACATATTCCCAACAATTGTTAGGTAAATCCGTTTCTCCTCCTGCAATTGCTTTTTTCGATGTCATTCTTCTCCTTTTTGTTAAGTGGATTGAAAACTAAATATGTATATTCCCTATGCTAAGACTATTCATATTTATAATAATACTTCATCCGGTCACATTTATAAGCAAAAATGTATTTTTTAGATTCATTCAATACTTAATGTATTTGATCAATATAGAGACCAAATACATTATATATTCAATGAACCTAAAAAGTACATTTTTGCTTATAAACGTGACCTGAGAGAGTAGCGTTTAAAGGTGAACCCGCATAAATTATGGCAAAACAAAGTAGAACTATTTCAAAAAACACCGTTTTTATATAAAGCTTTATATAAACTATCTTTTTATGCAACTGAAAACAGTTTTTTTAGTGGAGAAATCATTTTATTTCAATGGGAAATTTCTTTCAAAATTTTTCAATAAATCCTAATTATTAATTGATTATAACTATTATTTTAGTAAATTATTAGTATGACCTTAATAGTTTTTTTAAAGAATAATTTTTTTTATGTATTATTATTATTACTATTATTTTGACATATTGCATACCTTTATTATTATTATTTTAAAAAAAGAAAGTGGTAATAAAAGGGAAAATAGAGAGAAAGAAAGTGGAAAACGCTGCAAGTGGAAAACGCTGCATCTATTCCTCCACCTCTCATGCTTTCACATCGTCTTCTCCACCTCTCCTCTCGTTTTCTTCACTTCGATTGGTTTGCCTCCGGCACCGAACAAAGGTTCTGGCTCTACTCCAGCGATTAATTTTGGAATTTTTCCGCCGCGATTTTGGATTAAATGCTTCCTAAATGACACCGAAGTTGTACTGACAACAAATTGAAACAGAATAAGGTGCACCATTTTATCCCAATCACAGTAAGTTGCTATACGTTTATAATAAGTTTCAGATTGCCGGCTATTCACCTATTGTCCAAATTTTTGTTTTTCTTTCTAAAGGTTCATTTTTCGTTATCAAGCAAGAGTCTGGGTCATTGATTTGTGAAATTCGCTGCATATTAGATCCGGCGGTCATCAATTTGTTATATTTTTCACGGGTAAGTGGTTTGATACCCGTCAATTTTGTTGTGCGGTTAGATAGTGTTGTGTCTGTTGAATTGAATATCACTGTACTGAATTCTAAAATTTGACATTTTAATTGAAATAATATTACAGCTGAATAAAATAGTTTTCAATTGTGTGTGGGAGATATTAGGATAAATTGTTCGGATTCAGTTTCTTTAAATTTTTTGCATGTTTGTATGTTTAACAATCATGAATAATTTAATGATTGTAGGTATATTTGTTGATGCAAGGCAACATGTTTCTGGTGGGGCACTTGGCAGAGCAGAGATAGCTGAAGAATAATTTTCGGATAACATATTTTTGTTCATCATGTAAGTAAAATTTTGATTGCATATATTTTGAAGATGGTAATTTTGTATATCAAAGATCATGTTGGTAAATAGTTAGATTGCAGTTAGTAATGATGGTAGATAAATTTTAAAATAAGAAAAGATATTAAAATGTAGGTTGCGCCCAACGATATGTTTTTTATTCAATATTCGTTGTTTGTCAATCATATCTACATTGGGGAAGGCCTGTAAATACTTCATGGTATACTACATTTTTTTGTATACTCGACATAATCCTCGTCGTGTTCAACTATGAGAATTTTCAAACCCTTTGGTGAAGTCACCCTTGAAAAGGCTACATATAATTGTCCATGACTAAACACGGGTTTGGGTAGGTACAGGCCCACATAGTTTAATGATTGTCCTTGACTTTTGTGTATTGTCATTGCATAACACACCTTTATTGGAAATTGCTTTCTCCGCAAGTGAAAAGGCCACTTAGAGTCATTAGATGTGAGAACTATCCTTGGGATCAGTACCTTTGATCCAATATTTGACCCCGTAATGATTTTTGCCTCTATTATCCAATCTTCTAGATGTGTGATAAGTAGCCTTGTCCCATTGCACATTCCTATCGCAGGATTAATGTTCCTCAGTAACATAATTGGCAATCCTTCTTTAAGCTCCAAACAGTGTGCTGGAAATCCATTCATATTCAGGGAGTTTAGAAATTCTACAGGATACATCATCTCTTGTTCAAAAAAGTTATTAGTCGCCTTGTCAATCTCATCTGAGCTCCTATATTTCCTTGTTGGTCCTTCAGTCAACTGCACAATGTAATTATTGATCTCATCAACAGTGTCATTTAGAGGAGTGAGTATTGCTCTTTCCCTAAGATATTCCTCATTCTTGAAATTCTTTTTCAATTCTGGATATGTGCTATTGACAATCTGTCTGAGTGGGTCAGTGGTTGATGGGATAATATATTGAGTTGGTATTCTTGTCCACGATGGAACATCTTCTCCATATCTACATTTTGTCTCAATCTTTCCATCACCAAGTTGAAGGAGCCACTTATTAAATTCACATGCCATTGCATGTTGTTCACCAGAAGGAGTAGTTGCCCTTACTCTCATGCTTTTTGACAAAATGAATATTTTGCAGTGATCCCACAAATAAGACATGTTAATACATGATTGTACTATATCATGCCTTCGACCTTTTGGCACTACAGGGAGTATTTGTCTAAAGTCTCCTCCCAGAAGAACCGTTTTTCCTCCAAATGGCTGATTCTTCTTTTCTGGGAATTTGTATCCAATTATGTCTTTAAGTGTCCTATCAAGAGCTTCAAAATCTAATCTTTTGGTCATGGGTGCCTCATCCCAGATTATTAGATCTGCTTGAATCATTAACTGAGCCAGATGAGTGTTTTGGCTGATAGAACATGTGTTGTCTTCAAAGATATCAATAGGGATTTGAAATCTACTATGAGTTGTTCTTCCCCCAGGAAGTAAAAGTGATGCAATACCTATAAGAAATGAATAAAATTAAAAAAACAGTGAGACTATGTTTTCGTTTAAGAGGATTGAGGCTATATATGCGTATTTGAATTGTGTGGAAAGATGTTTCTTATTAATCATAAAAGAATTATTTCAATTGAATTGTGCATGTAATATAAAAGTTAAAGACGTTTGTGGGCTTTGTATTTTACTATATATAGTTGTCTTATTAGCTTTTATTTATTTATACTCAATGAAAAATGATTGTGTTCTATTAAAGGATAATAAATATGTTTTTAAAACTTAAAAAGTACACGAATATGGTAGACATATACTGACATGATTATAATTTACCAAAAAAAAAACATCAACATAGTTACCTTACAAATAGACAGTGGCATTTTATATAAAATGAATAGAAAGTGTTGGATTACCTGAAGAAGCGACTGCAAGCACTATTTTTCTTTCTGACCTTAGTTTTGCAATGATTGTTCTATACAAGAAAGTCTTTCCCGTTCCTCCATGGCCATATACAAAGTAGAGTCCACCAATATCAGTGTTGACAGCATCTATAATGTGATTATATACATCAATCTGCTGGTCATTTAGCAACAGATGACATCTTTGATGTTCCTGGTTCAACTCGTCAACATTATAGTTAAGTTCTTCCCGGATAAGTCGATTATCCATAGATTCCAAGGATGCATCATCAGGTATCGGCATTCCATTGAAATCAGAAAGTTCCTTTCCATTACTTATCAAAATGTTGTTGATTTCAATTAAGCAATAGGATTGGATCTGTTTATCAATAAGTTCCAATCCATGGTGTTGGAAGAGCCGTCTTTTCTTGTAGACAATATCATCTGAAATTATTTGCCAATTTTTTTCCCATAGCTGGCCTATATTTGTTACTTCCCCAAAGAGTAGAATGGCAACAAATAATTCTCTCATTTGACAACATGTGGCCCATTGTGATGCTTCTTTCAATGATCTATTCCACTCTTTGTCATCATTGAATAAACCAAGAACACAACACGCCTCTTTGAAAGTTTGATAAGTCACCCCTCCCACTGTTTTAATTTGTTCAAAGGTTATTGGTCCTCGAACAATATTTAACGAAATTCTCAAGTAATACCTCTCGCCGCATGTTGGGTGCGCATAAAAAATTCTTCCAATCGTACTTCCAGTCTTCCTCCTTTTCCACTTTTTTTTGTTTTATCCCAAACAAATTTTGTGGGGAACTCAGAATATGTTAACTTGCGTGCTTCTGGGTTGGTTGAATTCATTTTCATCCAATCTGTGAACATGCTTTCTTCAACTCTTCTTCTTGTAACCACATTTGACAATTGTTCTGAATCTCTTAGGGTGATTGAATTCTGTTGTGGTAAATGGAAGGCCAATCTCGTAACTGATGGACTTCGGTAGTGTATGTCAAACTTGAATATCCTCCAGCATGCCTCACATGCTGACACATACCTGCAAATGTTGTATAAAAGGTGAAATTGTTATATATGTTCTTTTAATTTATTTAAAAGGATTACTGAATCAATATTTTTGATTGAATAAAACTGTAGATGATTAACGCACCTACAATCCAAGAATGTTTTGATCTCATCAACTGCTACTATCTCCATTGGATTTGTTGTTCTGGTGCCCAAAATATTATCCTGTATTAACATTGTTGCTATGTCCGGGCCCTTGTGGAGATATTTAAATAGGTACTTTATAGCTCTAGATTTGTTGCACCATTCAACATTTATATGTGCTTGAAATGCTATCAACAAATTTCGATTGTATGGAACAACATACCGATTATCTAACTTGACATCTCCTTTTTTGACATGTCTTCCATTGTCTCTCCTTCTATATGTTGGAAATCCATCCCTATCTATTAATGTCCCAGAACTATAAAAAAATTGGAAAATTTCGGTTGCAAACACGATCAACCATGCAAGGTGCAGTTTTATTTGCATCTCCGCATGGTCCATGTATCATGAACTGTTTCACTGCATTAAAAGCGTCTGGATCATCGTCCTCAGATGATATTTCTGCAGTAATAATTTTATCTATGTCCTCTGGTGTTGGGTACTTATTACTTGCATGCAACCAAAAAAGAATGTGAGCATGCGGCAGTCCTCTTTTCTTAAACTCTATGGTATATATAGCTGTAAATTTGGAGATAAAATTAAAAAAAATTATTTAAATACTATAACAAAAATACTAAATATATCATAAGAAAAATATTTACCAGATATAACCTTGCCAAAATATTGCTCTTCTACCATGTGTCTCATTAGCTGGTCAAGTTTCATTTTAAAAACCCGCGTCTTGATGTCGGGCTTATCTTCTATAGACTGGCCTGGCGTTTCGCGAAGCATGTATTGAATCTCAGGCCACTTTGGATTAGCAGTGAATGTCACGAAGATATCAAGATTTCCAAAAGTTCTACATATGGCCATAGCGTCTTGGTAGTTTTGAACCATATATCGAGGGCCATCTGTAAAAGAAGAGGGCAAAACAATTCGCTTACCAGTGGCAGCCGCTACCGTGTCTCCACGCACAACCGCATCACAAACATTTTGGTATAAGTCTGTGTGCAGCACTGTTTGATTCATTCTAATGTACCGCAACCGCTGTTCTTCTATTGCCGTAAATGCATCAACAACATATTGTTGGAATAATCGACCAGCACAAATAAGAGTATTTGCTTCACATGTTCTTTGTTGTATTCGGTAAGCATAATACTCTCGCATTGTCACATTTTTCCTTTTAGTTTTCTTCTTTTTACCATTTTGGGAATATGGTATGTCTAAATGAAATCCATCCTCACCATATGGAAATAACAATGGATATTGCATTGCCATAAATTTAGGATGACATTCTTTTATTCTTTGCAGACCTTCTGTTTTGTGCTCTATAATTATATCCCTTCTTCCATCAGATGTTGTTAGTGTTAGACGACCATGATCGATGAGAGACAACCAAAGACTATACATACTTTCTACTACCAAAAAAGGGACATAATCAACGTGCAGATGAGAAAGCCAATTCAAATGACATTGATAATAAATACAACACCCAAATGACCACATACTTCTTTGCCAAGGTAAGTCACATATAAAGAAATAGTAAATCTGCCTTGTGAGATCCTACACTACACATTACAACCATATCCCTGTAGTTTACTGTAGATCGAAACAAAGCCTATAGAGATAATTAAGCTTTGGTGTTCCGGTGCAACTAATATATGAATCTTAATCCAGCTACATATCTAGGTCTCGAAGATATTCATTCATGCTTAGAATAAAAAAAAACATAAATATCATTTAACCAGTTTTTTTTTTATTGATGAATATTCTCCTTAAGACGGTTCAAATAAGAATGATGCATGCAAGATGAAGATACTTGATATTATTATCTGATTCGTACTTACACCCACATTACGTGTTTAAAGGGGCTATAGAGGTGTTGTGTTAATCCTAAATTGTCTTGTTAATGTGAATAGGTTGTTATGATCCTCAAGGCATGGACAATTGGTTGGATTGCTACCATTTTGTTCTACCTAAACTGATTGAATAACAGGTATCTTTTCTGTGTTTATCATGATTTCTTCAACCTTCGTACATGTAGATTAAATTTTATATTTTATTTTATTGTATAAATGTATATGTAACAAATTTAAACATATAATATGAATAGATAGATGATTATATTGTATTGACAACCCAATTATAGAAGGAGGAATAAGGTCCCTATATAAATGAGACTAAAATAACAACAACAACAACAAAGCCTAATTCTACTAAAACAATGTTGAATATGTAATTAAGAATTAATCTTAATAATAATAACAACAACAACAACAATAATAAAATAACGTTGAGAATATCAACAATTTTATTTTATTTAATTGAAAACAGAACTTGAAACAATTTTTTTTTTTGAAATGCTGAAATCAAAACAATTGAAGAAAATAAATGGGCAGTCAAACATTGGTCCCTTTTTGGTCATTTGTGGCGATCACTTTCTTAATTTTTTTTGGCAATGATTTTCCCTTTTTCGTTTTCCTTAAGGTATGCAAGATGATTGGTTCCTCATCAGAGGTTGAGGTTTTTTCAACTTTTGTGTTGGGCAATGATTTTCCCTTTTTTTTTCTCCTTAAGGTATGTAAAAGGATCGGTTCCTCATCAGAGGATGAGATATTCTCAACCTCAATATTTTTGTTGATATTGATGTTGGGCTTGACAGTTGTCTCTTCATCGGACGATGATATATGGACTCTTTGTCTTTGACGTTTTGTCCTGAGTTTGCGATTAAACAATGTCATGTCCTCCTCATCTGATTCCGTCTTTGGAGTCTGTGTGTTGAGTGAACTACCAGATGAAACATTTGTGTTGTCTGATTTGTCTTCTTTCTCAACCTAAAATTTATTAAACCATTCAGTGAGAGATTTAAATATATAAGCATTGTCTATTAAAGTAAATAAATAAGCATTGAAAATTTATTGAGTTCAACCTTCACTTTTGGTTTCACAATTTTACTAACAGTGAAACTTTGTCTCCCATGACTCTCGTAGTAGATTTCATCCTAACTTGGAATATATGTGTGGTACCAATGATTTTCTTGAGTCGTTGAGGGACTAATAAGATATCCCCATTTTCCTATGGAAAGTATTAAAAAGATATTAGTTAGAACCAATATTATTATTTGTTGGATAAGTGATTTTAGATTTACAAAGCATAGACAAAAAATTTAAGACGTAAAACTTACATTTTCCAAAGTAGGAGTTAAGTCACCCAATTTAACATGTGTCACTTGTTCAACAACCTCATCAAACAATACAAATATGGTAGAATTTGTGGAGTCTTTCTCATCAACCTCCAAACGATACCTACACGTATGACATAAATTATTGATTAGTAGATTGGAAGGGGGGAAGTTATTTGGTAGACTATCTATTTTTCACTCTATTTTATTGAGTGATATTTGTAGATAAGTATAAGGAAAAGAGAACCTAGTTATTGGGTAGTCCACGTCTTTACTACACCGTTCACATTTGAAATGTGTTGCATCAGCTGAAGCGGCTTTTTTACAAAAAGGGCAACAAACATAGTACCATCCATTTTTATCCAAGATATCATTAATGGTTGCACAACAATACTACACAACGTCCTGTAGTCAAGGTTGATAGTTTAAAATAAGTACAAATTTACCAACAAAGAATCCAGGGAGTTAAAACTGATAACTTGTTTTGTTTACCATATTAATCCCTGACATTCCAAAAGACAAAATTTCTGATATGATTCTTGTTTTGTCCAATGGGGAATGGACAGCGAGAGGAGTGAGATTCATCTCCCCAGACTCATGCAATTCATTGGTATTTTCCAATGGGATGAGCTTAATTGCAGATGGGATGTCGTTGTTGATGTAAATCTTTGTTGATCTTGTTGAATTAAGACATGCAGCACCTATATATTATTGTTTAAGTGTAAGAAAAATATAACGTCAATAAATGAAAAAGTATTTCACAAAATTTTACATGATATTGTACCTTGGAATCTTTTCACTGTAACGGAAGTGATCACTGCAACATTTGGGGCAGGAGCATCATACATATTTCTTTTTAGAGTTTCTTCAAATATTGAAGCATATTCATCCCACAACGTCACTTTCGCGGTATTTCCCCTATTTATTTTATTAGTTTAAAAAAATTAAGAACAGCCTAAAAACTCACATCAATTGTAAAATTGGGCCATATATTAGAAGTTACCTTATATCCTTCAACTTAAGTGCCAACTTATCAACTATACCATGAACAATTTTTTGTTCTTCAATCGGGTCGACATCAATTATAACTCCAATGACATCTGTCAATTATAGTAGCGAATACCAAGAATAATTTCTCACAGGACACCTTTTATGATTTTTCATTATCACGCATTGTTTCTTAAAAACTAATGAGTATAATTCAATTATAGTATAGCAAAAAGACATGTGATAATAAATATATAACGTAAAATTGAAATGCTAACCTGTCAAGACTTCCTTGTCAATCCGTTCCTCCAATTTCTCAAATTCGACAAACTCAAAAACATGAAGAGGGATTTTGCCATCATCACAATCTTCCTTGGTAAATTCTGTGTCCGAATGGAACTGTAGCATAGAAGGATTTTTTTCAACCACGGCATATTTTTTCTTATTTTCGGTAACATTAAATTTCTTGATGACGTAGATTTCTCCCTCTTGCAGTGTTTTTCGGAATTCATGTGCAAATTGACTCGATATGGTAGCATGTATGCAGTTGGACTGAGAAAATTACAAAATCAGTCCAAAAGTTGCAATGACAAATCAAGAATAACAGTGAGCATGTACTTTCTCAAGCAATTTTACCCTTTCATCGGCCAACACCATATCCGTACTCATCAATTCCTTTTTTCTACGGATGTTAAGAGTATCCCACAATCTAGTAATGCGCACTTTGATACTGCTTTCATCTGTGATGGCAGTGAGGTTGTTTAGAAAACTATGTATGAGATCATCCACACTCTCACATGTTATGCAAAAAAACACACACAAACATATGTATTATAATAGCTATAACAAAACATGCAAGCAACATGATTCAAGAAAAAGGAAGGACTTACTTGCTAGCAATGTTTTTAGCGGCCATATTTTAGCACGAAGTAAAAAAATGCGCCCAAATGCATAAAGGGGGAAGTGATATTCCATCCCTATATAAAGGTTGTGATCTGATAACATGTATGAACAATTCTACATTGTTTTTTTTTTTTCTGTTACAGTTAGCAATAATACGTGGTTTTAGTTGTAGTTATTATGTGGGTGACCAAAGGAAGCAATGTAGAGAAGGTTGGAATACGAAAATGAAGAATAAAGCTGTTACAAAAAGGAGTGAATGGAGGCATCCGAAGAAATTCATGGCAAAAGAGTGACCTGACAAATTAATTGTTAATGAGTGACCTGATATTTTTTTGCCTTCCATTTCTTTATGGCTAGACTAAACTATGTCTTGTAAATTAATTAATTTTTTAGCAAATAAGTGACGGTACCCTTCTTCATTGCTATATTGTAAAATACCAGGATAAACAAAAAACAAACCAAACAAAATAAAAAAGAAAATTGAAGGAGCCAGTAACAGATTATTAATCTCAATAATTGAATAAACCAAAACGGTTAATTATTGCAACCTTTTTTCCTTTAATGTGTTATAAATGTTTTTTTTTTTTCTGCTCTTATGATGGAACCCTTTTTTTCTCCGTGGTTCATGATTTTTCTCTCTCTTGTGACCATGCAACAATAATCAATAATCAATTTCAATTATTGGAAAGATTATAGAGAGCTGCCATGTAAGCAAAATCCTAGATTAAGATGAGGTTTTAAGCAAAGGGGGAGATTGTTACATGAAGGTGCCACATAGACAAGTTTGTTTTATATATAGATAGATAGATAGATAGATAGATAATAACACAGAACAAACCCACCTTGTTCTCCGCGTTGACTTCAATTCCCGTGATCAACTCGAATCGAAACATGTCTTCTTCTTCTTCTCCGTGGTACAATCATCGTCGATGGAAACACGATGTGTTCATCAACTTCAGGGGAGAAGATACTCGCAAGACTTTTGTTTCTCATCTCTATGCTGCACTCAAAAATGCTGGAATCAATACTTACATAGACGGTCAGCTTCACAAGGGAACCGAGCTGGGACCACAACTAGTGGAAGCAATACAAAACTGCCGTATAGCTATCCTTGTTTTCTCAAAAAACTATACTCAATCTAGTTGGTGTCTTAACGAGCTTCTAAGAGTCATGGAATGTCACACAACTCATGCCCAGGTTGTTGTCCCTGTGTTTTATGATGTTGACGCTTCTGTTGTTCGACACCAGAAGGGTGATTTTGGAGATATTTTGAGAGCTACTGCAAAAAGAATATACTTCTCACAGAGACTAGATGATGCAGAAAAAGTATACTGCTCATCTAGAGAGGCAACTATGCTGTTTAAGTGGAGGAGTGCACTTACTCGAGCTGCTGATTTCTCTGGTTGGGATGTTCCCAATTGCAGGTACCTAAATCAACTTTCTTGCTTCTTTATGATATTTTTTTGAATTGGGTCTTTTTGAGTTGACTTATTTTAGCTTATCTAGTAACATGAGCACTTGTGATAGGCTATTTGGGAGAGGTGGTTAAAATAACTTATGACATGTCCATGAGCTATTTTCAGCTTGTTTACATAAACTCTCCCGAATGGTTTATGAAAGCAACTTATAGCTTATATATGAAAACATTTTAACTTTTGTTAAAAAAAAGTTTATACAAGCAGGGTTTAGTTTAGTCTTTCCAATTTAATGTATGCTCACTCTGTGTTTATAATTATTATCATCCAAGGAGTGAAGGTGAACTAATACAGCAAATTGTTGAGGATGTTTTGGTAAAACTTGACAGCACATACTTGTCTATTACCGAATTCCCAGTTGGACTGGAACCCCGTGTTCAAAAAGTGGCCGCCTTTATTCAAAAACAACAAATGAAAGTTTGTGTAATAGGGATATGGGGAATGGGCGGATCAGGTAAAACAACCACAGCCAAAGCTATCTACAATCGAATTAATCGCCAATTTGCGGATAGAAGTTTTGTTGAAAATGTTAGAGAAGTCTGTGAAAAGGAAAATAGAGGGGTTATTCATTTACAACAACAACTTCTTTCAGATATCCTGAACACAAAGATTAAGATACATAGCATTGCATTAGGGAAAACTAAGATTAAACAAAGATTTCAGGGGAAAAAGGCACTCATTGTACTTGATGATGTGACCACATTTGAACAATTGAAATCCTTGTGTGGAGATCCTAAATTGTTTGGTCCGGGAAGTGTATTAATAATTACAACCAGAGATGTGCGCGTGCTTAATTTAGTTAAGGTTGACTATGTATGTACAATGAAGGAAATGGACGAAAAGGAGTCCCTTGAGCTTTTCAGTTGGCATGCTTTTAGACAACCTAGTCCGATACAAGACTACCGTCAACTCTCCAAAAAAGTAGTTGCTTATTGTGGAGGATTACCAGTTGCTCTTGAAGTCCTTGGTTCTTACTTATATGAGAGGACAAAACAAGAATGGATAAGTGCACTCTTGAAATTAGAGAGAATTCCCAATGATCAAGTGCAAGAGAAACTGAGAATTAGCTACGATGGTTTAAAGGATGATATGGAAAAAGATATATTTCTTGACATATGTTGTTTCTTTATAGGTAAGGATAGAGCTGAAGTTACAGAGATATTAAATGGTTGTGGACTTTATGCAAATATTGGAATAAGTGTCCTCATAGAGCGGAGCCTTGTAAAAATTGAAAAGAATAACAAGCTTGGAATGCATGGTTTGATAAGAGACATGGGAAGAGAAATTGTTCGTGAAAGTTCTGCAAAAGAGCCTGGGAAGCGTAGTAGATTGTGGTTTCGTGAGGATGTGCATGATATTTTGACAAAACATACTGTAAGAACTTTTTCTTATTTAATCATCGTCCAAAATCTTATTAAGATCATAGAAATTTTGTTTCAGAGCTGTTTTGCTCTAATAAATAATAATGGCTGAAAATTCGTGAGTGTGTTTGCATTGTCATGACTCATTACAAGTGAGCTTGAGCTGCACCTCAATAAATTTATGTATCATTTTCTAGCAAGCAAACATAAAAGGTTCATCCTTACTCTTCTATACATATTGTTTTTCCCTTCACGTGTAGGGAACAGAAGCTGTAGAGGGATTGGTTTTGAAGGTGCAAAGAACCAGTAAAATTCCCTTAAGTACTGATTCTTTCAAGGAGATGAAGAAACTGAGACTTTTGCAACTTCATCATTCCGTCCTGACCGGAAATTATCGGTATCTTTCGAAAGAACTGAGATGGATTCGCTGGCAAGGATTTACCTTTAACTATATACCCGACGACTTTTACCAGGAAAATCTAGTTGTAATTGAGGTAAAACACAGCTGTATCAAACAAGTGTGGAAGGATACCAAGGTATAATATTTATTTCGAACTCAAAGTTTGTTGAAAGTAGTATTTGGTCCCACCTCTCTAATTTTTCTTTTGAACATTATCTTTTTGCAGTTGTTGGGTAAACTAAAAATACTCAATGTTAGTCATTCTAGGTACTTGAAAAACACCCCTGATTTTTCAAAATTACCGAATCTAGAAAAGCTTATAATGAAGAATTGTTCCAATTTGGCCGAGGTGGACCAGTCCATTGGAGATCTCAAGAATCTTCTTTTGTTGAATTTGAAGGACTGTGCAAGTCTTAGAAATCTCCCAGGGGAGATCTATCAATTGAAATCTTTGAAAACTCTTATATTATCTGGTTGTTCAAAGATTGACAAGTTGGAAGAAGGTTTGGGGCAGATGGAATCCTTGACAACGCTGATTGCTAAAGATACATCTGTAAAAGAAGTTCCTTATTCAATACTAAGATTAAAAAGCATTGGATATATATCCCTATGTGGATATGAAGGATTATCACACGATGTTTTTCCTTCTATCATTTGGTCTTGGATGTCACCAAGCATGAATTCCCTGCCCTGTATATCCCCATTTGAGCGAAGTTCATTGTCACTAGTTTCCTTGGATGTAACTACTAACAATATGGGCTATCAATCACCAATGTTTCCCAACCTTTCAAAACTTAGAAGTGTTTGGATTCAATGCCGATCAGAGATTCAACTGACTCAAGAATTAAGAAATTTTTTTGATGATCTATATGATGTAAGTTTTACCAAGTTCGAAACAATATCACATACATCACGAATCTTAGAAATTTCCTGGAGATCGCTTTTGATTGGATTAGGAAGTTGCAGCATGGCCATCAACACTCTTGGCAAGAACATATCACAGGTTCCTTCGCATTCCTCTCTCCTTTTCTGATCTTTATGAGGACATGGTTCAATTTTCCATTTGCATTTCTTTTTCTTTAAAGCAAAATTTTCAATAGAAGTGAAATGATGTTTTTAAGATAATTATAGCATTTTCTTTTTCAACATTCCATCTTTGTTCTGCATCCATATGGATTTCCTTTGTTATTTTTTTTTCTTCTGAAGTTTGTATCTATTATCTTTAATTTTCTCATAATACTCTTTGCTTATATACACATGGTCACTTGTTTTTAGTTTATAAAACCTTCAAACAAGAACCTTGGAGCATATCATGCACATCAATATAAAAGCAGTCAAAACATCTATAATTGATAAAAGAACAAAAAAAAATCAATAAAGAACAGCAGAATCTAAATAATAATGGATATTAGGTTTTTATATTGGATTTGACCCATCCTTACAAAACCGATGGTTTTAGGTGCGGGGGACACTGTTTATAAACTCTAATCAGGACTTATCTTTATTCTATGTGGGATTTAGGTTTTTCCCAATAATGAAGTTATGAAAATCTCTATGAGTCAATTCCAAAGTTTAGCTTGGGAACAACAACTAGAAGAAATGAAGCTGCAGGGCTTTCAGAGAATAATATATACAACAAATATTCAAAGATAGCTAGCAGTTCTTAAAATTTGGGTTGGTCTAACTCAACCCTACAATAAATAAGGTGAGAGGTGTCTCCGACTTATAAGCACATTTTTAGTTCATATCTCATCCAATATGAGATTTGCAGCACACCCCCTTTTAGGGCTAGATCACTAGACATCTAGAGTGTGACTTGATTGGCCGATATCAGGGGCTCATTGATGTTGGACAGAGCTGATACTTCTTCAAATTTGATCTTACTCAACCATACGTAACCGACTTATAAGGTGAAATATTTCTTCCACTTATATAAGTACATTTTCAAACCATATCTCATCCAATGGGACTATGGCAAACAGGCCAAATGTCTAGAGATGCATATTTAGCATGGCTCCATGGTAGAACCAGTAGGAAAATGAAGGGCATGAATGCTCTACACCTATAATGGAGGATGACTCATTTTTAAGTCTTAGATGACAAAACCCTTATGTGAATTTGTATGGTATGGTTGTCAAAATCGAGACTTTACTTCAGGTCGAAAGGGAATAGCAAAATCGGGACTCGTAAAATCGCAATCAAAATCGTAGGATTTTACTCAAGGACTTTTGTAGAATCGACATAGGAAATTGCAAAATCGCAATCAAAATCGATGGATTTCACCCAAAAAAATGAATGCTAAATATATGTTATAACTGGTATATAGTCATAAATGACTTAGCTTATAAGAAATCATAATATTGCAATCAAAATCGATGGATTTTGTCTATTTTGGGATTCTACTATGGATTGAAGTCGTTGAAGGTGAAGAAAGTCACAAAATCCTGGATTTTAAGATTTAAGTCGAGATTTTGACAACAATGTGGAATACAAATTGCATAAACCTTTACATGTAGGAATCATAATCAGCAATGAGCATAAACCCTCTGGGTGTTCCTGTTGTTGTCCTCCTGTTTTATCTGTTTTGTTTGTGGTGTTTTTGGTGATGGATTGGTTTACCTATTTTAATCTCCTGTCTGTACGCGGGATTTGACCTCGCCTCTCTCTCTCTCTCTCTCTCAGTCAATAATATACATATGCAATTTACAATTTTGTTGATTTTACTTTTCATAAATTTTTATAACATCAATTTAATTTTTGTTTAATTTAATGCACTAATAATAGTTATAAAATTAACTAAGCATATGCTCATGTAGGGATTGACAACCAATGATTATAGTGGTTTTTGTCTTCCGGGTGGCAATTATCCTTCTTGGTTAGCCTATACTGGTGAAGGACCTTCAGTACTATTCCAAGTTCCTAAAGATATTGACTGTCACATGAAGGGAATAGTCTTATGTGTTGTTTATTCATCAACATCTGAAAACGTGGCAGTTGAATGTCTAACTAATGTCTTGATCATTAATTACAAAAAATGCACAATCCAAATATACAAGGGAGACACAATAATGTCTTTTAATGATGAAGATTGGAAGGGTTTAACATCAAATCTAGAACCTGGAGACAATGTGGAGATTTTTGTAGTTTTTGGGCATGGATTGATTGTTAGGGAGACAGCTGTCTATCTAATTTATGGCCAGTCAATTACTAAGGAATTTGAACAATCATTTATTATGGAAGTTGAGCCATCAACTAACATGGAATTGGAGCCATGGGCGGAAGTGAACTTGCAGATGCCGCCTAATGTGGAAGTGGAGGCATCAATTACTGTGGAAGTTGATTCATCAACTAACATGGAAATGGAGCCATTGGCCGAAGTGAATGCGCAGCTGTCACCTGAAGTAGACATGCAACCCTCATCTAATGTGAAAGTGGAATTATCAACTGATGTTAAAACCAATCCATCACATGAAGTGAAGGTGTGGTCATCACCTATCATGGAAATGGAGCCACAACCAAAGTCCAATAGAAGTATCTTTACAGGATTTGCAAAAAGAATGGGTGCATGTTTATGCTTGAATCAGCATAGAGATAAAGGTTTGAACAATTTTTGACCGGACATGCCTTTGTCATACAATGGGATTCCCTTCTTTAATGTTTTGCAATGTTTTTATGGAGGGAGGAGGGACATATGTTTTATATATACATAAAGGGGAATTCATATGTGCTTACTATTTGTTTCAATTATCAGGTTATAAAGCCATAAAGAAATATCTACTTGAGCACGGTAATTTAAGGTCTTTTTTTATTTTATTTTATTTCTTTTACATGTCATTGGTGGTATTCATTTTACTTAAGTCAAACTAATTTACTCTGTCAAATAATAGACCATGCAAGTATTGCAAATCTTCATTATTGTGCAGTAGTTTAATTTTATTTCTAGTAACAAACATACAACAACAAATATACTGATGTCATCCCTAAAGGCTAAAGTACAAAATCATCCATATCATTATTAAGCAAAGCTTATCATCTTTTAGAAGGACACGACATCACAAATAGAGAGAACGAACTCACAGACATTAATTTTCAACCCTTTACCATAGCATTGGCATTCCATAAAACAGATCACATAGTGAATTATAATAAAAGATATTAAAGGATAAGAAAAGGAGAACCAAGTTTGATATTTAAGAAGAGGAAAAACATGATGAAGAAAATAATGGAGAACCAAGTGCATATGATTTTCTGAGGATGACATCCTTGAAAAGGAGCAAGTGCAATTACTCTATCACAAAGATGATGTGGTTGTTCAAATATTCACAAATTAGAAAATATAGTGCAAATAGAATCCTTGATAACTCTAATTGTAGAAAATATTGTTGATGTTAATTAGCTCAAAATTGGTATTGAAGTTTCAACAAAATCGGGGCACAATTTGGTACATCGTAGCACGATTTTGGTTCAGTATTTTGAAGTAAGCTTTGAAAATATCGTGGCACGCAAGAATACATCGCGACATGATTTGAGGATTATGTTTAGTAATGTACAATGTATGAATGTCAAATTGAGGCATGATGGGTGTAAATCATGACATGATTTTTCGGGATCTAAACTCTATCTAAAACTTCTTTTTTTTTTGTAAGTGGAAGAAAGAGAAACTTGGTAAGCCAAATGAGAGAACTTAGACCATCCACAACAGAGCACCCTAAATTGGGTGTTTAAATTGAATTCATATGTCTGCATCACTCATTTTACCGTAATACTTAATAAGTACCAATTTTCTCAAACACAGCATCTTAAAAGAAATTATTTAATAAACCCCACAAATAATTTTATATCATTACATTTCAACAAAATTTATTTTATTAAGATTTATTAAATGAGACCTATGAAAAATGAAGAGAGAGAGAGAGAGAGATGGTTCTTCCATAGCCACTCTTCTCCATAGTCATCCATGTATTATACTCCACAATGGGGATGCCTATTTAATGTGGTGCTAAATAGGTGAAGCACCCACCATTGTGGATGGTCTTAAATCCCAAGAGTGAAAGTATCAACCATTCTTGTCACTCCATTCTTGTCTCTGCGGGGAGCAAGAGTGAAAGTATCAGCCACCAAATGTCAAACACAACTGCACAAGCAAAACTTCGTCGTTGGCTCGCTCCTAACCACACATACCATTATCGATCGGAAATTATGTTATTACTTAATAGCACACAATTTCAATAATCTTCAATCTTTTGTTGGTATCTTCCTAAACAATAAAGAAAGTTGAAATTGGACCTTTTCAAAATAGATATTTAAATATAAGTATTAATTAGACAGAAATCAAGGAGATCAGTGCAACCTCCACCACCACCACCTGCATCATCCTCCCAGCAACAAAGGCAAACTGGTGCAACATCTTCAAGGGGCTCAACACATCAGAAAAAAACAAGGAAAAGAAAGGACAATGAGAATGTTTCATCAACACAACTAGGAGCAAATATAAAAAAGAAGAAAGTGTCTGTTAGAGTAAAGGGTTCAGTTTCAAGCCGACATTAGATGTATTGCCTAAGTGCTACCTTAAGTGTGTGTTATGACTTGTTTTGTTGTATGTCTAAGTGCATATATTTTGTTGTAATGTCTAAGTGCATGATACAATTTAGATTTTATTATGCTTAAGCTTATTTTGATGCTAATGACCATGTACTTGATACACTTTATGTATTAAGCTTATTTTGATGTAATGACAATGTGTTAGTGTCAATGTTGCTATTATGCATATTAATTATTATGGAATGAATCGTTACTTTTATGAAATTACCATGATCCTTCATTCCATTTAGGGACCAAGTCCGTGTTAATATTCCAAGTCCTTCGTAACTTACATGTTTTGGTATTCATTACAGGCAAAATCAACATCTTTCATTTTGGTATTCATTTAAGGACCAAATCATTTTGGTATCAATTTGGTATTCAAAACAAAGCTACACAGATTCTAGTAATACTCACAAAGTTTCAAAGCAACATTTCATGATATCAAATCACACAACATTTCAACTTTCATTCAATTCAAATTACTCAGATTACAAGCTTATTCATTTCAACTTTCATTCAATTCAAAGCAACATTATAAAGGCAAAGCAACTTCTTTCATTAATTTCATAATTTTAAATCATAGTCACATAATTCGCAATCGCGCTGGTACGCGGTACGGGTACGGGTTCATGGTACGCGATATGAGAAGAATTTGGTACGCATAGGGGTATAGTGCTTCGGTACGCGTCGGTTCGTAGTACTTGTACTATTTTAAGTATAGTAAGCTATTTTAATATTGCAAACAAGTAGAAGAATCATAGTAGCAAGTTGTAACAAACTTTTTTTTATATTCACTTTTCTTTTGTTTTTTTTTCTTTTATACCAATGTTATTTTGCAAAGGAAGTTCTCTTTCTCCAAGCTCCAAAGACGTTTTTCTACAAAATTTATTACTCAACATCTTCTTCCTTTTTCTTCGATCTTCAGTCACTTGTCTCGGTTCATCAATTTTAAAGAATTACAAGGTGAACTTGTGCGAATCAATTCGCAAAAGTACACAAGTACCAATTCGCGGTTCGCAAGAGAATTATGTGACTATGTTTCAAATTACAACCAAAGTACTACATTCATTTCATAATTTTAAATTACACAACCAAATCAAACTACACAACATTCTCTAACTTTCAATCCCAAAGTAATACATTCTAACAATCTTCCTATTTCAAATACACATGACTCCAGCTGCCACTAATCTTGCATACTTGTATTGTTCCTAACACTAGGCAAACACCAAAACATAATAATCCAAAAATCAATGAAATCTTCAACCAATATCTTGTCTTCTCCAATTCATTCTTCAACTTTGTATTCTTTTTCTGCAGCTTTGCAATCTTCAAATCTCTGTCATCGTTGAACTCTTCATCAACTAACTTGAAGAAACTACAACCTTTATCAAATTGAATTTTATAGTTTTTGCACCCCCATAACTTTTTTCCACATTTTAGATTGTAGCTATCAGTGACACTTTAAACTACAGTTTCTTCTCCACACGTGCATTATGTAATTGCTCTCTTTCTCATATTCGAACCAACAAAACTAGATGGTTGACCCATTTGCTTTGACATTGTCCAGATTCGAAAAGTAGAGGATTAGAAGGAGAAGATGGCAAAGGACAATTCGATTTTGGAAGATGATTTTGGAAAAGCTCTAATTTTTATGGAAGAACCCTAATATTATTGACAAATTTTGAAGAGAGAGAGGAGGAGGTAATGAAGAGGAAAGATGGAAGAACCCTAATTTTGGGTTTCTCCAGTGAATCAACCCTTATATACGTGCCACGTTGGATCCTCCACGTGTGCACTCACAAATGGCAAAGTCACTTATTTGACAGAAATGACCTTTTTTAATGACAGAGTAAAGTGTTGATTTTTCGAGTTATGAGACCAAAATAAAAACTGAAAATTAGCTAGGGGATTAGACCAACTAAGGCTTTTATATATCATCGAAAATATTTGTATTTCATTATAAATGTATAAATAATATATATGTATGATGTTCATGAATTTTTTTATATTGAATTGTAATGACTTTATTATAATTATTTAGAATATATATATATATATATATATATATATATATATTTATTTTAAAATGATTACTTATACATATTTTATTCTTGTTTTTGAATTCAAGTATAACTTTATAGATAAAAATTTCATGAATAGTATTATAAATCCAGTAAACGGTAAATTTTGTTCCAAATCTAGACTTAATAATATACAATGAATTATAGTTTTGAGAGCGATGACTTTAGACATACTAACTTAACATTAAATGTCTACATAAACACTTTTTAACCGCATTTGATGAAAATAGGATAATAATGATGCAGATATTTTATGACTTAATCAAACAATTTGTAAAAAAAACCGCAAATGATAAAGTAATAGATTAAAAATATGTAAAAATATTACAAAATGATAAAGATGACATTAACTTGTCCCGTGATAACATTTTTCCGTGTTTCTCTCAATTTTTTTGTATATTATAAGTTAAACGTACTTTTATTAATGTTTTTATTTTAATTTATTTTATTGTTTTTTATACTCCATCCGTTCTTTCTTATAAGAATAGTTTACAAAAATCACATGTATTAAGAAAAATATTTGAAGTAATAAATTTTTCATAAATGTATATTGCTATTACCAAATTACCCATAGAGATGTTTAATGTTAACTTTTAATATTTCAAAGTATATTAATAATATTAATGAGGGATGTATTTGAAAAAAGAGTAATAAATACATCTAAAAATAATTTTTATAGATAAACTTTTTTGTAAAATAGTTTTATAAAAAAGAATCTAGGAAGGAGCAATGATAACTAGACATCAAAATACAAACACAAATTATCTCATTTCAAGCATGTGGACAACTGGACATAGTTAGAAGAAAATATGGACCATTCAACACTTATCACTTATTTGAATCCATGGAATGATCATATTCATCTGTCCACCTTAGGAAAATTATGCTACTTGCACGTGATAAATGCCACCGTAGATACGTAATGGATGCAAATTCATTCAACTAAAAAAGAAGTGATTATTTGTTGTAGAGTGTTCTAAACGCTGACTTCAATTCTTGTGCATCCGCTCGTATCAAATCAATGTCAATGGATGATGATGATGATTCTTCTTCTTCTTATTCTTATTCTTACTCTTATTCTTCTTGTTCATCCTTAAACTTCGACCATCGATGGTTCTACGATGTGTTCATCAGTTTCAGAGAAGAAGACATTGGCAAGAGTTTTGTTTCTCATCTCGTTGCTGCCCTCAGAAAAGCCAGAGTCACCACTTACATCGACGGTGGTCAGCTTCACACCGGAACCGAGCTGGGACCAGGACTATTGGCAGCAATTGAAACATCTAGCATATCAATAGTTGTTTTCTCCAAAAACTACGCTGAATCTAGTCGGTGTCTTGACGTGCTGCAAAATGTCATGGAGTGTCACATAAGTGATGGCCAACTGGTTGTTCCTGTGTTTTATGATGTTGATCCGTTGGTTGTGCGCCATCAGAAGGGTGCTTTTGGACAAGTTCTGAGAGATACTGCAAAAAGAATCTCAAGGAAGAGAGAGATAGAAGATGTGGTGTCTAGTTGGAAGAATGCACTAGCAGAAGCCGTCAGTATTCCTGGTTGGAGTGCCACCAGTTTCAGGTAAAGCAACATTTTATAGTTTTTTGAGTCTTTTTTTGTTGACCTTGTAGTCTTTTCTAATGTATGCTCACTGTGTTTTATGATTATTATTATCATCCAAGGAATGAAGACGAACTTGTGGAGTCAATTGTTAAGGACGTTTTGAGAAAGCTAAATCGCACATTATTGTCTATTACCGAATTTCCAGTTGGATTGGAGTCCCGGGTGCAACAAGTGATTCAGTTTATTCAAAATCAATCAAGCAAAGTTTGTTTGATAGGGATCTGGGGAATGGGTGGATCGGGGAAAACAACAACGGCCAAAGCTATCTACAATCAAATTAATTTGAAATTTATGCATTCAAGTTTCATTGAAAATATTAGAGAAGTTTGTAAAAAAAATGATAGAGGGATTATTCATTTACAACAACAACTTCTTTCCGATGTCATGAAAACAAATGAGAAGGTATATAACATTGCAGAGGGGCAAATGATGATCAATGAAAGATTCCGAGGGAAAAAGGTACTCGTTGTACTTGATGATGTGACCACATTTGAACATTTAAAAGCCCTATGTGCAAATCCTGAATTCTTTGTTTCAGGAAGTGTATTAATTATTACAACTAGAGATGTACACCTACTTGATTTATTTAAGGTTGACTATGTGTGTAAAATGAAGGAAATGGATGAAAATGAGTCTCTTGAGCTTTTCAGTTGGCATGCTTTTAGAGAACCTAGTCCAGTTAAAGACTTCAGTGAATTCTCAAAGAGTGTAGTTGCTTATTGTGGAGGATTACCACTAGCTCTTGAAGTCATTGGTTCTTACTTAAATCAGATGACAGAAGAAGATTGGATAAGTGTATTCTCAAAACCAAAGACAATTCCCAACCATCAAATCCAAGAAAAACTGAGAATAAGCTATGATGGGTTAAATCATGATATGGAAAAGGATATATTTCTTGACATTTGTTGTTTCTTTATTGGTAAGGACAGAACTTATGTTACAGAGATACTAAATGGATGTGGACTTTATGCTGACACTGGAATAACAGTCCTCGTAGAGCGGAGCCTCCTAAAAGTTGACAATTATAACAAGCTTCAAATGCACGATTTAATAAGAGACATGGGAAGAGAAATTGTTCGTGAAAGTTCAGCAAAAGAACCAGGGAAACGCAGTAGATTGTGGTTTCATGAGGATGTACATGATATTTTGACCACAAATTCTGTAAGAACTTTAATCACCGTCCATCATCTTGTCAAGATCATAAGACTCTTTATTTGTTTATGTACTGTTTTTACTTGTCATGTTCATGACAAGTGTGCTTAGGTTGCGATATTTGAGCTTTATGCATCACTTTGTTTCTAGCAAAAGAAAAAGATTTCCCATTAGTAATGGGCCATTACTTTTATGTTTTCCTTATATGTAGGGAACAGAAACTGTAGAGGGATTGGTTTTGAAGTCCGAAAGAACTGGCAGAGTTTGCTTCAGTACAGATTCTTTCAAGAAGATGAACCAACTCAGACTTCTACAACTTGATTGTGTTGACCTCAATGGAGATTATGAAAACCTTTCTAAAGAACTTAGATGGGTTCATTGGCAGGGATTTACCTTTAACTATATACCTGATGACTTCCATCAAGGAAATCTAGTTGTTTTTGAATTAAAACACAGCAACATTAAACAAGTATGGAATAAAACCAAGGTATAATATTAACATTTTCTTTTGAATCTAACAGTTAATCACAATTATAATTATTTTGACCTTTTCATTTTCCATTTTTCTCTAATTTTTAGTTTGAATATTTTCTTGCAGTTTCTAGTGAATCTAAAAACTCTCAATCTAAGTCATTCGAGATACTTGACAAGCTCCCCGGATTTTTCAAAATTACCAAATCTTGAAAAGGTCATTATGAAGGATTGTCCAAGTTTGTCTGAGGTACACCCATCCATTGGAGATCTCAATAAACTTCTTATGTTAAATTTGAAGGACTGTATAGGTCTTAGCAATCTTCCAAAGAGTATCTATCAGTTGAAATCTTTGAACACTCTCATCATTTCTGGTTGTTCAAAGATTGACAAGTTGGAAGAAGACATGGTGCAGATGGAATCCTTGACAACACTGATTGCAAATAATACAGCTGTTAAAGAAGTGCCCTTTTCAATAGTAAGATCAAAAAGCATCAGATATATATCCCTATGTGGATATGAAGGATTATCACATGATGTTTTTCAATCTCTCATTAGGTCTTGGATGTCACCAACACTGAATTCTCTACCCTGTATTTCCCCGTTTAGGAACATTACATACTATTGTCTAGCTTCTCACGATGTACATCAAAATAACTCGGTCTTTCTATCACCAATTGATAACATCCTTTTACAACTTAGAATAATTGGGGTACAATTCCGCTCAGAGATTCAACTTACTCAAGAACTGCGAGGAATTCTTGATGATCAATATGATATTAGTTTTACCAAAGTGGAAACATCACATGCATCTCAAATCTCAAATCCTTCTTTGAGATCACTTTTGATTGGAATGGGAAATTTCCACATAGTCATCGATACTCTTAGCAAGAGCATATCACAGGTTCCTTTCCTATCCTCTTAGCTTTTGTAACCTTTATTATATGTTAAATCTTAAGCGCCACATAATGTAGCATAGACACACACCAATGCTTTAATTTTAATTAGGTGTCACCTTATAATTTTTTTGTTAGTGTTATAAACTTATAAACATAATATATAACTACTATCATAAAGAACTAGGTTGCTAGATTGTTCTTTATAACTAGTGAGTAATCAAACTGTTAATGTCTGTTGTTCACTTGTTCCTTTACTCTCAATGTTCGTAGGAACCCACGCTGAATGTTAGTATATCATTATATTTTATATTTAGGAAAAAGTGATTTACTTTCTAGAATCAACTATGTGATGCAAACAAGGAATGTAGATAACTGACAACTGTACAGTTCCTAATGTTTTAAAGAGAATGCATAACAGGAAAAAATAAATAGTTGGATTCTCTAAGCTTGATTGATGTCTTGGTAGAGCAATACAATTATAGAACTGTAGAAGGAATTATATACAAAGATAAACTATTACATTTGTTATTGTGAAAGCTACGAGTTATTGAGCAGGAAAGACATGAGAAATCTATGAATTATACCAAGCTGTAACAAAATAGAATATACAGGTTTGTGAGAAAATATACCTCAACAGTGAAAGGATTAATCTGTCTATCAACATGTGATTTAAAGTGTCGTAAGCCAAGAAAACTTTTGAGTTTATCACCTATATCACATAAAATTAGACAAACCAATAATAACCAATGAAGGATATAAACTCACTTGGGTTGGCCTAGTGGTATTGGCTTGGGACCTGAGAGTGTGCTCCTCCTCGAGGTCTCATGTTCGATTCTCTCTGGTGTCAATTTGGGTGGGCTAATTTAGCTTCTTCAACAAAAAAAAACCAATGAAGGATATAACAAGTTAATAAAGAAAAGCAAAAACTGAAACAATAGAATGCAGTAGATGGAGGGTGAGTGAGCTGGGATGACTAAGGAAAACATGACAAATTGTCTCAAGACGCGCTTGCAGCAAATAAAGCATATAACTGTGTGGAAGAGCCAGTAGTAAATAAAGGGCACAATACAAAGAATGCTCTGCAACTATAATAGAGGATACCCCCATTTCCGAGTCTTAGATAGCAAAACCCTTGTAGAAATTTAATGATGTAATTATTACAGTTCGGTCTTATGGATAGAGATGGTCTAACTTTTTTCGAAGTGGAGATCATAAAAGGATATGAAAGGCAAGTAGACCGACATGAGAATGTGTGCATTAACTGTTGAAGTTGTTGGGTTATGCTAAATAATAGGAGGAAGGCTGAGGTTAGTGCATTTGGGACGAAGTGTTGGGCTAGCATGAGTGATAACCAACAAAAGTGACCATCAAAATGTCCATCAACAGGAAAAAAAGTCACCACTAATATGATTCATTTATGGGAAAAGAGTTGCAACCAAATGATCGTTGTCGGAATATAAGCAACTGATATAGTGATATGATTCAATGGTGAGAAAAGAATTACATAACGAGAACATATGAAAATGATGCAATGCGATTGTGATAAATAGTAAGTCGTGTCTCTGAGTCAAACCATAACCAAACAGTAACATATCCTAGCAGAGGAGGTAGAGGCGCCGGCAACACAAGAAAATGGCCTGGAAACATCGCATCATGTACCACCACACTAGGCTGAAGTGGCAGCTGGATTTGAAATTTGCTGCAGCTGAGCATGTGACAGTGCGTTAGCTATGCACTTTGGTGTGAGATTCTGGGACAAGGCAGATCGGCTCACCACAGTTCATGTGGTTTCAAATCAGCTCAGTAGCTTAGATTTGATGATTTACATCTTCCATTTCTCCGTTATTTTGTACTATAGACCCAAGATATTTAAAGCGTGTAATTTGTGGTATGATATGATCTCCAAATTTCACCTCTACGCTAGAAACGCTTTGCCTCTTGCTAAATTTACATTCCATACTCTGTCTTGCTTCTACTAAAGCGAAAGCGCCATACGTTTCTAAGGCTTGTCTCCAACCTCCCATTTAATTCTTCCTTCGACTCTTCGAATAGGACTATGTCATCTACAAAAAGCATAAATCTTGGTGCTCGCTCTTGTATGTGTTCCATAAGTTCATCCAAAACTAAGGTGAAAAGATAAGGGCTTAGTATTGAACCTTGGTGCAATACTATTGTTATGAGAAAATTCTTCAGTGTCTCCATCTTGTGTCCTTAGACTAGTCGAGACTCCCTCATACATATCCTTGATAGCTCTAAAATAGGTCACCCGAACACGTTCTTCTATAGGGCTTTCCACAAAATCCATGGTATGGCTCATAGTTTAATCTCCCTGTTATTTGTGCAATTTTGTATATCCCCCTTGTTCTTAAAGATTGGCACCAAGGGATAATCTAATATCGCAAACTGATCCTAGAACATGAACTAAAAAAGATCTAATATATTGTCAAAGATATTCTAAGATGTTTATTTAATATATTATAACATAATATCAATATATTATGAAATATTATTTTATTTCTAACATATACTTATTACAAATTGAAATACATGTATTCTTTTTAATAAGAAAGAGTCCATTGCGAGCATATCTGTTCTTTCAACTAGCTCCTAGTTACTTTCTTAAACATATTAACCTTTTGGCATTTGGGTTGACATTCACAAAACGTACATTTAAATATTACAACATATGTGCTCTTGATACAGGGATTAACAACCAATGATTCTGGTGAATTTTTCCTTCCGGGGGACAAGTATCCTTCTTGGTTAGCCTACACAGGTGAAGGACCTTCTGTACGTTTCCAAGTGCCCGAGGATAGTGATCACTGCATAAAGGGAATAACTTTATGTGTTGTTTATTCATCAACATTATCCGAAAACATGGTAACTGAATGTCTCGCTAGTGTTTTGATAATTAATTATACAAAATTCACTGTTCACATATACAAGCGAGATACAATAATGTCCTTTAATGATGAAGATTGGAAGAACATAACATCAAATCTAGAACCTGGTGACAATGTGGACATATTTGTAGCTTTTGGGCATGAGTTGATTGTTAAGGAGACAGCTGCGTATCTTATATATAACCACTCAGTTACTATGGAAATTGAGTCATCAACCAATGCTCATGAGAAATATGATTTGAAGTATGATGTTGATGCTAAGTTCAAAGACGGTCCTAGGAGGTATCAATGGGACATCGACAAAGCAAGTAAAAGAGACGTGAAAAGTCTGAATCAATCAAAGATTGCTGATGAGAAAGGGTCTTTGGTGAATGGTGTCA
This sequence comes from Medicago arabica, assembly GCA_946800305.1. Taxonomy (NCBI): domain Eukaryota; kingdom Viridiplantae; phylum Streptophyta; class Magnoliopsida; order Fabales; family Fabaceae; genus Medicago; species Medicago arabica. The sequence goes on along the minus strand of OX326968.1, from coordinate 3,131,024 downwards.
ACAGAAGGTTAAAAATTGTTTTGCATTTGATAGTAGTATTTTAAAATTTATCTAGGAGAATTGCTTGTTTGAATGAAAATATTTCATTTTCAATAATAAAATCCATCTCATTTGGACTTTATTTTTTGGTATGTTTCATGTTAAAAAAATTATTTTACTAGGATCCTTTATGTAAATATGAAAAATTGTGTGTAAGAACTAAAAACTCAAAGGGTCGTGCTAACAAGTGGCCTAGTGTACTAGTTAAGAAGTCAAAATAGAAAATAAATGATAAATTTTATGTAGAAAAAGTCAATTTCTAAAATTTTAATGTGTTGAATGCACCATTCATAAGATAAAATTTCATTTTTAGACTTCTTAACAAGTGGCTTTAGATAAAATTTAATAACTACAAGTCATTAGTCCTTTCTATACAAACACACACTTCAATTATGAAAACAATCCATTTCGATATTAGACGCCACCTCATTTTGTTCTCTATTCTATTTGAAGGATGGTCGAGCAAATTCCATACGCTGTTGCTGAAAGCCTCTTTAACAGGTGAATACATTTTATTTTATTTTTATAATGAAGACCATACATATCATATACAAATATTTTTACAATTTATTTTAAATAAAACAGAAGTGCCAAAATGAAAACAAGTAACTAGTGCACTCAATTTTTTGTTTTAATAGGTTGGCTTCTGCAGCCTTTCGTGAACATGGACGAATTTTTGGTGTTATGGATGAGTTGGAAAGACTTAAGAAGTCTGTGGAATGCATAAGAGTTGTTCTCCTTGATGCCCAAGAGAAACAGGAACAAAATTGGATAAGAAGGCTCAAAGATGTGCTTCATCTTGCAGATGACTTGCTAGATGAATTAATTATTGAAGGTATGAGATACAAAGTGGATGCAGGTGATAAGAAAAAGATTACATGGGTATTTCGTTCATTATCTTCAACGCATTTTTATCTTAGCCGAACAATGGTTCCAAAATTTGAAAAAATACAAAAAAAGTTTGATGTTGTTGTGGAAGAAATGGCAAGATTGAATTTAAACCCAAAAGCTGTGGTGGTTAAGCAAACAGATAGTTTAAGGAACAAATCTATCTCTTTTTTGTTAGAATCAAATATCAATGGGAGAGAAGATGATAAAAAGGAGATTATAAATCTCTTGAGGCAACCACGTGGAAATATCTCATCAATTGCTATTGTAGGTATTGGAGGTATAGGGAAGACAACTCTTGCTCAGTTCGTCTATAATGATGAGGAAGTGCAAAATCATTTTGAAAAGAAAATGTGGGTATGTATATCTAATAACTTTGATATCAAGACCATTGTGAAGAAAATGTTGGAGTCATTAATCGATAGCAAAATTGACGATAAGTTATCGTTTGAATACATACAACAAAGACTTCATGAGAATTTAACCGGTGAAAGGTACTTGTTGGTTTTGGATGACATTTGCAATGTTAGTCATAAAAATTGGACTCAGTTGAGAACTTATTTGATGTGTGGTGCTGAAGATAGTAAGATTTTAATGACAACTCGTAGTAAAATTGTGTCACAGAGAATGGAAACAAGCAACCTCTATGTTTTGAATGGCTTAACTCTAGATGTATCTTGGAGTATGTTAAAGAAAATTACATTTGGGAATGAAACCAGTGTGGTGAATCAAAACCTTGAATCAATTGGTAAAAAAATAGCAGAAAAGTGCATGGGAGTTCCACTAGCAATTAAAACATTGGGAGGCGTATTACAGAGTAAAATCAAAGAAAGGGAATGGATCAATGTCTTACAAGGCGAATTTTGGGAATCATGTGAAGACGAAAAAAGCATCTTGTTGATCCTGACATTGGGTTACCAAAGTTTGTCGCTTCGGTTGAGACAATGTTTTGCTTATTGCTCTCTATTTCCTAAGGATTGGGAAATCGAGAAGGATCTGTTGATTCAACTTTGGATGGCACAAGGTTATCTTGAATGCTCAGATGATAAACAACTCCTGGAAGATGTCGGTAACAAATTTGTGAAGATTCTCTTGATAAAGTCATTTTTCCAAGATGCAAAAGAGGGTGAAGATGGTGAGTTAGTTAGTTTCAAAATGCACAATTTAATGCATGATCTTGCAACACAAGTAGCCGGTAATGATTGTTTTTACATTGACAGCGAGGCAAAAAGACGTGTACAAAGACCCGTGCATGTATCATTGGAACCCAATTCAGTTCATTTGTTGGGCTCATTAGATGCAAACAGGTTGCGAACTTTGATTTTGTGGTCTTCCAATGAGGAGGAGGATTTGAATGGGGATGAATTGTCGGTTATTTCAAAATTCAAATGCTTACGTGTTTTGATGCTGTCATATTGTTCCTTAAGCAAGTTGTCTAATTCAATTGGAAAATTGAAACATTTAAGATATCTTAACTTATCTCACTTTAGAGGACTTGGAAGTCTTTACAAATCCTTTAGCAGTCTTGTTTTGTTACAAACACTAATTTTGACACCCAATGAAAAAGTGAAGTTTTCAACAAAGGTTGTATCAAAATTAGTCAATTTGAAGCACCTTCACATCTCTGATTGGGAAGCCTCCAGAGACAAGACACCATTTGGATTTGTAAAATTGAGCATTTGGCAGCATAAGGGGATAGTTCTTTCAAACTGGATTTCTTCATTGACAAATATTGTTGAAATCTCCCTCTTTTTGTGTGGAAGTCTCCAGTATCTCCCACCATTGGAGCGTCTCCCATTCCTTAAGTCACTTCATATAAGTTTCCTTGAAGAACTTGAGTACATATATTATGAACAAGATTTTGCTTCAGCATTCTTTCCCTCTTTGGAGTGCCTCTCTTTGCAGTTTTGCTACATGTTGAAGGGATGGTGGAGGATGGGAGATTGTTTCAATAATACTAGCTGTTCACAACATCTCTCCTTGCCTCCCTTTCCCCGTCTTTCTCAATTATCAATCATAGGATGTCTGATGTTGACTGCCATGCCTACCTTTCCAAATCTTGAGAACGGATTGGAATTGTTCGATAGTAGTGTGGAAACATTGGTAGCAACACTGAACTCAGTAGCATTGGAAAGTTTGAATGACATCCCTCCTCTTTCCATGCTCAAATCCTTGCACATTGATGGAGTGAGCCTGAATGTGAAAAGAATCCCAGAGAATTGGATGCAAAATCTTACTTCTCTCCAGTTCCTTCAAATTAATTGGTTTTCTCGTCTAGCATTTCAGGAAATTGAAACTTGGTTTAAGGATGACCTGAAGTGTCTTCCTTCTCTACAAACAATTGCCTTTCATAATTGTGAAGACCTAGAGGCATTGCCAGATTGGATATGCAATCTCTCGTCGCTCCAGCATCTTAGGGTGTATGATTGCATAAACTTGGCATCACTACCTGAAGGAATGCCCTGTCTAACCAAGTTACAGACCATAGAAATCATTGGATGTCCCATTTTAGTTGAAGAATGCCAGACACAAACAGGTGAAACTTGGCCCAAAATAGGTCATGTACCAAAGATAATCTTACAATCTCTTCATTAGAAAGGTACCCATAATCTCTACAAACAACTGATTTTCTTTGGTTTCTATTGTTTTATTTTTCGAATTTTCTTTGGTTTCTATTGTTTTATTTTTCGAATTTTCAAAAGTAAATGAATTTCCATATTGTAACCTTGAGAAACTTTTCACTTCTTGCTTTTGTTCTTCCCCTTATTGCCTTGAATCTTCAGTAATTATTGAATTTACTTCCTTAACTAATGAAACCTTTTTAGTTATTTTCAATTCATTCACATTCCTTCTAAGAGTTTATTATAAAATAAAATAGGCTATACTTGCTTTTTCTGTTCTTGTCTTATTCAGGCTTCCTCATTTGCATTTTAAGTTGATGGTGAATTTTTAAATTGCTGTTTTAGCAGTTCGTACCATGAAAAGGGCAATATAAAGATAAAACAGAACATCTGATTTGGCCAATGAAAATGGGAAGAAACAAGATATAAATGTGGTCGTCTCTCCAATTTATACTCACTCAGCTATTCCTGCGTAGTAAGAGTTCGGTCTTATTGACCAAAATATTTGGTGCCGATCAAGAAGCATATGATTTTATAAAATGATATCAATGAAATCTCTTTCAGAAAAACTATTGAGGGCTAACTAATTTAGAGTGTTAATTTTTTTTTTAGGCTGTTATAGCTTTCATCTATATCAAAGTTAGTAGAGCTGCAGTTCAATTTTTGTGTAATGACTGACATCATTTACTCTTTTTTGTTGAAAGAACTTATCCATGACATGGATCCATAATTTACCTATTTATGTTTGAAAATTTATTGCTAACATTTAACCAATTTTTAGAAACATAAAAGTTCACTCCATTTTCTTTTCTGTTTCAGGATTTGGGTTTTCTGATAAGCCTCAACCCATATATGGGCTTGACAACACCCTCGATGTCTGGTAATTAATTGCTAATGCCTGTGTTTGGTTATGCAGTGACAAAAATTTGTTTTGATTGGATTGATTTTGACTAAAATTTAGTTGAACGTAAGTAATTTGTTTTTGGATATATTCATGTAAAAGTGAGTTTAACATTAAATTTGAGGTTAAAAGTTAATTGTTGAGGCAAAAGCTTCAAATTTTATATTCAAATTAGAATCAATTTTGGTGACAAAATCAATTATACTCGAGAAAATATAAACATGCCAAAATCTTTCTCTTCTTCCCTGCAGAATGTGTCATCGTTGGAGTCAATTTTTATGAACTGGCTGTTCTAAAGTGTCGCTTCCAGGTAAATTTGACTTACTTAACAAGAATCATGGATCTACTAGTTAAAATAATCTCTTCTTTGACATAACATTAATCCTGTTTGTTTACAAGAATATTTTTCACCAGTTGTAGTTAATTATGCTAGCACTCCAGGGGAAAGCTTAACCACTTAATCCTCATTAATCCACCTGTAAGTTTATTTCATTTTTTTAGTTGTGACATTTGACACACACATTTCAATCAATTTAGTGCATGTTTAAATAGGCAGTGTGATTGTTAGAATTAAGGTGAGTCATTGTGATTTTGGCAAAATTTCTATCTTAAAAAAGATCATGGTGCCACCTTGATTTTGCCAAACTATGCATTCAACCAAACACACACTTAGATGGTTAGCACGGCTTTAATACGTGATTAGTTAAAGTTAGTTGTTGAATAATGAAAATAATGAAGTGTCATAGTAGTTAATTCCTGAGAGTGGAGTGCGTAGTGGCCAACTCCAAAAGTGGGATAGCGGGATAGTGTATAGAAATTGAGTGGAAACATAGTTTACGAAATTCTGCATCAAGTGTTTGAAAGTGCTTAGGAAGAGAACAGATGGAATAGATGGAAACAGTTATCAGAGGAAGAAAATAAAAATAAAAAATAGAGAACAAAATTTTGCGAAATTTAGATACAAAATTCTGCAATTTAGAAATTAGAAATTGAGAACAGAGGATGAAAATAAAAATGCTTGTTATATACTTTATGTTGTGAATTCGGGTCTTCTAATTGAAAACTTTACACCAATGAAATTTAGATTCGTGGAGCAAGTATCAATGGCAACCAATAACCATATGTAAATTACCACAAGCAACAACAACATTCTAGATCTAATCTAAAAACTAAGTGCATAACAAAACCCACAATCAACCAAAGAATAAACAAGCTAAAGAGAGAAGAAGGAAAAAGATAACAACAAACACACACGAGATTGTTGACCCAGTTCGATCCAAGATGATCTACTCTGAGGGAGAGATTTAACTCTCCAATCCACTATCAATGAGTTCTTACAAAGAGATACAAAATGGGTTACAAGAAATTAGCTTAAACAAGCTCACAAATGAACAACCCTAATTTCTACCCATTTTCCCAATCTCATCAATGAACAAGACACTCAAGACTATTCACTCTCCCAAGGTGTTTGCAAGAGACTCTTCACTCATGTGTTTCCCAACCCATGAATCTTCCCAAAAGGTACCAACTCTAATTCCAAGAGCTCCCTCTTTTGGTTCTCCAAGATTCACATCTTGAAGCTTTGAACCTCACCCAAAGACACTCAATATTTAGTATCTAAAACCCTAAATGTTCCCTCATTTGGTTTCCATAAGATTCACCAAGCCCAACCTTCAAAAAACTGCAGAAAACACTTATATACTAGTCACAAACATACCAAACCACGCCACGATTTGCACCTACCGTGCCACGATTTTGCCTTTCCAACCGTTGTGACTAGTCACTTTCAGGTAAACTTGCTCAAGAAGTTGTTTAATCGTGTCACGATTTACCTTCAGCAGAAACGTCCGTTCTGCCAACCAAATCGTGGCACGGCTCTCTAAATCGTGTCACGATTTAGAGCATTCCTAGAATCACAATTTGAAGACAATATACAACATTCTCCTCCTTGACTTCTAATTGGTGATGATGCTAGTTTAACCATCAACCACCATGCTGCTTAACCTTGCCTTGAACAATTCCTCAAGACAAAACCAACCAAGTCCAAAACCTCGCTAGAACCTTGATCCACACACCGACCTCCACTTGTATCCAACCATCCTTGATAGTTCCTCAAGCTTCAAAGTCTGATTCCTTGCATCCAACTACACTTTGTAGTTCCACAAGCTTTGACCTTTACCTCTTCAAACCTCGGAATGTCTTCCGCTCTCTTAAAGATCCTTGCATCCAACTACACTAGAATTTTTAGGTAGTTCCACAAGCCTACACCATAACCTCTCCGGCCCCCGGAGTGATCAATTCCGTCCTCCCGAAAATTCACTTGCCTCCAATTACCCTTGGTCTTTTCCGGTAATCCCACAAGCCATGTCAAACATTCTTCAACCTCCGGAATGCCTTCCGTCTTCATGAAGAAAACTCTTGCTCACCACTAGAGCTTAACAACCAAGGCATCCATAGTCGTACCATTCCCGGTGTCACTAACTCCACCTCAAGTTGAGCTTTCTTTACCCCAACTTTCAAATGCATACACACACTATGTCTTTTTCCCTTGCAACTCCACTTCAAAGGTTGATTACGAGTATTGTTACCACCGCCTCTCCAAGCTGAACTTACCCATTAGGAACACACACATAACCGCCATGACACCACCATCATGACCTCCTCTCTTCACACTTAACCTTCTTCGATTGTGCTAGGATGACCGGCTTCCAAAACCTCCACCTTTAATGCTTCCATACACTACCATTGAACCATGCTTGCTTCCATCTTCAAGATGTAACTTTTGGTACCCATGGTGCACACTTGACAAACTTCTCCCCTTGCCCCACGGTGGGCGTCAATTGTTGTGAATTCAGGTCTTCTAATCGAAAACTTCACACCAATTAAATTTAGATTCGTGGAGCAAGTATCAATGGCAACCAATAACCAAATGAAAATTACCACAAGCAACAACAACATTCTAGATCTAATCTAGAAACTAAGTGCATAGCAAAACCTACAACTCAACCAAAGAATAAACAAGCTAAAGAGAGAAGAAGGAAAAAAAACAACAAGAAACACACACGAGATTGTTGACCCAGTTTGATCCAAGATGATCTACTCTAGGGGAGATATTTAACTCTCCAATCCACTATCAATGAGTTCTTACAAGGAGAAACAAAATGGGTTACAAGAAATTAACTTAAACAAGCTCACAAATGAACAACCCTAATTTCTACCCATTTTCCCAATCTCATCAATGAACAAGACACTCATGACTATTCACTCTCCCAAGGTGTTTGCAAGAGACTCTTCACTCATGTGTTTCCCAATCCATGAATCTTCCCAAAAGGTATCAACCCTAATTCCAAGAGCCCCCTCTTTTGGTTCTCCAAGATTCACATCTTGAAGCTTTGATCCTCACCCAAAGACACTCAACATTTAGTATCTAAAACCCTAAATGTTCCCTCCTTTGGTTTCCATGAGATTCACCAAGCCCAACCTTCAAAAAACTGCAGAAAACACTTATATACTAGTCACAAACGTACCAAATCGCGCCACGATTTGCACCTACCGTGCCACGATTTTGCCTTTCCAACTGTTGTGACCAGTCACTTTCAGGTAAACTTGCTCAAGAAGTTGTTTAATCGTGTCACGATTTCCCAAATCGCGCCACAATTTACCTTCAGCAGAAACATCCGTTCTGCCAACCAAATCGCGGCACGGCTCTCTAAATCGTGTCACGATTTAGAGCATTCCCAGAATCACAATTTGAAGACAATATACAACACTTTACATAGGAAGAAACACAACAATGTAAATGATTTGAAAGTGCTTAGGTGCTTAGGAAGAGAACGAAGACAAAACAAAAGACAGGATGAAAACGGAGGAACTGAAAGTGAAGAGATGAAGACAGGATCTGCAACGACAATAGAGGAAGAGATAAAGAGCTCTTGTGACTGTGTTCATGTGAGAATAAGAGAAAGAGTTGGGGAGATTTAGGGTTTATAAGATATCCCCCGAATGCCCTCAAAATGGGTTTAACATTAGGTTTAATTTGGATTTTTTCAACTAAAACCAAATAGGCGGATCTGCTGAAGTCCCTACAAGTTTCGAAGCCCGCTAAGCTTCCACTACCAGCTATAGCAGCCAAAGTAGCCGCTATCTTCATACACTATGTCTCTATAACGCGCTATTGACTACTCTACCAAGTGTCATAATTATCAATTGAACACAATCAATATTGTATCAGCAACACTATCCTAAATACTTAACAATTTAACAATTATTAATTTGAATTTCTTTTACTTATGTAACAAGTTAACATCCGCCAAGCTACCACTAATGTTGTCCGTATTCACCAGCAACTTTCTATCAGGTGAACTAGTTTCACAGGTATAAAATAAAATGGTCATAAATAATATTCAAATCAAAATTTAATACATACCCTAAAGATTCCATCTACTCTTGTGAGTGATTAGGATCCATTAAGGGCTATTGATTAAGCCTTGACAAGTTGTGGACCCTATAAAGTTAACGAAGAAGATGCAATGGAATGATACAATCAACTTCTTGTTCCATAAATATTATTCAAATAAATTGTTTGTACTTTAAGACTGTATTCTTCATAAATCTTCCTATTCTTACAAGGGAATGATACAATTAACTTCTTGTTCTTTATAGGCTGGACATCATGTGCAGGAAGATTGCAGCGAAGAGCTTGGACACCTTATTTATGGGATAGTAAGCAAAAAAGAACTAAACATGAAGACATCATTTGGATATTTTTCATTTATAGAATCATATGTAGTTGCGGTCTCTTAAATATAAAGTAAAAGAGATACTACAATTTAAAACTTTTAAGTTTACGGTGGAAATTTAACATGTATATGTTGTCTTGATATGGTCAAATGTCAACAAAATGTTGCATTAAAATTAAGAAAATGTTAACCCTTTAATCGTAAATGATGTGCAATTTTGTTCTTCAATTTTAAAACGTGTGTAATGGTTATGAATATCAAAATTCTTATCATACATGAAAAATATTCTATTCTTTTTTTCAAATGACAAATGTTACTATGTTATTTGTGTTAGTATGGTATTTGTTTATTTTCTTCTTGCCGGGACTTGAACTCCTCAACTCCTTTAATCCCTTAGTTCAACCCCACCCCACCCCTCCCATCCTGCGGACAATCATGTGAAATAACCAAATCATCTTAAAATGACTATATGGTGCGACAATCATTTGGAGAGAAAACCCCTTCTAGAATAAGAGTTTGTTTGTTATAGTTTTTTTTAAGAAAAAATCCCTTTTTTTTTAATAATTATTTTTAAGAGCATTTCATCCGTTTGTTATAACTTTTTAAGAAATCAGAATCTGAAAACAACTTCAAATGGGAAGCAGTTAAAAGCAGCTTCTCAAAAAATAGAAGATAGAGAAAATATGGATTAAAAGATTGAATTAATTTTGTAACAAAAAATTGCTTTTATATAGTTGTATCCAAACAAACTAAATTATTTTTCAAAAAGTGATTTTTATTAGCGTAATTAAACGCAAAATCGATTTTGATTTTTCATAAATCTCTATAAAATAATCTCTAAATTATTTTATGGCAAAATCATTTTTATTTTAATCCGTAACAAACGGGCCCCAAATTAGTTGAGATTGTTGAGTCATTACTGATTTGCATTGCAACTTATCAATAAGTAGATGCTAACTCGCATGTTGTGTGGGTAGAATTTTATAACTAATCTACTTCGGAAGCAAAAAATTATTTTTTAGGTTCATTGATTAAGGAATGTATTTGATCTATATTACTGACTAGATACATCAATTAATTAATGAACCTAAAAAGTGTTTTTTTATAATAATAATGACGGGAGAAAGTAAGTATCATGGCACAAATTTCAAAAGAACTTGGATAATCTCAGGTGTTTCATATTCATGGGTCATGTGGAGAGAAATAAACACAATATTTTGAGAATAAAAAAAGAAATTTCTTTTTCCACCTCACTCTCTTCTCATGCGCTCTATCAATTTTTAAAAGTACCTCTATCTGGATTATATAATTCAAACGTCTTTTTGGAGGTTTCCTAAAAATTCAAAGAAATAATAGAACTTTGCTCCGACTTTATCCAAAACTTGTAAATATACGATTTGGAAAATACAATCTGAAAACCTTAACTATAGTTTGGAAAATATAACTCGAAATGTATAAAGCATCCCGTAAGACCATTTCAAAGACGAATTGTAATGTATAAATTGAGATATTTTCAATTACATAATCCAAACTTGTAATATATAGTTTAGATATTATAATATGAACTGTGTGAGCACAAATTTGATGGAGATGATCTTCCTCTTTAAATTTAACGATTCTTGGAGATACCGCAACATAACAAAGATGTAGGGGATCCAAACCTATGAAGCACGGACAGAGACACAGAGACCAGAGACTTACATCGACATTGATAAAATTTTGAAACCATGACTTAATTCAATGTAATCATAAATGTCGGTGTCGTATTGGTAATACATGTCAGATATCGAGACACGCCTTCAAGAGATCCAAACATAAGAAAAACAAGTGGAACGGAAACTCTTCGATTTTATCACATGTAAACATCTATAGTGTTAAACATTTTAGTCCATTTGTCTCAAATTATATGATGTTTTGGGCATTACACACATGTTAAGAAAGTCTTTAATAGATGATATTATGAGTTGTTTTACGTAATTAAAATTATGGGCACTGGGTTTATTGATAAGTGGACCAATAGAGGCTTGATCCATTGCATCCCTCTACCACCCATTTAATATCAGCGAAACTTTCCAATTCTCCTTAATTTCTTACTGTCTTCTAAGAGTTGACGTTTCGCACACAGTGAGCCAATGTCTTCTTCATCCTCCTCCACTCCTCAATGGGTATACGATGTGTTCCTCAACTTCAGGGGGGAAGACACTCGTTTCAGTTTCGTTTCTCATCTCCATGCAGCACTCTCAAATGCTGGAATCAACACTTTTCTTGACGACAAAAAGCTTGAAAAGGGAGAGGAGCTGGGACCAGAACTGCTGCGAGCAATAGAAGTTTCTCGTATTTCTATTGTTGTTTTCTCCAAAAGCTATATCACATCTAGTTGGTGTCTTAAAGAGCTTGAACAAATTATGAAATGCCGCAAAAATTATGGACAGGTGGTTATGCCCATATTTTACCACGTTGAACCATCAGCTTTGCGTCATCAGAAAGATGGTTATGGAAAAGCTTTGCAAGCAACTGCAAAAAGAAGACCCTCTGGAGGGGAAAGGAGGAAATATGCCTTGTCCAATTGGAAGATTGCACTAACTGAAGCTGCAAATATATCTGGTTGGGATATCAACAAATCCAGGTAAATTAACTATTATTACTATTTTGATTTATTTATTTGAGTTTATGGACCAACATAAACAATTATGACATATTTTGGGAGAATTTATGAAAACAACTTATGACATGTTGGTTAAAGCTCTTCATGATAGCTTATGAAAACAACTTATAAATTATACAAAATCATTTCGACTTTATTTTATCTTGTGTTATAGAAATTGTGTAATACACAATGTGTATTCTGAAAAATATCTAGTATCAACGTTTTCTAGTTTCCTGGTTCCTTTTCTTTTATTGCAGAATGGAGTATATTTTTTTCCAGTTAATAATAATCTTTCAAATAATTCATTTATATTTGTTCTGTGTCTTTTATTGAAGCAATGAAGGTGAACTAATGCCTCTGATTATCGAGGACGTCAAGAGAAAATTAAACAGCAGATTAATGTCTATTACTGAATTTCCAGTTGGATTGGATACACGTGTGCAACAAGTGATTCAGTTTATTGAAAAACAATCAAGTAAAGTTTGCATGATAGGGATCTGGGGTATGGGTGGATCAGGTAAAACAACAACAGCCAGAGATATCTACAACAAAATTCATCGCAAATTTGTAGACCACAGTTTCATTGAAAATATTAGAGAAGTTTATGAAAAGGAAAATAGAGGTATTACTCTTTTACAAGAACAACTTCTTTCTAATGTCTTGAAAACAATTGAGAAGAGATTTATGAGGAAAAAGACACTCATTGTACTCGATGACGTGAGCACATTAGAGCAAGTAGAAGCCCTATGTATAAATTGTAAATGTTTTGGTACGGGAAGTGTATTGATTGTTACATCTAGGGATGTACGCATACTTAAGTTACTTAAAGTTGACCGTATCTATAACATAAAGGAAATGGATGAAAACAAGTCCCTTGAGCTTTTCTGTTGGCATGCTTTTAGAGAACCAAGTCCAAAAGGAGACTTCGTTGAACTCTCAAGAAGAATTGTCGTTTACTGTAGAGGATTACCACTTGCTCTTGAAATCATTGGGTCTTACTTGCGTGACAGGACAATACAAGAATGGATAAGTGTACTATCAAAGTTAGAGAGAATACCCGATGATAAAGTGCATGAGAAACTAAGAATAAGCTATGATGGTTTAAAGAATGATACAGAAAAGGATATATTTCTTGACATATGTTGTTTCTTTATTGGTAAGGACAGAGCATATGTTTCAGAGATTATAGATGGTTGCGACTTTTATGCTGGTATTGGGATAACTGTCCTCATAGAGAGAAGCCTCCTAAAAATTGAAAAGAATAACAAACTTGGAATGCATAGTTTGCTACGAGACATGGGAAGAGAGATTGTTCGTAAAAGATCAATAAAAGAGCCTGGGAAGCGTAGTCGATTGTGGTTTCACAAGGATGCACATAAAGTATTGACAGAAAAGACGGTAAGAACTTTCTTTGTATAAAATATCAAATTTCTGATCATTCTCCATCTTCTTGCCAAGATTTTTTGTTTATTTGTAATTAATGTTGTCAAATATCAGCCATACGGCGCCATGGTGGATATTGGCTGCAAATTGTTGGATGCATGATCTGAGTGTGTTTGCATTGTCATGTTCAATTGCTCATTACAATCACGTTTGGGATGCTCCTCTATTATAGAGGCTCTATAGCATTTTCTAGTAATTTCTAACAGGCAAACAAAAAATAATTCCCATTCCTATCTCTTTTTTTCTCTTCACATACAGGGAACAGAAACTGTGGAAGGATTGGTTTTGATGTCGCAAATCACCAACAATGTTTGCATCGAAACTAATACCTTCAAGGAGATGAAGAATTTGAGACTTTTAAAACTTCATCATGTTGATCTTACTGGAGCTTTTGGGTTTCTTTCTAAAGAACTGAGATGGCTCCATTGGCAGGGATTTACTCGTGAATATATACCTGATGACTTTTTTTTGGGAAATCTAGTTGTTTTTGAGTTGAAACACAGCAATATCAAACAAGTTTGGAATGAAACCAAGGTGTGATATAAATATTTTATTTTGAAACTATAATTTGATATAGTTATAGTTGCCACCATGAATTTCTTTTTATTTTAAACATATATCTTTTTGCAGTTGATGAAGAACTTAAAAATTCTCAATCTCAGTCATTCCAAGTACTTGACAAGTACTCCTGACTTTTCAAAATTACCGAATCTAGAAAAGCTCATTATGAAGTACTGTCCAAGCTTGTCTGAGGTACACCAGTCAATTGGGGGACTGAGGAATCTTCTACTGATAAATTTGAAAGGTTGTACAAGTCTTAGCAATCTGCCAAAGAAGATAAATCAATTGAAGTCTTTGACAACTCTCATCATTTCTGGTTGTTCAAAGATTGACAAGTTAGAAGAAGGAATAGTGCAGATAGAATCCTTAACAACACTGGTCATAAAAGATACAGGTGTGAAAGAGGTGCCGTATTCAGTGGTAAGATTGAAAAGCATCGGATATATATCTCTATGTGGCTATGAAGGATTATCACATGATGTTTTTCATTCTATTATTCAGTCTTGGATGTCATCAACAATGAATTATTTGCCCCATAATAACCTGGACTTTCTAACACCAGTAGTTGGGAGCCTTGCGCAACTCAGAACTGTTTGGATACAATGCCACTCAAAGAATCAACTAACTCAAGAATTAAAAATAATTTTTGATGATCAATATTATATTAATTGTACTGAATCCGAAGCATTGCAAATACCAAATACTTCCTCGAGATTGCAGTTAATTGGAATGGGAAGTTGTCACACAGTCATGTATACTCTTGGCAACAGCATGTCACAGGTTCCTTCTCTATCTTCTTGACTGTTTTATTTCAACTAGCTTCCTCGTTTGAATAGCATAATTACATAAATAACTAAGCGTATGCTTATGGTACAGGGATTAACAATCAACGATTCGGGCAATTTTTTCCTTCCAAGTGGCAATCATCCTTCTTGCTTAGTCTATACAAGTGAAGGACCTTCAACACCATTTCAAGTTCCAAAGGATATTGATTGTTACATGGAGGGAATAGTCTTATGTGTTGTTTATTCATCAACATCTGAAAACATGGCAGGTGAATGTCTTACTAGTGTCTTGATCATTAACTACACAAAGTGCACCATCCAAATATACAAGCGAGACACAATCATGTCCTTTAATGATGAAGATTGGAAGAATGTAACGTCAAATCTAGGACCTGGTGATGATGTTAAGATTTATGTAGCTTTTGAGCATGGATTGATTGTTAAGAAAACAACAGTTTATCTAATATCTGGCCAGTCGATTATTATGGAAGTGGATGATGCTAACATGGAAATGGAGCCATCGGAGGAAGTGAATGTTCAGCCGTCCAATGAAGCGAATGTGCAGTCATCACCTATCATGAAAATGAAGCAATTATCAAAGCCCAATAAAAGTATATTTGCAAGCATTCCGAACAAAATGGGTGCATTTTTCTGCTTCAACAATTTTTGATTGGACATGCCTGAGCTCTATGTTTTATTATATACACAATATATAAAAGCAGGGACGGAGGAAATGTAGTTTACGAGCGACCACAGATAATTAATGTAATTTATTAAAGAAAAATAAATTTTCAAATGAACAAATTATGAAATAAATTAGAATCCCTCAAAAAAAAAAGTTTTAAGATATGTTTGAAGTTAATACTATCAAACAAATATAAAAAAAAATCTTCTAATAAATTAATTTTCATGCTAGGCTTAAATATGTCAAATGTTCCCGTAAATATGACATATTTTGATTTTGGTCCTTGTAAAAAAAATGCTTAAATATATCTTTACAAAATTTTCTATCTTTTAAAAAGGTTTATAGGCCCACTTTTGAGGTGATTTGGCCGTTGCTGATCGTACAACATTTGTCAGTGGTGCTAATGTGTCATTTCTATTAATTAGAAAAAACCATTGAAAAATTTAAAATATTGTTTTTTGAAATTAAAAAAAATATGAAATAAAAAAAACCGAAAATAAATTCCCGAAAAAAATTCAGATTATTTAAATTTCAAAATTTTAACTTTTTTTAAATTATGTAATCTGGAATTTTAAAAAAAAAATCTGAATATAATTTTTTGAAAATTATATAATTATTTAAAATCTTCCTTCAAAAATAATTATAAGATTTTAAATAATTATATAATTTACGAAAATTTCATTTTCATATTTAAATTTTTTTTTGTTGAAAGTTATATAATCTAAAATTTCTAGAAATTTATTTTCTTATTTTTTATTTTTTAAAATTTATTTTCAGATTTTTAATTTCAAAAACCAATTTTTTAGAATTTTTAAATTGTTTTTTAATTTTTTAATTAACTGAAGCGCCACGTGGCCAAAGTTGCACAGTCAACAACGGCCAAATTGTCATCTAACGATTTAAATGGGTCTAGGGACCTTTTTAAAAAACAAAATATTCTATTTTTAGTGTTTGTCTATGTAGTAACGAAACTTCTTATTGAAGATGTGTCCGGGTTTAGACATGTGTTAATGTCTGTCCATGTGATTACATGGAATTATGTCAATTTTTTATTATCATTGTCGAGTATGTTTCCTGTGTCCATATTTGATAAGTGGTTTGTGAAGGAGTCCAAATCTTATTTCCCATTGTTTAATAAACAGGGAAGACTTTTAAACAATACTGAAAATGATGTAATGAATAATTGAAGTCATCGTGTTCGACGTGTTGCATTTTTAATTATAACACTAGATGAACTAAATAATGTGGATACAAGTGATTAAATAGAGTTCTAAGTTGTTGTATTGTAACACAAGCAAACAAAACCTCTTAGTTACTCTTTGATGCACTTTTTGTTTTGCATTTTCTTCTTGGTTTTGACTTCAATTCCTGCCACCCAGTCGAGTCGAATCAATGGGCCATCCTGTAGCACCACGACGGATACACGACGTGTTCATCAACTTCAGAGGGATAGACACTAGAAGGAAGTTCGTTTCTCATCTCTATGCTGCACTAAAAAATGCTGGAATCAATACATACATCGACAATCAGCTTGACAAGGGAACCGTGTTGGAGTCAGAACTATTTGAAGCAATAGAAAAGTCACACATATCTATCCTTGTTTTCTCCAAAAACTACACTCAATCTAGATGGTGTCTTAGAGAACTTGAAAGAGTCATGCAATGCCACAGAACTCGTGGCCAGTTGGTTGTTCCTGTATTTTATGATGTTGACCCTTCCACCGTTCGTCATCAGAAGGGTGCTTTTGGAAAAGCTTTGCAATCCACTGCTAAAGACAGATACTTAGAAAGGAGTTGGAGGAGTGCACTCACCCAAGCTGCTAATTTGTCTGGTTGGGATGTCACCAATTGCAGGTAAATCAACACACTTTCTACTTTCCAGAATATATGAATGTTTTTTAAGTTGTGCTCTTTCATAATTTATTCTCACTTTTGTGTTTTATAAATGTTACCATCAAAGGAATGAAGGTGAACTAATGCAGCAAATTGTTGAGGACATTTTGAAAAAACTAGATGTCACATTGTTGTCTATTACCGAATTTCCAGTTGGATTGGAATCCCGTGTGCAAGAAGTGATTGACTTTATTGAAAATCAACCAGAGAAAGTTTGTATGATAGGGATATGGGGAATGGGCGGATCTGGTAAAACAACAACAGCCAAAGCTATCTACAATCAAATCCATCGCAAATTTGTGGATAGAAGTTTCATTGAAAATGTTAGAGAAGTTTGTGAAAAAGATGATAGAGGAATTATTCATTTACAAGAACAACTACTCTCAGATGTCCTTAAAACGAAAGAGAAGATACGCAGCATTGGGTTAGGGACGTCTAAGATTGTGAAAAGATTTCGGGAGGAAAAGGCACTAGTTGTACTTGATGATGTGACCACCTATGAACAATTAAAATCGCTGTGTGGAAATCCTAGATTGTTTAGTCAAGGGAGTGTATTAATTGTTACCACTAGAAATGTACGCCTACTTTACTTATTCAAGGTTGATTATGTGTGTAGAATGAAGGAAATGGATGAAAAGGAGTCCCTTGAGCTTTTCAGTTGGCACAGTTTTAGACAACCTAGTCCAATAGAAGACTTCCGTGAACTCTCAATGAACGTGGTTGCTTATTGTGGAGGACTACCAGTTGCTCTTGAAATCATTGGTTCCTACTTATATGAGAGGACAGAAGAAGAATGGATAAGTGTACTTTCAAAACTAAAGTTGATTCCCAATGACCAAGTGCAAGAGAAACTGAGAATAAGCTATGATGGTTTAAAGGATGATATGGTAAAGGATATATTTCTTGACATTTGTTGTTTCTTTATCAACAAGGACAGAGCCTACGTTACAGAAATACTAAATGGCTGTGGACTTCATGCTGAAATTGGAATAGCCATCCTCATAGAGCGGAGCCTTGTAAAAATTGAAATGAATAACAAATTTGGAATGCATGATTTAATAAGAGACATGGGAAGAGAAATTGTTCGTGAAAGTTCAGCAAAAGCACCTGGGAAGCGTAGTCGACTATGGTTGCACCAGGATGTACATGATGTTTTGATCAAAAATTCTGTAAGAACTTTTATCACCCTCCATAATCTTGTCAATATCGTAAGACTCTTTGTTTCTGAATTGATTTCTTCTACATAACTATTAGCTGAAAATTGTAGATTCATGAATGGAGTGTATTTGTCATTCCTTACTAGTATGCTTTTATTTATCACTTTGCATCTAGAAAATGAAAAGGGTCTCCTCATACTTTTATCTGGTTTTTTCTTCACATGTAGGGAACAGAAACTGTAGAGGGATTGGTTTTGAAGTTGAAAAGAACCAGCAGAGTTTGCTTTAGTGCTAATTCCTTCAAGGAGATGAAGAATCTGAGGCTTCTACAACTTGATTGTGTTGACCTCACTGGAGATTATGGATGTCTGTCTAAAGAATTGAGATGGGTCCATTGGCAAGCATTTGCCTTCAACTATATTCCTGATGACTTTTATCTGGGAAATCTAATTGTTATTGACTTGAAACACAGTAAAATCAAACACGTTTGGAGTGAAAGCCAGGTAGAATGTTAACATTTTCTTCTGAAACTTGATGTTGATGAGAGTGGTAATATTTGCACATTTCATTTTCCATTTTTTCTCTAAACTTTATTTAAACATTTATCTTCATGTAGTTCTTGGGGAAGCTAAAAATTCTCAATCTTAGTCATTCCAAGTACTTGAAAAGCACTCCAGACTTTTCTAAATCACCAAATCTAGAAAAGCTCATTATGAAGGATTGTCCAAACTTGTCTGAGATACACCAGTCCATTGGAGATCTCAATAGTCTTCTTCTGATAAATTTGAAGGACTGTACAAGTCTTTGCCATCTCCCAGAGAAGATATATCAATTGAAATCTTTGAAAACTCTCATCCTTTCTGGTTGTTCAAAGATTGACAAGTTGGAAGAAGGGATAGTGCAGATGGAATCCTTGACAACACTGATCGCAAAAGATACAGCTATAAAAGAAGTGCCGTATTCAATAGTAAGATCAAAAAGCATCGGATATATATCCCTATGTGGATATGAAGGATTATCACATGATATTTTCCCTTCTCTCATTTGGTCTTGGATGTCATCAACAATTAATCCTCTACCCCGTAATTCTCCATTGGGAAACATGGCTTTATCTCTAGTTTACATCAATGCGCATGATACTAACTTGGGTTTTCTATCACCAATAGTTACGAACCTTTCACAACTCAGAACTGTTTGGGTACAATGCCAATCAAGGAATGCACTCATTTCTGACTTACGAAGAATTCTTGATAATCGACATGATGTAAATTTTGCCGCATCAAAAACATCACATGCATTACAAATGTCAAATTTTTCCTTGAGATCACTTTTGATTAGAATGGGAAATTGTCATATCGTCATTGATACTCTTAGCAAGCGCATATCACAGGTTCCTTCTCTATCCCCTTGGCTTTTCTACCCTTTGTTATATGATTATTATATAATATGTTAAATCCAAGTTGCCACTTGTAGCATTTACACATCAATGCTTTACTTCTCAATAAATTTATCTGCTCAATAATTTAGATCAGCTGTTGCCTTATAAAATATTTATTCTTTAGTATCGTAGTATATAGCTACTACCATACAAGAGCTAGGTAGCCAGATTATTCTTTATAGCTAGTGGATTTGAAACTGTTAATTTATGTTGTTCCTATACTCTCAATATTAGTAGGAATCAAGAACCTTGCGCTGAATGTTACTATACCATTACAAAACACCAGTGTGTTATACTTGTGTAGTAACTTGTTATGTGTGTTTGTGCATCTATCTTCTTGATGTCTCTTCTCTTATATGATTTGAACTTGATTTCTCACTCATGCGACTATTTTAGTTTTACGTCAAATGATAACTAATGAAGTATATGTAACTCGAATAGCACAATTACATAATTATTAACAAAGCATATGCTTATGATACAGGAATTAACAACTAATGATTCCAGAGATTTTTTCCTTCCGGGTGGCAATTATCCTTCTTGGCTAACCTATACTGGTGAAGGTCCCGCAGCACTATTTCATGTTCCTAAGAATATTGATTGTGACATGAAAGGAATAATCTTATGTGTTGTTTATTCATCAACATCTGAAAACATGGGAGTTGAATGTCTTACTAGTGTTTTGATCATTAATTATACAAAGTGCACCATTCAGATATACAAGCGAGGCACAGTAATGTCCTTTAATGATGAAGATTGGAAGAATGTAACATCAAATCTAGGACCTGGTGACGAAGTAGAGATATTTGTAGCTTTTGGACAGGGATATGGATTGATTGTTATAGAGACAGCTGTTTATCTAATATATGGCCAGTCGATTACTATGGAAGTTGAGTCATCAACTAACATTGAAACGGAGGCATCAGCCGAAGTGAACTTGCGGCTGTCACCTGAAGTGAAAATGGAACCATCAGCCGAAGTGAACATGCAGCTATCACCTGAAGTGAAAATAGAACCATCACCAAAGTCTAGTAGAAGTATCTTTACAAGACTTGGAAAAATAATGGGTGCATGTTTATGCTTGAACCCACATAGAGATAAAGGTTTGAACAATTTTTGATTGGACATGCCTTTGTCATACAATGTGATTCCCTTGTTTCATGTTTCTCAAGATTTTAATGGATAATAGATATTTCAACATTTGCGGCCCCAACAAATGGGTTATTTAATATAAAGTTGTACAAGTTCATAACTTTTGAAGGATATTCAGTTAAAAGTTA
Organism: Medicago arabica; assembly: GCA_946800305.1. Classification (NCBI taxonomy): domain Eukaryota; kingdom Viridiplantae; phylum Streptophyta; class Magnoliopsida; order Fabales; family Fabaceae; genus Medicago; species Medicago arabica. Next base: position 3,109,948 of record OX326968.1, on the reverse strand, counting down.
AATACAGTGGGATCTACTGATTCTTGTGGAGAAATGTTTAATAAAATAGAAACACAATCATCCCGAACTTTCTTACTTCTTTGCCAAAATGAAAATTTATTGTGCTTAGTAATCTTCCAATGACAAAATATATCTTGTCAAGTCTTCATGGCAGCGTTCACCCACCTCATTAATAAGGTTATAACAACATTTAGTACCAGTTGTTTGGTTACCAGAAAACACAGTATAGAAAATCTCATCACCACATAATGGATATAACTTTGACGCACAATTGTTCAAGTACTTTTCATACGATAACAATGGTCTCGGTGCATAATTAATTGTAGAAGGAGAACCATTTGATTCTTCAACATTGGTTGAAAACCCAGTTTTGACTAACAAAACAAGACAAGTCATTACAACTGGTAATAGACTGGAGCGGACAAATGTAGCCATGGTTCAATTTTTCGGAGATGTATGATTAAGGATAACTCAAATGAGTTGTTGATGACTTGTTCCTGATAAAATAAGCTATATATATGTAGTTTAAAAATAATTAATATTTGCAACTATTTTCTTGTTCAATTTTGGTCTCCCATTTCAATTTTTTTTTTTTACAAATCTATGATTTTGACCATCAAATCTGATGACGGGACAATAAATTGTTTACTCATACCCTCTTGTATAATTTCTATCGATATTTTTTTTAGTAGAATTTCAATTGATTTTATTTTGACTATTATTTTTCTCACCCTACTGTCTTCTCACGCGTCCTGCAAAAATGCCAAAAATATTTTCTGAATTAGATTGTTAGGTTTTTTGGATTTTAAAATCCGGCCAAAGGTGATATGAAATTTTTATGTCTTTCTTTGATGTCAAGGGTCATTGTTGACCGTTATGTAACCCCCGCATAAGTTGCAATGCAATTGAAGGGATCGTATGAACAGTCAACAATGACCATGACACCACAAACACTCCTACAAAACTTAAAAAGTAATAAATGCATAAAAAAAAAACAAGTAAGGAGCATACACTAAACATAAACCTTTTCGTATTCAGATTTGCAACATAACAATAAAAGAGAAGGTGTTTCAAGAGGATTGTTTTGAGTTAGATCATGCTGCCTTGCCAACTAAGATATTTCTATCACCAAGGCATCAAGATCTAGCTCATAGCAAACCTCTTGGTATTCAAAATATAGAGCAACCTCTTTGTATCTATATATTTTTGACAGTATGCAGAAGATCTTCATCACATCGTCAAATAGAGAGCTATCTATTTGCGACAGTGTGAGAAAGATCCTCAGCTTAATGACAAAAATTTGCATGGTTTTCTTTGGTGTGTTTGTTTGTTTGTGTGTTTTGTTGGTATTGAAGCTGAAAACCAGAGAGCACTTATTTATAGAGGTCATTGGATGTTGTGGACCACATAAACTCTTGGTGCAATGTGGATCACACAAAAGAATCCAATGTTGATGCAATCCGGATTATAAAATCTGAACCATACCTCACCTTCATAAAGTGTCAAGTCTTCCTTGGTTTCACCAAGGATCGTATTAATTTGGATTATATAATCTGGAAACCAAAGGTGTATTCCAGATTATATAATCCGAACTGCAACAGAACCTTTTGGACGGTGGTCTGCACCACATAGAATACGTTTTTCAACCATTTTGGACGGTGGTCAGGTTAAAAAACGTGTTTTTACTAGTTTTTTGACCGAATTTAATATTTTTCCCACCTTTTTTTTTACCCCCTCCCCTATAAATATGCTTCATTGCACTCAAAAATTGTCACACCTTCTTCTTTCTCCTCTTCCTTCTACAACGATGTGTTTCCATCGTTGACCTTTTATAGAAAAAGGCCTATTTGAAAATCCATCAAGGGTCATATGATCAGTCAATAGAGAAGGGGTTTGTCTGGGTGTCATGTTGGTCTGTCTGGGTCTGAGATTGACCATCATGGTCTCTTGTTCCCTAGAGGACCATGTGGCCCCGCAACCATTGGTTTCTTCTTCCCCTCCCTCCTCTTTCCTCCCCCCTTTTACCTCTCCACCAGTGGCTAGAGCCACTAGTATAGCTTACCCCGTCCCCTTTAGAAATAGTCTTAGGTTCTTATGTAATAAGATTATAAATAGTTTTAGGTTCTTATGTAATAAGCTTAAAAAGCTTCAACATTTGTAATGTATTATTCATATATTAATAAAATGACTTTTTTTATCTTTATGTTCTTTTTATTTCTGTTTTTTTTATATTTATTTCTCTTTTATTTCACAAATTTGAAAGCCTAAAGAAAAAAATCTGGAAAGAGAGCTTTCCAGATTTTAAAATCCGAAAGCACTATCAATCTTGTACGGAAAACTAAATCCGAACCAGAGGTAATTTAAAAAAAAAAATAGGGCGCTAGTATAACGTAGGGTGGAAAAAGTAATTTGAGTTCACATTTCCCATTTCTCCATGTTCAAGAGTGTCTAGTAGTCAGTAGTCTACCTTTCTCATTTTAGGATGGCATTCGACAACACCATCGTCTCCAATCCACAGACAGAAACATCATAGCTTCAGGTTAGCAATTACGTAAAAAAAAAAGTTGTTTGGGCAGATATGAGTGGGTGGTCCATGGTAAATATTCATTAGGTTGTTGAATATTTTTGAAACAACTGAGGTTGTTCAAGACGCTGAAAATTAAATAATAAAGTTGAAGTCATCTCTTTTGGCATGTTGCAGTTTTTAAACATTCTAGGAATAAGCCATCAATTAATATTCTAAAATATCATCATTATCTCGCCATTCCCGTCCATAAACTATACAAATATAATAAGTTTGTGAAACGGTCAATTTAGTTCATTGATATGTGATAAGCCATCCAAAAAGCGGAGCAGCTTGTTGACGGTTTGTCTTCTATTCATATGCAATTAATTCTTGATATATAAAAATAAAAGTACAGTTCTTAAAGTATATGAAAATTTGTCAATTTCGTCTCTAACATCTTAAAGTACTGTTCTTAATGGTTTATTTTTAGTTTGTTACACAATCAGACCTGTTGTTGCTCTTTCTTGTGTAATATTTTGCCTTTTCATCTTAGAGTTGACTTCAATTCTTGTTATCCACTCTAATTGAAATAATGGATTCTTCTTCGTCCTCTGATGTTCAATGGATACATGACGTGTTCATCAATTTTAGAGGAGAAGACACTCGCAAAACTTTCGTTTCTCATCTCCATGCTGCCCTTGCAAATGCCGGAATCAACTCTTACGTTGACCGTCAGCTTCCTAAGGGAACCAAGCTGGGACGAGAACCATGGCGGGCAATAGAAGGGTCTGGTATATCTATTGTTGTTTTTTCCAAAAGATATACCGAATCCAGTTGGTGTCTTAACGAGCTGAAAAAGATCATGAATAGCACAAATATCATGGACAGGCGGTTGTCCCTGTATTTTATGATGTTGATCCTTCCGTTGTGCGCCACCAGAAGGGGCAGTTTGGAGATATTTTGGCTGCTACTGCACAAAAATTATGCTTTGACTTTGCAGAGGAAAGGATGAAATATATGCTCTCCGCACTCACCCAAGCTGCTGCTAATTTGTCTGGTTGGGATGTCAATGATTACAGGTAAATCTAAATCAACACTTTATTATAGTTTATTGGTTTTTTATCTTTTCACATATATGAATATTTTTCACAATTTATGCTCACTGTGTTTTATAATTATTATTACCATCAAAGGGGTGAAGGTGAACTAGTGCAGAAAATTGTTGAGACCGTTTTGTCAAAATTAGACAACGCAATCTTGCCCATTAGCAACTTTCCTGTTGGATTGGAATCCCGTGTGCAAGAAGTGATTGAATTTATTTCAACTCAACCTAGCAAAGTTTGTATGATAGGAATATGGGGAATGGGCGGATCAGGCAAAACAACCACAGGCAAAGCCATCTACAATCAAATTCATCGCAAATTTGTGAACAGAAGTTTCATTGAAAATGTTAGAGAAATTTGTGAAAAGGAAAATAGAGGGATTGTACATTTACAACAGCAGCTTCTTTCTGATATCTTGAATTAAAAGGAGGTGATACATAGCATTGCATCAGAAACAGCTTGATAGAGAGAAGACTTCAGGGGAAAAAGGCACTTGTTGTGCTTGACGATGTCTCCACAATTAAACAGATAGAAGCACTATTTCGAGATCTTACATTTTTTGGCTCAGAAAGTGTTTTCATTGTTACAACCAGGGATGCACGCATACTTGACGTACTTGAAGTTGGCCATGTCTGTACAATGACAAAAAAGAACAAAAATTAGTCCCTTGAACTTTTCAGTTGGCATGCTTTTAAACAACCAACTCCAATAGAAGACTTCAGCAAAATCTCAAGGAGGTAGTTGCTTATTGCAGAGGATTACCGCTGGCTCTTGAAGTCCTTGGTTCTTACTTATATAAGAGGAAAAAACAAGAATGGGAAAGTGTGCTCTCAAAATTAAAAAGAATTCCCAATGATCAAGTGCAAGAGAAATTGAGAATAAGCTATGATGGTTTAATGGATGATATGGAAAAGGATATATTTCTTGATATATGTTGTTTCTTCATCAGCAAAGACAGAGCGGATGTTACAGAGATACTAAATGGCCGTGGACTTCATGCTGATATTGGAATAACCGTCCTCATAGTGCGGAGCCTTGTAAAAATGGGAAAGAATAACAAACTTGGAATGCATGATTTAATAAGAGACATGGGAAGAGAAATTGTTCGTGAAAGTTCAACAAAAGAGCCTGGAAAGCGTAGTCGGCTATGGTTTCACCAGGATGCACATGATATTTTGACCAATCTCCATTCATAATCTTATCAAGATCATATGCATCTTTGTTTGTTTCTGAACTGTTTTGCTCTTCTAAACTACTGCCCTAACATTGTAGTAATCATAATTGGAGTGTGTTTATTCGCCTTGTAATTCCTTACAAGTTAGCTTAGGCTGCACTGTTGTAGCTTGATAAATCACTTTGCATCTAGAAAACAAAAAAAAGGGTTTACCTTTTTGTATTATTTTTTCTTCCCATGTAGGGAACAGAAACTGTAGAGGGATTGTCTTTGAAGTTTGAAAGAACCAGCAGAGTTTGCTTCAGTGCTAATTCTTTCAAGGAAATGAAGAATCTGAGACTTCTACGACTTGATTATGTTGACCTCACAGGTGATTATGGGTATCTTTCTAAAGAACTGAGATGGGTCCATTGGGAAGAAAGTACCTTCAATTAGATACCTGATGACCTTTATCTTGGAAATCTAGTTGCTATTGACTTAAAACACAGCAATATGAAACATGTTTGGAATGAAACCAAGGTAGAATGTTAACATTTTATTTTGAAATTGAAAAGAGTAAAAGTTGACGATAGTAGTAAGTAATTATAGCCACAATTTCACTATCCAATTTTTTTTCTAATTTTTATTGAAACACTTATCTTCTTGCAGTTGCTATGGAATCTAAAACTTCTCAATCTGAGTTTTTCCAAGTATTTGAAAAGCACTCCAGACTTTTCAAAATCACCGAATCTAGAAAAGCTCATCATGAGGGATTGTCCAAAATTGTCTGAGGTACACCAGTCTATTGGAGATCTCAGTCGTCTTCTTATGATAAATTTGAAGGACTGTACAAGTCTTAAAAATCTCCCAAAGAAGATATATCAATTGAAATCTTTGAAAACTCTCATACTTTCTGATTGCTCGAAGATTGATAAGTTGGAAGAAGACATAGAGCAGATGGATTCCTTGACAACGCTAATCGCAAAAGATACAGGTGTGAAAGAGGTGCCCTTTTCAATAGTAAGATCGAAAAGCATCGGATATATATCCCTATGTGGATATGAAGGTTTATCGCGCGATGTTTTTCCCTCTATCATTTGGTCTTGGATGTCACCTACCACAAATTCTCTACCCCGTATTTCCCCATTTGGAAACATGACTTTATCTCTAGCTTCTATATATGTACAAAATAATAATTTGGGCTTTCTATCACCAATGGTTAGGAGCCTTTCACAACTCAGAACTGTTTGGGTACAATGCCGCTCAAAGATTCAACTAACTCAAGAATTACGAAGAATTCTCGATGATCAATGTGATGTAAATTTTACTGAATTGGAGTCATCACATGCATTACAAGTCTCAAATCTTTCCTCGAGATTGCTTTTGATTAGAATGGGAAGTTGCCACGTAGTCATCAAAACTCTTGGGAAGAGCATATCACAGGTTCCTTCTCTATCCTCTTGGATATTTTATCCTTTTCTATGTTATACTCCCTCCGATCCTTTTTACAAGAGACAAATGCAAAAAATCACACAGACCAAGGAAATCAAACTTTTGTATTAATGATCCTATACATTTACCTTTTTCCCAAAACTACCCATTCGTATAATGGTCTAAAGAACTAATGCTACAATTAATACTACACCAATAACCGATAACAGTGAGTCTCCCTAACCAATTATCATGCACGGGCAATACATCTATCTAAGACAATTGCATTGGAAGTGGGCATTTGTTGTAATCATAATTCTTATTTAATAAGGGTATAAGTGGAATTGGATATTTAATAGAGTTGAAATTTGAAGATGTTTCTTATAAAAAGGACCAAAAAAATGGTTGAGATTGTCTCTTGTAAAAAGGACTGGAGGGAGTAATATGTTAAATCTAAATTGCCACGTGTACATATCGATATTTGACTTATCAATAATTTATCTTGCCATCATTTTAGTTTCAGTGTCACATTATGAAAGACTTTCTTTTAGTATCATAGTATGTAGCTACTATTTCTCAAGAACTAGGTTTGCTAGATTATTCTTTACTACTAGTGGATATCGAATATTGAAACTGTCAATGTATGTTGTTCCTTTACTCTCAATTTTAGTAGGAATTCAGAACCTTAATCTGAATGTCATTATACCATCACTATTTTATATTTAAGAAGAATTTATTTGCTGGCTAGAATCGACCATGTGAAAATAGAAAACAAGTTACTGCACATAACTGGAACGGTACAATTCCAAATGTTTTAATGAGAGAGTAGTTGAAAGAAGAAGAAAAAACGATGGGATTCTCGATGTTGCTGATAAATGTGCGAGTAGGGCCAATTAATAAAATAAAGCTTATAGAGCAATAAGATCTTAGAACTGTAGGATAGGAGGGATTGTTAACGAAGATAAATCTATTACATTTGTTATTTTGAATGCTATCAGTTTAAGAACAGGAAGTGATGAAGTATATGTGAAATCTAGGTATACTGAGAGGTAAAAGAATCAAATATACAGGCTTATGAGAAAACAATACTTCAAAAGGAAAATGATTCTGTCAATCAGTATATGATTTAAACTGCGAACAGCAAGGAAAACCTTAGAGTTTATCACCTATCACATAGAACCAGACAAACCAATAGCAAACAATAAACGGAGTATGTCAAATTAATTAAAATAAAATAAAAAGCAAAAGTTGACACAGTTGTGGAGATCCAAACATCACTACAAATCAATTCCAAAATTTGTCTCCTGTAGAAAAAAATGGAGCTGCAGTGTCGTTAGAAAATATTTGCAGATGAGGTACTGAGAACCCAATTAGTTTGAGAATGCAATAGATGGATGATGGTTGAGTTTGGATAACTAAGCCAAACAGACCAAATGTATGGAGATGCACACGCAGAAAATGAAGCATATCGCTGGCGTGGTAGAATCAGTAGGAAAGTAAGGACACAACAAAACAAAAAACAAAGGGAAAATTACACTAACCTCCCCTGAGATTAATGTAAATACAATAGACACCCCTTCTATTTTTTCATATCAACAATCTCCCCTACCGTTAGAATAGTCAAACTTCCAATACGTTCATTTGTTTTGTATAAACTGCAGGGAATCTTAATCCCTTCTCATTATGCTAGATAAGCTGCGTCGAATACGGTGTTAGGTAGAGAGGGATCATGAATGATTTATGGAACAGATAAGGGAGGTTTGTACTGAGTGAGAAAATAGAGAGGGTGTTGATCACATTTACCTATCCCTCAAAGGAGGTTAGTGTAATTTTCCCCCAAAAAAAAAGCTCTACTGCTCTAATAAACAATACCTAAAATTTTTGTGTCTTAGATTACAAAGCCCTTGTATAAAATTGAATGATATAATTCTTATTGATGCCTCAAAGTGGGGATTATAATGAGCATTTTAAATGTGAGTGAACCGAAATGAGAAAATGGTCATTAGCCGGCCCATTACAAGTTGAAAGACGTGAATGGCATATCAGTTCTGCAACTTTTTCTCGTGGTAAATATTTCCCAGCTATTATTGAAGCAGAAATCTTTTCTAGCATTGCTGAACCATTAGCTGTTTTGTTTCAACTACCTTCCTAGTTTATATTATTTTTTCTCCATGCAGCACACTGTCATTTTCTGTAACATATTCACCTTTTGGAATTTTAACTGACGCTCTCAAAAGTTTCGTTTGAATCATATATCTACATAATTAACGAAGCATATGCTTATGATACAGGGATTAATGAGCAATGATTCTAGTGATATTTTCATTCCAAGTGGCAATCATCCTTCTTGGTTAGCCTATACAGGTGAAGGACCTTCAGCACAATTTCAAGTTCCTGAGGATGTTGATTGTCATATGAAGGGAATAATCTTATGTGTTGTGTATTCATCAACATCTGAAATTATGGGAGCTGAATGTCTAACTGGTGTCTTCATTGTTAATTACACAAAGTGCAATATCCAGATATACAAGCGAGACACGATAATGTTCTTTAATGATGAAGATTGGAAGAATGTAACATCAAATCTAGGTCCTGGTGACGATGTGGAGATTTTTGTAGCTTTTGGCCATGGATTGATTGTTAAGGAGACAGTTGTTTATCTAATATATATATGGCCACTCAATTACAATGGAAATTAAACATTCAATTACTATGGAAGTTGAGTTATCAACTAACATGGAAGTGGAGCCATTATCCAAAGTGAACGTACAGTTATCACCTGAAGTGAAAGTGGAGGCATCAACGAACGGTAAAACTGACCCGTCGGATGAAGTGAAGATGTGGTCATCACCTTTCATGGAAATGGAGCCACCACCAAAGTCCAATAGAAGTATCTTTACAAGATTTGCAAAAAAAAAATGGGTGCATGTTTATGCTTGAACCAGCATAGAGATAAAGGTTTGAACAATTTTTGATTCCGTTTCACGCTTCTCAATATTTTTATGGAGGGAAGAGGGATAACCCTATGTTTTACATGCATACAAAGGAGAATTCATGTGCTTGCTATTTGATTCAATTAACGAGATCATAAAACCATGTTGAAATATCGACTAGAGCACGTTAATTTTGTTTCCTTTTTGTTTCTTTTGCATGTCATTGGTGGCATTCATCCTTTAGTCTTAGCAACAGAAAGAATGAAGAAAGGTAACAGAGAATTCTATCCACTCACAAGCCAAACCAGAATTTTAGTCAAATCCATATTTCAACGTGTAATAGATATTTCAAACACTATTTCAACATTTGCAATCCTAACAAATGGGTTATTTAATATCAAGTTGTACAAGTTCATAACTTTTGAAGGATATTTAGTTAAAGTTAAATACAGTGGGATCTACTGATTCTACTGGAGAAATGTTCAATAAAATAGAAACACAATCATCCCAAACTTTCTTACTTCTTTGCCAAAATGAAAATTTGTTGTGCTTGTAATCTTCCAGTGACAAAATATATCTTGTCAAGTCTTCATGGCAGCGTTCTCCCACTTCATTAACAAGGTTATAACAACATTCAGTTCCAGTTGTTTGATTACCAGAAAACACAGTATAGAAAATCTCATCACCGCATAATGGATATAACTTTGACGCACAGATGTTTAAATACTTTTCATACGATGACAATGGTCTCGGTGCATAATTAATCGTAGAAGGAGAACCATTTGATTCTTCAACATTTGTTGAAATCCCAGTTTTGAATAACAAAACTAGACAAGTCATTACTATTGGTAATAGACTAGAGCTGACAAATGTAGCCATGGTTCAATTCTTAGGAGATGTATGGTTAAGGATAACTCAAATAAGTTGTTGGTGGCTTGTTAGTATAAAATAAGTTATATATATAGTTTAAAAATAACTAATATTTGCATTAATTGGTTTTTGATAACTCTAATAATACCAAAAATAATCGTAAGGATATTTGCAAGTTTTTTAAAAACCTCCCCCATACAATTCTCATGTTAGTATGTTAAACTTTTGGTTCATTAAAGATATTTCATGGTAGGAAAGAAGAAGTTATCAGTTTAATATAAATTATAGGCTGAAACAATTTGATAAAGAAATTCAAATTATACTTCAAATTTTAACTGCAGATAAACTTTTTCATAAAAGAAAATGCAGTTCTATCTTTTTGCAATGTGCATCGAGTGAAAAGACCTGGAAGTTATATATGTTCAGTTTTGTTCAAAAGATCATAAAATGGTCCATACCAAGGACTCATCAATTCTCATTACTCTCAACAAAAGCATATCAGAAGTTCTTTCCCTCTATCTCAGTCTCTTGTTGTTCATTAAGGCTTTGTTTGCGAATTGGGTTGTGGAGCAAAGGAGATGACTTTTTTTTCTTTTTTAAATTAAAAACACTATAAAATGACTTTAAAAATGAAATAAATCTGGTTTGAGTATTATATGATCAATCATTGTGTTCTTACGACAAAAAAATAATATCAAATATGTAAATATAAACTTAGCCTTCAAAAAAATTCCCCTTCAAAACTCTCCAAAATCCAAATCACAAACAAAGCCTTAAAAAACATGAAATAACTTTGGTAGAAGCATCTACAGAAAACTTCACTTATTGCCTTCTTTTAGAGCCTTTTCTATCTACAATCACATATATACATCGAAAAATGATATTTCAATATTGAACAACTCATAAGTTATTAATTTTACTGTGTTCCTGCAAGCTTGCTCCATGTTTGTTATACTCGCATTGATCATGAAATATAAGTTGAATGATATAGCTGACATAAACAGAAAAGTGTCCGGTACAATAAAATAACTAATGACTGAATTTGTTAGAATTAGTTATCATGTGTGTATTTTGAAAGCAGTACACTGTTATGATCTTAAATTGCACATTTTGAATTCAGAATGACAGTATAATGGAAGAAGCCTATTGATATTGTAAATTTGACAAAAATGGCCAAGTTTTTTGGTCATGGAATAGAGTTTGGCTACTAATGAATCATATTTTTTTCCAATAATAATGAATCATGTAATATTAATATGCTGTGCGACTATTTTATGTGACTCAACTCACTTAGCTATTCTAGTTTATAAAATGTGAATAGCCAGCCTTAAAGGACACTTAATATGAGACATAATATAAGCCTGAATTTTTTAGTCAAAGCCTAAATATGTATTCCCCTATTCGTTGATGATGTTCACAAAGTTACCCAGATTATTTTTATCGACATGGTTGCATGGATTTTATGATACAACAAAAGCTGTAGAAATATCTACACTAAGTATTCCTGAAAATTATTTCAAGAATTTCAACGCAATAAATACTCGATGTTGAATCATACACTTCAAATTACAACATTGACTATTCATTGCATTGAAATAACTGAAATCATTTTCATCCATGCTAGGCATTGGAATGCATAAAGCTCTTTCGTTTTTGAGAAATGCCTTTATTTTTTTTACTTATTTCAACATGACCTCTACAAAAACGATTGAATAATACCATAGTTATATCTGAGCATCCTTGCTTCTTGCGAAATTGCTATAATGAAAAACGACATGAACTTGAAATGAAATGCCAGACAAAGTATAGTTCATACGAAATGTTTTGTAGTTTGAAGAAGGATCAAAAAACACAAACCATTTTCATTTTAGGAAAATTTTCACATGTAAATAATAATGTGTGCTCTTATGTGTCTGCATCTAATATCCTAGAAGCTAGGGTTCGGTATTTGCATGAAGTGTATCTCTTTAGTTTCTAGACAATTATCACACATTTGTAGGAAATAGGAACCGGTGTGTGTACTGTGTTCTCTAATCATGTCCACAAGCAAAAGTATAATAGCCCCCCTTTTGTTGCAGATAGGAGAATACAAGCAAGACAATAATCAGTGTTCTTTTATCATAAGTTCATAACCTACCACACACAGTCTAATGCACCACATACCATCTCTATCAAATCCTCTTCGATAAAAGTCACAGTAAGGTAGCTATATTACCAACATGAGTTCTGTTATAACTACAAAACACATTGTTTGCTGTCAAGTGGTATGTTATACAGTACCACTTACAGTATATCACAGAACTAACCATGATTTACAAGAACTGGAAGAAACACTTATTCAAATTTCTTAATCAGTGATAAATCATTTAACATCTTCTCAATTGCATCATCATCCTGAGCCCGTCCTCTTGTCTGCATGTTAAAAAATTACACATAACAGAAAAGATGTATTAGTTGTTACACAAATTTAGTGTGTGAACTGTAACTTGCTCAGCAGCTTCACACAACTCAACAGGGGCCTATGTTATCTCATCAGTAAAAGCATAAAACTTAATGTTAGACCACAACCAGCATGTGAGACAGGAAATCAATAAGCATAGCACTTGACCATGTTTAACAGTACTATAATTTTAAAACCACGATCCACAAGGGTGCAAGAATACTTCAAATGTCAATCACCCTATCAATTATTATAAGGTTACAACCACATAGAGGTAAGTTTAGTTTACAATTGGACAACACACATACACCCAGAAAATGAAGTTTTTTCATTAATTCTATCTGTCAGAAAAAACATTTTGAACCATGATGAATCTGGAATATATTCTGGTGAGGGCAAATGGTAAAAGAACAATGTAACAGAAGGCTGGAGAATACATGAAAACATATTAATAAAAAAGTGAGATGCCATTAAGGAGAAGAAAAATAAATAGTAACCCAATAAAATCCTTAGCCACCAGCTTTTACTTATGAGTTCTCCAATTTTGGGAATTTTTGTAAATTTAATTGCCACAATAACTAGTAGATATTTCTGATTTTGTTCATTGCCAAAACAGAATTTTACACCAAAAATAAATTATTCCCTGCTAGATAGTATTGACCGCATCAATCAAACAATGCTACGTCCTATCAACTCAATAAAATTTTAATAGAAATTTATTCAAAGAGATAAAGTTATAGAGCATCATATTTGATTCAATTAATGCCTTCATTTCCCTCCCCTTCTTCATTTAATAAGCATGAAAGGGAGAATGAAAATCATTTAAAATTGACCTAACATTACCACTCCTTCCCAAAAAACAAATCCTTCTCTTCCCCGCCCAACATGAAAAGTTTACAGATAGAAGGAGAAGCAATGCTACGTCCTATCAACTCAATAAAATTTTAATAGAAATTTATTCAAAGAGATAAAGTTATAGAGCATCATATTTGATTCAATTAATGCCTTCATTTCCCTCCCCTTCTTCATTTAATAAGCATGAAAGGGAGAATGAAAATCATTTAAAATTGACCTAACATCACCACTCCTTCCCAAAAAACAAATCCTTCTCTTCCCCGCCCAACATGAAAAGTTTACAGATAGAAGGAGAAGCAACTTATTTCTACCTTGATAGATGGAACCATAGCAATAGCTTCCTCTACAGTTTCCGGGCAAAGATTGCCTAGGACACACAGCTGCAATAAATTCATTGAAACAGTTAATTGTATTGTGTGAAATTATAACTCCTTTTCTTTAACCAGATAATAAAATGTGAAAACTTGCTTCCTAAACCGAAATTGTGAAGGGAATAGTCATATTACCTCAAATTCAGCTAACTGATATCTAGCAAGAATTCTTAAGCCAGTTAAGATCACAATCTGATACAGGGCTTTACAAATTCAAATTTCTTATTAAATGATAGAAAGAGATATACCGTAGGGGTCCGTTTGGTTCAACGAAGGGGAGAGTTTTTAATTAAAAGCATGTTTGGTTCAAGATGAGGGGAGGAATTTTAAATGGTTTAGAAGTGTTTTTGTCACCTCACATCCAAATCCCCCCAATTTGAGGGGAAGCAAAAAGTAGTCTAGGAGGGGTTTTGATTCCCTCCCATCCCCTTCTTAAAAATTGAACCAAACATAAATGATTTAAAATATCCCCTCCCCTTCAGCCATTCTCAACCAAACGGACCCTAAAAGGAAACACAGGATTCAGAAAGACAAGAGAAAAGTCAATCAAGAAATAAAAGAAAACGAGATTATTTATTATCATGAAAAAAATGAGATGGACCCCAACACAATTTTCATTTAAGTAAATATATGAATCATGAGAAATAGAAAATGGGTTCATCAGCTCAGTTTTGGAGGATACTCTCGAACTTGTCTAACAGCATCAGGATTTTTGTAGCGGCTAAAACGCTTCACATACTGCAATGACTTTTCAAATACCCTGAAAAAAATAGAAGGAAAAACACATTACTCTAAAAGGTGTTAACTACAACATTACTCCGCTTCTATATCAACAACATTGTCAAATTCATCATTGAAAATATGTCAATTGGGTTTGGCAAGTTCAAGGACATGTTATTTAATTTAGGTACTATTACAGCGACAGACATCAAAGCATAACTCTCTTCTTCCAGCAATAGTATCAAAATAAAAGATCTTGGAGTCATTAAGCATAACAAATGCATGTCATATTCCCGGAATAAAAAGTAATTTCGCTAGGGGCGTAAAAATGCTATGCATGAACTTTATGTCTGAATAACACGTGAACTTTGATACAGGATTTGAACTCACTGAGAAACTTGATTCATGGCATCATCAGACGACTGCTGAAGCTGCTCATATTTGTGCTCCAGAATTAATGAAACTTCACAGTTCATCAAGCACTTTGCTTTCAAAAACTCTGGGAGAAAAAAAAAACTACTTCTTTAGCGCAAAAAGAACAAGTCGCAATAATTATACCAAACTAAAAACATGTTCAATCAATCGAACATGACAAAACATAACATCGTTGTCAATCAAAGAACCAATCAGACTTTGAATGGTGTAATAGAATAGCTATCTGATAGGAGCATGGTGATAGGCCACAACTTATCAAAGCAACACCCATGATTTATTAACCTCATATACTAACTAATCACTTTAAAATATAGGAAGTATTGTATATCACTTTAGAATATAGGAGGTTTAGGTAGTATTCAAAACTGGGACAAACTAGTATAAGTATAGCAAACAAAAAGAATAAGGGTCTGTCTAGATTGGCTTATTTGAGCTTATCTACTAGCATAAGCACTAGTGGGACTGTTTGGAAGATCTTATGAGAAACAACTTATTTTCATAAGCTTGCCAAGATAGCCTATGTAAACAGCTTGTAGCTTATACAAAAACAATTTAACTTTATTTTATCTTTTGTTATAAAAACAGTTTATATGTAAGCGTTTTTCATGATAAGCACATATGCTAAAAACTTAAAAATAAGTTGTTCATCCTAAAGGGGCCTATATATCACACTTCAGAGTATAGTATTCAACTGTGAACAAACAAAAACAAACTAGTATAAGTATAACAAAATTCATAGTTTAGTATGAACAAGAACAACATAATAGAATACTCTATATTTACATATTAAGTTAATTCAAATATGAATTCATATATAAAACATATAAATCATAAACCATTAAGTTGTTAAATGTTGAGATATATAAACAGCATAACTCAAACATCGATACCATATAAAGTTGAAGCACTCAATATCCAATTTGATTTTTTTATGTATGAAGAATTAGGATGGGAAGGTAAAAATTCGAATTAGGGATTTCAAAATTTACTGATGATGCATTATCTTCGAAATTCAAGCAAAACAGTAAATCGATAATTGAGTGAAGAATTAGTGGAGAAAAAAGAGAATGAGTAATTACCGTCTCCGATTTTGAGTTCAGCGGCGTTTTCTTCCTCTTCACCAGACATGATTGACTCCTTCTTTTGCTGAATTCGGTAATTTTGAAGATTTGAAAGTAATTAGCACAAATCAAATCATGTGATTGGGAAGAAGAACAGGAAAGAGTGTAACGAACTAACCAGAATCAAAACGGTGAGAGAAGTTGAGGGTTTTTGTGTCGTTCAGCTGGGAAGAAAGGAACACTCGTTTTTTTTTTTTTTTTTGAGAACGTTAAACGCGGCGTTTATAAATAAAAAAATATTGTTTATTGTAAATTCTTTCATGACCTAAAGTTTTGAGTGATATCCTATCTTATCTTTAGGTCAAAATTCATTCATAATTAAATACAAGATCTTTGAGTATAAACAATTACTAACAACCAATTAAGAAACAAATTATTTGTCCAAAAAAAAAACAATAGACACAAATTATTATCAGTATAATTTACAAAATGATATTAAATATGATGTCAGAATATACGTGTTAGAATCTCTGTTTATTATTATTATTATTATTATTATTATTATTATTATTATTATTATTATTATTATTATTATTATTATTATTATTATTATTATTATTATTTATATGAATACTTTAAAATAATTGAAATTATCATATATCATATAATTACATTTATATTTTTTAATCCTTGATAATATGCTTAAATTCATTATATGTCACTTAACATTTGAAAAATTGTGATTTTGATCCTCCAACAAAAATAAAGTTTTGAACCTCTATTTTAAGACATGTCATGTGTGGTGTCTTCTCAACTGTTTTACAATGTTTTGTAGAGTTATGGGCCAAAATTGCTATTTTTTTGGGAGGCTAAAATCACAACTTTAAAGTTAAAGAGACAAAATTGCATTTAATCTTGAAAAAAGTTAGGGAAGCTCGACTTTTTTTTAAAAAAAATAAATAAATAAAGCCCGACTCAAATATGCATCTTACAACCAAAAGTCATAGATCTTCTAAGAATGAAGAATATTAAATGCATAATGCATTTTAACTCTAGTGAGCCTACTTTTCTTTCTCCTTTACGGTAGGTTTGATTCCTTTGAATCAGAGTATCTCTGTGTGGCCGATTTAATTTGATATTGTTAATTTACGTATGCTAGATTGTCTAATATAAACTTTATATAATCTGAAAGAAGGTTCTACTATTTATTCTAATTTTAATAATATTTTTGTTCTCCCTTTTTATGATTATAGAACTTACCTTTTTCCATAATTCAAAAAAATTAATTAAAAAAAAAACTTACCTTTTCCCAAAAATAGTAATAGTAACTTTTTACACTTAGACTATATTTTTTAAACGTTGATACTAGACAACCATAATAAAGAAGACAAAAAATAGACACACCCTTCAACATTTGTCGAAAAAATTATTACATAAAAAAGATAAATTAATTATTTCTCATAAAAAGCAGATATATAAAAACAATATATTCCACAATTTGTTTATTTAGTTAGTTTGATAGAAAAAATTTAGGATATTCGACAATTTATTTTGACTGAATATTGAGAAATATAATTTAATACATAGTCATAGCGTGATTTATGACAGAAATTGCGAGGCGTACAACTCAATACTGATATCATATTTTCCAAAAACTCGTTGTTACCTTTCTTCCTCGGTACTCTCCATTTCTTCTTCTTCTTCTTCTTTTCCAAATTTCTACAATTCACATTATAAACATTCACATAATAATCTACACCTATAGATATAAACATTAGATTAGATATAGCGAAGAAAAACGGAAATGAGGCCAAACGCTTCGGCGATGAGACAAGCCGAGCTTTTGCGAAACGACGGTAACAATTACTTCAAGAAAAACCGTTTTAATGCCGCCATCGATGCTTACACTGAGGTTTCATTCAAATTTTCCATTTTTACTAACCCTTTTCTTTTTAATCGCAAATATTATAACTTTGTTTCGTTTTTGACATGGGTTTTTTGTTTTGTAGGCAATTACGCTTTGTCCTAATGTTCCCGTTTATTTTACCAATCGTGCTTTGTGTCATCTCAAGCGAAAGTATGTATTCTTTTTTATTTTTTTTTTATCAATTTTGTCAATTTTTTGGTTTTTTTTTGTTTGTTTAGGGTTTGAAATTTGGGTTGTGGGTTTTTAGGGTTTTGATTTTTGTATGCAATTGAAATTGTGGTTGGAATATTGAGATTTTGGAGGTTTTATTGATTACAATTGTGTCTACAATGTGTTTGGTTTATTTATAGTGAATGGGAGAGGGTTGAGGAAGATTCTAGAAGAGCAATTCAGCTGGACAGCAATTCGGTTAAGGTTATAATGATTGATCTGTTTATTATTTTGTAATTTCTCCTTTTGTCTTACCGTGGTTGATTTAATGGCTTCATTCATTGGTTATGAATGTTGATTTTGGTTTTGAATGAGTTTGTTTGCACATTTAGTTGTATGAGCAATGCTATATATCACGAACCCTTTATTCGTGAAAGTGCACGATGCACGTTTTGGGTTTAAAATAATCTTCGCGACTATACATCTGGATTAGGCGGAAAACAGATTGGGTATTGGTGCTAAATAGCCTATCATAAAATTTAGTAGGTTCCTGGGCTGCGTTAATGGGGGGTTTTCTAAATTTTAGCTTGTTTTATGATTTTGATGAGCTATGTAAGAAGCATATGTTTGCTATAAACCTCTAGGATGGTGTACACGTGTCCAATCAATCTTGGTGGAAACCTCGACTTAACATTATTCTCTTTCTTATCTTTGTATATTATATTATTGACTCAATGATGCTAAGTTGTGTGTCTAAACCAAACACAACTTTGGGGAATCTAATACATTAACTACCAAGATATGTATGTCTTGTTTTGAGTTAGTTTTGGAAGGAGTTTCAATATCAAATTATCAACTTTAACACATTGATATATCAATTATTTGTTGAAGTGACATCCAGAGATTGGTGAAACCACTGGCTGTGTGAATATTTTTCTCATTACATCTTATATTTACTACAAGTTAATTCTGTAAAATGGTTGCATCTTTGTGCTTTGTTTTGATTATCTTGTTTCCAGCTGAATCTTCTTTTTCACATATTTCAGGCACACTATATGTTGGGTCTTGCATTGCTACAGAAACAAGAACATACTAAAGGAATCCGAGAATTGCAAAAGGTTTGCTGTCATCAAACACCCTTTTTGTTATATCTGTTGCAATAAATATTTGGTGCTTTATGTCTTAACTTGTTTTAAGTGTTAGCCGATTAAAAAAAAAACTATTTCCCTTTTCTGTTTATGACCTTCTGCATTTAACAACTTTGTGCAATTGTTAAATGTTTCACGACAACTAGAAAGAAAATATTGAAATATAACATAATCATGTCCCCACCTTTTATACTTCCTCCCCTGGGATTGGATGCTGTTTATTATTCTGCAATTTGCAATTTTTTTCTTTGGTGTCATTTTGAATGAATCTTAGTTTGGTTAGGGCATCTTAACTATGAGATAGCTGAAGATATTTTTTGTATCTGTTAGTATAGTATATACTAGTATATAACTGCCTTCATTTAGCTCAAAGCGGCCCATCTAGAACACTCATACATGATATATTAAAACTGTCATTGGGTTTGAGGGGGATAAGTGACAAGTTAAAACATCATCATTAATCAAAGGGTAGGGAATGAGGATGGATGAACAATCATATTGTTGAGTGTTGAGATTCTAAAATTCTATGAATTATGTTGTGAAGAATATATATGTACATTGTAAGTCATGACTCAAACTGAATTACTATTTATAAGTAGAAACATTAGGCGAAAAAGAAAAACAAATGACTAATTTACCTGCTGCATCATTTGCTACTTGTTGTGAATTAATTCTACAATATTAGCAAAATTATAGGATATTGATACGTAATGAGGAAAAGATAGAAAGGGACATCCCAGTAATATCGGATTGATATGGTGTGGTGAATGGAGATGTTATACATAATACCAACTGAGGAGGTCCTATTTTGTCATTCTAAATAGGTAAAGTACCAGTGTATTATTACCAGTACAAGCCCTAGCCCAATAATTCATATACTGGCCAGTTAGTTGCCCCTATATTCTTCCACACGAAAGGGAATTTCAAACCAATTTTAGACCAAAAGCTTTACCTTAGGAGTTAGGGTGTGTGGATGCTTTTCCATCTCTTCATCCCTCTAATTCATTCTTGTTAGGTTGATATTTGATGAACAAAAGCTAAGGATGCATCCATGTGTATCACATGAGGGATGGTTTGGCACTCGTTTTTAGTTACCTAATATTGCTTGCTTGGGTTCTGTTCACTCTGCATTTGCTTTCATTTTCATTTCTCAATTTTATGTTTTTTCACTTCATTTAAAAAATATAATGTGAAGTAAGAAACAGTTTGTTTCAGAATGCTGGCTTGCTATTTAGCTGTCAATGGGACATGGTTCTTCCATTATTTAGATTTTAATGTTGTGTTTGAATGAATACAACATTCCTGCTGATTTTCTGTGTGGTGCATTTTTATGAGATATTAACAGTGGCTTGCCCTCATTTTTCAAAGGAATAATGATTCTTTTGTTTTTGGCCATGATTAAGGCTTTGGATCTTGGGAGAGGTGCCAATCCAAAGGGCTATATGGTAGAAGAAATATGGCAAGAGTTTGCAAAGGCAAAATACAAGGAGTGGGAACGTTCCTCGTCCCAACGATCATGGGAATTGCAGAACTTGAAGTATGTTTTTTCTGATTGTCAGATCTATTATCTGAGCATCTTTTATTGATGATCAATTGTCTCCATTGTATTTATTAGTAACATAATTTTTTTCTAGTCACATCTCAACTATTTTTATGTTGATTTAGTGAATATTGTGTTATCATGTAAAGTATTATTATCGCAATATGTATGTGTCTCAGAGAAGCTTGTAAGTCTGCTCTAAAGGAAAAACATTTTCTTGGCTCTGAAATGGAAGGATTTGTAGATGATGCTACTACTTCCCATTTGAAACAGTTGGAGGCTGTAGAAAGAGTCTTCAATAAAGCTGCAGATGATGACTTACCAACTGAGGTCTGTACATGTCTTGATTTTATAGATTATAGATTCGAGAAATAAGTAATGTTATTAATCACCCGAATTGGTTTGTTGAATTTACAGGTCCCTGATCATCTATGCTGTAGAATTACTCTTGATATTTTTCATGATCCTGTCATTACTCCTAGTGGACATACATATGAGAGAGCAGTGATTCTTGACCATCTTCAGAAGGTAATGTGATTTGCATGTTTCATATTCTGGATCACATTTTTTTTGATATCCATTGAGGCTGAGTGCACTCATTTAACTACTCCTTTTATAGGTGGGTGAATTTGATCCAATCACTAGGGAACCACTTGATCCATCACAACTAGTATCAAACTTGGCCATTAGGGAAGCAGTCCATGAATATTTGGACAAACACGGCTGGGCTTACAAGATAGATTAACAGAATATTCAGCTGGAAATTAGCAGTTTGTGACAGGTTTTGTTTGTTCACATAATGCAGCAGAGTTATGCAAGTGTGGTCAATTCATCTGCTAATTGTGTTTGTCCTTAATGTTGTGACTTTAAACATATGAAGTGTACATATGGTTTTGACTGATATTGTGTAAATAGTCTACTCAAATTTGTGTATACATTTAAGTGCCAGGTGAAACTTAACATTTCATATGCTTAGAAATGACTATCAAACTAGTTTATTTGACCAATTTGCTTGTGTTTCCTCTTGTGGTTCCTTCCTAGAATAATTGTGGAAGAGAGGGATGAAGATCCTACCTCTATCTCTCTCATCTTATATCCTTTATCTCATTTTTATTTTTTTTTGTTGCAAATTACGATGATATTTCTACCATACAAGTAGATGATACAAGTAAATAGCTTAATCGGCAGGGTCAACTCAATGCCAAAACCACCAAGGCAAGAGCTTTATGCCTAAGTGTCTATTTGGTTCTGCATTTAAAAAAATTAGTTTTGAATGAATTGATTCTGTAAAATTGATTAGTTTAATGTAATTTGATTTATGTGCAAGTAAATTATGTTAGAGTGACTTGAACAATAATATCAAGTCTAAAAATTATTTAGAGGCAAAAATTACTTCATGATGTTGGTGTTGCATTAGTTTCTAAAATACTTCAACAAAATGTCTATGTAATGAGATGCGATTAGTTACGTGCGCGACACACATTAAATCCCAAAATGTCTAGAGATTTTCTTATTGATGGGACAATACGAAGTAATTTACATTGCATTTACTAGTAACTTAAAACTATGTCTCATACATCTTGAAATTTATCTAAAACATGATAACTCCAATGACTTTGATTATCAATTTTATTTGAAAAGTCATTAAACATACTCCCTTCATCCCAAATTGTATGTCGTTTTAGACATAAAATTAATAAATAATATTGTGTGGAAAAGAGATATTATGAGTTTGTTTTACAAAATTGTCCTTAATAAATATGGAAAAGATAAATGAAAAATTGAAAAAAATAGTTAAGATTATAATAGGAAAAATAACATTAAATTTGCATTGATATTGTATGTAAAGTGACATATAATTTGGGACAAATTTTCACCCCTAAAGCGTCATACAATTTGAGACTGAGGGAATATGTTTTAGCGGCTGAATCAAAACCAAACTTATGATATTGAAATCTTTGAATACTTTTAATTGTGTTCTAAATGCATGCAAAATTTATGAAATAATACTAACTGTTCATTATAGCATATCATATGTTAAAATATATTTTTCCAAACAAATTATTAAAACCTTATTTGCCATCCAGAACGTAACAACGAGCAAATAAATAGCTTTGCTTTGATTTATAGGAGATGATTTTTAAAGTTTGAGTCTCTACCAGAGTTGTAATAATCTACCAATGTAGTTTAAAAGGATTTCCTCTCTAGAAAACATACTTTTAACTAAATTATTTGTATTCTTATAAGTTTCGAATCCCTTAATTGTTTCACTTTTCTAAAGTAATCTTTCCGCTAATTAATTTTCTCTGCGAAGAAATAGCTGAACAATATGCTAATAGCTTAAATTGAGAAGTCAGTCCTACGTTCGAGTTTTTGCTGACCAATTTATTAAAAATTAACCATTTGTGCTACTTCTAAATTTACATTCATTTGAATAATTAAACAAGTAGATATACAAGGAACACTACAAAGATTACTAACAAAACCCACCAAGAACAATGCGTCAAATTTTTCGGGAGCAATTGCTATTGATTGTATGTCTGGGACATAGAGCTATCTGGTATTACCTCATGGCTATCCTCCTATGTCTCTGATGCTTCAACTATCTGACTCAGAACGTTCCCTTGTTACTCTTCTCTCTGTTGATTCCATCCTGAGTTTTTTAATACACCCATACTTCACTGCACATGTTACACTTTTTAGTCATAAATTAGAAAGTTAATATGATTTCTGATGAGTTAAAAGATTCTCGATCAAGGATTGCATAAAATTGATCGACTTAAACTTTTGCCCGACTAAAATTATTAATTTGATAAACGGAAGCTAGAATTTGAGGATAAATATCAAATGAATAAGAATGGCCTCTGACACCTGAGGCCAATCACATATGGTTGATGTGTGTGCGAGTGTTGTAAGTTTCAATTCCTACCGATAGAAAAATAGAGTAACAATAGAATGAATGCAACGGATACCCGCATGAGTATTTATTTAATATTATTCATGCAATAGACAATAACACAAGTCTAGAGTGCTCCATAGCCTAGTTTAGCATTCAAATCCCTCTCTACAAATTCTTTTTCTGATTCAATCAACTCTTCTCTTGCTTTAGCAGGATCCCTCTCTAGAGCATCTATAGTCTTCCTCAGCCTTTTCACATTTGCATATCTCTCAACATAATCTTTCTTACCAATTGCAGATTCAAAATATGGCTTCAACCAGGATAAATCAAAACCAACCGTCTCAAGTTCTTCCCATAAAATTTGGAGATGATTACAAGCATCTTCATTCATATCTTTCACCCTTTTAGTGTTTAGAAAATGTAGAACTCGACCTAATGCTGTGAATGCCCATTCTGTAAACCTACGAGTACACTTTCTCTTCCTCTGGTTGTCAACAAGTGATGGATGCCATGAACATGCTTCCTCTAGCAGTGGAACAAAGTTTTTGTCTACTTTCCCTAAGCCCTTGAAATCGACCAAATTGACCCACGAGGGCCCCAAATCGCGAGCTTCTTGATCAATTAGTCTTCCAAACCCCTGTTCCCTGACAGAGATAACCCGCGCTTTAATAGTACAAGTATCATTCACAATAAATGCATTCCATGGGTTGCGGAGTTCATCCAAAGGAATGAACTTGTCGTCACTCCAGCAATAATTACTTGTATTGAACTCCTGTTCAGTTTCTGACAGAGACATAAAGTGTTGTGTTCGATTAAAAACAACTTAAACTCTTGATATAATTAATAGATTTCATGGTGTCTTATACCAAAAATGTAAAAGCATTTGTTATTATGAAACATACCTTTTACAATTGAGAGCAAGGCATCGGCTCGATTAGTAAGAGCCAACTCAAGATTTACATATCTTTTCCAGTCTTTAGAAAAATCAGTAATATCACCAACAATCAAATGAATTGATAATGACAAGTAACCAGAGTTGTTCTCGTTCCCTTTTGGATTCATAACAATCCGCCTGAAAAACAACATCGTAAACATAATAAAAAAACCTAAAAAAAATGACAATGATACATGTGTATGTAGTAAACTGGAATTCACTCGAGCACCAACCATGGATAGCCACTCAAGAAAAAACTCTCCGAGTACATCTGAGAATCGCATTTAGAGAAGTTCTTGATCGTCCATGTGAATTGCTCAATCGTCCATGGAGATACATTCGCAAATGCTTTACCCTCAATCATCCAAGGGGATACATTCTCAAATGCTTTACCCTTTGTGTCTTCATTCTCCATCTCAGCAGCCTAACAGCTTCAAGTCCAACACCATTGAGAAAGAATTATATTAATTTATAAAGTACTAAGATCAATCCTTTAATGTATCAACATGATCCTTGTATTTTAATATTCAAATGTAAATCTTATCAATATGCATGTAACTCAAATCATTCTCACTCAATTAAAATTGAAGGGTTCTAGTAGAAGATAGATTATTTTAAATAGACTACACATTTTTAAATAATAAAAGAACTTGAGAAAATGGAGCAATATTGTGTCAATCTCTCCCTCCATAGAGTCTTTCAACAACAAAGAGTTGATGAACCAATTTATTTATACAAATCAAGCTAAGCCAAGATGACTTGGTTTTGGATGACAATGTGATTTAGTTAATACTCTAAGTACAGCCTTTGTCAAAATTACAGTGGCTCATCGTGATTACGACAATAATTGCTACAATTGATCCAAACTGCACGTTCAAGAGACAAATAACTCTTAAAATAAGAGATAATTTTTCAAAAGAACATCAAACAATTTTTTATTTTATTTTAGAAATTTAAGAAAAATCCTAAAAATCAAACATAATCATACAATAAATAAAATTCATCAACTATACTAAATTACCTATATATTTCCATTCTACACAAAGGCTGAATTAGTAAAAAAAAAAAATTGAAAATCACACCGATTTTCAATTGATTCATGTCGAATAATATACACATGCATCAACCTCTTGCCAACTTAAAAAATTAGGCCAAATTACAGTAGTGGACTCTTAACTTAATTTCAGATAAGGATTTGATCATTTATCTCTTTTTAGGTTATTTTGGCCATTTTGATCCGCTTGCAAATGAATTTTCAAGCTTTAAATCAAAAGTTGATAATCAAACATGGATGACGAAAATAATTTTACCAACTTAAAAAATTATCAACACCATAACCATTAGCAAAACATATGTTTTCGCATTAGATATATATCAACAAATTATAAAACCAACATTGCCATAAAAAAAAGTTAGATATATACATCAACAATAGAGAGAGGTAGATATAGAAGATAGTGCCTAAGGCTATGGCAATTCTTCGAGAAAGAATTGCTGCAAGAAAACAAAATGAAATTAGAAATTAAAGAGGGTATGGATGGAAAACTATGCATAAACATGTGTTCAAGAGATACCCTTTAGAGCTGAATGGATGTTGTGGCAATGTGAAGTAAAACACATATATATAAGATATAAGTGGTGCATGTGCAACTCCAAAAGTCTACCACCTTTTCAAGTACTTTACATTTGTTGTTAGCCATTTAACTACCATCATTTAACGTTCATCTACGAGATAAAGATATAAATGCAATATTAGTAGAACTTTTTATTTTTTTTAAGAATATTAGTTGAATTTAAAAGTGAATTTATTAAAATAGGTCTCACTATCAATCATCAATCAATAGTATTTGGATGAAATAAGGGACTTTTTCAACTTAATTAGATGTTTTAATTCAAATCTAAAGCCCGTTTGTTTTCGATTTTTTTGGAAAAAGAATATTCTATCTTTAACTAATTTTTTATTTTATTTTTAGTGTTTGTTTTAGATTTTTAAAAAAAAAATCAATTTTAGACCCCATTTGTTTCAGATTTTTTTTCTAAAAGAATCACTTTTGTCATTTTTAAGTGTTTGTATGAGTTTTTTTGAGAAAAAGTTGGTTGGGATTTTTTGAAAAATCATTTTTTTTTTAAAAATTATTTATCTTTACTCTAAAATGAAAAGATGTTAGGATTAGTTTTTTTTCAAAAATCTATTATTTTCAATTACAAGGAGGTACTCATGAACTAATTAAAAAACATTTAAGAAAATCACTTTTTTGTGTAGCAAGCAAGCACAAATAGCTTTAGATTTTTAAAAAAATCTGTAGATTTTTCTAACACAAAATCTATTTTTTTTAAAGTTAAAACAAACACACCATTGACATCAAAATGAAAAGTCATTCCTAGTAGTTTTTCCATTTTATAAAAAAAAAAAAAACAAGGAACTCAATTGTTAGAGTTTTAAATCTTAAAAAATGAATTTTATGATAGAAAACAAACATAAATAGATTCAGATTCTTAAAAAAATCTCTAGATTCTCTTTAACCCAAAATTTATTTTTTTTAAAGCTGAAACAAATGCACCTTTAGTCATAGGAATCCAGTCGTGTTAATCTTTTGAAGGTAGAGTTTTGTCGTTTATTGTCTGATTGATCATAAATTTATTAAGTACGTTAAAAGAAACATATAAAAAAAATGCACGAACAGATGAATATTTTATTCATTTTAGTTTATGGTTTTCGAATTTAATTCCTTGCATGCCTTTGAAGTGCTGATTCACGTGTAGTGTACATGTGGGAAATAAGTCATTATTTTAAGTTTTGTTATTCAAGATCCTTGGAATTCAACAAGTTAAGAATTAATCCCATTTAGAATAAAATGGAATTGGAATGTGGGGGTAATTTTCATAACGGCCATTAGATGAAAATTCATACATGCAGTCGTTACTTTTGGCTTATTGGAATATTAATCACATTTGGATCAGTTTGAAAGCTCACGCATACTCGTTTATTTACTCAATGATGACACAAGAATGGTGGTGTTTTCAATCAGTATTTGTATTTTGTTATTTCCTTATTTTAATAAATATTTCTAAGGCATATGCCATTTAAATTAGGATTTAGTTTATAAGTTTTATTTGAATTAATTAGGGACCATCGAGTTCATTAGAGAAAAAACTTTGTAAATTGTAAGTTTTTCTATGAAATAAAAGAAAAGTAGACTATGCATATTTGAGTGAGAGTTTTTTTTTTCTTTGAGTTATTGAATTAGAACTCTGTCATCAAATCTTATCAATGACTTCTTTACTATTGTGGCGATTCCTTTTGACTTAATTAACATTATTTCTTGAATTAGAAGCGACCGTGACGCATTCTTTATCATCCCTAATCCCCAAATCCATCCTTTTATTTTACCATAGTTTGAAGGATGCAGTATGATTAAATGGAAAAACAACTCTTGGATTAAGTACTACGTAGTTCAAATTGTTAAATATCAGGAACAATTGATCCTAATGGGGAATCAACATCAAAGGCATTTGAACATTCATTCCATACTTTCGTACTCCCTTGCAATATTGAAATTTTGTTTTCTTTGAACTTTGGAGATTCCACAATAAATCTTGTAATGTGATCATAGCAAAGTTGTCCCATGTCATTGACAAGCTGAGAACAACATTCATAACTAACCGTTTGATTACCAACAAATACAGTATAAAAAAATTCATCATCACATGGTTGGGTTAATTTCTCTACACAAGTGGTCAAATACTTTAGATAAGGTGACGATGAGTCATTTGATGATGGTGAAATGGGAGATGAAATCTCACTTTCAACTAACATTGAAAAACAAATAATTGCTACAAATAATATACTGAAGGTGTGGAATGTTGCCATAACTCAACTTCTTTATAGATTTCTATGATTAAGGATGGTTAAAATTATGTTCTGGTTGCATGTCAGTGATGATAAAGTATGCCATATTTATAGTTCAAAAAGAAAAATATGCATAAATCAGTTTTTAGAAACTCTTATAGAACCAAAATTAATTGCATTGATTTTTGGAAGTTTTTAAAAACACCCATAATTCAATTTTACTATATCACAAGTTACACTTTTGAGTCGTTAAAATTATATTTTTTATTTTGTTACAATAAACTTTATCAATTTTATATAAATTACACGTTCAATGCAAATGCATTTTTTCAGTTCTTGTATATTAGTGACTTTTAGTATGCAGTTTATTATGGCTTATTCATGCTAGTACTTCGAGTGAGCGACCCTAGTAAAATTGATCAACTTAAACTTTTGTCCAACTAAAATTTCGAAACACTGAGTTTTAATTTAATTATATACATTATTACTTTCATAAATCAAAGATGGAATTTGAGGATTAATATTATGTATTAGATAAATAACAATGACCACCGAGGTCTAATGCATATGGTTGATGCGCAGTGTGTATGAGTGTTAAAAATTATGAAGTATCGAGTTCAATTTCTACCGTTAAAAAAATTCAACGCATACATGCATAAATATTTTAATATAGTTCAAAATAAATAATCCAGAAGTGCATGTTTATTAAACACATAGTAAGATAACAAAAAGTGCATGTTCATGCAATAGATAATAACACAAGTCTAGGGTGCTCCATATCCTAGTTTAGCATCCAAATCCCTCTCCACGAATCCTTTTTCTGCTTCAATCAACAATTTTCTTGCTGTTGCAACATTGCTCTCTATAAGATCTACATTCTTTCTCATCCTTTTCACATTTGCTTCTCTCTGGACATAATTTTTAGTCCTCATTGCAGATAAATATGAAAGCTTCAACCAGGATAAATCAAAACCAACTGTCTCAAGTTCTTCCCATAAAATTTGGAGATGATTACAAGCATCTTCATTCATATCTTTCACCCTTTTAGTGTTTAGAAAACGTAGAACTCGACCTAATGCTGTGAATGCCCATTCTGTAAATCTATGAGTACGCTTTCTCTTCGTCTGGCTGTCAACAAGTGATGGATGCCATGAACATACTTCCTCAAGCAACGGAACAATTTTTTTGTCTACTTTGCCTATACCCTTGAAATCGACTAAATTGTCACATGAGGATGCTGAAGAGATTTCCTTGACAGAAATTGGTTGTGCTGGTGAACTATCTGCCTCGCTACCTTCTTGATCAGTTATTTCCCTGACAGAAATAATCCGCGCTATAATAATACAAGTATCATTCAAAACAAACCCATTAATCCAATTGTTGCGAAGTGCATTCAAATGTACGAACTTGTCGACACTCCAATAATAATTACTTTCTTTGAACTCCTGTTCGGTTTCTGATAGAGACAGAATGTGTTAATTGTGCATGATTAAATAATAGTTTATATAAGGGGGAAAATATGGACATATCGCGTATGAATTTATTAACACATCCGATCCAAAATTAGAGGAAAGTTCATCACAAAAGACTAACCAAGTAAGTAATAAAACTTCAAGAATAAACCGTCTCGCTAAGTCTCCATATAGGATGTGTATTTAACTAACAGATTTTATGGTGTTTTATACCAAAAATGTAAAACTAATTGTTATTATGAAACATACCTTTTGCAATTGTTAGCAAGGAAGTGATTTGATTAGTAAGAGCCAACTCGAGATTTACATATCTTCTCCACCCTTTAGGAAAATTAAAATTGTCACCAACATTCAAATAAATAGATAATGACAAGTAGCCTGGGTTGTTCTTGCTCCCTTTTGGATTCATAACAATCTGCCTGAAAAAAATATCCAAAACATACAAAAATTGAGCACGTGACAACGATGATGATATATGCGTATGTAGTAAACTGGAATTTACTCAAGCACCAACCATGGATAGCCTTTGAGGAAGAAACTATCTGAGTACATCTTAGAATCACATTTGGAGAAGTTCTTAATCGTCCATGTGAATTGCTCAGTCGTCGATGGGGATTTCTTCTCAAATGCTTTACTCTTTGAGTGTTGATTCTCCATCTCATAAATCTAACAGCTTCAACTCCAACACTATTGAGAAAGACTCATATTAAATTACAAAGTATGAAGATCAATCCCTTAATATATCAACATTATCCATATATTTTAAATTTCGAATGTAAACATATCAACTAATCATTACATTATCAATTAGTTATAGTTAAGCTTTCAATTTCCAGCTGTAACAAATTGCTCATATACTGATCTTTAAGAAGAAACTGTTGTATGCCGTAATTCTTAATCAGTTACAGGTTGATCGAGCTGTGACACTCGCCATTTCTCATAATGTAGGGCTACGATATACATATATAACACAGTTTCGATCGACCTGTGACCTGTGACACTCTCCAACCTGTGTCTATAATTCTTTTTATAACTTTGAAGATTCATGGAAAGTCCAAGTCTGACAATCTCATAATACATAAATGAACTCAAATTAAAAGAGAAAATAAAATCATTTCACATCGTTAATTTCCAAACACATAATCATAGCTAGCATAATGATAGTTTAAATTTAAAATTAAATACAAAAACTATGAATGTAATATGCAATACTACAGAGTACAGAATATCTCAACAAAAAAGAGGAAAACTAATTT
Organism: Medicago arabica; assembly: GCA_946800305.1. Classification (NCBI taxonomy): domain Eukaryota; kingdom Viridiplantae; phylum Streptophyta; class Magnoliopsida; order Fabales; family Fabaceae; genus Medicago; species Medicago arabica. The sequence continues at coordinate 3,078,894 of OX326968.1, read as the reverse complement.
ATTTATACAATAAGGCAAGAGGACTTGGTAATCCAGATTGAATGAATACAGTTATAGCCTACAATACATTTAAGGCCCATTTGATCTACAAAATAGGAACATATATAGGATAAGATATGATAGAATCTGTTCAGTGTTGTTAAATAGCGGCTGTAGTGGCACTATAGCGTAGCGGAATTTGAACTAATCGCTATTGTTCTGCAATACATTAATTAGTACAAAATATTGATAAGTAGCGGCAATAGCGACACTATAGCGCTGATGCAAATCAGAATTTGAATGAGCTGCCATTTTCCGTGATCGGGGATAGACAACATTGAATATGTTATATTATGATTATTATTCTATATTTGATACACACCTAATAACAAACAGATAGCATATGTATATCACATTCAAATGACAAAATACCTGTTTTGAAAGAATTATAGACATTATTTTCAAAAAGAACCTCCAATATTGTTTTAAAAAGAAAAGTTTAGATTATACAGTTGTAATAAAATTCAATCCATTAACTTAATTAAATTACTATATTACCATGCTATACAAATCCTGAATTACAAAGAAAAAATGGAAGTACCATAATTCACCTTCAATAATACATGCATGCAACAGCCATTTGGCAACTTAAAAAAATTCTCAGCAATATTAGGGTTGTTTACTTTGTGAAAATGTTTTTTTGTGTGTTAATTTTACTTGATAACAAGAAGATAAGAGACTCTTGAAATAAACATGATGAAAATGCCAAAATATTTTTCTTCGTCACAATGGTTCCCTTCAAAAGTCTCAACTCTCACACACCTTCTTATCAGTAAGTTAACTAAAAACTTAAATAAAACGCATATTTTTTCAATCTAAAAAAAATGTTTTTACAAAGCAAATGGGCCATAACAATTTCCCAAATATAAATTTCCGTATGAATATATAGTCAATTTCGTCCATAAACGATCACTCTCTCATCAATATAGTTCCTATACTATTAAACAATCACTCTCTCATCAATGTAGTCTCTATAAAATTATGAAAGAGATAGTGATGGGACTATCATGAATATACAATAAATTGAAGTAACCAAAAGAAAAATACATCAATTTTAGTTCCGAAACTATCATGAAAAACAACAAATAGTTTATTTTAATGGTTTTAAGATCAAATTGATTAGACACTGATATCTTAAGGACTAAATCAACTGTGTATTCATTTTCAAATCATAGGATATTTTAACAAGAAATTCAGAATCCACATTGTCATATAAAAGGATCAGATATATATCAACAATTAGGAGCCATTAGAAAAAGTTGCTTTGAAGAAATAGATAGATATATAGATATACAAGTTAGTACCTAAGGCTATGACGATTCTTCAACCATTTCAGAAAGGGAATGCGAATTGCTGCAAGAAAATAAAAAGGAGTTAGCAATCAAAGTGGTTGATGGAAACCTAAGGCACAAATCTAAAGAAGTGTCTCAAAAGATACCTTTCGAGCGGAAATGAATGTGGTGGCTTGTTAGAGAAGAGAAGTTGTATCTGAGAGTTAAAATTTGGTCTTTGGTCTTTTTAAAGCCTATTAATTTAATGGAAAATGTTAACCGGTGCTCCCGGGGACATGTGCTCCCGGGGCACCAGTTACGTCCTTTAAGGGTAACTTATCATAAAAAATGTATAATCAATGCATTGGAAATCGAAATACTTGACTTTTTTATAAAATAATTTCTTCTTTTAAAATCCTAAAGAGTGCATTGGGGGAACTCGTTAACAATACCCTAATTTGAATAACCTATTTAATGGCTTTAATGGCTCTATTAGCCTTTTTCAAAGTTTTTTTTTAAAATATTTATTTTTTAGGAAAATATTTACTTGTAGTAGCACTCTAAATTAACAGAAATATCCTTGCTAAAAAATTAAATTTTCAAAACCAAATCATTTGACCCATTTTCCATTTTTATCTTCTTCTTCCATTCTTTTCCTCTCCCATTCTCTATGAAATTAAACAAAAATTTCACACACAACCATTCGATAGACCCGCAGAAAGCGACATATCAGAAGGGAAAAGTTTGGTACTTTGTTCCGAATTCTAGTTTCCATTTTCCAACATGTTTCTATATGAAATGATCTGTTGCGACTGGTTATACACTTATTCTCCAGGCCGAGGGGTGTGAAAGATACTTGGACACCCAAGTAAATATGAATGCTAGTAGATTGCAAAGTGAATGAGAATATTGTGAGTTAACAATGTGTTCGTTCATGGGGTTGAGACCCCCTATCTGACGATGCTCTCATTGTTGTTAATATTTTTGTTCCTACATTTTGGTTGAATTCATTACATATACATATATGACTCGGTCTGTTTAGAGTAACTAACCCCAAGATGCAGATGGTTGAAGAGCTTCTTGTAAACATGGAAGTTGCACCATAAGTTTTCAACCAGATTTTCGACATGTGAACATTTTTTAAGTTGTTTAGATTCAAGTGTAGTATACTCTTATAGATGATAGTTCTTTGGAACTTTCAATGAAGGGATAATAAATTGAGGAGTTTTAATGCCTTAGTCTAAAAACAAATATTTGAGGAGCTTGAATTTGACAACCTTAATATAAGTATGCCTTGCTCTAAAAAACATATATTTTACGTTTCCTCTTTTGTACGCTCTATTGGGATAAACAATGTTTTAGTATAATTGATATTTCAAACCATTATTCCAACACTTGCAACCTAAAAAACAATTTATTAGATATCAAGTTGTACAATCTTTTAAGTTTGCACGAGATACCTAATTAAAGTTAAATACATTAGGATCTATTGAGTAATAGTTAAATACATTAGGATCTGTTGCCTGAGGGTTATTATTTAGTAAAGAAGAGACACAAGAATCCCAAACATTTGCACTCCTTTTCAAAATTGATGAAGTTTTGCTCTTCCTGAAATCTTCAGATGTCAAAATAGCTTTTGTCATGTCATCATGACATTGTTTTCCCACTTCATTCACAAGGTTAAAACAACATTCCTTACCAACTGTTTGATTCCCAAAATTTATACTAAAGAAAATCTCATCACCACATGGTTGATATACCTTTGTTGCACAATTTTTTAAATGCTTTTCAAACAATGATGGCTGGGTTGGTGCATCAGGAGGGGGATCATTTGATTCTTGAACATGAGATGAAATTCCAGTTTCGATTAACAAAGCAAAACAAGTCAATACTATTGGTAATAAACTAAAGGTGTTGAATATAGCCATGGTTAATTTATTTTTTTAAGATATAGGACTAATAATAAATCAAATAATTTAATGGTGGCTTGTTAGTAGTCAAGTGAGATATATCTATAGTTTAATAGTAATTAATATTTGCTTGAAGTAACGATGTAACAAAATTAATTGAACTGAAGTTTGCAAGGTTTAAAAACGTCCATAATTAAATTCACATGTAACACTTTTAGTTCGTTAAAATTTTGAGTTTCATTGTTGCAAAATGATTATCAGTTTCATAAAAAATATATGTTACAAGTTTTAAATGTAGATGTCTCCAAAAAAAAAAATTAAATAATGAATATGCATATTTTCAATATAGAAGTTCTAGTAATTTTGTAAAAACGCAAAAAAAAAAAATATGGGAAGGAAAAATTCAAAAAATAAAATATACTAGTCATAACTTAATCATTTATTAAAAAAAAGGAAAAAATGTTTGATATTTTCTTTTCTTTTTTCAAAGGTTGTTTGGAATTTGCTTATTGGTTACTCTTTTCATATGAAATTGTTTCGGACAAAGCCCAGGTCCATATCGTAGGCCCAACATACATCGATCTAATAACCCTAATCTTTGCTTTCTTGAGGACTATAGAGGACCTCCCATGCGTGTGGCCAACATAGAGGAATGCATCTCTGTCGATCCTTCGATAAGATGTAGATTTAATAAACGATAATTGCTTGTGTAAGTGATGCATGTTCATCTTTGACTTATTAAATGATGTGAAATGATGATTATTTAATGATGTGAATGATCCAATGATTGTGATTTAATCCTCTCATCTCTCACATTAAGAAGTCCTCTCACTTGATACTTTCCCACATATATATATATATATATATATATATATAAAATTGATGACGTTTTCTGTATTTAATCTCTAAGTTTATTCATTATGTTTATGCATCTTCTTATTTTGGATAGAAACTCATCCCGATTGCGGATTGGAAGTTTGTACCCTTGTAAGGTACAAATATTCAAGACGAAGAACTTTAGGCGCTGCGAGTTTGGAGTACGTCGATAGTCTTTCTCGTCAATCTTTCTTTTCATTAGGAGTTTATTTTAGGTCAATATTATGATTCAGTAACACTAAGGAATTGGGGTTCTCTTTTTATTTTCAGACTACCGTTTGGATAAACAGCTTATATAGATGTTTATAGCATTGGAGCTTATAACATTAGAGCTTACATCATAAACTCTTATACTTGATAAGTTTTTTATGTTTGGATATGTACACTAAAAAGTACTTACATAAATTGAAGTGTTTGAATGTGATATTTCATAAGCAATTATTGAATTTTTTAAATATTTTTAATTTAACAAAAAAAATCAAAGAATCAAACCACAATTATCAAGATTTTTTTTACAAAATTAATTAAAATGTAAAAAATCTTGAAAAGAAATTATGATCGCAGAACTTGAATGGATGTACCATATATATATATATATATATATATATATATACACACACACACACAAATATTTTGAAGGATATATATACACAAATTAGTGTTCAGGTTTGTTAAAAAAAAAAAAAAGGACAAGTTATGATGTTGTTACGTGTGTTTTTTTTTTTTTTGAGAGAAATGTATATTGTATACCTATCTTTCTCTCCTCATCATGGCAAAAGATAATTAAATATAATATTAAAATATAGCTTTGGAAAGAAGTGGAATGAGGGAATCGAAGGAGGTCACGTTAATTCCATAAGCTCCGTAATAAGCCTTGTGTTAAGCTAAAAATCTGAGCTTATTAAAATATAACATAAGTAGCTTACGAAAGAAAGATAAGCTATTTTTATTAATTTACCCAAACACCATTAAAAAGACTTAAGGGTCCGTTTGATAGTCAGGATAGGGAGACAGGATATGATACATTAATCATATCCTGTTTAAATCTTATGTTTGATGCACCAAAAGGATAGGATAAAATAAACCATTTTCTTATCCTATCCTGACTTTCCTTTGTAATTTATATCCTGAGTATAGGTTGGGTTAGGAATTATCTTGACAGGATTAGAAGATCATTTCTTATTTATTATCTTGATATTCTCCCATTTTTAAAGTATTGTCATTTTTAAAATAATGATAACATGTATTTTCCATAATAATTAATAACATGTCATTTTTATAATATTTAATTAATTATGAGAGCAATTTTTCATTTAATTATAATGGTATCCTGTTTGTTATCATGTGCGCATCAAACACATCATAGGATTAATGTTTATCATGTCCTTATCATATCCTATCTCTATCCAGTTTTATATCATATTCTGCCTCTATCCTAACTTGACCATCAAACGAGCCCTAAAATAGTCTTATAGGAGTATATAAGCTCACATAAACTTGAAATAAGTCAATCCAAACGGAACCTATGTTTTGAAATTTATATTTGAATTCAGCTTATTTGTTAAGATAACATGTCAATATTTTGAACTTATTTCCCCTACACTGTTTTCTGACTATATTTGAATGGTGGAAATGTGTTACATCCTTATTTGTTGAATTATTATTTGTATTTCAAATTTAAAAATATACTTGTTGGAATTTAGGATGTTACAACAGTGGCCTATGACCACCTCTAGGAAGAGGGATCTTACGTTATCCATTAGAAATTTCAAATAAATCTAAAAAAATGTCATAAGGAAAGAAGTTTAAACACACAAGAAAGACCGGAATGAAAGAATAAAAACATGCAATGAAGCAAGTAAAAAAAAAAGTCCTTATTTATAGAGACGAATTCTCCTCAAAAGTAACAATGTTTAGTATCGAAAAATGCAAAATAAATAACAAACCTTATTATTTATGCATATTGGCTTATTATGCTATCAATTAAATATAAATAAGAAGCTATTAAGGGATGGGTAGCTCACTTGGTTGAGCAAGAGATTAAAGGAGTCAAAGAGTTACATTTCTAAGGTTCGAATTATGGGAAGAAAATATTAACATAACAATTGACATAATAGCATTTGTCATAAGAACAAATCAGCCGGCTGTCGTTGTTAAAAAGATTGCGGTGAATAGTACAACGGATGGTAATGGTTTGGACAATATTCATGTTGAACCGTCAATGTCATGTGCGTTTGAAGCGGAGACAGTTGAGGGATGTTTTGAATATGTTGGGCCGATACCAAATTCAATTGAAGACGGGGGGAAGTCGATAAAAAGAAGAAATAAATTGTCATTAAATTCTAAGGAGGACGCAAGGTCTTTTGGTTCAGGTCCGTGGAGCGTTGATTGGTTACAAAATATTCAGAAGGGAGATATAGGACTTATTTCCTCTAAAAATAAGCGTCTGAAAAAGGTGGTAAAGGAAAATGGTGGTGGTGGGGAAGGAAAGAAAAACGAGGCAAGCAAGAAGAAGGTAGGAGGAGTGCTTAGACATTCGGTGCTCACTTTGAAAAAGGTGGTAAGTCTACCAAGTAAAGATAGAGAAGAGGTTATGAAGGTGTTGCGTAACTCTAAAATTATGAAGGTGCTGAAACAAAAAATACGGAACCAACGACGTCAAAGGGAGAGGGTTACAAGGTCGTTAGAGGTGGTTAGTCAAATTTCAAATAAACAATCATCTTCTACGGCTTCAGTGAATGATTGGAAAAATTGGGTGGTGCTTCGTGGAAGTGAGGAGACCAAGGCGGACGACATACAATTTATTGGAAAGGCTATTGGTGTCTCTATTAAGGAAAATACTCATAACAAGTTTAGTCTGTTATCTCGGCCTAGAAAAATTGTGGTAGGTCCGGTTTTGACGCCTGTGGAGGATGGGGGATGTACGTTGGAGGGGGATGTGCAGGGGGCGGTGAGTTGGTGGAGGTTGTGCGGGGCGGGTGTGCGTAATGAAGCTTGTCTCTTGGAATGTGCGGGGGTTGGGTGGTGTAGAAAAAAGGAAGGAAATTAGGAAGTTGATAGGAGAAAAAAGTCCATTTATTTTTTGTCTTCAAGAAACAAAATTAGCAATCTGTGAGGAGTCTTTGTGTAACTCGATCTGGGGTCGTTCAAATGTTGCTTTTTCTTATCAGCCATCAGTGGGAGCGTCAGGGGGGGTTGTTAACTATGTGGGACACTAAGGAAGTGGAGGTTTGGTCTTCTGTAAGTAAGGACTATGTGCTCCAAATTCATGGTAGATTTATCCGGACAAATGAGGTGTTCTATTTGTTTAATATTTATGTTCCTTGTGCGTTACACGCAAAACAGGAATTATGGGAATCATTGTCAGCGAGACTGCAGTTGTTAGGTGGTGAGAAGGTGTGTGTCTGCGGTGATTTGAATGATGTCTGTAGTGTGGAGGAAAGGCGGTCAAATAGGGGAAGCACGTCGACACTTGATATACAACATTTCAGTCGCTTTATTGATGATAATGGGTTGATAGACTTGCCTTTGTGTGGGCGTCGGTATACGTGGTACAAAGGGGATGGTACATACATGAGCAGGTTAGATCGTTTTTTGTTGTCAGAAGAATGGGGTCTGCAATGGCCAAATTGTTTTTAGGTAACCCTTCTTCGGGGTCTCTCTGATCATAGCCCGCTTCAGTTGTTTGTGGATGAAGAAAATTGGGGACTCCGTCTGTTGAGAATGTTAAAATGTTGGCAAGAATTGTCAGATTACAAAATGTTTGTGCAAGATAAATGGAATTCTTTTCAAATTGAGGGATGGGGTGGCTATGTCATTCGAGAAAACTTAAGATTGATCAAGTATGCGTTGAAAGAGTGGCATTCAGTTCATGTTAGAAATATTCCAGGAAAGATTGATGGTTTAAAAGTTAGGCTCTCTGAGTTAGATGAAAAAGGGGAGGAAGGCGGGTTGTCTGTGGAAGAAATTGAGGAGACGAGGGGCTTAACTCATGATATTCATTCTCTGTCTCGAGTTAGTACAAGTATCAGTTGGGAACATTCTCGGATTCATTGGTTGAAGGATGGGGATGCTAACTCAAAGTATTTCCATTCAGTTCTTGCAAGTCGGCGAAGGCGGAATGCTATTGTTTCATTTTCGGTTAATGGTAATATGGTGGAAGGCGTACAGCCTATTAGAAGCGCATTTTTTACTCATTTCAAAGAACATTTTGCGGCTTCTAGTATCATACGACCGGGGGTCGGAAACCTTTTGTTCAAAAATTTAGCGTATACGGAAGGAAGTGGTCTGATAAAACCGTTTTCAGAAGATGAAGTAAAAGTTGTTGTTTGGGATTGTGATAGTTTCAAAAGCCCCGGTCCGGATGAAGTTAATCTTGGTTTCATCAAGGATTTTTGGTAATTATTAAAAGGCGATGTTATGCGATTCATCTCAGATTTTCAGCGAAATGGTAAATTGACAAGAGGTATAAACACTACTTTTATAGCTCTTATTCCTAAAGTTGGTTGCCCTCAGAGTTTAAATGATTTTCGACCTATTTGCTTGGTTGGGAGTCTGTATAAAATATTGTCGAAAGTGCTTGCTAATAGATTGAGAATGATTAGTGGTGGAGTAATATTTGAGACTTAGACAACTTTTGTGAAAGATAGGCAAATTCTTGATGGTATTTTAATAGCAAATGAGGTGGTCGACGAGGCCAAAAAATAAAAAAAGGAATTGATGCTCTTTAAAGTTGATTTCGAAAAAGCATACGACTCGGTTGACTGGGGTACTTGGATGCGGTAATACAAAAAATGACGTTTCTAGTGTTGTGGATGAAATGGATCTTCAATTGATTTGGCTACTTTGCGTTTGGCTCGTGTGGAACGAACGTAATAACAGGTTATTTAATAACATTGAAACGTCTATTGATCAGCTTTTAGAAAAGGCAAAATTCCATTCTTTATGGTGGCTAAAAGATCATAACACCTCTTTTTGTGTACGGTTCTCAAAGGTGGAGGTCAGATCCCTTATTTTGTTTGGGTATCGACTGATCCACATACTTGTAAATTCTTTGTTTGACAATTTGATTCCGGGGTGGCTCATTTGATACACCTTGTACTATGAGTGTTTCACCGTTGTTATTATATCTCATTTTAATTTCTTCGGAAGAAAAAAAAACATTTGTCATAGGAAAATATTAAGTGTTAAACACAATGATCATAGGTGAAAACCAAAACAACTATTTCTACCTGAAATGGTTATCGTTGAGCTCTAACATTGGGATAAACAAAGTTTTAGTATAGTTGATATTCCAAACATAATTCCAACACTTGCAGCATAAAAAAAAAAAAGACAATTTATTTGTACAATCTTTTAAGTTTGCACGAGATACCTAATTAAAGTTTAATACATTATGATCGAATGGATTAAAGTTAAATACATTAGGATCTATTGAGTTAAATACATAAGGATCTGCTATAGGAGGGATATTTAGTAAAGAAGAGACAAGAATCCCAAACTTTCCAACTCCTTTCTAAAATTGAAGCTTTTCTCTTCTTGAAATTTCCTGATGCCAAAATATATGTCGTCATGACATTGTTTTCCATCCTCATTCACAAGGTTAAAACAACATTCATTACCAGCTGTTTGATTACCAAAAAAATATACTGGGTGTGTTTGAATGGAGGGTTTATGAGGGGAAGAGAGGCAAGGACTTACTTTTTTTTTTTTTTTAAATTACGGACTTTATAAAATAATTTTTAGAAAATTGAATTAACAACATAATAAATGATCATATAATACTTCAAAAACACTTAATTTATTTTAAAAAAACTTTTTACATTGTTTGTAATTTAAAAAACAAAAGTGAACTCTCCCCTCCTTTTCCCTCCTAAACTCTCAATTCAAACACACCCTTAAAAAAGCTCATCACCACATCGTTGGTAACTTTGTTGCACAATTTCTTAAATGTTTTTCAAACCATGATGATTGGGTTGCACGAGGAGGGGTATCATTTGATAGTTGAACATGAGATGAAATTCCGGTTTTAACTAACAAAGCAAAACAAGCTAATACTATTGGTAATAAACTAAAGTGTTATGTGGTCATATATGGGTTGATTTTTTTAGAGATGCAAGATTAAGGATAACTCAAATAATTTGTTGGTAGCTTGTTAGTAATCAAGTGATCTATATTTATAGTTTAAAGTAATTAATATTTGGATGAAACTTTTGTTTTTAATACTAATAATTAATACCAAGATTAATTGAACTATGTTTGCAAGTTTTACAAAACGTCCATAATTCAATTCATACGTAACACTTTTAGTTTTTTAAAATTTTGTGTTCCATCATAGGAAAACGATTATCATTTTTTGTTTTGTTACAAGAGTGCTAACAGAAACAAAAAAGAATAGGAAAAGAAAAGTGCTGTGAAAGTGACTCAAAATTGGAAAAATTGAAGTTTGCTGAAGTTGTTAAATCGGAGCACGATTTGGGAAATCGGAGCATGATTTTTGGGACCAGAATTGGCACTTCCATTCACAAAAAATCGGAGCATGATCTGACAAAATCGGAGCACGATTTTGCGCTGTAACAGAAAAACAAATCTTATTTTTGGGTTTGATTTTGTTTCAATGTATGAGGGTTTCTTTTACTATAAATATAGGTTTTGTATCAGAGTAAACCTAGAGATAGAGGGGGCTGAAACAAGGGTTTAGAAAGACAACAACAAAACTAGGGTTTGTATAGAGTTTGTCTCTTGAGAACAAACACTAGGGTTTGAGGGTTGATTCACCTTAGGAAACACTATTAGGATTGAGTTTCTTGGTTACGGGAAGAGATTGGGACTTTGGGTAGAATTAGGCGGGAGACTTATTCTTGTAACCCATTGATATCTCTTTTGTAAAGTTACTCATCATTATAATGGAACGGAGGGCTGCTCTCTCCCCCAGATTAGGTTAATTTCGACTGAACTGGGTAAACAAATTCTTTTGTGTTCTCTCTTCTTTTCTCTCGTTGTTTTCTACTTTAACTTGTGATTATAACTGTTACCCACTTGTATTGGTTGCTTGATTATTCCTTGCTCCACACATCAAGTATTTATTGGTGTGATTTTTCATCGAATTCGCAACAATTGGCGCCCACCATGGGGCAAGGATCAAAGGATAATCTAGTACCATGGGTTCGAAGTGGGATATTGAGAAGTTTACCGGAGATAACGATTTTGGGTTATGGAAGGTAAAGATGGAAGCGGTGTTAATACAACAAAAGTGTGAGAAAGCTTTGAAGGGTGAAGATGCGTTATTGATCACCGTGTCACGAGCGGAGAAGACCGAGATGGTGGACAAGGCCAGGAGTGCCATTGTCTTGTGCCTCGGAGATAAAGTTTTGAGAGAAGTAGCGAAGGAACCAACCGCGGCATCGATGTGGTCAAAATTGGAGTCTTTGTATATGACAAAGTCTTTGGCTCATCGGCAATTACTAAAACAACAACTCTACTCATTCAGGATGGTGGAGTCAAAGGCCATCATGGAGCAACTTACGGAGTTCAACAAAATCCTTGATGACTTGGAAAATATTGAGGTGCAACTTGAGGATGAATATAAAGTTATACTCTTGTTATGTGCTCTACCGAAATCTTTTGAAACGTTCAAAGATACCATGCTCTATGGTAAAGAAGGCACTGTTACCTTGGAAGAAGTTTAAGCGGCTTTGAGAACCAAGGAGTTGACCAATTCCAAGGACTTGAGAATTCATGAAAACGGTGAAAGCCTAAGTGTCTCAAGAGGGGATGGTGGAGGTGGAGGTAGAGGTAACCGGAGAAAGAGTGGTAACAAGTCAAAGTCTAAATGCTTTAACTGTTACAAGATGGGTCACTTCATGAAGGATTGTCCGGATATTAACGGTAACTCCGCACAAATTGTTTCTAAGTGTTATGAGGATGCAGGTGCTCTGATGGTGTGGTGTTGTTTGGAGGATGAAAAGGTGACGTGTCTCACCTTGGGATTGATGCCTAGTGGGGCGGTGATCGTCTGGAGAGACGTTAAACACTCAACATCAGCCTGGACAGGCGGAGGCAACAATACTCATGATCTACCTGTTGAGGTGGAGTTTCAAGGTTTAAGACATAGTGGGATGTACACATTTGCTAGTTGAGGTTGAGTACGCTCAGCTTGAGGTGGAGTTGAACACACCGGTAATGGTACGGCTATGGAGGACTTTGGGTGCTATGCTCTATGGTGAGCAAGGGATTTTTTCATGAAGGTTGAAGAATGTATAGCACGACTTGCGGGATTACTCTAAAAAAAAGGTGAAGGGTGATTGGATGCAAGAAGATCTTCAAGGAAGCGGGAGATGTCCTGTGTTGAAGAGGTTATGGTGAATGCTTGTGGAACTACCTAAAATTCCTAGCGTAGTTGGACTGCAAGGACTTTCGAGAAGGCGGAAGACATTCCGATGGCTGAAGGGGTTAAGGTGCGTACTTGTGGATTACTCTAAAAACCAAGGGTGATTGGGCACAAGTAGATCTTCACGGAAGCGGGAAATGTTCCGTATTGAAGAGGTTATGGTTTAGTCTTGTAGACCTACCTGAAATTCCTAGTGTAGTTTGATACAAGGATCTTCGAGAAGGCGGAAGACATTCCGATGGCAGAAGAGGTTAAGGTGTGAACTTGTGGAGGTACTTCGTGTAGTGGGAAGCAAGGGAAAGAGCAGCAAGGTGGTTGATAGTTTGGCGTCATCACTAATTTAGAGTCAAGGTGGAGATTGTTGTGAAAGTGACTCAAAATTGGAGAAATTGAAGTTTGCTGAAGCTGTCAAATCGGATCACGATTGTTAGGACCAGAATTGGCACTTCCATTCGCAAAAAATCGGAGCACGATTTTGCGCTGTAATATAAAAGCAAATCTTATTTTTGGGCCTGATTTTGTTCCAATTTATGAGAGATTCTTTTACTATAAATATAGGATTTGTATCAGAGTAAACCTAGAGATAGAGGGGGCTGAAACAAGGGTTTAGAAAGACAACAACAAAACTAGGGTTTGTATAGAGTTTGTCTCTTAAGAACAAACACTAGGGTTTGAGGGTTGATTCACCTTGGGAAACACTATTAGGATTGAGTCTCTTGGTTACGGGAAGAGATTGAGACTTTGGGTAGAATTAGGCGGGAGACTTATTCTTGTAACCTATTGATATATCTTTTGTAAAGTTACTCATCATTATAGTGGAACGGATGGCTGCTCTCTCCCCCAGATTAGGTCAATTTGGACTGAACTAGGTAAACAAATTCTTTTGTGTTCTCTCTTCTTTTCTCTCGTTGTTTTGTACTTTTGCTTGTGATTATAATTATTACCCACTTGTATTGGTTGCTTGATTATTCCTTGCTCCACACATCAGGTATTTATTGGTGTGATTTTTCATCGAATTCGCAACAAAAAGGAAACAGAACTAGGAACAAAGAAAACAGGCAGCTAGCTTCTAACAAAGTAAGTGTCATCGCATCAGCTCTAAGCAGAGGAAGGAGGTCAGCTGGAGGCGATTGGTGGACGACTAGATGAGTATTTGAATTAGCACCTAATTTAGCAAAGTAATCCGCACATTGATTCCCCTCTCTTAAGGTGTGATGAAGAAAGATGTACCGATCAACTAGAAAGTCTTTAATATTCTGAATGAGCACGGCGTAGATGTGGAATCTCGGTGTATCATTCATGATAAGATTAATAGCAAGGAGTGAATCCGAGTAGCACATAAGATCATTCATGTTCAAATCAATAACCATATTCAGCCCTTGGTGAATAGCTGTTAGCTCGGCCAAACAATATGTCCGTCGAGTTTGGAATGAAACTGGAGAAACCTGAGATGAACAAACCTGCACTATTGCGGAGGACACCACCGTAACCAGTGCGGGAAGGAGTTCCAATGCAGCTGCCATCAACATTAAGAATGTTGTCTTGGTGATTTCTATTGTTCCATTTCACGAAGCGGTCGGAATGAATCGAATTCTCCTCACTTTCAAAGGTTGAACTGATATCAGAAGGTGCTGAAATGATGTTGTTGTACGGCCGAATTTGAGACAAGTTTTCATTATTAAGGCACGTTAAGTTTCAATGTTTCCAATCCCACCAAAGACCAGCTGAAAAGATATTCGAATGAGAGCCAGACAAACCGAGCTTGATCCAATCATGAGCTGAAGCGGTTGTGATGAAATCATTACAAGTAAAGCCAAATGTCTGCCAGATGCTTCTAGAAAAGCGACAGTCCCTGACACAGTGTAGGAAGGTTTTATCTTCTTCTCTGCAGCGAGCGCAGGTGGGAGAGGTAGCTCTGTTTATGTGGTGAAGCAGGGAAAGAGTTGGTACAACATTTTGAGAAACTTATACTTTTCCGGAACCTTTAATCTCCAAATCCAAGACCAAGAGATATGAAGAATGAGATCAGCTTCCGGATCTCTAAGGGTGAGAAGCCATTTGAAGCAACTTTTTGTATAATATGTGCCATTTTTGTTTTGAGACCAGATTAAAACATCCTCAATGTTGTCATTAAACTGGATATGAATGTTGTTGATGTGATTCTCGACAGCTGATGGGAGATTAGTGTAGAGAACCTGAGTGCGTTTACCTGAAGCAGAAAGAACATCTCTAACAGATAAATGAAGGTCATGGATATCAATAACAGGAACATAGTTACTGATAGGGACGAGAGTGTTCCAATTACTGAATCAAAAGGAAGATGAACCGGAACCAATACACCAAGTGTACCCTTCCTTGAGAATATTTTAGCGCGCGGATAGTTGAAGACCAAGTTGGAGAGCTAATGTCTCAGACAAGTTTACCAAGGAGGCTAGTATTTTAGCTGTTCGGATACCCAATCCACCAAGATTCTTAGGCAGAGAGATTTTCTTTCAATTTACTAAGTGGATTCCCTTATTATTAGTGACACGCCAGACGAAATTTCTTGTGATTATCATTTTCAACGTTTCATATAAAATTTATGTTTCAAGCTTTAAATGTAGATTTCCTTTTAAAATAAAAGGTTTTAGATTAAAGGTAGATGCATATTTTCAATAAAGATGTTCTAGTTGTAAATACCATGGAAAAAAAGGTTCTAGTTGTAATTTTGTAAGAAACACAACAAAATAAAATTGGAAAGGAAAAACTCCATAAATAAAATATACTTCTTAAAATATGAATTAAATGAAAAAAAACATTTAATTTTTTTTTTTTGAAGAATAAGACATTTATTTATATTATACATATGTGTCTGTATTTCATTTTTATCCAAAATATCATAAGTTAGTCTTTTAATTATATTTTTACTTCTACATGTACCATTGTACGTTAAGATGCATATTAAAAAAAATGAAAAGATGTTTGGCATTTTTTTTTTTTTTAATAAATGAAACGATAACATTATCTAAAAACATATTGGTAAAGTACACGTGAGTGGTTTCAATTGGCTGTGGGTAACATACCACAATTTTCCAACGGAAATTTAAATTTATCAAAAAAAGTTTATATCCAGATTTTCTATTCCAAGGTGGCATGGTTCATTTACGTCAAATTCATGTTAAAATTCGTAGTAGTGATGAACTATATTTCGCAAATTGATGTTACACATGTTCAGGTTGTCGAGTTTTGTACGGAGACAATTGGGGGAGTCTTTGAGAAGTGATATTTTAGTGAATTTTTAAAAAAAAAATTAAACTAGTCCATCCAAATTCACATCGGAGATAATCGAACCTGAGATCCCGAAGAGGAACACATTCACAGGTCCCAAACCAATACCACCAGATCAACCCAAGTGGATTTGGATATTTTTATTATTAATTTCGTGTTCTAACAAAACATAAAGTTCTTTGTATTATTATCACAAATAGGGGGTGAACATGAGTTGGGTTGCGCCAACTTTGGCCTAACCCTTTACCCAACTCATTGATCATACTATGAGTTGAATTCAATATAGAATCCGTATTTACATAGACAAAATCAAACTCAACCCATCTATTTTGAATGGGTTGGTTCGGGTTGGTTTCATGGATACTCAATTTTAGTCTTGAAAAAATAGTTAAATTTTATTTTAAGCATATTGCCACCCAATACATCACTATATATATATATATATATATATATATATATATATATATATATATAATTATCAAATATCATTTCCTTGCATCATACATTAAATATTTCATTCAAAATATTATCAAATTTACAATACCTGAATAGTACAAGATTTCATTACAGCCCATGTTGAAAAGAGAGGGATGAGAGATCAAAAAACTAAATATGTATCG
This sequence comes from Medicago arabica, assembly GCA_946800305.1. NCBI lineage: Eukaryota > Viridiplantae > Streptophyta > Magnoliopsida > Fabales > Fabaceae > Medicago > Medicago arabica. Next base: position 3,062,522 of record OX326968.1, on the reverse strand, counting down.
TACATAAATCTTAAAGTTTCGAAGTTTAGGAAATTAGGTTGGGCTTAGATTGAAAAATTGGATTGGCTGATATTAAAAAGAAAGCCACTCTCCCCTGCAAAATAGACTCTCACCCTGCAGGCGGGACGATTTTGTCCCTGCGCATGTTAACTAGCGCACGTATAAAATTGTGCGTTAGTTAACATGCGCTGCGTGAGTTAACTAGCGCAGCGCTAGTTAACTCACGCAACAATCTGTCTTATAAGGCAGAACGCCTCATTCATCACATAAACCTCAAAAATTCTCCAAAATCTCTCTAAAATCACCAAATCTAAAATTCCTTCAAGTTCAAATCAAACAACACTTCGATAACAAGTAAGTTTTCATAATCAAACACAATCAACCTTTATGTTAGATTTTTTCTCTTAAATTAGAAATTTTTAAGATTTAGGGTTTGTTTAAATTTTTGTTTTTTTGTCAAGAAATCATACAATGTTTACATGAAAATGATGTGTGTTGCTTAAATGTTTAGATGTTTGCATGTTTATGTTGTAGGTTTTGAGTTTTAGAGATTTTTTTTTAGATTTAGGGTTTGTTTTAGAGAATTTTCATTGATTATTTTTAATTTCTTATTGTGTAGATTTTGAAACAATGGCCAGGTGGATCGACGTTCGTGCACAATTCAACGGCGGAGAACCTCAGAGGTTGAAGGTTCGGTGTCTTGGTGTAACGTTAAGAGGTCTCAAGGATCAGCTGGATGAATTCAACAAAGGAGTCAACCCCCGAGACACAAAGAAGGTGGAATACGTTCGGTATAAACGTCCAATGCTCGACGATGGAAGAGTATCATTCACTTGGGTGGAATTGACGAACGACGAAAACGTGACGACCATGTTTTGGAAGCACAACATGTTCCAGTGGATCGATATGCGAGCAACGTTGGTGAGATCAGCTGAATATATCATCAAAAGTCTGATTCCGCCAAAAGATCTTGATTAGGTGGCGGTCATGATTAGGTAGAGAATGCACCTTCAAACTACAACAATTGTGTTACTCTAGATGGGGCAATTCAAACTTGTTAAACGGCAGGACTCCAGCATTCGTCCGGAAGTGCTTTTGTTCCATTCGAAATGTTAAATTCTTGTTGGCTTCGTTTAAATGATGGTATGGAAGTGTCAAGGTATGGACCTCATTCCGTTGGCACTTGGATACTATCATTTAAAACCAAGACCAACGAGAATTTAACATTTTGAATGGAACAGAAGCACTTTCAGGACGGATGGTGGAGTCCTGCTGCTTAGCAACTTTGAATTTGCACCATTCAGAGGTAACACAATTGTTGTAGTTGAAAGGCGCAATTCCGAATGTAATGTCATGTAACGATATACCATATTTAGGAACTTTATGTAATGTAATTTAAATGTAACTTTTATTCGAATTTATTCAATACGCAACTTTATTCGATTTTATTTATTAGAATTCTTTATTCTATTTCACATTGAGTTTAATTAGACTTTTTATTCGAATTTATTTATTCAATACGCAACATTATTCGATTCCACATTGAGTTTACTTAGACTTTTTATTTGAATTTATTCAATACGCAACTTTATTCGATTTTATTTATTAGAATTCTTTATTCGATTCAACGCTGAATTTAATTAGACTTTTTATTCGAATTTATTTATTCAATATGAAAATAAATACAAAATTAGAAAATAAATCCGATATAAATAAATTCGATACCATTAAATAGAATATATTTTTATTCAATACATAATCATAAACATAAAATAAAAGCAAATATAAATAAAAAGAAATGAACAAAATAAATACATATAACAACATCTTATTTTATTAATAGAAATGGTACAATAATTGATACATTTATTTGAATTCACTAAATAATCTACTTATTTTCTTTTAACCTTCTTGGGGTAAAAAATTCTTTTTACCCACTTGGGGTAAATAGTGATCAGTCTTGGGGAAGATAGTGAGTAGCCTTCTTGGGGGAATACATCATCAACCCTTGAGCTAAATCTAAATCTGGTTCTTTTTATACCCCAAGAAGATTCTTTTTACCCACGGTAAAAAGAAGCAAATTTAATTTTATCTCAAGGGTCGATCACTTCCCCAAGTCGGCTACTCACCATTTTCCTCAAAACTGATCACCATTTACCCAAAATGACTAGAGACTATTGAAAGGAAAAAAATAGAGGGAGAGAGTGAGGAGGGAGAGAAAGTGAGATGGTGTGAGGGAATAGGGAAGTATGGAGGGGTATTTATAGGTGGGAATGGTAGTATAAGTTATAAAAAACATAAATGTGGTCAAAAAAACGTGTAAATGGTGTTAAAAACGTGTAGATTGAATGTTGAACAACTGACCACCGTCAAAAAACGTTTGATCATCTGTTTTGACCATCGGTCAATGTACGCAAGTTAACTTGCGCACGTGCCAGAAGTGCGTGAGTTAACTTGCGTAGGGCGCATAACTTGCGCAAGTTAAGTCACGTAACGTGACTTAACTTGTGCAGGGGCAAGTTGGGTAGTTTGACTGGGAGGGAGTGTTTTGTGCTGGGTGAAGAGTGGTATTAATAGCTATATGGTATGAAACAATCGCACGAGTACATGGGTCAAGTATATGGATACACGAGTACATAAACTTAAATCCAATTCTCGAATCAAATCTCATGTGTTTCACGGGTTGGGTTGGATTGGACCCGTGACTGTTTAGGTTTGAGTAAGTTTCGTTTTGAATAGCCGGATTCGTAAGTCTATCCGTACTCGTGATCATGATTAAGCATTTACAACAAATAGTGTCAAACAATACATTATGCAATTAACAACATTTTGTCTATTTTCTAAATATTAGCTGGAACTACACCCAGCTGTGTGCCGAAATATGATTTCAAACAACAGATCATATACATTACAAGCTAGTGCAACTTTATAAAAAGTTACCTAAGATGAGCATTCACCAAAAAAGTCACCTAAGATGAATAATTCATGATGTTACCACAGCTGTCTACGGGCAAAATATTAATATAGGAAATCATTTAATGTAGTGTCTATTTTTATTTTTACTTAATAAAAAGTTGGGAAGGAAGAAATTTTTATTAGTTAAAGTGATATAAATGTTCATTTTACAACCGTTTTCAAAAGAGGGAAAGTAGGCTGTCATTTACGGTGTCAATATAAAAATCAAAAGAATAAAGTTAAAAAAAAAGAAAAATGTTATTTTAATATCTAAAAAGCAACAACTATTTGACAATTAATATTAAATATACACAATTTATAACTAATGATGTGACTATAAAAGAGAAAAATAAATATAACCAAAAAAAAAAGAGAAAAAAAAGTAATTAAAAAAATGAAATAATACTTATAGGGTATAAATATATGGTGTTGAACAAGTAAAAAGTTGTCAAGATAACATTTCTTTAAAAAAATCTTAACAAAAGAAGGCAAATGTTAACCTAAAGTTTTTCATAATATAATGTTCACCCAACCCAACAGCGATAGTTGTGCTATGTTCACGTTAATGGACAAGTGCTATTCATCCACTTCCTGTGAAATCAAATTTTGTGAGATACTCTTTTATTTAGGTAGCATTTATATAATAAATCCGTGTGCAAGTAAATGTATTAGAAGGACAAAATATGTTTTTCACATTTAATTGATGTGTTTTTGAATATAAAGATTTTTTACATCGTAAATCAGTATGAAAGTTGGTAGATTATAAAAAAAAATTGAATTTAGTCATATATTCCTAAAATCACACCTACAATCAATTTAGTGGATTATATCTTCTAATCTTTAAAAAGCTATTTTTAAATTAGATCGTAAACAAGTAGTTAATATGTGTTCAATGTAAAATTCAATATATAAGAGAGTATTGCTCCATTGTAGAACAATTCAATATATGTTAGTATTTTCTTTCATAAATGGATTCTTTTAATTTCTTAACTTCTTTAATCTCTTAGTTCAACAAAGTGAATCATCGATCCTCTATAACTTTTTTTGGAGTGACAAATTATTGGTAGTGCTCATATTTTAATAAGAGTGTCAATCTCTTATGTTATTAGCAAATGACTTTGAAGACTTTCATGCTCCACTTGACTGTATCAAAAAAAATCTTTACAATGAAATGCGTTAACTTGGTCTGAGTAAAAGAATTCATACGCCCACCCAGTCCACTAAGAAAAGGAAGAAACTACCAATTTAGTTTCTAAATTATCATGCTCTCATCAATTTAATTTTTGAGCTATAAAAATATACTAAGAGGTTATAAATTATTTTAAGGGTCTTGTTTATCGGTGCTTTAGCCCCTAGGGCACCGGTTAAAAAACTAAAAGTAGAAAGAAAATTTATAATTTGCATTGAAAATAACAGTTTTTTAATTTTTAAAACATAAAATACATAATTTCTAAGAAAAAATTTCCTTTTATAATTTTTTAACATGTGCCTCAGGGACACCGATTAACATTTTCTTTATTATAGTCTTGAAATTATAATTATTTCTTTTGATTTTAAAGGAAATGAAAGACTAATTTGATAAATTATTAATATTTTAAGGGCTGCTTACCATATTTTATATATACCAAATGGATGATTTATTCTTAAAAGAATTATCAAAATCGATTGAAGCAGTGTGTGAACTTACCGTTTGTAATAAGTTTTAAACTATATTGTCTGACTTTTATTTTGTAATGAGCTGTTGTCTAATTTTATTTTATTTTTAAATATGGACTGTTGTCTAACTTATTTAACAACAAAGCTAAAGACCATTTCCATATAGTAAAAGGAAGAAAATGTTGAAAATATGACCTTAGTCTTAGAGGAAGCATATTTTAGTAAATAACCAACCTTCATATCTTTTTGTATGTAGTGTACTTTCATATTGTTAGACTAGTTGTGATCCTTCCTATCACTAGATGCATTGTACTTCCACTAACCTATATATATATATTTTCAGCCGTTTAAACTTTAAAAAAATGAGAACTATTAAGAAGGCTTTTTTCTCATGTGTTATTATAATATAACCCCACCACCATCTTTGAATATAATAATTTTCAAATATTCCATCCTTCTCCTCACCCGTGTGAAACGCATTCTAGAAACACGCAATTCTTCTCAGCCCCACAACCCACCATTTGCTGTCTCTTGGGTATCACGTTCTTACACTTTCTATTCTATACTTTTTACCTTCCAACGCTATTTCCTCATCCTACAATATACAACTATATACCACTTTATACATTTATTACAGTCAAATTTTTACCTACACGTGTCACAAATATACACGGTTCAAACCCTATATAAAAGAAAACAACATCAACTTCAATACACTCACATGATGAACGTTGAATTCTTGCCCAACAAGAAAGGAAGCAATAACCCACCAAACACGCTACAAGTCTTATAAAAACCTATAAGCAATACAACATTACAAAACTACACTTCAAAGTTAAAAAAAATCACCATGAACGACAGCAACCCCAACCAAAACGACAGAGTAAAATCACTAGATTTCAAAACCCTAAAAGTTATTTCCGCCGTAGGACGCGGCGCCAAAGGCGTTGTGTTCCTGGCGAGAACCGGTAACCGGTCATCAGAAGAATATATGGCTCTGAAAGTAATGTCGAAAGCTCTCATAGATCAAAAGAAATCAAAGAATCCAAAAGGTTGTGGTGAGTATAAGAGAGCCTCGTTTGAACAAGAAGTGCTACGTAGTTTTGATCATCCTCTTTTGCCGCGGTTGCTAGGTGTTTTCGAAACTGAGAAGATCGTTGGATTCGCCATTGATTATTGCAATGGTGGTAACCTCCATTCTCTCCGAAAGAAACAATCCGAGAAAATGTTCTCCGATGATGCCATTAGGTATGTAATCGCAATAGTGGTTTGTTGTCGCAATATACTGAGATTCAGCTTTTGTCGTTTCGATTCATCTGAACAATAGTATATATTTTAGATCTTGATTTTGATTTTTTGTTTTGAATTTTGGTGAAGGTTTTATGCAGCTGAAATGGTTCTGGCATTGGAGTATCTACACGATTTAGGAATAGTTTACAGAGATTTGAAGCCAGATAATGTGATGATTCAAGAAAATGGTCACATAATGCTCGTAGATTTCGATCTATCTACAAAGCTGAAACCTATATCACCACCTCAATCACTGAGTCACAAGTCGTCGTCTTCAGAGAGATCCAATCCTTCGAAGGAAAAGCACACGAAGAATCGATTGTTTTCGCGATTCTACCGTTGTAACTCAGGGATCTCACCGTGTGACTCTGATTTCCCTTCAACTGATTCCGGCTCGTTCAAGCGTAACAACGAGCCGGAGTCCGTTGAGAAATCAAAGTCATTTGTTGGAACAGAAGAGTACGTGGCACCTGAAATTGTAAACGGAAAAGGTCATGGTTTTGAAGTTGATTGGTGGTCGTTAGGTGTTGTTTTATACGAAATGTTGTATGGAACGACGCCGTTTAATGGGACTAATAGGAAAGAAACGTTTTACAGGATTTTGTCAAAGGAACCTGAGTTAACAGGAGAGAAAACAGCGTTAAGGGATTTGATTAGAAGATTGTTGGAAAAGGATCCTGACCGTAGGATTAAGGTGGAGGAAATCAAGGGTCATGATTTCTTCAAAGGAGTTATGTGGGACACGGTTTTGGAATTGGCAAGACCACCTTATATTCCTCCACTAATTGAAGTTGAGAATGAGAATAATAACAAGGGGTATAGTAAAAATTATGTGGAGGTATTTGTTCATGAAGTATTTTTTCCTGAGAGTGATGGTGATAATGAAGAGAAAAAGAAGAATAAAATGGAGGAAAAGAAGGATAAAAAAGTGTGGGTTGATAAGTTGAGTAGTAGTCTCAATGAGAATGAGGATTTTTTGATTTTTTGATATGATTTATATTCTTTGATCATAGTTATTTTATTTTGTAGATTATATATAGTATTTTTAGGCAGCTAACTGTTAGATAATTTTGACTTAAAAAATTGTTATATAATAGACCATATTGCCAAGATCTATAAACTTCTTTGTTATTTTATTGTATTAATCTTATGAGACCTAGCTAGCACAATTTTTTTGATTGAATTCTCAATTGAAAATTATTAATTTTAAAATTGCATATCACGGATGCAAGGAAAAATATAGATTAGGAGGAAGTGATATCTTATGTAAATAAATTGGTGGAAGTTAAAGATTCAGATATATGTGAAAATGTCTTTGGATGAAATTTTCTCTCTTAAATTCTTATGTAATCTCCAACAACATTTTACTTTGTCAAAAGTTCAATATAAATGTGTAGGAGATTAAGAGTTCCGTGATAGATGTATTTAATGATTCGTGGTCAAAAGTTATGCAACACGAGATCTATGTATGAGGCAAAAGTGTTCCATGGTCACGGTTGCTAAATTATACTCACTCTTTATCAAATTATAAGGTAAAACTCACTTTCTTTGTATCAAATTAAAAGAAGAAAAAAATTATCATATTTAATCATATTATTTTAAAAAATCATTTTTGCAAGAAAAATGTTTACTCCCTTCATCTCATTTTAATTGTCTTTCAAGGATTATGTGTGGTTCTTAAGGAAATAAATTAGTTTGGATTATTTTAATGGTAAAACTAGTGCGATGCCCGTGCCAATCAGAAGTTAATGTACTTATAAAATTTATTAAAAAACTATTATTTAAAAAAAAAGTTGTAACAAAAAATAAATTGAAAGTTAATTTACTCAATCACACTTGACTGCCACCCACTACCACCCTCTCCATACAAAATCCAAACCAGTTGTTACTAATGTAACCACAACTTCGTGGTGGTGTGATCGGTCCCCAAGGGTGCGTTACCATCAAACCTTAAATGGGGTTGCTCAATGCCACATGATGCTACGACAATGCTTCATCACAGGCAACATAATTCTTGCTCCTGATGGCTCTCTAAACACGTATTTGTTCGTTGACTGGCTCACCCTCTATTTTTGAGTGAGCACACATCGTGATAGGATTCTTCAATTTGTTCATGTTTCTAGGTGTGATGTATCTCGCATTTAGGTTTGTTTTGGCGTTTATATGTGTGGTGTTTCTTGCAAAAAAATATCTATACCCATAACATACGTAATTTATTTAAAATAAATTTCCTCGCCATTTTGGTTTGAGACGTTTGTACGAAAATGTTTACAATTTTTTTTAGGAGTTATTTAAACATATTAAAATATCATTTATAAGAAATTTAATATGAGTATTTTATAGTACTTTTTATTTTTAAACAATTAATTTTTAATATGGGACTGTCGTTTAGCCCGCGACCCGTGTAGGACCGTGCTCGGGTAGTATTTTTCAAAACAGTATTTCAACCGAGTTTTTGGTCTGGCTTGATAAAACCTGAAGCCTGTTAAGGCCGGCCCTGTAAGGGCCGGGTAGCCGGTTTGACAACTCTACTTCTATGCACCAAAAAATGTTTTTGTTGGAGGTGTATATTACAAGTCTTGTTTTATAGGAGGGTATATATAGAAAAAAGTACCAAGAGATCCCAAACATTTATTAGACTTCAGCCCAATAGCGTTGCGCTTCACTGTTTTTTTTTTACAACTCAACACCATTTCATTTTTACACCTCTAGACCAACCAGCTAACATGCAAAATTGAGAAACGAGATCTCAAAACATAGAAGTAAAATGCAAATATCTACTACTTCTCATAGTCCAATATTGTGCAGCGGTCCCTAAGTCTATGTTTTGAGATCTCGTTATGGTATGAATGCATCAATTTTTAAAGATTTTGAATGAATGATTTATGTATGATTCTGAATGAAATCAATGAATGAATTAGTTGATTTTAAATGAATGGTTTTTAATTCATATATTGTATAATGATTATTTTACTTTTGATATATGTTTTATTGTAACGATGTTTTTTGGTGTTTCAGATTGAAGCAAACCTGAGCTCCCTGAGTTTGACGACGATGATCTCCTCCCAGCTGATATGTCATGGTTCGTCTTTGGATTCGATTCTTCTCGTCAATGCATGACTTCACGCATGACTTCACTTCAAGTACGAATGAATCAAATTTGTAAGATTTTGAACGAATGATTTATGTGTAATTTTGAATGAAATCAAAGAATGAATGCATAATGAGTTGATTTTGAATGAATGGATTTTAATTCTATAAGGATTATTTTACTTTTGGTATATTATTTTTTTAGGATGTTTTTTGGTGTTTCAAATTGAAACTAACCTGAATTTGTATTTAGCTTTCATATATATAACACGATTTTCATGTATGGGACATCAAATTCGATCTTGTGTGATTTTTTATAAATAAACATATTATATCCTATTAGCAAATGATAAAAGGTTTTTATGTTATTACAGAGGTATGTGGTAAGTGTACTTTATTTTTATGCTGTAATGAATTTGTGGTAATGAACGATAATGAAGCTCTTTTAGAGGTGGTAAATTAGCTAAATTATTAAATTAAGTAATGAAACTTATATAAAGCTTTAGTTATGAACTTTTGATTGCTAGCTTGATGGTTTTTAAACCGCAGTTGTAATTATTATGGTTACAATACCAACCTTTATATTATGGTATAGGTTAGGCAAATGCAGTGGAATTGTCGATAGTCTAAATTGTTGTAGCCAAAATTACAGTTGATGTGATTATAAATGATTTTGCATTTTAAAATGTTCAAAGAACCCTATCTCAAAATGATATATATATATATATATATATATATATATATATATATATATATATCCTAGTTTTACTAGGTTTTTTCCTATTTTTTTATTAGGCTAATCGTCGACGGTCCATCGGTCATATAACATTCCTTCTTTCTTTCTTAAACAGCCTGGAATCAGAAAACAATATTTCCACGTTACTTCTTTCTTCAATTTTTTTTTTTTTTTTCGCTTTTGTGCGTGCAACCGAATAAAATGAGTGAGTAGCAACAAATACACGGTAGATAATAAATAAAGGTTGAAAGAAGAAAAGGAATATTTTCACTTATGCTTTGTAAGTTAATCAAATTATATTATAAACCCTTTTTTCTATAGTTTTTAAATTTAAATTCATAACACTTTGATTTTTAAACTTGGACCCAAAATTGAACGAGTCAAGACACTAGATCATGACTTTGTGATTAAATTGATGGGTCACAAATTGAAATGCATGACTCGTTTTGTGATAAATTATTACTATATATGTATTGTAAAAGAAATTCATGACTTGTAAAATATGTATTGTCAAAAAAAAAAAAAAATACCACTTGCATAATTGTAGTCTTCTACAATTACATGATTTATTATACACTTGGTATTTCATGCATCATGAGTTACATATGGTAGAGTATAACTTTTCCCTTTTTTGACGATTGTTGCTAGTGGATTGCATTCCCACGACTGCTTTTTAGTTTTGCAAATTTCTATTCCAACCCACCCTATCTCTCATGTGTCCTCTAAAATTTTCAATTTACCCCAATTCAGACTCTATAATCCGAAACAAACAAAAAAACACGCTACGAATTGTAGAATTCGAACCATGTTAATAAAGTCGGACTCAATCTCCTTCACCTTTCAACAGTTAGGATATTTACCCTAAAACAATTTCAAACTCTCCAAAAATTGAATCTTTCTACATTGTGCCATTTTTAAGTCACATTACTTAAATCCATCAATTTTGAGACATTTTTCACCACTAAACAAAATGTTAGTTCGTCTTTGGTCAAATATTTGGTGGTTAATTTGATTTTTCCTTGATACTGATTATTTTCATAATTTATAAACTGAAATGCTTTGTTGAGGAATTTAGTTTCTAAAATTCGAAAAAGAGTCAATGATAATGAATTTTGATTTATCTCATAACTTTCTTCAATATATTGACGTGTCTCTGAATTTTTATTTCTTTCAATGATTGAGGCATGTCTCAATCGTGTTCGAGGCAACAGGATGACCATGATTGTTTTAGCTAGGCAAGAGAATATGACAAAGGCCATATGTGATAGACCTGAGACGTCTTAGGTGCCAAAGCTCGAGCCTCAGGAAGCACTTGAGGCTGGGATGCAGGAAGAGGATGGGATGGAAGACTATGATGAGATACAAGAAGAGGCGCTAGCATAGCCTCGTGATTAATACCCTGGTGACATGGAGGACACATCATTACTTGCCATGCAATTGCACCAGGTGGTCAAACATGTATGAGAGGGAGATCTAAAAATCATCAAACTTATTTGTATATAGTTTCAAATTGTTTTTTTAATTATAATATTTTCCAATTGTTTTCTCCCTTTATTCTAAATTATTCTTTATTATTTATGTTTAGTTATATGTTCCAATTGATTATAGTTTTTATTGGATATGTTTTATTATTTATTTTAATTGATTATATTTTTATTTTGTACAATTCCGTCAAACTTTAATGTGCATTAACATTGGAAGGAAGACCTCAATGCTGGAAACACTAAATGAGCAGGGGTTCAAAGACGCCATCGCCTCCAGGGAAGTGGAGGCTCTTGCACATATGGCCTACAACATAATCGACCAAGACTTATCGTTAGCCTTTATAGAGAGGTGTCATAAGGAGACATTCAGCTTCCATCTCTCAGGTGGGAAGATGATTGTGACATTGGTCAACGTCTCTTGTCTATTGTATCTAACCATTGAGGGTTGTCTACTAGACCACGATGAGAAACTAACCAGAGAACAGTGGGGTCGAGATGATGGAATAAATGATATGTGTTGACCCAAAGGAAGTTAACTGGAAGTGGATGGCACAATTGGGGCTCATGCATGGTTCAATTACCTCGCGTAACACAACTAGGTGAGAATGCTGGTGATATGGTGGAGATGGATCTTAATTGATCGCACATGATTTAGGTATACCTAACGTACTTGGTGGGCATCAGTCTCTTCACTGATAAGATTGCCACTTATGTGGGTGTAACTCTTTTGGAGCACTTTCGTTGTTTGAAAATGGCTCACGACTTTGTCTAGGGGACCACTTCCCTTACCCACTTGTACAGAGGTCTTAATGTTACCTCTCATTATTAGATAAAAGAGTTGGATGGTTACATTATATTGCTTCAAGTAAAACAAACACATTGGTATTTATGTAATTGTTAAAGATGTTATATTATATGTTATTTATTGTTTTAGTGAATATTAATGCACACATGGATATATCAACACTTTTAGGTATTTGAAGCCAAGGGCTTTAAGGAAGAGTACATGGAGGATCGACACTCGCGTGCTATGATGTTTACGTCGTTGAACGGTCTTGTTTTGGCAGAACCTTACTGAGAGTATCTGGATCAGTTGTTAGCCTTTGATTATGTCTTCTACGCGTACGCCACTCACCTCTTGACGCACCTGTTTGAAAATATCAGCCTCCACTCTAGTTGAATCAAATACAGACCTCACATGGTCCATCATTAGCCGGAACACGTGTTGCAACAATTTGGATTTTTTCAAACCATGCTCAGACATCCAACCACCTATGATTCACCATTGACGAATCGATAACATGTGTCCAACACTTATGTCGAGTTTCTTGATCATAGGTTGGTCGTTGAGGAACTAGGCATCAAGTGTTTCACAGGTGGGAAACCACACATGGTTCCATGAGTTGATATTTAGGATATCATTTGCATCAATGAATGGTTGTTTGAGCACATGAAAGTAGACGCTTAAGACACAACAATGATTTGTCACAACCAGATGAAATTTAACAACCAAACAATGATAACAACAAGATATGTGGAAAATGGAGCAAACATGGGTTGGAATGGCAAGTCAAGAGTAAGCTTGATGGTGTACAAGTCAAAATTTGATGCTATTTTAACTGCTCGTAGAAAGTTTTTATTTTCTTTGTCAAACTTTAGTAACCATAATTCAAAATCCACCACATATACACATTTTAAACTAATATGACACAAGCTCCATGCTACGGAATTCAAAATCCATAATTGAAGTTTCAAATTATATGGTTTGAACGGCACACGCCCCAAGTTAACATGAGAACTTTCAATCAAATTCCATATGGATGGGGACAAATAAAATTATGTTATGTTTGACTTCTCAATCACATGCATCATATCCCATGAAAACTGCCAAGCAAATGAAGTCTAAAGATATAAATTAAATAGTATAAAATTACAGCCAGAAAATCATTATTCGGTTTCCAGATGTTTGTAGTACTTCCTTTTTAAAAAGCCAAACACACATAATGATGTAGTAATTTGGTTCTTACTGGGGACATATTATTAGCTTCCATGCCGCAACAATTATGTTGAAACTTTTACCCGGATCCTGTTCAATAATTTTCAACAGTTGGTGGGATTTAAAGCAAATTTTAAAATATGGATCCTATCGTTTGAATATGTACTCTATTTCATTGATAAAAACCAATGGTCCACTACATATTATGTTATGAACACACTCTAAAGGCACATCTAAGCAAGTCTTGAGACAGAATCAAGATCGTGTGATGATAATCACATAATGATTTTTAAGCAATTTTCTCGAAGGACAGTTGTTCAATTAGGGTTTTTGTTCGAAAAACCCAAATTATCCTCTTATAAATGCTAACTCGAGACACAATTCAAAAAGGATACACATTCTCTACACTCTAAAACCTCATTTTGAACCTCACGTTGACTTGGTTCTCGTGGTGTTTGCAGGTAAACCACTTCTTTATGGAGCAACTGCCATCCTCGACTACTCATTTGTCTCTCTCTCAAACCTTGATCAAATTCCACTACGGATCAATAAATTTTAGAGATCAACTATTGAATTTTATAAGAAAGCAGCACAATTATATGTCGAAAGGATATTACTACATCCGATCCAATAGGTAAGAAATTTTTTGGAGACTTTTTCTATTAATCATGAATAGTTCAAATGACTAATTTCAAGTTACCACATTCTACAAGTCCTCTTGATTTTAATGATTCTGTTCTTCTCTCTATTGTTAACATAGTCTTCTATAATTATGTTACCCAAAAAATAGTCTTCTTTAGAAACAAACTCTCGATTACAAGTGTCTTTCATTAGTTAAATTTGTTGATGGGAAAGTGCACTTTAAGGATTGCTTGAGTTAATTTACAAATTGCCAACGTTACCATTTTAATGAAATAACAAAGTTGACTCATCAATCTAACTCACTTTAATGACTACTAGTATAATTGAAGTAACTTTACCTAACCACTTTATATTCTTCTTTTTGAAAACGTCTTTTAAAAGAAATAAAAGGAAAAAAAAGAAAAGGATGCACATACATGAATGTATATATTTAAAAAGCCAAAGAAAATTCCCTTTGCTTTTTTAATTCCCCTTGCTTATGGCTAATGACATACCCACAATTGCCAAAAGTATGTATTTGGCAATATCACTAAAATTCTTCCAAAAATATCACCATCCATCCACATGTTATACCATTGTCTTCACGTATTTTCCTCTCTATCACGTGCTAATCCATCCAAATTAATATTATTATATTTTTAAGAGTATTTGAAAATAGTAAAAACAAATCTGGTCTTGTTTCAGTTCAAAGTTCTTGTTCGTGCTTGTGACATTCCACAATAAAAAATTCAATCTCAAATATCTCTTCAACTTCCACGGTCAACCAACCAATTTGTTCATGTGTGTGCAGTAAAAGTAACTTTAACTAGCCAATAATTGAAGGACACGTATAGAAAACAAGTACTTGTCCACATTGCTCGGCCATATATAAGGATGACAAAGAAAGTTGTATTCGTTGTACCTGTCTGATATTGACAGGAAAAATCTGTTTTGATAGAGTGATGGCTGACGTTAGCATGACTAATTTAGTTGATAATTTTAAAATCGATGTATGCCAAAATAAATAACTATCTATATACGCGTCATATCAAGTATAATATATAAAAATAAGAATAAAGTATATTATATTATAGATTTGATCCGTAATTAAAATTAAAATATCTTTAATGTTTCGTAAAAAAAAAATATTTTAGAAAGACGATTAAAAATGTGATTTTCAGATTCTAATCATTAACATGGTAAAATTGGTTGTTTGCAAAAATATTAATTTAAAATTTAGGCTTAATAAGGTCTATGAATACTCCCTAAAAAAACAGGGCGTTTGATATTAGATATCAATTTATGAAAGCAAAATTAAATCAAAAAAATTGTCAGTAGCTTAGTGGAAAAAATGTTGAGAAGAAGCCATTAAGGCTTGGGTTTAGTGGCTTAAAAAAAGGCCTTTAGAATTACATATCTATTTTAGAAGCAACAATATTTCAATAAAAATATTAGTGGTCTAGTGGTAAATGCTCAAAGGTGGTGTTATGGGTTGTCGGTTCGGTTACATACATTGAATATCAGTATAAGTAATGGAGATGATGGGCTAGTAGGAGTTGACTCAAGATGAAATCTTGATATGTTTTGGCCTTTGCTAAGTATACTATGATTGGGACAAGATGCATTTGGGTCTCGTGTGTATCGAGCTCGAGGCAATGAGTCATTCCAAAACAATTGCATTTGTTCATTATTGTCAAATGTTATTATAGAGAGATGGGGATATAGTACAAGTAGTATCGAAAGTCGAGGAGATTACAAATAAAAAACCAAAAACAACAAGAAACAAACGGCTAGAGCCAAATCAAGTGCAAATCAAAAGCAAAAATAAACACCTCAAAGATATATGGGCAACCGACATAACTAAAACCACCAAGCGATCCACAAAAACACCGACGCAATGAGAAGACACCTAGTCCAACAAGCTCGCGTGATTAATAGTAGAAAAGCATCAACATGATTGACCAAGAGCCTTCATCCAACAAACCTCAAATAGTGCACCCCAATAACATCCCCTCTATAACTCTTTATCTACTCAAGCACAAAACATGATCCACTTGTCGCTCATGATAAGAGCATGATCGACCAAAATTCTTTTCCAATAAACATTTCCATGAAGAGAATTTATCCTTGTCCACAATATATACTCCCCATATGTTACCCTCTAAAGAATATTAGACTAAAGTCAAACCTAACCTAACTCACTCCCCAATACCCTACAAAAAAACTAAAGAGGGTAAAAAGGTCTTACGGCATCACAAACTCCCACCCTAACCAACTAACGACTTCGTATCACAAAGGGAAAACAACACTTTAAGTAAGGAACATATAACGATACAACACCATCAGTGCACTACAAAATGCACAAGAGGTGGTACTAGAGTCCACTAGCACCCTCATCCTAAATAAGTTATGATGCATTAGGATCCTATCAAGAAAAAATAATAGCCTTAATCGATGCTAGAGAATTCCACACATAAGCTAAATTATTGAATCTTCTACAAGTACCCCTGGTCAAGAGAATATTGCAAAGGATCAAGTACGCCAATCAAACTAAATACAACCTCTTCATATTATGTTTCCATGACCAAGAATCCTCAGTAGTGGAAATCATATATAACCTCATGCAAGGCCGTATGGAAGCTTGCGAACAAATCCAAATCCTAACCAAAATGGGACCTCCTCCACAAAAAATCTCAAACTTCAACATTCCTCAATCGAGGGATCCATCTCCACCAGCTCATTTTCGTGCTTCACATAATTTTGGAGAGGCCTCGAGAATTGCTCCATAAGGGAAACATTTCCTATATAGTAATCCAACCAGAAAGAGGTAACACACCCATCACCCACCATCGTAACAACCCTCAAATAATGCAGTGGTTAGAGTTCGAACCTTGAATTTCATACTTATAGTGTATCAATCTAACCACTATACAACTTGAACAAAAAAGAGTTCAAGTGTTTCTTGTGAAAAAGGAATCTTAGTTTTATATTTTGTAGGAAAAACAGTTTGGTTATATTCCCTTTATTAAAAGTCAATTCAATTGACGACATAATACTACTTAGAAAAAGAATTAGAGTTGGATTCATGCAGTCGTTTATAGCGGGTTCAAATGATCTGGTGGAGATATTTTAGATGTCCACTAACAATCAAAGATTCTAATAATTATGTGTTAGTATTTTAGTAATAAAAAAAGTCATTTCAATTATTCTATAAATAAACAATTAAGAAAAATGTGTTTACTTGTAAAAACTGAATTGAAAATATATTACTAATATTTGTAAAGGTAGTGTTTTTCTTTTTGAAAACATGCACATGTCATACAAGTTAAAAGTGCATATATTATTATCTCTTTAAATAAGGTACATCATTTTGCTTTATTTCCCCTCTATTTTTTTATTTTTTTTAATTTTTTGGCAAACACCGGTCATTGTTGAATTCGTTTATTTTTTGAATTATATATGTCTAGTTAATTTTAATTATAAAACATGCCTTATTATTATGTTATAAGTATAAAGTTTTCAAAGCCATTTAGCGATGACTAATATCCATAAAAAAAATTGTTAGACATACAATGTGGATTATCTCTTTCTGATTAAATTTTCTCCGTACACAATAAACAAAGATCAAACCATCAATCATTTTCTTAACTCGATCAAATGTTTTACCATTTACACCAACTAATTGTTTGTGGATGAAAAATAATGGCTATTTAAAAAAAATATAAGGCTTTATCAGATAAATCAGTAGATATTGATTTTTAATTTTATATATTAGGGGGAAACACTTGAGTGATCACAATTATTTGAAAACACACAAAAACACATATGATCATTTCATTATATTAAAAATGTATAGGCAAAATTATACAATTAGTCTCTTAACTTAATTTTTGGTAACACTTTTGTTCTTCATCTTTTTTTGGTCACAATTTAGTCCTTTATGCTGTAAAATGACAATATCTTATCATTTTTTATGAGATTTGCGTTTCTAGGCTTGTATGATGAAGATTTGCGTTTGTCTATGAGTTTGATGATTTTTTTTTTGGAGTTTTTGATTATTTTTTCATGAAAAAGGATAACTAAGTTGTTATTTTATAATATAAATGACTAAATCGTAACAAAAGAGAGATAAAAGACGAAAGTGTTACCTAAAATTAAGTTAAGAGACTGATTGTGTAATTTTACCAAATATATATTATTTAATTCTTTTTTTCGTTTTATCTTATGCTGAATATGTGTCCAAAATACAATCAAGTAATTATGACCATGCAAGACTTTCTTCATACTAATGTCGAAGGAGAAATATTTGCTTGGTCACGAGCCAAAGAAAATGAATTTGAAAAAACACACATAAGTGAAGAAAAAATAGAATGAATTGAATAATATATGTTTTTAAAATAATAAAAAAAAATATTTTAATACATGTATTCAAATCTTTATATTTTTTAGATACGTGACCAAACAAGTGTTGCTAAGGGTCTAGTACAGACGATAACTTTATCAAAATTATGATAGAAAATATGATGGCACCACTAGAGGTATCCTCGTATTTTTTTACAATATATATATATATATATATATATATATATATATATATATATATATATCATTAAAAAAAAATTGATGATGTGTACGTACATGATTCACATTCAAAATGGAGTGCTTTGGTATGGATTCTCTTAACTATAACTATGGAAATAAACTTTACACACATCCATGATCATATCTAATTATCATAAAAAAAACAGTAAAATATCAGAAATATCTATATCATGTTTTTTTCCACAATATCAATAATAAATTCAATCTTTTTTTTGACAAAGTAATAGTAATAAATTCAATCTATATACATTAATAATGTGCAAATCAATTTTACACAAACCTTGATTCATATTTTATTACTTACCATATAATGTTTAATTTTTAGAGAAAAAAACTATATACAGAATAGTACATCATGATACTTAATATTAGGGTCGGGATAGGCCAGGTCGGCCTACAGGGGTCTACGACCTGGCCTGTTTAAGCCTGGCCTGACCTGTTTATGTAAATAGGTCAGGCTTAGGCTTTTGAAAAAGCCTATTTAAGTAAATAGGTCAGGCTTAAGCTATAAAAAAAGCCTACAAAGTCTGATAGGCCGGCCAATTTATGCATATTATTAAAATTTATTTTTTATTTATATTAAATTATAATTTATATTAGAATAAAAATCAAGAAAATAACTCAAATAGTGGACTTTTTAAATAGGTTTTGAAGCCTTATAGTGAACTAGGCTTTTAAGGCTTTATAGCAATAGACAAGTCTTACGATGAAATAGGCTATAAGACCTATTTAGCCTATTTAGAAATAGACAAAATTTAATATTTAATGACTTTAATATGAAATAGGCCTATAAATAGGCTCACAGACCAGGCCAGACTTTTAAATAGGTCAGACCAGGCCAAAAAATAGGCTTATGAAAGGCCGTAGGCCAGGCTCAAGCTTGCTAAAGATTTCGTAGGCCTATCAAAGTCTGGCCTAACCTATTCCCATCCCTTCTTAATATCTTTTTGTCTATATACCAATATATCTATCGATATGTTCATATATAAAATATCTCTATAAATATTTTCATAGCAAAAATCTCTATATTATTATAAAACTCATATTTTCTACAAACAAAAAGTTCCATCTCTTTCAAAAATATCCCAAACTCAAATTTTATTTTATACTAAAAAAAGAAACTCCACTTGCACTATCCTTCTTATTTTATATTATAACTTAATAAAAAAATTCCTCTCCACACGTTCCATTTTTACTATATATCCCACTTCCTAACCTCAAAACTGAAAACCTATTTACTTTATTCTCTTCACTCATCTTCACATAGTCTTCAACAATGGCTTCTTCTTCTTCTCTCATCTTAGCTTTTACCATTTCCACTTGCATCTTCATCTCTCTCATAACACCTTCTTACTCGGCTCTCAAATGTGCTTCTCAAAAGCTTCCATCAAACCATACATACACAAACTGCACAGATCTTCATAGCCTTTCAGCTACACTCCACTTCACCTACAACACCACCAACAACTCCATCTCCATAGCCTTTTCCGTTACACCGAAGACTAAAGATGATTGGGTTTCATGGGGTATTAACCCTACCGGAGGTAAAATGATTGGAGCACAAGCACTCATAGCATACAAAACCAACGGTAAACTTGGTGTTCACACTTATAACCTAACTTCTTATGGTGGCATTAACGAAGTAAAAAGTCTATCCGTTGAAACATGGGGTTTGTCTGCTGAAGAATCTAACGGTGTTATAACGATATTTGCGGCGGTTAAGTTGCCGGAAAAGTCGGACAATGTTACTCAGATATGGCAAGTGGGACCTGTTGTCGGAGGGAAGCCAGTGAAGCATGAGGTTAACCCGGAGACTCTTGCAGCCTTCATGGCGTTGCCGGTGGTGGAGTCCACCACAGTGGGAGGTGCAAATAGCACTAGTGGTGCACCTGCTCCTAAAAGTGATGAAAAGAGTGGTGGGGTTGGTTTGGTTATGGGATATTACTTTGGGTTTGTTTTGCTTTTCTTGAGTTTTATTACTATCATGTGAGAAGAGAATGATTGTGATGTGATTCTTTATTACACTCTCTTCTCAAACAATAATTTTTCTTATTTATATTTTTATTAGTTGTATTATCATCTTTTTGGTTTGTTTGTGGTTTTTACTTTTTAGTATATTTGATATTTTCTGATTGAGATCTGGTTAGATGATGATTTGTAATTTTGTATCCAATTTAGCAATTCAGCTTTTATTACAGATCCCTTTTTTTAGCATGTTATAGATTCCTTCTTTTTGGTTTAGACAAAAAGGAAGTCCACTTCATTTCTTTAGGTGGTGAGCAGTATAGTCAATGGCGGAGACCAACTCCGGATACTCTTCGAGTTTGATTGATATTTTCTTTATATTAGGTTTAAACCAATAGTCCCATTAACTCATTTAAAAAACAAAAAAAAAATGGACAAACTCTAATATTTTTGTAATAAGTGCGCACCGAACAACAAAAGCCACAAAAATGCTAAGGCTCTATATAATTTATGTCTCCGCTACTATACAGTAGTCCAGTACACGTAACACTTAACTGCACTGATTTCTAAGTTTTAAGTGTCACAATTGTGTGGGTTTCATCTTTTGTACTCTTTCACTCCTTGTAAAATTTGATAGGTTTTTACCAATTTTGTTCTTCTTCTAAAGTTGGTTGAGATTACATAATTTACTTAACCCTGCATCAAATATCTGTTAGCAATCATGGTTTTTTGTTAATAAATGTTATAAGAACATGTTTTAAGAAATAAAAAATGAAAACAAAAGACAAATTATGTATTGAAAAGAATTCTTTTTAAGAGTTTAATTATTGTACGTTGGCAATGTAAAATTATTGTTAGCATTTGCTAAAAGTAAACTCCTACTAAAATCTAAAAATTCGGTGGCATCATTTATTGTTAGGCATCAAATTTCGGCGTCATTTATTGCTTGAGAAACATGTAATGTGCTAAAAAATGCTAAAATAGTGTAGAAGGGCTAGACAAATCCGTTGAACTTGAGACTATTGCCAAGAGTGTGAACAACGCCGTTTACGTGCCTTCTAGCATAAACAAACATCGTAAAGCTGAAAAAAATAGAAAGTACTGTATCTTTTTCGGGAAAAAAAATAAAGAAAAAAAAAACTTAATAACGGATGTATTTATATTGAGCAATGCTATATCTCTAGAAAAATAACATCTCAAGGAGGTGTGGCTGAAAAATAGGAAGTGAATAAATAAATCATGTAATTAAAATTTGCCAACTGTTTCTTGAAAAATTCTTGATGCTATTTTTCTAGATAAATACTAGCATTTTCCATTTATATTATAAAATTGTCTAGATACAACAGTTATTTAATAAATATGAAAATAGAATAATTATTTATAAATATGATTAGAGGAAGTATTATATTTTTAGATTCATTAAATAATTGATACATTTGGAATATATTATAAATATATTACATTAATTAGTAAATGAATATGATAAAAAATATTTACTTATAATAATAATTGGAGGAAAGTAATGTCTATGAATTCATAACAAATTTCCAACATGTTTAATTTTGTGTTGGTAAAATTGATTTTGTAAAATGCATTTTACCTTAAATTGAGTTGAAGATAGAATGAATTTAGTTTTTTTGGTGGTTTTCAGGGTTCGAGTTAGGACCTTGCATATATTATGCATTGTTCTTACCAACTGAAGTTAAACTCACATTGACAAAATGAATTTAGTTTAAATATATTTATATAAAAATAAATTAAACAGTAAATTAAAGTGTTAAGATCAGTTTTATAATAAAAAAACTCCAATTCAAAACTTCAAATATAGCGTGTGTTTGGTTGTGCTGTGGAAAAAATTGATTTTGGTAAAATTGATTTTGGTTAAAAGTGAGTTGAATGTAAAGTGATTTATGTTTGATTACCTTCAAAACAAAAGTGATTTGTATGAAAAATGTTGTTTGGATGTTTTGAGTCAGAATTGCTTTTAAATGTGTAAAAGACCAAAATGGGTATTAATATGTGAGTGTGAGTGTGTATATATCAAATTTTACATTTATTTAGTTTTTTCATCCTTCATTTGTTTTTGATTAATTGACAATAAAATTACTAGATTGACATAATTGTTAATCACACAATATTCAAATAAAAATACATCTTGGAAATAAATATTAAACCTGAAGTTCTCAATTAAAATTACAAATAGAGAATATAATATAAAGTGCAATACAAATTTGAAACATGACTACAATACTAATGATGGGGAAGGTATAGTTCATAATCAAGGGTAAAAAAGAGAAATTGGGAAAAAACAAACATTAGAATTGAAAATTGATTCCTAGAAGCTAGGAATAACAGCTTTTGTGAAAATAGCTTAAGCATGGTCAAAAGCACGGCAGCAGCATAAGGGTGAAAGATAACCACCAAACAGCACAAAATTGATTTTGAGAAGATAAAGTGCTTTTGCACCTTATCACCGGGTAACCAAACACCCACATAATCAATTCAGACAAAATCAATTCTACTTGAGACCAATTAAGCATGTCAAAATCAATTCTATCATCCTAATATATTTTTGGCCCTTATAAAATTGAAACCCAAAATATACTTGTTTCAGACCGGCTACAAGACTCAATCAGCCAAGGTCCAATAAAAGACTAAGCTCCATGTGGAGCAGCGCATTTGAGCATGCCTCAGTCTATCTGAGCCGATAAGGCCACCTCTAAATGTCTCCTGAAGAGGTGCTACATTTTACGAAGACGATTATTCTCCTACACGCCTATATGAAGGTGACATGATGTCACCACAAATGCACGGTTCACTTTTACATCATTTCGCGCATATCCACCTCATTCTCATACCGATTTGAGGAGCAAAGTGCTAATGTGCTTGCAGACACAATTCTTCTCCACCATGAAGGATCAACCTCCATCACAACAAAACACCTAACACAACTATGTTCTTCTCCCGATCTTCATTAGACATATCACTACTAAAAGTTAAAACCATCCACTATGTGAAACCAACTCAAATTTTATTGCATTTTTAGAATTTCTTTATCATCATCATCTCTGATTCCTCTCCTTTTTTTCCTTTTGGTTTGTTTGTTCTTTTAGTAGTTTTTTCTTTCTATACTCTTCCATTGAGTCTTCCAATTTTCTAATCTCAATTTGGTTAAGACGATTTGCAATTATCTATCCAATTTAGAAATTCAACTTTTTACGGATTCCTTCTTTTTTGTTTCTTTCATTCTTCCTTTTTTGTTTACACAAAAAGGATGTTCAGTTCATTTCATTCACATTATGGGGCAATATTCAATGTAGTAAGAAAACAAATAAAAGATATTCCACTTTTGATCCGTTGTAATATTAGCCCTCTTTTTTTAAGAGATTTTGATCTTTGATCTTTAATATTTTCTTCTCTTTGTAATTTGGTAGTTTCCAACTCCATCAACATTTTTCTCCCAAAAATTGAAGTATTAATGTTCTATCGAAAGTTCATAGCCAACACCTAAAACCGTTTAGATGAGATGACATAAATCTCCTATAACTTAACTAAGGTCCTGAGTTCTAATTCAATCTTAGGCATACGTCAGTGTTTAAATTAAATTCAAGAACCCAAAAAGACCATTTAAGTCAAAAAATCATATTAGAACAAGGATTCCATATAAAAAGGTAACTCTAAAGATATTGGTACATCTTGGACCACAATATTTTTTTTGTTGAGGGAATTTGGACCACAAATTTTAACATCTCTTATTTACAATCATAAAATGTGCTCTACATATAGAATCGACCCCTTTTATGATCTTCCAAATCTGCACTCCTCAAATCTATATGTGAGCATCATCATCGACTTTTTAAAAACTCTTTTTTTCCCATAACTTTAAACTTCAAATGAGTTGTTTTTTTAAACTTCTTTTGAAAAATCCATCTCCCCTATTTTTCTTTTTCTGAAAAAGAAGTTTCGCAGGTGTTAACCAACCCCATGTAAGTTTTCTTTTTCTTGAAAAAGAATATGGAATATTTTTTTTACTGTTGTGTTTATTTTACTGAACTCCCCTTGATCTTGTATATAAAAAAGTTGAATCAATAAAAATTGATGTATTTAGTCTAAAAGTTATTGTGCTTTCTCTTATATATAAGATTTTTTTAAAGAATCTTATATATAAGATTAGATGGAGTATATTTAACCTTTATTGTTTATAAAATTTGCAAACAAAAAGGCATTTCATGTTAGATTACATTTCATTTCTTAAACAAATTAAAAAAGTTGAAAGTTATACCTTTGTCATTCAGAAAGCCACAAATAGAGATGTCAATATGTATCAAATTTTTTTGAGGAAACAAGTCGGAATTTTTGTAGAGATAATTTAGCAACATTGTAAATTTTAACCAATTAAAATGAATGTATTGAAAAGTGCACGCTAAATAGTGTGTTGTTAGCATTTTTAATCCAACATCATAAATAAAATTGTCTTATTTTTGTACTTCAAAAAACTGTCTTATTTCATATATCCTTTTGTAATATTAGCAAAGTCTTAATTTTCCAGTGAAAATTAAGTCTTAATTTACTATAATAGAACTAATTATTTATTACTCTCTCCGTCCTAAATTATAAGCAAAAAACAATCACACTTATTAAAAAAATTAAAACATAAGAATTTGGAGTATAGTTTTTTGTGTTTTCTTTGGAAAATGTTTCATAGGA
This sequence comes from Medicago arabica, assembly GCA_946800305.1. NCBI lineage: Eukaryota > Viridiplantae > Streptophyta > Magnoliopsida > Fabales > Fabaceae > Medicago > Medicago arabica. The sequence goes on along the minus strand of OX326968.1, from coordinate 3,037,420 downwards.
AGATGTAAAAACAATTTTCATTGGCTATTGGTTATGGAAAAATGAAAAAGAGAGAAAATTGAATGTAATTTGCATTTAATTTTATGAGAAGTAAAAGTTTATCTTGGAAAAGAGTTTTTTTAAAAAAAAAAAGATTAAATAGGATAAAAATTTGTCTTTTTTACTTATATTTTGGGACAAAGAAAATGAGTTTTTTTTGCTTATATTATGGGACGGAGGGAGTACTCTTTTGTTTTTAATTCTAGTAATTTCATTTCCCATAATATTCATCTTTGGAAGAATAAATTTTCCGTAATATTAACGAAGGACATTTTTTTTCATCGTAAGACATAATTTTTATAAATGAACCATACTAGTTAGACCTCGTTTATGCTTTGTGAAAACTCGTTCTATTTTCATTTTTTAAAAGTTGTGTTAATTTTACTTGCTAATAAGAAGATACTAGACTCTTGAAGTGAGCAACTGTGTGGATTTTTTTTATATTTTAAAAACAATGAAAATGTTAAAAAAGTTGTCTTTATCATTTCCTAAAATTATATTATCTCTAATTAACATTTCATTTTCTCTCTATTACAGTTGTTTATGTTAAGAGTGACACATCTTATTAGCGAGTCATGTTTTAGAAAGTGAAAAATGAAAATATTTTTACAAAGTAAACGAAGCTTAACATTTCTTAATTTGTGTTTATGGCTAATTAAAATGACCAATAATATGAGATGAAGGAGTAAACAATTTAGCATGTGTTTTGTTCTTCACATAGATTAATTTTTGTGTTAAACGATTTTGTAAGATTAATTCTATTACATGAAAAAAGGCTAGCTAGGAGTGGTTGGGGAGTTTAATTATGGTCGTAAAGTAAATTGCCGTCATTTTCCCTCATCTATGCCATTGCTACAAGTGGGAAATGGAACTTCTAATATTGTTGTTTCTTTTTTAGTAGGAAATGCTTTCAAGTAGTTGTATCTATCCTTTATATATGTATGTCTTTTTCTATAGTATAGCTAATACGTAAGTTTTTTCCTTTTTATGTTAGAAATTGAACTCGGTATCTCACAATTTATGACAACTACACATACATTGTGCACCAATCACATGCACTAGTGCTCGACCATATAGCAAGCTAGAATTTACAACTTTATACAAACTAAATAAATGACATAGTGGATATGTAATTTTATCATGTATGTATTTATGTCAAATCAGAAATTACACAGAGCGTGAGAGAATATATGTTGGATTAAAATTGAAAGAACTCTGGAAATTTTGTGTAGGATGTGTGTAAAAAATTGAAAGAATTTATTTCCTATAAATTTAAAAACAATTGAAAAAACAGTACCATAAGGCAGCTATAATAAAGGAGAAAGAACAAGACAATATTGAATTTCAGAAGTAGGTTTAATTTCGATCAGAAAAATACAACCTAAAAGAGAGATGGGGGCATGGTAATTAATAAATCATCTATAACTACATATTAGAAGAAGAGGTTTGGAGCAATTTTGTGGATCAATTGAAAAAGTCGAAATTTGAGGCTCTGGCAACATTTGTAAAAGACCAGCAACCATATTTTAGAAAGAGCAAATCACATGTTAGATAATTGGATATTGACCAACAATACAAGGATAAAATGCATCAGGAGGGCCGGTCCAACAAATTAGAAGGCCTAAAACAAATTTTTTAATGTAGTCTTTGAAAATATAATTTTTTAACATAAAATTAATTTTGTGGAGAGTAAAATTTGAATTCATGATCAAGAGTAATTGAAGCTTTTTAGTAATTAGTTAAGTTATTCAAATGTCTGAAATTTATCTGTTATGTAACATACTTATAACTAAATTAGTTTGCTTGGCCCTTAAGTCGACCCTGAACACCAATGGCATGCTCGCGGCTGCGAATTTTGGGAGTACGCATCCATGAAGCTACTACCGAACAAAGGTCGTATACGAAGATGGACGAGACCAGCTCCATGGAGGTTCAAGTTCGATGTAGATGCGTCTTTCTATACCTCCCGAAACAAGGTTGGTATTGGTAACAACTTTTACAAATGTTAACAAGATACAACTAGTTATAATTAAAACTTTTAACTGCTTACCAATGCTGCTGCAATTTTTTATTTGTTTCATCCTCTATTTGCTCGAAGCTGTCGGTTAGAACATGTACGTTTGCTTCCACAAATTCCCTCAATGTGTTTCAATCACAGAAGCTGATGTCAGAGGATAATGTGGGCTATATATGTTGTATTGTTGACATCCATGATTTAAAATTTTTAATATAGGATTTTTTTAAGAATTTTTTTTGTCTTTTTATATAAGACTTTTTTACTATTTTCAAATACATTAATTAATTCTTTATCAACATATCTTTATTTATTTTATATTTTTTTCTTCAATCAGCATTAAATACTACATTGAAAACATATATTAACTAAAAAAATTTGTCTCTTTATATAAGACACGTTTGCTATTTCCAAGTACATTAATTAATTCCTTTAAAAAAAAAGTACATTAATTAATTCTTTACCAACATACCCCTATTTATTTTATATCTTTTTCTTCAATCAACATTAAATACTACATTGAAAACATACCCTAACCATTTCTCTTAAAGGACAAATTTGTAAAAACAATACTAATTACAAACAAATTTATTATCATTTTTAATTTTCTTAATTTCCGTTATTTTTTCAAAAGGGTTCTATAATTAGGGACGGAGGTAGTACATGATATCCAAAATTGAAATTAAAATTTAAGGATGCAAAATAGGATATCATCATGGTTGAATGGTATGATGCCAGAAGGAGAGAGCTGCTCTTTTATTTCACGTGTCATCGATGCAAGCATACTATATTATCTTTCGTCAAAATTGAATTCCTTTTCAAAATGAACTCATAATAGGTGGATATTTTTTTAACGGTAAAATTTGTTAATAACCAAGTCTCTTCACAAGATGAATTTAGACATGAAAGATATAAATTACAAAGTAAATGGCACCGTATATAAGCTGAACACCCAAAAGAAAATTCATGCACCTCGTACATCATAAACACTAATAGAAACACGATTAAAACGAGGGCCGCCATCGACACCAATAAAAACAAATGTCCAAAACAAAAAGCCAATCAAAATCCAAATACCTATGTCCCATACTCACACCAGAACCCCCTCGAAAAAACCATCAAACTAACCCAAACCCTTAAAAACATCGTCACCTTTTCCCATCACCACATCTAAGCCTAATTAAACATCCGAAAATGACTTATTTCAACACTCAATCGGATTCCATCATCAATCATTTCCCGATTCACCGGAGAAAACACCTTAACAAGCCGAAAAAATTTGAGTCAAGAAAATTGACTTACAATCTTGAATCAAAAGTGATCGGCGCACCAGACTCCAAAAACAAATCACTAAGGCACCCCTAAACTCTCGATCCATCGAAGAAGACACCTTAACCAGCCGAAAATCTTAAAACTAGACACTAACTTTCGATCTCAAAAAAAAAATGGTCGGCCCACCAAAGTTCAGAAGACAAATCTCTAAGACAGACAACAACTGAAAACAGTAGTGCAAACGTAACTAACTTGAAAACAACCCAAAATCGAATCAACCCAAAACATAACTAACCTGGTAACCACCTATTTTAGCAATTGGATCTTCAATTAATGTTGTTCCCATACAAAGAATTTTCTCATCCTCTTCAAATTTTACCTCCACAATCCATCCACCACTTTTTCTATTTTCCTACATTTAAGTTTATAGAATATCTGCTGTATCTTGTCTATAATATAGATCAAATACTTCAATTATTCAATAAATTTTTAAAAATGATTTTTTTTTTATAATATGAACTAGAGAGTAGCATATTTGCCTTGCAAATAATTTAAAATGCACCAGTTTGTCACTTTTTATTTTTTGTACATAAGGGGCCTACGTCCAAAGAAAAAAACTACACATAAACTAAGCGGGGAAAGGAATCACTTATACAATCATCAACGAGAACTTGTATCGTCTCATAAGAAGGTAGATTATAAAGAAGAGTTGTCATAGAAGAAGTACATCATCTCATACTAGCCTACGTGAACATTTATCTGCTTCACTTTTTTTGGGGTGTTAACCCTTAAGCGAGAAAGTGTTGTATAGGAACAAATACAAATGAAAAATGTTTGGGCACACTCACATGAAAGAAGAAAATTAAATGAGAAAAATTTATGAAAGAAGAAAATTAAATGAGAAAAATTTTCTCATTTAATTTTCTTCTTTCATGTGAGTGTGCCCAAACATTTTTCATTTGTATTTGTTCCTATACAAGACTTTCTCCCCTTAAGCTCAGTTCTCTCAGAATAGGTGTGCATAGTTCGGGTTGAAATGAAAATTAAACTGAACTGAACTGTTTACTAAATTTAAAATAACTTAATTAAACCGAACTATTTTGAACCGAATCAAATTGTTATTATTGACATCATCGAAAGAAAAATGAAATCAAGTTTTAGAAGCTTTTAAAACCGAACCGAAATATTCCGAACCAAATCGTACTGTTTCGAATTGAACCAAAATATTTTGAATCAAACCAAACTGTTTCAGTTCAGTTACATATTTATTATTAATGGTTCATTTTTTTTTTCGGTTGGTTCCGTTCAATTTTTTGATTTTTTTTGCCCACCCCTACTAAAAAGTACCACAAATGCTAACTTGTACCTCAATGACACATGTTAAAGAACTTATTATAAAAATATACCTATCAAAAGTCATGCATTCAACTTTTTAAAAATTAAAATATTATGTTTTCCAAAGTAAATTAACATGTGTCTTTAGGATACAATTTAACATCCTTGCAAGAAATATACATCCCATATTGGCTAAGAGTTAAGAGTTGTCATAAAAGAAGCGAACCGATTTGCCACTTTATAATCCCATGGAATTTTGTATGGAATCAATGCTCCTGATTTGCTTGCTGGACACAAGAGATTAAAATTTGATTGCAAATCAATGCCACATTATATCTTTTCCTTTTCCAAATAATTAATTAAGGCAGTAATTAGTCACAATTTGAATGAACAAAACGCGGCATAAGCAACTGCTCTGTGCAAAGTGCAAACTCTCTTCCCCCGCCGATTAAGGAGAATATCGATCAACAAATTTCATCAATTATCGCTAATCAGTCCAATTTCTGTATTCAAGTAATAAAAACTTACACTACTAATAATAAGGGTTAACGTTAAGAAATGAGATTTTGAAAGAATTGGATTATGCTACGTTCATTAACAGTGATGATTGAATATAATTGGATTGAAATTTGAAGAACACTTTGTAATTGAATCATCATCAGTTTTGCGTCGTTTGGAAATGATCCGGAAAGACCAACAACCGGGAGGAGTTCGTCTCCAAACTTCCAGCCGATTGAGGAGGAGGCCGACCGCTGCTGCCGTTCCCAAATCTGTAACCTCTCTATTCAACAAAGTAAGCCATTTCGATATTAAATTTAACTTTAGTTTTCTTGCTGTAAATTATTGTTTATCAGAGTAGTACCAGTGTTGACGTGCCAGTGTCAACTATTCATAGGTTTCAAAATATATTTGTTCTTTTCCTTTCCTTGCCTGATTTGAATAATGTGTATTATTAGGTTTTCAATTAGAGAGCATATTTTTTTATGAGAAATGTAGACAAACACATTTCTTCTACTTGATTGAATGATCTTACCATGTAAAAAGGAACAAAAAAAAAAACCGTGCCTATCTCTCAGACCAGACCAAGTATGTCTATAGTCAAAAATTTCACACATTCAGAAGTCAGGATAAGTGTGGTCATTGAATCAAAATCAAATTGTTAACAATATAGAGAATTAGATAGAAACAATAAATTAACAAAGGCGGCCAGAGTTTCTATGAAATGCATAACATTTCACAATAAGGTTACATGCGAATATATAGTGAAATATAAATAGACTAAACTACTCTTGGCCCAATAACCTTTTGATTCCTTTTTGATTGTTCTTATGGAGATTACTTTGGCAGTCTGTGTTCTTTCAAAGCTCCGGTTTTTAACACACCACAAGCTAAATTTTAACAATGAATCCTATTTATTTAATTAAAATACAAATAGAAAAGTATATATTTAAAGTTACTGAGGTGCATAGAGACATATTGAACACTAAGTGTTAAGAAGATATTGGTACCCTCGCAAAGAGGTAGAGCATTGAAAGTACATCTTGACTCTTGTGTATTTAAAGAAAGGGTTATACTAACAAGTGCCTTTAGGAAGCTGGTTAAGGTTACCTTTTGGTATTTCAACAAGTCAAATACACAATTTTTAAGATAAAGTTTCTACTTTTAGCATTTGTTAGCATTTCCCTTAAAGAAAAAATACAATAGAGGAAAGATGATCTTACCAAAGTATTATGCTTATTGTTTAGTACGAAATTGCACAAGCTCTGTATATTTCTTTGATATAATAAATTTCAACCTTTTTTAATTTTTCCATGATTTACAAAAGCATCTGAAGTTTCTCTTTTTATTTTCTCATATATGAAGATTGTATTCTACTTTTGTAGGCCATTTTGCTTGATGTATTTGACACTGACAATGGTGATGATTCAGAAGATTTAATGATAACCTGTGAAAAGGTTAGCAAAAGTAACAAGGGGAAGACAAGTGAAACCATTCATCAAGTTGTGGTATGTATCAAACTATTTGTTATTTCTTGTAGTAGATTAATATTATCTTTTCTAATTTGTAAGTGATTCTAATTTTTTTACTCAATCCTTTTCCAGAATGCATCTGATAATACTGTTTGTCAACCTGGCGAGGAAAATTTGGGACAAATAACTGCGACTGAGTCTTCAAAATGCTACTCTATGGTATTACATAATTCAATCAGTGTTGATGGTCATGGTTCTAATCTGTCATGTACCGATGGTGATGACTCCGAGGATTTAGTGATACTTGGTGAAGAAGTCAGTAAAAGGAACAAGAGAAAGACAATTGCAGCAATTCATCAGATTGAGGTTTGTATTAGTTGTTATTTGTCAGTTCTTGCAGCAGACTGACATTGTAATTTTTGACCAATAATATAAATGATTCTAACATTTTACTCGATTCTTTTCCAGAATGCATATGAAAATATTGTGCATCAACTTGGCATGGGAAATTTGGGACAAATAACTGCAATTGAGTCTTCTAATTGCTACTTTATGGTATTACATAATTCAATCAGTGTTGATGGTCATGGCTCTATTCTATCATGTGACAATGGTGATGACTCCGAGGATTTAGTGATACTTAGTGAAGAAGTTAATAAAAGTAACAAGAGAAAGACAATTGCAGCAACACATCAGATTGAGGTTTGTATTATTTGTTATTTATTTTCTTGCAGCAGATTGACATTGTAATTTTTGACCTATAAATGATTTTAACATTTTACTCGAAATCCTTTTCCAGAATGCATATAATACTGTTTGTCAACTTGGTGTGGAAAATATTGGTCAAATAACTGTGAATGAGTATTCTAACAGCTCCCATGTGGTATCAAATAATTCAATCAGTGTTGATGTTCACGGGTCTCCTATATCAGTTGACGATGGTGATGACTCTGAGGATTTAGAGATACTTGATGAAAAGGTTAGTAAAAGTAACAAGACATTGAATCCATTCATCAAATTGTGGTTTATATTAGTTTTTATTTGTCATTTCGTGCAGCAGAATGACATTGTAATTTTTGACCTATAATGTAAATGATTCTAAAATTTTACTCGAAATCCTTTGCCAGAATGCATCTAATAATACAGTTTATCAACTTGGCATGGAAAATTTTACCCAAATAACTGAGGATGAGTATTCTAATGGCTCCCCCGCAGTATCAAATAATTCAATCAGTGTTGATGTTCACGGGTCTCCTATATCAGTTGACGATGGTGATGACTCTGAGGATTTAGAGATACTTGATGAAAAGGTTAGTAAAAGTAACAAGGGAAAGACATTGAAGCCATTCATCAAATTTTAGTTTTTATTTGTCATTTCGGGCAGCAAGAATGACATTGTAATTTTTTACCGATAATATAAATGATTCAAACATTTTACTTGAAATCCTTTTCCAGAATGCATCTGATAATACTGTTTGTCAACTTGACGTGGAAAATTTTGGACATATAACTGCAAATGAGTATTCTAATGGCTCCCATCTGGTATCAAATAATTCAATCAGTGTTGATGGTCACAACTCTCATATATCATTTGACGATGGTGATGACTCTGAGGATTTAGAGATACTTGATGAAGAAGTTAGTGAAAGTAACAAGGTAAAAACAGTTGAAACCATTCATCAAATTGTGGTTTGTATTAGTTATTATTTGCCGTTTCTTGCAGCAGATTGACATTCTAATTTTTGACCTATAAATGATTCTAATATTTTGCCAACATCCTTTTTATTAAGTGTTTGATTATACTTTTGTCAGCCTAGCATGGAATATTTTGGACCATCAAGTGGGATTGAGTCCTCTAATTTAATCAATGTTGAATGTCAGGACTCTTATCTATCATCTGAGGATGGTGATGACTCTGATGATTTAATGATGATTGGCGAAGAAGTTAGTAAAAGCACCCAAGGGAAGTCAATTGAAGCCATTCATCAGGAAGTGTCCGATTATACCTTTTCCCAGCCTGCGGTGAAAAGTTTTGGACCAGTAAGTGGTGTCATACCCCGATTTTTGACCTAAGATCGCGCATCCATACACCGACACGTGTTATTTGACCCTACACTCGTACGTCGTTCGATCATGATCAGTCGCAGATTTTTCGGTAAAAATTTCGGCAGAGAGGTATTTTAAAATACCTCATTTTTTTATTCCGAGTCGGGCCCTCTTCTCACTTTTTATTTTTTATTAGTCCTTTTAATTTTAATTCATTTCCGTCTTTTACCTTCTATCTCATTTTATTTAATTGATTAATTCAATGTTAATTTATATATACCTTTTTTTATTCATTTCTTTTTTTCTTTCTTTTAAAAAAAAATGTGTCCATAAAAAATCCAAAGGTCCAAATACAGTCCAGATTCGGTTTCGAAACCGTAACAAGTCATCCGGAAAAATCCTCACGTTTTCCATTCATCTTAATCCAAGCACGTTTGTTTTTTTCTTTCACCTCATTCAAGCCAATTTTTTCTGCCTGATTCAACAAACCCTAAACTTGATTTTGAACCCTTTAAATAGATCCAGCAGAGGATCCATAAAGGACAGCCGAAATTCACCACAAAAATTCACAAAAAACCAATTCTCATCAATCCAAAAACCTGCAAAAAATCATCAAGAGACCAGACAGCACAAATCCAAAGAAACTATATCAACAACACACAAGTCATTACCAATCGGCAACATCAACCACAACTGCACCATATATCCAAAAAACAAGCAAAAATCCGAATCCAATCACACACACACACGCACAGCAAGAGACAAGACAAATCAGCTGTCCCCAACATCACAAAGCCGAACCTAAATCCGAACAAGAAAGGGAAAGAGGTAAAAGAGATTTCTTTTTTTTCTTTTTTTAGATCCGTTTGAACTGGATTTGGCTATAAATTTTTTTTTTAGGAAAAAACAACAACAATAGAATAAGAAATAAGAGAAGAAGAATAAAAAAGAAGCAGAAGAAGAAGGGAGTAAGAAACAGGGGTAGAAAAAAGAAAAAAATTTTAAAAAAATTAGGGTTCCGCGGTGGCGCCGCCGCACCGGCCGGCGAACCACCGCCGGAACCCCCCTTGCCTCGCCGGAATCTTCATCGGAGAAGATGAACACTCAAGGTGTTCTTGAGGAGAGAGAAGAGAGAAGGCAGAGAGATAGAAGTGAAGAGAGAGAAAGGAGTGTGAAAAATGGCTAAAAATCAGCCATAGCCTATTTATAGGCCCGCCGAATCAGGTGCGCGTGGGCGCACTGCGTTAGCATGCACCCTCGCCTCCTGTGCGAGCATCTTTGATCCAACAGCCCTGATCCCCCCTTCCTGATCCAATCAGGGCCTTCTGATTTCAATCAGACGGCCCCTGCTGTAACCCCCAGGCCCACACGCGTCTGCCCTTACCAGGCCCAGTTTTCTTTTTTTTTTCTTAAGTTCTACACCCCTTTTTGCTATTAACACCCCTCTGCTCGTTTTTTTTAATCCTTGCATTTTTTTTATGTTCTCGCTCGCATTCCGTACTCATACATATCATATTCTAATTACGTCATTTAGTTTTACTTAACTTTATTGCATGAATTTAGAATGTATATTAGGTGTGGTGTAAATACATATCTAGTTTAGGTTTATGCATATTTATTTTTCTCGCAGACATTAGAATGTAATTTAGGCGTTGATGTAAGATATTTATTTTCATTCATTTCTCGCAGACCATAGAATGTATAATAGGTTTTTATGTAATAGCTTAGGTGCATGTGTGCGTGTGTGGGCTATGCGTTGTCTCTTATGTTTCGTAGCTTAGGTTAAGGGCCCCCATGTGGTCTAAAGCCATTACGGGTTCCCTGCGCATTTATTCTTTCCCGCTCCGTTAGCTTATTTTATTTTATTTTTAGGTCAATATTTAAAAATAACAGAAACATTCAAAAATAAAAACACAAAACAACATTTTTCTCAATAAACCTTGATTTTTTAAATCAAGTGATCCTTCTTATCTTTATTTTTCTTAATCAAACTTTCAACCAATTTTAATCATACTTAGACCTTCACCTTTTTTTTCAAATTTAAAATCAATCAACTTCACATTTTTTGCCTCTTTCTACCTCTCAAAAAACATCTTCAAAACATTAAAATTAACCAAAACCAATCAAACGGAATTTTTACCCCGAACTACGAGGTTTTGATCCCTCACGGGTACGTAGGCAAAGGACCTTGTCCTCTCAAATCAATAAAAATGTAGATAATTAGGTTTTCCTTCTTAATCATTTTAAATTTCTTTTTTCATATTAAGTAAATTATAGCACAATAAATTAAAGCCAAGAGGTTCCCGTAGAATACTACGGACATGAAGGGTGCTAATACCTTCCTTTCATGTAACTAACCCCCGAACCCTAAATCTCTTTAAATACGGGGTCTTTGAACTTTTTTCCCTATTTTCTTTCAAAAATTAAATGTTCAGTCGTGAAATAAATGGTGAGTCAAACGCTAATCAAATAGCCTTGATCTCCGAAAAATGACGCGACAAGTGTGATTGATTCTTTTGATTGTTACTTATTGGTATCACTTAATTTAATTAATGTTGATATACCTTCCATAGGTGAGCACCTTTTATCTGGTTGTTAGAATATGACCTAGTTTTGAAGAAGAGTACATTTAAAAACAGTCCTTTGTATGATATGCGATCAATCACATGCTAAAGATAGTCATCTGACATACTCCTCTCAGCCTTCTTATTCATTAGAGCATAGAAACTGTAAAATCCAAGGTTCCAGATAGCTAGTTCTAATTTGAAATTGGCTAAAATATGCATTTTATCCCTTTCATCCCTGCAATTAGGGTCGTTTGAAATTTCATCTTGAACTTACTAATCCTCCCATTTTGCTCCTGCAAATATTAATCATTTGAAAATTCGTCCATTAACCCACTTTATGACTGTCACGTCATCAAATTAGCAAAATGGCATGTGAAAAGACAAAAATACTCTTTTTTAATTAAAAATCTGAAAAAAATTAAAAAATCATAAAAAAAATCTGAAATTTTTTTTTGGAAAAAAACTTTTAAAATTAAATTTTTTTTAATGAAAATTATTTTTATTTTTTTCGAAAAACTAATTTCCACTTTTTTCTTCATCTTTAAAAAAAATTGGAATTTTTTTATGATTTTTAAAAAAATTTCATGATTTTTTTAAAATTTTTTAATTAAAAAATGGTATTTTTGTCTTTTCCCATGTCATTTTGCTAATTTGATGACGTGACAGTCATTAAGTGGGTTAATGTACGAATTTTCAAATGATTAATATTTGCAGGCGCAAAATGGGAGGATTAATAAGTTCAAGGATGAAATTTCAAACGACCCCCTAATTGCAGGGATGAAATGCATATTTAAGCCTTTGAAATTTGAAATGTAAAATCTTGGTCATTCTTCATATGAACTTCAACATGGATGTATATATGGTTTTCTTATCATCGCTGCAATTTTAGCGTATTTCTTATACCTCTTGTTTGACCACCAAGTGTTAAGTGGTCTTGGTACCCTCGCAAAAAAAAAAAAAAAAAAGAGTATTGGAATTATCTCTTGTATAATTAGCTAAAAATAAAATGGAGGAAAGACGATCTTATCATAGTTTTCTGTTTTTGTTTAATGTTGAAATGCATAAGAACTGTTGTTTTGGTTGATACAATTTAGTGCTCTTTTATTTTCTTTATTATGTGGTATGAATGTGTCACATAGTCTTTCTATTATGTTTCTCGCATATATTAATTGTAACCTACTTTTGTAGGTTTTTTACAATGCGATTGACATTGACGATGACGACGACTCTGATGATTTAATGATAGTTGGTGAAGATGTTAGTAAAAGTAACAGGGGGAAGACAAATCGAACCATTCCTGAAGTTGTGGTTTGTATAAGAAGTTAATTGTCATTTACTGATTACTGAAGCATACTGATATCATATTTTCTAATTTCTTAAATGACTTCATTTTGCTCGGAATCCTATTGTAGGATGTGTCTGAATGTCTGCCTAGTGTTGGTTGCCATTTGGTATCACATAATTTAATCAATGATGTAATGTGATAAGTACACTTCATTACAGGAAAACTTGGATAATTACGATATAACAAGTAGGACTGAGGCGGCACCTTTTAGCTTGTTTCGTGAATCTGCTACAAAGAGCAAACCATGCAAGCAGCCAATTTCCACGGATTTTGAAAGTGCTACGAAGGCAGCTAGCGTTTGCAATTCATTTTCCATGAATCAGGTAAATTTTTATGTTTTGAAACCCTTATAATTGAAGGTTACAGGCATCGATTTCTCTTATGACTAATTTTTTTGTTTTCGGAAGATTAATCTAACATGATAAGTACACTTTATTACAGACACACTTGGATAATATCAATATACGAAGTAGAACCGAGGCACCTTTTACACTGTTTTGTGAATCTGGCATAGGCTCGAGAAGGAGTACATTTGAAAGTAGTAAAGTGTATGGTGCACAATCAGAAGCTACAAATAGCAACCCACACAAACCACCAAATTCTACTAACTTTGAAAGTGCTACAAAGGCAGAAAGCTTTTTCAATTCATCATCCGCGAATCAGGTGAATTTTTAGATTTTGATTTGTTTATAATCAATGCCTAATGGTCATTCATTTCGCTTATAGCTACATGGATTTTTTTTCCGGGAGATTAAACTAATGTGGTAAGTACGCTTTATTACAGGCACACTTGGATAATATCAATATACCAAGTAGAAATGAGGCCCCTTTTACACTGTTGCGTGAATCTGACACAGGTTCGAGAAGGAGTACATTTGAAAGTAGTAAAGTGTATGGTGCACAATCAGAAGCTACAAATAGCAATCCACACAAGCCACCAACTTCCACTATTTTCGAAAGTGCTACAAAGGCTGCCAACGTTTTCAATTCAGCTTTCATGAATCAGGTACTTTTATGTTTTGATACGTTTATAATCAACGGCTAATGGTCATTCATTGTACTTATGGCTACATTAATAGTTTTTGGAAGATTATACTAATGTGATAAGTTCACCTTATTACAGGCACACTTGGTTAATATCAATATCTCAAGTAGAACCGAGGCACCTTTTACCCCGTTTCGTGAATCTGGCATAGGTTCAAGGAGTACATTTGAAAGTAGCACGGTGTATGGTGCACAATCAGAAGCTACAAATAGCAAGCCACCAATTTCCACTATTTTCGAAAGGGCTACAAAGGCAGCTAACGTTTGCAATTCATCTTCCATGAATCAGGTAAATTATTAAGTTTTTATACGTTTATAATCAATTCTTATGGTCATTCATTGCTCTTCTTACTACATTGATAGTTTTTCTGAAAATTATACTAATGTAATAAATCCAATTTATTGCAGGCATACTCGGATAATATCAATATACCAAGTAGAACTGAGGCACCTTTTTCCTTGTTTCGTAAATCTGGCATAGGTTTGAAAAGTAGTATTTGGTACGATACACAATCAGATGCTACAAATAAGGCATCCTCTCAGTCTTCTCAGTCATTAGAGCACGGAAACTCTAAATATCAAGGATCTACTATGGGTAGTTCTAATTTGAAAAATAGAATAGATAATCAGTATCACTCTACGGGAATACAGTTATCTTCTCCATTATTTTATCATGCTACCCCTAATAAGAGGAAACTAACTTCCCCAACACCACCAACTTCCGCTAATTTTGAAAGTGCGAAGAAGGTAGCTATAGTTTCCAGTTCAACCTCCATGCTCTACTGACAACATTGACATTTTTTTTCCAGAAGATTTACTGATGCGATAATTATGTTATATTACAGGCATGCTTGGAAAAAGTTGATGTATCTACCCTTAAGAAGAGGAAATCAACTGCACGAACACCACCAACTTCCGCAAATTTTAAAAGTGATAAGAAGGTAGCTAGAATTTAGAGTTCAAACTCCATGCTTTAGTTACTACATTGACATTTTTTGCCCAGAAGATTATGTTGATGTGATAATTATGTTTTATTACAGGCACGCTTTGATAATGTTGTTATATCTTGTGGAATTGAGGAAACTTTTACTTTTCTTCCAGAATCTAACCTAGGTTCAAGGGAGAGTACATTTGAAAGTAGTCCTTGGTCTGCCACGCAATCAGAAGCTACAAATAGTCATTTGAAGGTGTCTCAGCCTTCTCGGTTATCGGAACCTGTTAACTCCAAAACCCAAGGATCTACTACGGGTAGTTCTAATTTGCAAATTGAAATGGATAATGTTGGCCAGTCTTTTGGTATAGGGTTTTCGTCTTCTCAATTATATCATGGAGCTACTCTTAGTAAGAATAAATCAGCTGCAACACAATCTGTCTCTTGTAAGAAGAAAGCAGATGCCTCTATGAGGTTTACAGATGCATCGAAGCCACCAGCTGCCACCAAAACTGCAAGTGGTAAGAAGGCAGCGGGTAGTGGCTCCAAAAATAGTCATGCGACGAGCTCCTCTAAGCCTTCTCAGTCATTAGATTCCGGTAACCCTAAAATCCAAGAATAATGCGTAATTCTAGTTTGCAAATCAAATTTGATAATTTTGATCAGTCTTCTGAAACAATGTTTTCTTCTTCTAAATTATCTTCGTCAGGTGCTATTATGGGCAGCTCGTTATTTTCTCAATCCATCTCTTTTAAGAAGAAAGCAGATACCATACATGCATCCAAGCCAACAGCTTCAACCAAAACTGTACGTGGTAAGAAGGCAGCAGGTAGTGGCTCCAAAAATATCCCTGGGACAAGCTCCTCTAAGCCTTCTCTGTCGTCAGATTCAGGTAACTTTAAAATCCAAGAATCAATAATGGGTAGTTCTAGTTTTCAAATTAAATTTGATAATTTTGATCACTCTTCTGAAACATTGTTGTCTTCCTCTAACTTATCATCGCCAGGTGCTCTTATGAGCAGCTCATTATTTTCTCAATCTGTCTCTTTTAAGAAGAAATCAGATTCTATACATGCTTCCAAGCCACCAGCTGCCGCCAAAACTGCAACTGGTAAGAAGGCAGTGGGTAGTGGCTCTAAAAGTAGCAATGCGACGAGCTCCTCTAAGCCTTCTTTGTCATTAGATTCAGGTAACTCCAAAATCCAAGGATCGATAATGATTAAATTTGATAATTTTGATCACTCTTCTGAAACATTATTGTCGTCTTTCTAATTATCTTCTCCAGGTGCTCTTATGAGTAGTTCATTATTTTCTCAATCTGTCTCTTTTACGAAGAAAGTAGATGCCCCTTTGAGGTTGACACATGCATCTGATGTAAGCTTTTTACGTGTCATATAACTATTTACATGTGACTATAATAGATTCGTTTCTGCAGGGATTGGTGTGTCTCATAAGTATTTTAACGTCAAATATCATTTCAAGTTTTGGGTATAATTTGTTTGTTTGTGTAAAACTATGTTCACTATTCGACATAAAAGTAAAGCGAGCAGAGATAGAGTTATTTCGCTTGTGGTTAGAAACATCAACCAAGCGTAACAAGTGCAATCTCTCGATCGATTAATAGATTCTAGCTTTTCAAACAAAGTTATCACAATCATTCGACAATACCATTCATATCTAAATGATATCGTTATTTCTAAGAGTTCGTTTAAATATCGATTTCCTAAACATTTAAACGATCACAAAGTTGATTGGGTGATTTAACCGACGATTTCCCAATCGATCAAATCATCCAAAAGCATGAAGTTCTAGATTAAAAGTGATTATCAAAGATTAACATCTATGTCTAGATTGATAATTTAAGATAGATAGTTATTCCATTTCTAGATTTAAAAGCATGTGTCCAATACATTTTAAACCTCAATAAAGCATTAAAAGCAAGAATAACCACAACAATGAATAAATAGCTAGAATCATATATTAAAGGATCAAAAGATTACATAATAGCTTGTTTGTGTACCTCAAAACCACAAGAGAAGATATAAGCTACATATATCTATGATAGTCTTGCAAGGAATGAGAAGAAGATGAAGATTCTATGACAAGATCCATGATGTCTCAACAAATCTTGGCTTGAATCTACTTCTAACTCCCTTGTTGTATGTTTCTCTCTCTAGAAAAGCTCTAACCTCTCTCTAAAAACCAGAAAATTTGATAAAACAGTAGTAATGAATGGCTAGAGAAAGAAGAAAAAGCTATTTAAAGGGCTGAAATCGTGGTTGTTCGCTTAAGCGAGCATGTGGTCGCTTAAGCGAACGAAAGTGAAATCTTCCGTTGACCAATGAGGAGCAGCCACGTGGTCCTTATCTTTAGAAGTTGATGAACTTCGCTCAAGCGAACGGTAAGCGAACTGGCAAGCGAACTTCCATTTGCTCTCGACGTTTTGTACGCTTAAGCGAACAGCAAGCTTGCAATTGTTCGCTTAAGTGAACGGATGATTTTCCCAAATCGTTCAGCAAGCGAACTGTAAGCGAACATGTTGTGACTTTTTGGAACAGGTTCGCTTAAGCGAACATGTGGTCGCTTAAGCGAACTGGCTTTGGTTCAGGAGCTTCTTTCTTGGTCCTTGCTTGTCATTTCCTGCATAAATTGGGTAGAATCAGGCATGTAAAGCACAAAGGGTAAATTTAAAATAAATGATTGCTTTTCCTTATATAACTTGCAAAACAAGTCACTAAAATGCCTAAATTCACACATAAAATGCGGTACTTT
Organism: Medicago arabica; assembly: GCA_946800305.1. NCBI lineage: Eukaryota > Viridiplantae > Streptophyta > Magnoliopsida > Fabales > Fabaceae > Medicago > Medicago arabica. The sequence goes on along the minus strand of OX326968.1, from coordinate 3,020,085 downwards.
TGAGCACTTATCAGCATCCAAGCCACCAGTTGCCACCAAAGCTGTAAGTCGTAAGAAGACAGCCGGTAGTGGCTCTAAAAATATCCATGGGACTAGCTCCTCTAAGCCTTCTTCGTCATTAGATTCCGGTAACTCTAAAATCTAAGAATGGCTAATGAGTAGTTCTAATTTTCAAGTCAAATTTTATAACTTCGATCACTCTTCTGAAACACTGTTGTCTTCTTTTAAATTTTCTTCTCCAGGTGCTCTTCTGGGCAGTTCATTATTTTCTCAATCCGTATCTTTTAAGAAGAAATCAGCTGCCACCAAAACTGTTGGTAAGAAGGCAGCGGGTAGTGGCTCTAAAAATAACCATGCGACGACCTCCTCTATGCCTTCTCTGTTATTAGATTCCGGTAATTCTATGATCCAAGAATCTATAATGTGCGGTTCTAATTTGCAAGTCAAATTTGATAATTTCTATCACTCTTATGAAACATTGTTGTTTTCTTTTAAATCATCTTCTACAGGTTCTCCTATCATGGGTAGTTCATTATTTTCTCAATCTATCTTTTTTAAGAAGAAAGCAAACGCCTCTAAGAGGTTGGTACATGCATCCAAGCCATCGGCTGCCTCCAAAACTTCAAGTGGTAAGAAGGAAGCAGGCAATGGCTCTAAACATAGTCATGCGACGAGCTCATCTAAGCCTTCTTGTTCATTCGATTCCGGTAACTCTAAAATCCAAGAATCCTTAATGCGTAGTTTTAATTTGCAAATATAATGTATAATTTTGATCACTCTTCTGAACCATTGTTGTCATCTTTTAAATTATCTTCTCAAGGTTCTCCTAGTATGAAGAAACAAGCTGTCCCTAAGAAACAAGCTGCTCCTAAGGCCAGTAACTCTAATTTACAAATCACAATGGGTAATATTGGTCACTCTTATGGAACAGAGTTGTCTTCTCCTCTATTATTAATTCAAGCCGCCCCTAGTAAGAAGAAATCTAAAGCTGCTCCTAGTAAGATGAAATCCGAAGCCGCACCTAGTAAGAAGAAATCTCAAGCTGCACCTAGAAAGAAGAAATCTGAAGCTGCCCCAAGTAAGGTGAAATCTGAGGCGGCCCTTAGTAAGAAGAAATCTCAAGCCTCCCCTAGTAAGAGGAAATCAGTTTCCCCGATGAAGCTTCTTAAAGCATGCAAGTCATCAACTGCTGCCAAATCTAAAAGTTGTAAGCAGGAAGCTAGCAGTAGCCCTAACTTTTCAGCAACAGAGTTGCCATCTCTAGATGCTCCTAGTTGTCTTCTCCTCGAGTATAAATGGCAAGTGCTATAAATGCAAAACTAATTTTCAAAAAATTATAATTGCTTTAAACTTGTGTTTGTTCCTTTACTATGGTTTTAAAGTTAACTGTTTAAGAATTATTTTTTGTTTCAGAATACATTAAAGGTGCTCAAGTGGGATCTTTGATCAAAGACGGGGTTCAAGATGTTGGTGAAGGTAACAACAGTTGCCTACGGTGACCTATGAAGGAACTTTAACTTGGATTTATGAATAAGTATCTCAGTAAGTTTGGAAGTATTGAAGCAAGGGACAGAGAACTTTCTGTGTCCAATTTTTAGACTTGGTGCAAAACTCTCTTAGCATCTAATACAAACTAGTTTTTATAGTTAAAAATACTCTGTAGTTAAAATAAATGCTACACATAATTTTATTTTTGTTGCATATAAATATTCTATAGTTTGTTAGAATGTCGAAATACCTTATACATATGTTTGTTTCCATTGTTTGCTTCACTTCTTGCACGACAGTAACTTTAGGGTGGGTTCTAGGGTGAGCGGCCAAACAAGTCCCTCGTTCACATGGGAGAAAAATGAATGCAGGGGTGAAAATGTGATATTAAAACGTTATAATAGCGTTTGTATAAATTTCGTTAAATTGCAGGAGTCCTTAATCACCTTAGTCTGATTACATACAACAGGAACTGTTTCTTTGTGTTGCTCTATGGCCAGAATTTGTCAAACCAGCGGAAACCTTAGTCTTCCATTATATTAAGCAATCGTTACGAATTTCACATCTCATTCTCTTAAAACACCTTCGTCAAACCTTTAGCGAGAATATAGTACTTTGATACTAATGAAAAGTTCATAATGATATTCTACATTCAAAATGTCAAGAGTAACACAATATCTATTTGCTATAGTATTATATAATTGATTTGGGGCAGGTTGCACTTAAAATGTTGAAGAAATTACAAAAGGATCATGGAAGAAATTTTCTATTAATGATAACAAGTTAAAATTTCATCAATTTGAAACATTTTAGAAACAAAATAAGGAAACTATTGCTAAAGGAGTAGATACTCGATTAGAAGGGAGCATGGCTACCAAGGAAGAATTTTCCAAGACAGAGAATAAGTGAATTAGATATTGTCAATGTTTTTTCAATAGGTAGTAATTGTTTGGTAAAAATAATAAAAGGTTGTGCACGATATTTTCAATGTGAACAAAGCTTGTTCACATTAGCTAGGAGTTGAAACCTAGGACAGGACACACATAATTAAGCTTGTTACTTCTTTATTGTAGAACAATACCAATATCCAGTTATGGTTCTATATCTAACTTTTGTCCATTATCATGATATAATTGGAGTTTAAGGACTGATTAGGATGAAATCAAAGTTAAAATGGAGTTACACAAAAGTGACAAGGTTTAAAGTGCTTCTATATAACTTACATAAAATTAGGTATTATAATGATAATGATACCTAATTTTGGTTACCTAAACTTTACATTAAAATAGTCTATGATTTTTGCTAAGTTTTTTTTTTACTACGATATTGATACGATGTTTCTACTTTTGTTTAATAATAAGTCGTGACTAATCTTCGTCGAAAAACATGTTAGATATATAAATGAGTTTTTTCCTTTCGATCAAATTTTCTTCAAATATGATATTTCTACTTTTGTTTAGCAGTTAGTTGTGACTAATTTTCGTCGAAAAATATGTTAGATATATAAATGAGTTTTTTCCTTTCAACCAATTTTTTTTTTCAAGAGTGAGAAATTAAACTCCAAACCATTTGCTTAAATACTTAAAATTTCTTTTGACTAATACATTGTTGTTTAATTTTCATTCCTCTAATATACATCCTTGAGGTATTTTTTTTATTTTAATCTTTTGTTTTAGTATCGAGCATGAAAGTGATCTCAGTCCATGAAGACAGGTGACATGTGTCTCCTAGAACGTCATGTTAATGCACCAATCGGTTTATAAAAGACAATTTAAAATTGCATAACAAATATAGTAAGATCGTCCACAACGGTAGAATCTTACTCTATAAGACTTGATACCTATTAAGTAGCATTATTATAGGAAAATAATTTGAGTACCTAATGAACTTGGGTCTCAAATAAGCCTCCCATTTACTTGCGGGTCCCGTATACTTTTAATATTAAAAAAATAAATGTAATGATATAGAGTTATTGATAAATGATTAGTGAATCTTGTTTAAGAAATTTTTGTGAAGTGTTGGCTTGGAGGGATTGAATGTTTATTAGGTACTATTAAAAATTATAAATGAGTGATGTGTACACGTGAGACTCAGTTAAATACTCAAAAATGGATTTCTCTAGATGCTCTAAGTGCACAACATTGGTAATTCATGCAAAGACTTGATCAGAAACTCAAATCATGTCTTGTTAAATGATTATTTCTATAATAAATTAAGATTGTTCAATGCAGTTTGGGTTTGGACTCATACTAAGCTTGTTCTTTCTATTTCCCCTAAGTGGAATTTATTAGTCTTGATTAAAAATTTGTCGTGGTCTTCGTCAAAGCTAGATCGACCTCTGATGCTTTCATTTAGCCACCCTGCTGGAAATTACTCACGGCTAAAACTCTCTCACCAAAGAGCCTTAATTTCCCATATTGTGGAGAGAACAATTATTGCACACACTTACTAGTCGACTTCAATTATAATCTACTTTTGAGAGCGATGTTGTTGGTAACCCTTTTCCTTCTTAGTTTTAGGGATGTTAACTAAGCGAAATTGAACAAAAAAGTGTTATCTTGCTTCATCCCTACCATCCAAAGTGTCCTTCATCTCCGTCTCATGGAGATTTTTCTCTTCATCTCCATCCTCATGGATCCTAACAGTTCCCACTAGGGTTCTTCGGAATAAAAAATAATCAATTTCTTTTATTAGTCAAATCAGTAATAAAGTATTTTAAAATTTAACAACAAAACAAACAAAAAATTTATATACCAAAACTAAAAGAAAGTTACACACATTGGCTGAAAAGATAAATATATGTGACAAAAAATGCCTTAATACATTATATAAAATTGTTTTAGTAAAATGTTCAAGAATGCAAGTTTATGCGAATAGAGGAGACAATCTCTATGGAGAAAATAATTCTCATCTTAAATCCTTCAATTGGACAATAGTCCTTATGATGATTCCAGTTGCAAATACAAATTGACATCTCTACTTAATTTATGAGTTGAGATTTTCTCTAATTTTTAAATGAAATTAGATTCATTACCATAATTTTGAAATAAATAAACATCTATACAATAAAGTTATAACATTGAAGATGTTCAAAGAAATGTATATGGATCTTTCTTCTTAGTTTATCCATGCATATTGTGGGGTTCATGTGTCTCATTTGGTCATGTAATCCATTTCCATCCTTATCAAATAAAATAAAATAATAACAATAATAATAGAATAAGGAACATTCCAACAAAATGATAATAGAATAGCAATTGGATATTCCCTCCTTTATCCACGTATCCGCATCAAATACAAGAATAGGAATTGTTGATTTTTTCAGAATCAAATTTCTAGCATTATTAATTAAAAAAACTAATAATTGAAATTTTTTCATAAAAAATGATTAAATTAAATAAAAAAAGAATACTCCAGAATTCTTTCTTCTTCATCACTTGGAAAACAACTCAACCGTTTCTTCAAAACCAAATCTAAACGTAATCCTAACCAATTCATTTTCTTCTTACTACATTTCAATTTCTGAATCCAAAATAATAATTCAAATTAGGTTAATCCAAATCTCTCGGCGATGGAGTTTATCCAGAGCCGAGTGGAGCCATGGATGAGAGAACAAGGAGCTCGGTTGATGAAGGTATCGTGGGGCCCACTCCAATGGCGGATGAAATGGCCATGGACTAACCACCGTGAGCAGAAGAAACGGATCAAGGAAGAGTACCAACGGCGTCGGAAACAACTCAATGATCTCTGTCTCGCTCTTAAGACTGATTCTCTTTCCGATTTGCAAGATCTTCTTTGTTGCATGGTTCTCTCCGAATGCGTTTATAAGGTCTCCTTTCTTTTCAATTTTGTTGTTTTTGTTTAATTTCAATTCATGTAGTAGAATTTGTAGTTTTCTGATTCTGTTTCAATTTTTAAGTAGAAGAAGCTTGTGAATTTGGATTTGTTTGGTAAAAAATAAGGAATAACTGATAAGTTAGTTTTTAGTTGATAGTAGAGAAGTTAAGTGATTGAATTTGTAGTGTTTGGTTAAACTAGCGATTGGACTTACTAATAAATAAATATGAAATGACATAAAAAAATATTTAATTAATATTGAACTTTTTTTTTAAATTAGTATTACATGGGGTAAAATTGATAGAAAAAAAATGATCAGTTATAAGCTTTAAGCTACTTGAATTCGTTTATAAAAATAAGCTATAAGTTAGTGAAAATAAGCTATAAGCTAGTGAAAATAAGTTATAAGCTCGTGAATAAATGATGGTTATAAAATGGGTCTTTTTTAGTCGTATGAGCTCATAAGCTATAAGCTAAAAAATGTGACTTGCCAAACAAATCCAAGGCATGTCTTGTGTCTGACATGTGTCAGTGTCCAACACGACACATGCGATTCCATTCAATTTTTCCATTTTCTTAAATTACATGAAGTGTTAGAGTGTCTGTGTCAATATGTCACAGAATTAGTTATTTGGATTAAAACGATTTTTCTAATAATTGATGTATGGAGAGTTTTATTGTGGTTGCAACTTGAAGAAGAGTGGCGTAAGGGAAATCACATATACTTTTATTACGGGAGAGTGAGTTGAGGAAATGGCGGAGTGTTTGGATTTTATGTGGGAAAGGTCTAGTTTTTGTGCATGTTCGGATGTTTGGGTTCACGGTGAGTTTAATAACTTTGAGGCACCTTGATTTTGCAAAAGCTATAAAGTATAATATCTTTTACTGACAATGAGGTTGGAGATAGCCACAGGCTTTGATATGAAATTGACTACCATTTTGTCCCTGAATGTGTGAGACATTGTTACTATAGTTCCCAAATGTATTAAAATTGTCCCTAGTGCCTCTTCCGTTAGAAATTTTATGGACTAAATTGACAGACGAAAAACACATTCGAGGGCTGAATGACAACCTAAAAACATATTCGAGAACTGAAATGACTAATGAAAGAGACACTTGTGGATGTGTTTGTAATTTTGATTTGATACATTCATGGATCAATGTGACAGCGAGTTACACTTCTATTGACTGACCAAAATGGTGATTTGGCCTTTTTTAGTAGAAGCTTGTGAATTAGTTATTTGGATTAAACCAACTTTTCTGATAATTGATGTTTGGAGAGTTGTATTGTGGTTGTAACTTGCAGAGGAGTGGCGTAAGGGAAATCATATTTTCTTTTAGGGTAACTAACTGTTTTGGTTCCTAAATGTGTTAGACGCTGTCATTATAGTCTGATTGTATCGAAATTGTTTAGACATCTCCAAGTGACGTTGTATTTTTTATATTTGGGAGAGAGGGAGGACACTTATGTACACTCATTTTTTTCATTGGTGTGTTGGTGCTTAACACGTTCAAAAAGAAAAAATGTGTAGCGCTGACAAACCAATAAAAAGATGGGTGTACTATAAATGTGGTCTTTTGGAGTTCATGGAAATTCTGCATATGGAGTACTTTTACCGTGAGTTTGGCAGTCATAAGTGATTGTCATTTGCTGCAAAGTCTCTTGAGTATTAGACGGAGCCACACACACACACACACACACACACACACACACACACTGTAAGTTTTATATTTAATATAGAAAATTCATTCCAAATTATTCAAGTGAATGCAATTAAAAAAAAGGGCAACCTGGTGCTTCAAAGCACCTGCCATGGTAGAGTCTAGGGAAGAATTGGATCCAATGTCGGTCTATTGTACCATTCAACCTTATCTTGGATTTGCAAAGAATTAGCAAGAGGCTGATTTGGGAAATATATTGTGGACTGGTGTTTAGTTGAATACAAGTATGCAGCTATCATTAGAAAATATGTTGGTAAACAATGAATTGGGAATCACCTCAATAGTATATGTCCTTCAAGATTCATACAAACACTTACTTGAATATATGTTGACTTCACTTACAAAAACCTAGGGATTTTGAGTTTTTATGTCTACAGGAATTGCTTGAATATACGTTGACTTCAATAAACATAAACTTGAATTTATTTATGACTTCCTTATATCACAGAGGCCTGCTACTGAGATGATTCGAGCTGTAAATAGATTTAAGGCCGATTTTGGAGGACAAATTGTTGCTTTGGAGCGGGTGCAACCTTCATCAGATCATGTTCCTCATAGGTTTGTCATTCATTCTTCATCCAATTCAATCCTTTTTATATTAATTTAGTTGCACAAACAGCACTGCATCTTTTGACATCTATAGCCTTTGATCCCCATTTTAAAGTTTACTCGACTCCTTATTTAGTATATCAGACTGTATGAGAGAGAAGGGGGGTGTGGGGAGGGGGGTACCAGCAGCACATAATGGCGGCGGAGAATGAAGGCTGTTCATAACAGCATCCCCTATCACAGAACTAATTCACTGCCCCATGAGTGCGTGCTGAAATGCCAGAAAAGCACTAATCCTTAATTCCAGAGGGCTTTTCTAAAGTACTTTATGGATTTCAGCCTTAAAACGCACCAGAGCATCTTTGGGGGTTTCGGGGATTGTTTCTTTGTGTCTCTCGCGTTCTTTTGTGCTTGTTTCGTGCTGCTCTCTACCGATTCTCTTCCCCGCCTCTCTGGAGATTCTGGCCATGACCTGCTGCCATTTCCGATGACATTCTGCCCGTCATTTCTTCCCCCCCTCAGTGACTGTTTAAGACACCTATATTGTTTTTGCTAATTATGAATGTAATGAATATTGAGTAGTTTTTATTACTTTTGAGAATTTACGCAGATAGATGCATAGAAACTATAAACAGTTTGTTTTGTTTCTTTGACAATCTAGCATGTGAGTTCCTCAACAGCTCACATTGCTAAGAAAAGTAGAATTGTTCATTCAAGTTTTTTTCCTTTGTTGTTCCTTAAAACTCTATCTAGATTATATAGTGTAGAGTTTGAATGTCTTGAACTGTCATACTTATTTGATTAATTATGTTGTCACAGGTATTTATTGGCAGAGACAGGGGACACTTTATTTGCTTCCTTTATAGGAACAAAGCAATACAAGTTAGTTTTTCATATATATTTTTGTGTTATCATTTAAATTCATTACAACTTCTGGAATCTTTACCTTTTAATTTTACTGAAAGGGATGTGATTGCTGATGCGAATATACTTCAAGGTGCAATCTTTCATGAGGATGCTGCTGAGGAATCCGACGGACATTTAGCAACTGAATCTGACAAGGGTGAAAACCAAAGTGGAAAAGAATATATGTGGAATCCTCTAGAATCCAGGTCTAAACAAGTGAAGAGTAAATATAAACCTGCTGTCCATAGGGTAAATAAAATTGTCTTCCATCTTATATTTTTCTGATTGTATTAATTCCTAGAGTCTTATATTGTTTGGAAAATTTCAAATAAGCTCTATAGTTAAAAATATTGTTTTTGGGACTCATAGTTTCACTAAGTTTTGTGATGGATCATGGACATGCTCCTCATGCCCAAGAGTGAACATATGGACCTCGACAGGAGTGGCCTAACAAATCTAGTATATGTTCTGATACCATCATAGAATTTGGGCTCGGTAATTTAACTCCACAAAATCTCCTTGGTTAGGGATGCCTACCACTTATATTCATACCATGTTATTATCCAATGTGAGACTCTTAAGTCTTAACACTTCTCATCTGTGTATCATAAATTTGAATCTCTATGTTCAGAGATTCAGAATGCGATAATCTAACAATCAGAAACATACATTTTTTTTCATTTCTTCGAATATAATTGATTTAAGTTGGGTGGATTAAATGGAGGACTTATTCAGGTGTTACATGTGATATAGAAGAGTTATTCAAGCTTAAAGGAAAATGTCACCGTTTGGCTATTGGTCTTGCAGTGTGATAAAAGACCAACTTGAAAATAAACTCAATGTTGCAAACATGAAAATGTTGTGATGGGTGAGTAGACACACAAGTTAAGATAGGACTATAAATGAATGCTTTAGAGAGAAAGTTGGGGCAGCACTTTTTGTTGAAAGTTTTGTCTTAGATGATCTCGTCATATGTCGTGAAGACCTGCAAAATTCAATATTTACAGGGAGTTTATTTGGTGGGGGGTAGTCTTATAGTTAGAGGTAGAAGAAGATCTAGCAAAACTAGGGAAAATCATGAAGTAGGATTAAAATTCAACTAGTGTTATTAGGCATGACTTACAATATGACGTGATTTTATGGTGCTGTTTGATCCATATAGCTAATGTCACGTATTCATAAGAGGCTTTTGATGTTTTTTGTACCGGATACTTTGTAATATATCTATGCCATTTATGTAAATTGTGTGTCTTCTGGCTCCAATAATTTCCCTCATTATTTGTCAGGGGTTCATGGCCCGTGCTAAAGGAATACCTGCATTAGAATTGTACAGGCTTGCTCAAAAGAAGAAACGCAAACTTGTTTTGTGTGGTCATTCACTTGGAGGAGCTGTGAGTTTGATTCATCCATCTGGGTTTCAAAACATTGCTTTTAATGTATTTGAACAATTTGCATATGATAAAGTTCCAAATATTCTACACAGGTTGCTGCATTAGCCACTCTGGCCATTTTGAGAGTAATTGCTGCTTCATCTTCATCAAAGGAAAATGGGAATGTCTCAGTCAAATGTATTACATTCTCTCAACCTCCTGTTGGAAATGCTGCTTTGAAGGAGTAGGTTTTCCTTGTAGTTAGCTGCTGATACTTTTTTAAAACATGAAAAACTAGGATATTTATTAGTTAATATTTTATTTCCAGCTACATTAATAGAAAAGGTTGGCAGCATTATTTCAAGAGTTATTGCATCCCAGAGGATTTGGTTCCCCGTATTTTATCTCCAGCGTATTTTAGCCATTATAATGCTCAGTCTGTCCAAGTGCCTTCTGAAAATGTAAGTAACAGCTTATCGAGAGAACAGGGGGAAGGGGTAGCAAAGCGAAAAACCAATGATGGAGAACAGTTGGTTTTGGGAGTAGGTCCCGTGCAGAGATCCTTCTGGAGACTCTCAAGACTAGTCCCTTTAGAAGGATTGCGAAGACAATTTAGTAAACACCAAGAAAGACAAATAAATTCTGTTGAAGCAAACTCATTGCCTGATTCTCTTGCTAATACCTTGATTGAGGAAGAAGCGGTTCAACCACGGTCACTTGAAATACAAGAGAATTCTGATGGCATATCGCTCAAGCCTTTTCCTGAAACCGATAAACATTCATTGGAAGTGTCAACAAATGGGAAAACAAATGCAAAGACCAATGCCATAAATGGTGATGAAGGAAAATGGCACAAAGTACCTTATTTACCATCATATGTACCATTTGGACAGGTAGATATTATCGAAATTTATTTATTTTTAAAATTTTCTCGCAGTTTGTTTGTGATTTGCTTTGCATGTTATAATCACCTTGTGTCAGTATTATTTGGGTTTTTTCTCATGTGATTTTATCGTAGTGTTTAATCCTTTTCGTGCATATTATGACAGTTGTGCTACTGTATTTGAATAAATGTTTACCTAATCACAACCTGTTTTGTGCAAGACAGCTTTATTTGTTGGGGAATTCCTCTGTAGAGTCATTATCAGGTGCAGAGTACTCGAAGTTGACATCGGTATGAATCTGTTTTCATTGCTTACCAATACTTGAGAAAGTTCCACTCCATTTTGGTCTTAGAATTTACTACCCAACCTTGTCATATTTTGAGTGCAACTGTGTAAGTTCTCTCATTTTGTTTGCTTTCTTCTGGCAAAGACATTTTCAGGTCAAATCAGTATTTGCTGAATTGAGGGAAAGATTTCAATCACATTCAATGAAATCATATCGATCTCGGTTTCAGAGGTAATTGTCTTTCTTGTCATGTTGTGTTTAATAGAGTTGTGTTTTATAGTCACAAAAATTATTACACTTATATGAGCATACTGGATTACATTTTCCTAAGACCAGATCATATCCAAACTAATTTGTGTTGCCTAGCTCCTTGAATCCGGGCTCAGTGGGATAATTATTGGTTATTGAAGCATGATGGCATCTCTCAACATCACTACTTGATTATGTTCTGAATAGAAATAATCCTTTTGCTTTTCCCCTTTTTTGTTGCAGAATCTTTGACTTATGTATGAACGATGATGCATCGTCTTTCTTAGGGATTGAGCAATGGCAACAGGCTTCTCATCTACAGCAATGGCTCGGGCTTGCAGCTGCAGACACTGTTGAGCTTGGGCATATAGTAGAATCTCCTACTATTCGTACCGCAACTTCTATTGTTCCTCTAGGATGGAATGGTGTGCCTGGAGTGAAAAATGGAGAACCTCTGAAAGTTGATATTACTGGTTTTGGGTTGCATCTCTGTACACTTGTTCATGCTCAAGTGAATGGTGACTGGTATCGTCATTACCCAATAAAAATCATTTATAGACGTAGTTTCCTTTAAATTAATTAATTGGGTCAGTTAATATCAGCCCTCAAGGTGTAAATTTTTTATTGGAAAAGGCACAATTTATTGCACTGTTGTATACAGTTATTTGAGATTTTTTTAGAGTTTACTCCCATTTTCTCTCTAATTGTAGAAACAACATATGCATAAGTTCTTATATAAGAATTGATATCGAGTAAGCACTTAATTAAGTTGTTTATCCAACACTTTCTCAAAGGTTATGGGTTCAAGTTGTGGTATCAGCCTCTTGCAATTGCAAGTAAAGTTGTCTACAATAGAACCAAATTGATCCGACCCTTCCCTCGACCATGCCATCACGAGCACTGCGTATTACTAGGTTTCCTTTTTAATTAATTATGTTGAGATTTGTGGGGCAGAAGTGGGGGGCAGGCCCAAGGAGTAGAAAATATTAATGTGTTTCACTTGTCACAAATAGATCTGTCAGATAGACAAAGGAGTATATTCAAATAGGTTTTTTGTATGTCTCATTTAATATATATTGCTTATAAAATAGCTTCGTTCGAATCTATGAGGTATGTGATGTGTATTTATATCTTTCTTAGGTGTTCAACTACAGTTGAATCCTTTCCTTCTGCACCAAACTATTCTTCGAATCAAGAAATTCAGCCTGAGTTACAGAAGATGAGAGTATTAGTAGGTGCTCCGCAAAGAACGCCTCCAAAACATCAAACTGTGTTAGACTCTTTGATGCCTGTGTTTACTTCTGTTGATTCAATGACTGCTGGTAGTTCAGCACTAGTTGGCAATGATAACTCCGTCCGTCCGGAAAGTTTAAATAACTTTCTAATATTTTGCACCAGTGATTTTACAACTGTTTCCAAAGAGGTTCATTTGAGAACTCGTAGAGTACGATTAGTTGGGCTGGAGGTATATACAAATTTTTCTCTGGAGTCAAAGTGTGTTATTTCTTTTACTATTCATCTTCTGACTTTCATGAGTTGGCTTATGTGCAGGGATCTGGTAAAACTACTCTTTTAAAGGCAATTTTGAATAAAAGTAAACCAAGTACTGCTGCTTATGATGATGCAGTTTCAGATATTGACATGCACGAAGTTATTGCCGATGGTTTGTGCTATTGTGACTCTGTTGGAATAAATATGCAGGTTTTTTCTTTTCATTCCTTTTTTGTTTGCTTTTCCCTGCAAAGTGGCCTGTGCTTTAAATATTTGGTTATTAGCATTCATGGAAGAAAGTAGAGGATATTCTTCCTTTCAAGTTTCATTTTGTTTTAGCGAAACCTAGTATAAACCTGTAGAATCTAGTACTGTTTTCAACTAAAAATTTGCTAGTAACTGAAGACACAATTCACAGCAGGACAGAATTGTGTCATATAATCTATGTAGCTCGGAGACATCTACTAATGTTATTTTATGTTGTTGATGTTTGGTCATGATTGATCCATTCTCTACATTTCATTTTTATATTTCTAGTATTACCATGCTCTGGTCCCTACTCCCTATATTTATGGGTGCTTAAACGTCAAAACACTCCTAATACATTTTTTTTTCCAGGAGGATTATGGTGTTATCAATCTATTTACATACATTATATTTTTTGTAAAAATAGTGATTATCATCCATTATTTATGTTACTTTTTTTTTTAATATTGTTTACCATTATCGTCTAAAGAGTTGATATGATGCCAAAACTCAGTTATTATCGCTCAATTGATAAATATTTGTGCTGCATCTCGATACTTATTAATTCAACGACGAAGGAACGTATTCTTATTATTAGATGGTATCAAATACAATAGTTAAGCAAATATTTCATGTGTTTATGGTTGGCTTTGAAATCTTGACTTAGGAGAAGAGTAACTTTCTGTTAGTAGGGTGCTAGGTTGAAAATAAACAGTACAAATTGAATTATTTAAAATATATAATGATGTTCATTTGCCTTTTCATTTAATTGTTTTCCAGGAGCTAAGTTCAGAAACCTCTCGCTTCAAGGATGAACTGTGGGCTGGAATTCGAGATCTAAACAGAAAAACTGATTTGATTGTTCTTGTTCATAACCTATCCCATAGTATACCTCGATATAATGATTCAAATGGTACTCAACAGAAGCCAGTTCTGTCACTTTTCTTGGATGAAGCTAAATGTCTTGGAATTCCTTGGGTTCTTGCAATAACAAACAAATTTGCAGTTAGTGCGCACCATCAAAAGTCAGCAATTGATGCTGCTTTGAAAGCTTACCAAGTCTCTCCTAGTTCGGTTGAAATTATAAACGCCTGCCCATATGTTATGCCTGGTTTTGCCGGGGCTTCTTTGTCGTGGGATGCTGCAACTAATGCAGAATCCAGTAAAAGGGTGGGTCCTCAAAACCTTTTATTCGCTCCTATCAATTTTGTTAGGAGGCCTTTCCTGAAAAGGGAGATTGTTCTTCAAGTTGAAGGTGTCACCGCACTATGTGAGAAAATCCATTGTGCACTTCGCAGTCATGAGGAGTCTTCATTTCAGGTGGAACAAAAATTTATTTTTATGGTTTTGCATACATCGTATTTTGATTGATTCCAAAATGGTAGTATAAGTAGGGAATTTGAATTTGTGTAACGAGAAGTGCTAGCAACACTGTTGAACACTTTCCGTCCAACTCTCACTCTATGATAGGGTGAAATTCAACGACCTCGGTCTATGAGAAGTGCTAGCAACACTGTTCAACAATCTCCTTCCAACCCTCAATCTATATGATAGGGTGAAATTCAACGATCTCGGTCCAATACTTACTCTATGATAGGGTGAAATTCATGTTGGTTCCACCACTTTGAAAACGGGAATCTTGGTTCCACCACTCTTTTTTTTTTTTGAACAGTTGGTTCCACCACTTTGAAAACAGGAATCATTAGTGTAGTGAGAGCTACATGAATTTCATCCCATCAAGGAGTGAAAATTGAGTTACCGTGAGTGTTAGTAGCGCTCTCGGTAATAATTGCCTCCCTGCTTAGAAAATAGGTATTGCTATCTTCCTACCTTGTGAGGTATACTAGTAATGCTACATTTTTTTTATTAATTACAATTTGGGTTGGACTTAACACAATCTTACAAAACATCTTGTAAGGTGAACACTGCCTCCATGTATAAACATTGTCAGGCTTTATCTCATCCAATGTGTCTCTCTTAATACCTGTAAAAAGCTATTGCATTAGAAGCTCAGTTGTTTATTTTCTTCTGGATTCTTTTCCAAGTGAAACTTTGTTACTATATCAATATGCTCAATATTTGTTCATGTATTTTATTGCCCAATTTCAAGTGTATTTGTTATAATAATGCAAACTAATAAATTTTATATACTTTTATTGACAGGAACTTGCCAAAGATAGACTGATGATGGAGTTGGCAAGAGAACAAGGAATATCAACTGATGCGAGTAAAAATGGTAAAGCTAAGGCAATTTCATTGAATTCTGCTGCTGTGGGTGCATCTGTTGGGGCAGGTCTTGGCCTTGTTCTGGCAATTGTAATGGGGGCAGCATCTGGGCTGAGGAATCCCTGAGGACCGAATTCCTCTCTTATAATTTATTACTTAGCCAGGTGCCTTCCTAATAGGAGTTGGATTATATCTATCCCTAGCTTTAATTTAATTAATTTATTTATTTAAGTTGTTGTTACTAGGACTTACGATTGCAGGTAGAAGAAATATGTAAAAAATTATGTCATGTTAGCAACATATAGCTACTCATTTATTAATTTTTATTGTAAATCTTCGAGTTTTATGCCTGAATGAAATTATATTGAAATAGGGGATGATTTAAAATGAAATTGTCTTAGGCTGAGCATAATACATTTTAAAAAATAAAAGGCACCAATTATAAGAGGGTTTTGATTCTTTTTAAAATAAGAGCAGAATTTCTCATACATAAATTCAACTCATTGTCATGGGCAAATGGGGGTCACGATTCTGCTTGGAGCCACCTCCATTTCTATCTTAAATATACTGTCCTACCCTAAAATCAATGTTAAGGGCTATTAAAAATGTTAAACTTTTTTGGTAATTTTTTTTTCACCGTTTAGTGGATGAAAATCAAACAATTTTTTTTGAAGGGTCAAATTAAAATTTGCCACTTCCTAATTTAGACTTTTCGCCCCTAATTTATTTATAAAAAGTAAAATTCATATTTTTGGTTTTTGCAAAATTACAAAATGGTAAAAATCATTAATTGTATTGTAGTTTTTTAAAATGATCACAATTTTAGCGGAAAAATTTAAAAATTACCGGAAAGATCCAAGACTATGGACAGAAGTAGTACTTTTGGTTTCTGCTTTTACTGAAAATACTTTTTGCTTTAAAATATATGAAAATGCAATCAGGTAAAGTTTTTTGTTTTGTTTTTTGAAATGGGAATAATTTCTGTAAACATATTCAGGCAGCAAGTTAATAACCACATCCGCATAGATACAAGATTAAGTCTCGAGTCACACATAGGATGAATTGGAAGAAAGAGCAACTTTGCAGAAAAATGAGCAACTTGATTTACCACACGCCTAACATGGGTCAAACTAGTAAAATTTAAACAAGATAACTAGTACTGGATTTGAAACAACTTTTGTGCAATTATTTCCAAATAGATTGACATATGATGCTTGTCTATTAAAAAAGTGTTTAGTTGACACTTCATTGGATGTATACACCTTGAGAGAGAAAGAGATAAGAGCGAATAATATGATAAATATGATAAATTAATGATGTGATAGAAAGAAAAATATGAGATGTTGAATGTGTGGGAGAGTATGAGGTGTACAAATATCATCTTTGTCTCTTAATTTGTTGAGTATGGTATAAGTTACTTGAATTTGATTCTTCTTTAAGTTTAAAAACAATAGATCCTTTGCAAATTTGAGACCTTAATTTGTTCAGTATTTGGCCAACTAGGAAACACTATATATTATATCTTCACTTTTCAAGACGAAATTATATTTTTGTCCCATTCATTAGTCAACTACAATCATGTACCCCATGCTTTTCCAAGATTACTTCTGATTTCCCCTGCAACTTTTCGAGTATCCACTTGATCGATCTGATTCCTCTATGCTATTTTTGAAGGATGGCTGAGCAAATTCCTTATGCTGTTGCTGCAAGCCTCATTGACAGGTGACTTCCTCTTCAACTCTCTATCCACCATTCCTTCCATTAAAATTATCGCATACACTTACACCCACAATTTATATATATATATATATATATATATCATACATAGTTGTTTATTATTACTAGAAGACTCAAAATGAAAACAGTAAGTTGGTATTCTGAAAATTTTCTTTTGTCAGGTTGCCTTCTGCGGCCATTCGTGAATTTGGACGGATTTATGGTGTGAAGGATGAATTGGAAAGGCTTAAGAATACAGTTGAATCCATCAAAGCTGTTCTCCTTGATGCTGAGGAGAAACAAGAGAAAAATCACGGCGTGCAAAACTGGATAAGAAGACTGAAAGATGATGTGCTTCATCCTGCTGATAACTTGCTAGATGAATTTGTTATTCAAGATATGAGACACAAAATGGATGAGGCTCATAAGAACAAAGTGAGACAGGTACTTCATTCTTTATCTCCAAATAAGATTGCTTTTCGCAGTAAAATGGCTCATGAGATTGAAAAAATACAAAAAAAGTTTAATGATGTGGTGAAAGATATGTCTGGGTTGAATCTAAACCCAAACGTTGTGGTTGTTCAACAAACTAATAGTGTAAGGAGGGAAACTAGTTCTTTTGTGTTAGAATCTGATATCATCGGAAGAGAAGATGATAAAAATGAGATTATAAGTTTGTTGATGCAATCACATGAAAATCAACTTGTCTCTGTAGTTGCTATTGTTGGGATTGGTGGTTTGGGAAAGACAACTCTCGCTCAATTGATATATAATGATGGTGAAGTAAAAACTTTTTTTGAAAAATGTATGTGGGTATGTGTATCCGATGACTTTGAAGTCAAACAATTGTAAAGAAAATGTTGGAGTCATTATTCAAAAGCAAGAGCAAAATTGATGATACATTATCATTGGACAACATGCAAAATATGCTATGTGAAAATCTAGCCGGTAAGAGATACTTGTTAGTCCTGGATGACATTTGGAATGAGAGTTTTGAAAAATCGGCTCAATTGAGGATTTATTTGATGTGTGGTGCTCAAGGAAGTAAGGTTTTAGTGACAACTCGTTCTAAAATTGTTGCAGAAAGAATGGGTGTAAGCGTCTCCTATAATTTGAATGGTTTGACTCTAGAGAAATCTTGGAGTTTGTTGAAGAACATTATTACATATGGGGATGAGACGAAAGGAGTAAACTAAACTCTTGAAACAATTGGTAAGAAGATAGCAGAAAAGTGCACTGGTGTTCCACTTGCAATCAGAACACTAGGAGGCCTATTGCAGGGCAAAAAGTGAAGAAAGAGAATGGATTGATGTTTTACAGGGTGACTTTTGGAAATTATGTGAAAATGAAGAAAGCATCATGCCGGTGTTGAAACTGAGTTATCAAAACTTGTCTCCTCAACTACAGCAATGTTTTGCCTACTGCTCTTTATATCTAAAGATTGGAAAATACAGAAGGATGAGTTGATTCAACTATGGATGGCACAAGGTTATCTCGAATGTTCTGATGAAAAGCAACGCATGGAAGACATCGGCAACCAATTTGTGACAATTTTGTTGACGAAGTCTTTTTTCCAAGATGCTCAAATTCATGATGGTGATATACGTAGTTTCAAAGTGCATGATTTAATACATGATCTAGCAATTAAAGTAGCCGGTAATGATTGCAGTTACTTGGACAGTGAGACGAAAAGACCTGTAGGAAGTCTCATGCATATAATGTTGAAAAGGGATGCTTTTGGTTTCTTGGAGTCATTGAGTTCAAGCAAGATGCGAACTTTAATTTTGTTGACTGATTTTTCAGAAAAGTTGAATGAAAAGGAATTATTAGTCCTTTCAAAATTCAAATACTTGCGCGTCTTGAAGCTTATGCATTGTTCTTTAATTAATTTGTGTGATTCAATTGAAAAGTTTAACCATTTGAGATATCTTAACTTAGGAGACTGTGAAGTAGTCGGAAGTCTTTCGACATCCATAAGCAATCTTGTTTGTTTACAAACACTATTATTTCACGGATGTAAAATTGAATTTTCTACAAAAGATATCTCAAAATTAATCAGTTTGAGATATTTTGATATTGAATATTTAAAACCATCTGAACAGAAGAAAAGAACTTCTCGATTTGGAAAATTGGGTGTGGGGGGACAATATAAGAGTGACATTATATCAAATTGGTCTTCACTCTCAAATATTGTTCAAATCTCTTTCCATTATTGTCCAGGTTTGCAGTATCTCCCACCTATGGAACGTCTCCCGTTTCTTAAGTCACTTGGTGTATATCATCTTCATGAATTGGAAGTCATATATTATGACGAGCCTCTTTCATCTGAATCATTTTTCCCATCTTTGAAGAAACTCATATTTGTCGGATGTGGAGAGCTGACAGGATGGAGGAGAAAAAGAGATGGTGTCAATGATGATAATAACTCTTCACAGTTATATCATCTCTCCTATCCTCGTCTTTCTGACTTACATATTTCTGGATGTTATGAGTTTACTCACATGCCTACTTTTCCAAAACTTGAGGAATAGAGTTTAGAATTTTCTAAAGTGGAGGTATTGGAGACGGCAATAAACATGGTAGGTTCAAAGTGTCCGATGGAATTCCCTCCTCTTTCCATGCTAAAATACTTGCACATTGGTGGATATGATCTGAATGTGAAAAAACTCCCAGAGGATTGGTTGCAAAATCTGACTTCTCTCAAGCATCTTAGTTTTCGTAAGGTTCTAAATAAAAAATTTCAAGAAATTGGAATTTGGTTTAGGAACGACACCAACCGTCTTCCTTTCTTGGAAAGTATTACATTTTTGGATTGTAAAGATCTAGAGGCATTGCCAGATTGGATTTGCAACCTCTCATCACTTCATCGTATCAATCTTTTGGACTGTGAATGTTTGGCTTCTCTGCCCAAAGGAATGCCTCGCCTTGCCAAATTACAGACCCTACAAATTGCTGATTGTCCTGATTTAATTGAAGAATGTGAGACACAAACAAGTGCAACATGGCCCAAAATTGCTCACATCCCAAACATAATCTTAAAATGGTGATGAAAGTACCCACATTATGAATGTTGATGGATATGTAGCTGCAATTGATCTGGTTGTGCCAAAAGTGACTGCTAGGATTATGAATTGAGTGGATGGATTAGTACATATCTGTTTGTGATGAAAGTGTTTTATTGGATCCCACATTTCAGTATTTCAGTTTTTTTTTCTTCTATATGGTATCAATTTGTATCAAAACACTATTAAATAATGGTGCTTATTTCCTTGGTAAAATATGGAATAAACTTTCTTCTGGTTCTGTACTGTATAACAGAATTGAAGTTGGATTTGGCTTGAGAGATGGATGAATTACTTGGATCTTGTTGAATTGTATGTAATAGAAGATTGATTAGTAAAGTTTTGTAGTTTTTTGATAAGAATTTTAAGTAAAATACATTACAATCTGTCAAAAAGAAAGTAATATACTACATTTTGGGAGATAAATAAATAATAATAGACATTCAAAAAAGGGAAATTGGGAAGTTTACATCAATTAATGTAACAATAATGACAATTTTACAATCTCCGCGGGAATTTAAACTTTATACCTTTGAGGCAATAAAACTAAGCCCATACGTTTAACTCCAGAAAGTTATACCCCACACCCCTACACTTATACCTTTACCCCAACATTTGACATAAACTACCAAATTTACACTTTGTATAAAACACAACGCAACCCCCTTTCACTTTTCACTTTTCACCCCTATCTTTTTTGAAAAAACACTTCGTGAGTTCACACCCTTTTTTAGAAAACCCTTCTTCTGATTCCACAACGATTAAGAGTAAGCCTCCTTTCCTTGTTTTCTTAATCGTTTTTGTGTTCGTTCTCACTGTATTTTTGCGTGTTTGATCTGTTAATGGGTCACCGAAATCAATGATTAAGTTTTTCCGTTTTTCAGATTAGTGGTTACCGGAATCGTCAATTGAAAACGACGACATGATGAACTGACGATTCTGAAAATATGATGTGATGAAATGGCTTTCTGAATCCTTAATCGGAATTAATCACCAAGCTTTCTAATTATTTTCCGAAAAACACGTATGAAGCGTTCCGGTACTTCCCGGAATAGTTTGGTGAAGTATTCCGGTTCAAAGTCTTCAACTTCTGAACCTGTTTATATATGCTAGTAAACAAAAAATAGGTAAATTTGACTAGAGGTAAACAACTTCCGAAACAATTATATTATGCTAGTAAATTTGACTAAGTGATATAATTGTAATTTGTGACCACAATTGGAGAATCATACAAAGGAAGTAGCCATATCTCCATTTAGCATATACTTGTAGCAATTACTGTGGATGTATCTTTGCTGCTGCAATTTTAAATATTGTGATCTATCCATGGACTTCAATTTTCCTTAGATACATCACTTTGCGATTTTCGTTAGATACATATACGTGTAAATTTTTTAGAATTCAACTCCTTAGATACATCAATTAATGTAACAATAATGACAATTTTACAATCCGCGAGAATTTAAACTTTATACCTTTGAGGCAATAAAACTAAGCCCATACGTTTAACTCCATCTTCCACATTCATTTAATTAGTGTAATCTAAAATTCTCAATTTATCATCAAGGATATGGTCTTACTAATTGCTAGTGACTTTAACTCCAATGTTCACTGGTTATTCACTTGTTCTTTTTTGTGTAAACGAGGAGAGACATGTAACATCTTATTCAAATATTCTTCGGTATTATTTACTTTTAACTTACAAATTTTGTGTCATATAGATAGGACTCTTCTAACGTTGTAAAGGATTCTTCATCTTACATTTTTTAGTTCATTTCATTATGGCGGATATTAAAATATAACGACGGTTTAATTTTTTTCCAAAGTTAACACCCATATTCAAATCTGTAAAAGAATATTTCATATATTTAGTTTTAGATGGAGTGATTTATTTAAAATTAATTTTCAGAATTTTATTTAATAATAATAATACATGATTCAAAAGAAACAAACATTTCATTAATAGAATATATACACTGATTTAGTGTAAGTATAGCTTAGTTGATACCTGCAAATGCTACTATACGGGATTCAAGATTTAAACTCAACATTTTTAACTTTTTCACATTTAAAATGTGTGATCTTGCCACTAAATTATTTGATTAAAAAGAAAAAGAATATGTATACCAATGATATATACTAATATAGCTATCAAAGGATGCGGTTCAAGTTATAAAGAAAAAAGGATGTGATTCAACTTGATTAATTAAAGACCGTGAATCTTTCATTACTTTTGATCATTTGTCATATGTGAAAATTTTTAGTTTAGTTGTTAGAATTAAGAGTTTGATTTTTTAATTATATACTTTTAACTTTTGCGATTACTTATAACAAAAAAAAAAAAAAAACTTTTGAGATTACTATGTGTATTGATAACATGTATTTTGCTTCAAAATATAGATGAGGAATATCCCAACTCATAGCCAATTTAATTTTTCTCTCGTTAATTTCAAAATTTAAATGAAGTTTTTTTTTAAAGAAAAGAACACTTTTAAGAAATGTTAAGCTGCAACCTAAACATCTGAATAAAAAATAGTTTCATAATTTATTTAAATTATGACAGCTTGTAATGTAAAGATATTCCATCAAATCACTAAATTCCAAAGGCCAGTTAGTGTGGTTTCTGTCAAAATAACCAACGTGGAGTTTATTAATATTAATCATAATTCATATATCAATCATCATATGATATGATAAGAGCAACAAGGTTGGGTTTCTAAGTAGGTGACCCATTTTGGTGCAACTTGAACCAACACAAATACAATAGAAGCAAGTAATAATTACCTAAAACAAAAGAATACCAAACCCAACACAATACCTCTTAATTATCATTATTTCTCTTTCTCTTTATTAATCCAAAATCCAAACAATCCCTTTCCTTCTCCTCCAATCTTCATTTTCTCATTCTAAGCTAAGAATCTTTCTCATATCTTCTTGTCTTCACTGTTGTATATATTACACGTACACAAACATGTTCCTCTTCAATTCTCTTCCAACACAAACACAAAAGTGCTTTTCTCTCTCTCTCTCTCTCTCACTTTTAATTATAATATTCGGTTCAAAACATGGCAAAAGAAAACCAAACCAAAACCCAAGAACCCGGTTCAGTTGAACCCAATTCTCAACACTTGAGTCTTTTGACTCCTTTTAAATACTCAAACCGGGTTCAATTAAAAACACTTTCTCTAGACCGAACCGACGGCGCTTCGGAGTTTATAGGACAGAGAGTGGTGGTGGGCGGATGGGTGAAGTCATCCAAGGAAGTCGAGAAATCATCACCACCTCCACCGGCATTGTCGGCTGACGATGAAATAACACCGGCGAAAGACGTGTCATGTGTGGAGATTCTTCAGTCGAGGATTCCTTTGATTCGTAATATAATGGAAGTTTTGGGTGGAAGCAGTTACGTGTCTCGCAAGAAATTTCGTGATTCTCCGTTTCCTAGGACTTTACCTCCCAAATCTTCCACCGTTTATCTACTTCTCACTGATGGTTCATCTGTTGCCACGCTTCAGGTTCGTGTTTCCTTTACTTTCCTTAAGTCATATTTTTTTCTTATAAGTTAGTTGTTTTCAAAATCTATTTTGGAGAGCTTATAGAGATAAGCTTAAAAAAACTTATGAAATGTTTTTAAGTCTTTTTCATTAGCTCTACCAATCAGTCTCACAAATGTTTATGATAGAAAACAAACTCAAATAAGTGAATCCAGATAGGTCCATAAGTTATTTTGACGAGCTTATGGAAATAAGCTGAAAATAGTTTATTGACATGTCATGGTTACTTAAAAAACTAGTAACTTGGCCATCAAGTAATTTTATATTTTAGTTTTTGTAAATTTGAATATTCTTTATAAGATGAAGAAATATATTAGATTAGAAAAACCTGTAATGATTGTTAACTTTGTCAAATTATCATTTGTTTTCTTGAAATGAATACAAGTTATAAATGATTTGATGTATTGTATTGCACCCATGAAAGTTGAAAATTAAATTTTCCAATATATATTAAAGTATAGCATAAAATTTAAATGTGTGATATGATATTTCTTGAAGAAATTTTTTAGTTTATGATTTTTTTTAAATGTAATATGATATTGTGTAGGTTGTGGTGGATTCTTCAATAACTACACCGAGCCATCTTTTGCCTACCGGGACCTGTATATTAGTTGAAGGTCTGCTAGAACGACCAGCAACTGAAGGGAAACACGCTATTCAGTTAAAGGCTGACAAAGTTCTTCACATTGGGACAGTAGACATTGGCAAGTATCCATTATCAAAGAAACGAGTTCCACTGGATGCATTAAGAGATTTTTCCCATTTTCGGCCTCGAACAACTACGGTGAAGTTTTATATCAATTTGATATTTTCTCATTCGCTATATCTTATTATCTATTGCTGTAACCAGAACCTGAATATTTTCACAGTTTACATTACACATTAGATTTTCTGCTACACCACTTTTTCGTGTTTCTGTTCTTCTTGCCCTTAAATCTTACCCCCATATTTTTATTTATAGCCATTTGTAGCATTCTAGAGGATTTGAATATGTCATCTAAAAATTTCAATGCCTAAAAATGATTCTGATAATCCATAAAATTTGGAGTAAATGCAGTAACATAGCACCTTGTTCCTCAGATATAAATATTATTAGTTGATACAGATTCATTGCATACCACTGCTTTAACTTCTAGGATAAGGGTTGAAATAGGTTCTATTTATTTTCCTATCATATTTCTCAATAATATAGCTTCCGTTTTATTATTTTTATTAAGTGATACTTGGCTCATATATTAGGTGGCAACTGTCATGCGAGTTCGCAGTGCTCTATCTTTTGCAACCCACTCATTTTTCAAGGATCATGCATTTTTTGACGTGCAAGTACCCACTATAACCACCACAGACTGCGAAGGATTTGGCAACATGTTCCAGGTTACAACAACCATGAATCAGAAAGCTGTCAAGGAGGAGCTGAGTACCATTTTTGAGACTGAAGGTGTTAGCCTTGAAATTGTGAAGGAAGCTGCGAAAGAGAAAAGCAAACTAGTTGAAACTTTAAAAAGAAGCGAAAGCAATAGGGAAGCACTGGCTGCAGCAATTCAAGATCTGAAGAAAACTAATGAACTGGCGTCACAATTGGAAGTGAGAGAGAAGAAAAAATTAGGAACTTCATTAAAGGATGAAAAATTAGACACCTCCAAAGATTTTTTCTCTTCCCAAACTTATTTGACCGTCTCTGGTCGCTTACATCTGGAGAGTTATGCATGTGCTCTTGGAAATGTGTATTCGTTTGGACCTAGATTTCATGCAGATAAAACAGATTCCGCTAAACATGCTGCAGAAATGTGGATGCTTGAGGCCGAAATGGCTTTTGCTGAATTAAAGGTATCACTTCTTCTTCAAAGTTACTTTCCATAAGTTACTCAAACTATCATCACATAACAACCATCTTTATTTAGTCAAGACTTGTAACATTTGCTTCAGTTTCATGACAAAGTTTTTCTTCTATTCGGTTTGGATGGTTTTTCTATCAATTAACTGCATGTTGTATGTACATTGTGATACTCACAGGACTCCATGAACTGTGCTAATGACTTGTTCAAGTACCTCTGTGAGCGGGTTTTGGAAAATTGCTCTGAAGATATGAAGTTTGTTAGCAAAAGAATTGACCATACCTGCATTGATCGTCTTCAGCAGATTATATCAGGTTCCCCTGAAATAATTTCCTATAATGAAGCTTTAAATATTCTTAGAAAGGTATGTATATTTATCACCAAATGTTGTTGAATATATCGTTTTGATTTTTACCTCCTGATTTACTTTTCATCTCAAAGATAACAAATATGTTTGTTTGTTTGCGTTACTGGTTCTCCTCATAGGCTGAAGATGAGAAATCTAAAACGAAGTTTGATTCAGGTCTTAGACTAACTTCAGATCACCTAAGGTATGTCGATATTATCTTCATGTTCGGGATTGGTTGATTTTCAACACAGTAGAAGTATTGCCTTCACCACTTTTATTACTTACTGTTATGTCTGTGTCGTTGCAGCTATCTAGCTGATGCCATCTACAAAAAACCAGTTATAATTCACAGTTATCCGAAAGAAGCTAAACCATTCTATGTTCGTGTTAATGATGATAAAACTGTAGCTGCATTTGATCTTGTTGTCCCAAAGGTATGGCCAAAAGTGACTGCCATTGTCGTAGTATGTGTAAGAATCGATTAATATTTCTTATAATCTTTTCAGGTTGGAACAATAATTTCTGGCAGCCAAAATGAGGAGCGGCTTACTGTGATAAACTCGAGGTACTGCTTGTTTATTGTCCCTTAGTTCATTATTGTCTTCTTACTGCACTTGCAACCGTTTGATTTCCATAACCAAATAATTGATGAACCTTTTAAGCAAACTCATGATTAAAACTGTATTTCTTGTTTTATGTATCAATTTGTATCCAAACTGTTAAATTTCCTTGATAAACAATGAATAAACCGGATTTTGTTTATGTACTGTATGGCAGAATTACTGAGATGGGTTTGCCGCGAGAGAAGTATGAATGGTACTTAGATCTTTGTCGAAATGGAACGGTTAAGCGATCCGGGTTCACTCTAAGGTTTGACCTTATGGTCCTTTTTATAACTGGGCTTAGCAATGTTAGGGATGTTATTCCTTTTCCAAGAAGCTATGACAAGGCCAACAACTAATTATATTTCGGCTAAGATTCAAGTTGTTCTCTGAGGCTATATATTGCCATTCCAATCTTTATCGCAAGAAGAAAACATGACACTGACTCTGTAACATAAGCATATCAATTGGTTACATGTATGTGCACTGTATAATTGTATATAAGGAAATATGATTGAAATTAAATGAATACAAGTCTTTTAAAGTTATTTCTTGTTCAAATTGATTTCACCTATAAATTTCGAATAGCATTCATGTTTTGATCTCAAACAACACTAAATTATTGAAATTGCGAGCAAACAATGAATGTTCGAGGAATGTAACTTAGAATGACTTACATTATTGGAAGTTCCTTCCTATACTATATAAACTCTAGGTTCCTTGCCGGTGCACATAGAATTATAAAATAAAATAAACTGATTTGGTTTGTAAACTAAATTAGTATTTGAAAGATTTAAAAAGTGAAAATCACAAAACTTGTTAAGCAAGATCTTTTTGGTGCATATACCATAAACGGGACAGCTTCAGCTTACTTTGTGCTGTGAAATGTGAGTTAGGTATTACGCTATTACATCCTCCATTTTCAGCTACATGTTACTTGGTTTATGCAGTTTGTATGGGTCAGTGGATAAATTTACAAATTGTTTCTTTTGTATATTATTTCAATGTCAGTAAGTTACGCATACTTTCAAGTTTGACATATTTTCTAAACTGGTATAACAAAAACAGAATTTTATTTAACATACCAATTTAGTTTGATTGGCATAATAAAGGGAAAAATGAAATTTCAGTTTCTAGTTCACAAAATATTTAAGACTGCTAAAGCCTGCGTCGTTTTGTGTAACTTTCTAATTTCTATATCTGGTCAAGTGCATGGCAAATTAAGTTGCCTGAAGTTTCCAGTGTCGTCTAACTATCTTTACACTTATTTTTTTTTGGATCTCTTTATATGTTTGATGTGCTTTGTTTCATTCTAGTTTTGCCATTAAGTGAATATGTGAAATTCAAATAATCTATCCATGTGATCTTTTGGTTGTGCATATCTAGCACTTGGGACCACTTTCATGTGCTTAGTACCTACCCTCATATTTTTCTATCCTATTAAATTGAATTAGACTATGTTATGTTCCCCCTAGTCCCTACCTTCCTTCAAAATCAATGCTTTAATAACTATTTATACACATGTCAAAAATTTAAAATTAAAAAAACTAATATAATTGTGTTCACAAAGTAGCACTAAATCAATCTTGCTTAAAAATCTACAGTCTAAATTTTACAAAAATGCCAAGAAAAAACAAAAACGGTTTTTGTGGTCTAAACATTATTGTTCAGCTCCACCCTAGCCAGTAGCCACATGCATGCCTTTGCAGCTCAAGCCTTACATTTTTGTCATCTACTTCATCTAACAATGACCTTAAATGTAATTTGTGGCTATAAATAACAATAGTCAAAGGGCATAGAAGGAGGAGAATTAGGAGAGACCATGAAACCGACCAAACCATGAATCATACAACTAATGTTCAGCTCCTCTTTTCTGATTTTCAATATTTCTCTAGAAGAAGGAATGAGAAGTATTAGGAACTAAGAAAAAGGAACTCACCATCACAATATCCTTCTCACAACCATTTCTCATTTATCTCTCCATTTTTCTATACTATCAACCCCACTTTCCTCAAGCAAAAGAAAACCATCAATCATCTTCAACTTAAATAAACCTCAACCAACTTTCATCTTTCTGTTTTTTTTTCTCTCTTGCATAACATGTTTTGATTAAAGTTTTAAAAGTCTCGCTTTTTTTTTTTGTTTCATTGATTTATTTATTTTTCCAACAACATTCTTAATACTTGAGAATTTTGTTAGAGGTTCCAATAATAAGAGATGAAAAGAGTATTATTATTTTTACTATTGAAAAGTTCAAAACATGTTCGTTTTAAAATATATTCTATTGTGTTTTTATTCAATTTTCTTCTTTTAGTTTTAAAATATTCATGGTATCTAAATTCCACTTTAAATTTTATACAGTAAAATATCCAACTAAAATTGATAGTTACAAATATCACTTTTCTTTTTATGAAGTTTTCTTAAATAGTAGGGCAAAAAATTTCAATTTTAGTTTATAATGTAAGTTTGCGTATCCTGTAAGTATAACTCATTTTGGAAGTTGTATGAATATTTAACATGCCGCATTCATGATTTGAACATGCAATTCTCCACTTCTCCATACTTTAGGTATGTAATTTTTACCACTAGGATATTTAGCAACAAACAAAAAGGAAAAGTTTGTGTAGATAAAGCAATTTTTTTCTTAAATAATTGTATCTAAAGAAATATCGATATGGATGTATAAATATCTAAGACAAATTCACCTATTTTATTTTTCTTTGGATCCATGTAAAAAAGATAACCATATTCAAAGCCTATTAGACATTAAATGTGGGTAACCGACATTCAAATATCTCTTCAACAAAAAACCCAAAAATAAAAAGAGGGTTGTTTCAATGAAAGAGTTAATAAAAAAATCTAAAAGATGGTTGAATGATAGATCTTGGTTACAAAAAAAAAGTGTAGATTTTTCCTTTTTAATTTCTTTTTACATGGGACGGTAATTATTTGAGAGATAGAAGATGATGGGAGTGGGTGAGAAAATTATTTTATGAGGCATGCTTTTAATGATAACAAAGAAAGAGACAGGGGTATATTTGTCCAAAGCAAATAGTAGTATGATAGATGTAACTATTGTCTTTTCATAATGACATAATTGTTAAAACTGGTTTGTTTTGTTGTTCAAAGTATTAGTGGTGTATTTTGGAGGTCATGGTAGAAACATTTTTGTCCTACCAATCACCAACATTATCGGTGTTGTAGGTGGCTGATACGATTAAGAGAGTCTACCATGGCCTGTGAAATACATGAGTAGGCTTTAACTAATTTTAACAGTTATGTGGTTATGATAAAGATGTTGAAATGGTTTCTAATATTATATTGTATATTATAGTATATTGATGTTTGTAAAACAATTTCATAGCGATGGACTAGCAGTTTTATCATTAGCCTAATTAATAGATATTTCTTTCTTGTGACCCAACAAACTTTCAAGATTATGCAAAATGTACGGTGCTTCAAAAAAAGTTGTAATTTAACAATATGAGGACACAGAAGTGGAATGAAAAGTTTGAGCTAACAATACAAGATGAAAACGAAGAATAAGAAGGTGGAGAGAACAATACGAAGATGCAAGAGAAGCCGTAATGAGGAGAGGCTTAATTAGTTTGCTTAAAAATACCTTAGTTTCTTAATATCTTTTTAATTTGTTTACAACTTCTTTAGTTTGTTGATGTCTTCTACTGTTTCCTGTCACTCGTATGAGTTTTAATCAAACAATTGATGAACCTTTAAAAGCAAATTCATAAAAAAATTATTTCAGTTCGTTGTTTTTTTGTATCAATTTTCTTAAACAATGTTGCCTTTTTTTCGGAAGGAAACAATCATGCCTATTTCCTTTTTAAATTTTAAAATAAACCGTGTGTTGTTTGTATATACTGTATGGTAGAAAACTAAGTTGAATTTTCCATGAGAAGTGTGAATGATATTTGGATATGTGTCAAAATGGAATGGTCGAACGCTCAAGGTTCACTCTAAAGTTCGACCTAATGGTTCTTAGCAATGTCATGAAGCTATCCCTTTTCTAAGAAGTTGAGGCAAGGGAAATAACTAATTATGTTTTGGCTAAGATTCTAGTTGTGTTATCAGGTTATTCCCGTTCAAACTTAGAATATTTATGGCATGAGGAAAATTATGATTAAATTAAACAAATACAAGTCTTGTGTAGTAGTTGTTCCTAGTTCATTTTTTGAAACAAAAAAAATTGAGTGAAAACAATCGTATGATATAGCAAACGTAACTCAAGCATACCACCCGTCATTTGCAACGCTTAGGGATGACAATTCGACCCAAACCCATCGGGCACCTGCAAAAAATACCCGCAATGGGCGGGTAAATACCCGCACTTACGTGTATGGGGACGGGCTCGGGTAATTACCCACAAACTTGAACGGGCATGGACGCGGGTACATGCACTCTAATATATAAATATAATATTATATATATATATATATATAAATTTATATACCACTAAAATTAATTCATACAAACTTTGAATGCTTTTGATTTGGCAAAATACTATTATTTGCAAAATTCTATGTATTGATTTAAATTCAGTTATGTTTCTATTCTTTTTTTTTGTTTTTTTTTTAATTAAGGTGCGGGTAATGGGCGCGGGTACGAGCATTTAGATGCCCATAGGGCACGGGGACGGACATTAAAATTGTTGCCAACGAGGGTATGTGCACGGGGACGGGCATCTTTTATAAACACGGGTACGGGGACGGACATTATAGTACCCTGCCCATTGAGGCCCCATTGCCATCCCTAGCAACACTATAACATTTTACTGAATATAAGAAAAGATAAAAGATACAAACTTGGAAGGTCTGGGACAATTCTCAAGATATACAATAGGAATAACATTTGTCTCATTAAAAATCTTATCAGAAAAATCTAGTGGGATAAAACCTAATCAAGCAAAATGATAAGCAAAATGATAACTGCAGAGCAAAAACAACAATCCAAAAGGAATCAACAAAATCTGAATTTCGATAAACATAATTTGTTCTTGTTAAAAGCATTTAAAAATACTATTTAAATATCATTCAACCATTGCATATAGGAAACATGAAGACTATGAGCAACAATGATTGCCCTATCTGGGTATGTGAGAAATGAAAAATCGCATAGTCTTAGTAAGTTTCAAATAGTTTCCTCCGACAATTTCTAATGTTCCAAGGAGTCAAACTAAGGACTTTAAAAGTGAAGTTAATAATATGTAACACCCACGGCTGACGAGGGCATGGGAGTGGTCGCCGGTGCACAAGGCACGACAATGAGCGGCTCCCGACAGCTTCTAGAGGAACCGAATCATATCGGAATGAGAGGAATCCTGAGGCTGTGTAGGTATGGGACTACATGGTTGAAGGAAGGCTTATAAGGATTGTTTTGTACTACCTATATCAACAAGATGCATCTTCTTTTTGGTAGCTTATTCCATAAAAACTCCACAGTTAAGCGTGCTTGACTTGGAGTAGTCTTTGAATGGGTGACCAACCGAGAAGTTTCCTAGTAAGCGTGTGGGTGATGACAAAACACGCTAAAAAGACTCGTGTTGGTTGTGATGTTACATAATCATTGGGTTAAATAAGTTTTTTATCCCTAAAAAATTTGCGAATTTTTATTTTCGTCCCTAATAAAAAAAATCAGACATTTTCATCTCTTGAAAAAATTTCTTTTTTGTTTTAGTCCCTCAACTTAAGTCGACTAATGTTTAACTAACGAGAGTCTACTTGGCAGCACCACATATACTTTTTTAATGACATGGTGACACATCAATATTGCCACATAATATCTTTTATTTCAATTAATTTTATTTCATAAAATTTATTAAGTAAACAAAAAAAGGAGCTTGTAAAACAAAGCAAAAAAACAGAAAAGAGAAAAAATTAGAGAAAAGGATGTATTCCCAAATCACTTCACAACCTTCAATCCCTACTATCTCACACCAACAACAACAACACTCTCTACAATCTCATATCTAGAGACTTCCTTCATCACCTATCAGAAACCATAAATTATCCTCATAGGAACCAAGAGAGAGATAAGGAAACAAAAACTTTAAGCATATGCTTTCATATTTTGGTCGATAAATTTACATATTATTTTCTAATTTGTTTCTTTTGTACATTATTTCAATGTAATTGAATGTACGAAGTTAAACATACCTTTTTTTGGGTCAGTAACTTAAACATACTTTCAAGTTTAACATATTTTCTAGCTTGGTATGCAGTTATTAGAAAAAACATAATTTGATAAAAAAAAATAAAAAATACCAGTGCAGTATGATTTGCATAATTTATTTAGACTTGAAAGGAAAAAATGAAATTCCAGTTTCTAGTCCATCAATATTAAAGGCTGCTAAATCATGCTTTGTTCTGTGTAACTGTTAATATCAGGAGAAGTGCATGCCAAGTTAAGTTACCTAAAGTTTTCAATGTCTAGCTATCTTTACACTAAAAAAAATGGGTCTTCCTTCTATACTTGATGTGCTTTGATTCTGGTTTTGCCACTTAGTGAATGTGTGAAATTCAAACAAATTATCCATGTGAAATTTTGGTCGTTCATATCTACTGTTTGGGACCACTTTCACGTGCCAAATAGTACCTAGCCTCACATTTTCTATCTTTTTAAATTGAAATAGACTATGTTATGTTACCCCCTCCACTCCTTCAAAATCAATGTTCAAACTACTTATACAACTGTGTTTACAAAAGTAGCTCTAAATCATTTATGCTTGTGCTTGTTACATAGTCATTTCCTAAAGCATTTCAAATGAGTTGAAACTTAAAAACAGTTGAAACCAAAAAAAAAAAGAGTTGAACAATGATCTCAAACCTCTTTTTTTATTTAGTGCAAACTCAAGCCTTACATTTTTGTCATCTTCCTCAACTAACAATGATCTCAAACCTCTTTCAAAAAAATTATCTCAACCCTAAATTGTGACTATAAATATGAACAACAAAGCAGAGAAAAGCAAAATAGGAGGCATGAAACCTATCACTCCATGAACCATACAACTAATGTTGAGCACCTCTTCTTCATTGTCTTCTACCTCTCTTTCATGTAGTATGTTCCTCTCTAGAAAAAATGAAAGAGAAATGCAATGGTAATTAGTTAAACAT
Source organism: Medicago arabica (assembly GCA_946800305.1). NCBI lineage: Eukaryota > Viridiplantae > Streptophyta > Magnoliopsida > Fabales > Fabaceae > Medicago > Medicago arabica. The sequence continues at coordinate 2,986,586 of OX326968.1, read as the reverse complement.
AATTTATTGTTGATTCAATGGTAAGGTTTGATTGTTTGGATTGTCAAGACAAGGTTCAAATCATATTAGCAACATTTTTTTTGGACGGGCCATAGCAAGTTCTAATAATTTGGCTAAAGTATCTAGAAACCAGTTCACCATTCACAGTTGTCTTAGAAGATATCTACATGATGGTAGACATTATATTATAACATATCAATTAACTATTAAAATTAATTTGTTGTTGAGGCCGTGTTTTACTTTTGCGGACGTGGATGGAGAGATTTTTGGCGTATTAATTACCAACACTACTTGTTATACCATAGTTATGTATTCAATATAATCAGTGTTGTAGGTGGTCAATACGACTAAGAGGAACCCACCCATGGCCGGAGTAGTAAAATACATGTTTTAACAATTATACGATTATGATAGAGGCGGTAGTCAATGAAGATGATGTAATGGTTTCAAATATTATATTGATATCTTGTATAACAAATTTTTAATGACAGACCAAGCATTTTTATCAACATTTCTAAATGCACCGTGAAGAGCCATAATGGTTTCAGGTTTATTTTAGCCAGTTAATAAAGATTTCTTTTTACCCAACAGACTTTCAAGATTAGGGAAAATGTATGGTACTTTGAAAGAATGTGGATAGAACAATATGAAGATGCTAAAGTGGAAGAAGGTAGAGCAAAAAATACCACGATGAAAAGGAAGAACAAGAAGGTGGAGCAAACAATATGAGGAAGAATTGCTATGTGTCTATTTGTATTTTTTTTAGCCATTTTGTTAAACAATATTGCCTATTTTCTTGATTAAATACAAATTAAACCTTGTGTTGCTTCTCTACTAAATGGAAGAATTACTTAGTTGAGTTTTCCACGAGTGAAGTGTTAATGATACTCGGATCTTTGCGAACTGAAACAATCAACTGCTCTGGGTTCACTCTAACGTTCGGTGATAATCCAAAAAAATGTTGGTTATTACGTTTACGTTTTTCCTTTTTATTGAGTATTCTTGGATTGATTGCGTGGTCTATTTCCCATATTCTATATGATTTAGGAGTTTGTGAATTTATTCAGTGGTTCATGTTATTTTATCATTATAAACAATTTATGCTTGTTATTAGTGTTTGGTAGAATGAACAAATAATGCAATTTTTTGAAAGTGAGACCAAAGTTGCAGGCTTTGCAGATTGTCAGGATGGTTAAGTGTAAATGTACGAACATGTGCCCAATATGGTTGATGGCTTGGAGCTGAAGTTTATAGAGTCTCAAATGATTTTCAGTACAATGTAATGATAAAGAATATGTTGAACTGACAAAAGGGCACAACAAGAAAGGACAAGAACTTGAACCAACAACTTTTTTGTTGTGCCAAGGGTCTGAATTCTAAACCGATTCGTAGCCGTTCCATAGCTCCTAACCCTAGAAGCCACTTTAGATATCAAACCCATGTTCTAACCTGACTCATCTCACTTTAAAGGCATGATAGCTAGATTATAGAGTTGTTGAAGTCTTAGGAGTGTTTTGAGTGAGTAATGCAAAAAGCTCATTCCTTTGCACTTATGATTGTAATGCTTTGTAAACTCTAACCTTCTTTACTAATTAAGCAATTGAGGTATATATTCTTATCTTATTCCATTTCCATTTATATGTTTAAGCTCATCTTGAGCTAAACCACCTTAGTGGTTGAGGCATGATGATGTTAATTATGAATATGTTTGTATGTTTGAATAGTTACGTACTTAAGCTTCTTCTAAAGAAGTTGTGAAAACGCCAATATTTGAAATAAAACTTAATCAACTTTATTTTATTGTCGAAGGCATTCAGCTTGGAAGATGATGGAAAGGGAACTACTTGTTTAATATGAGAGAGAGAGAGAGAGACCTTGAAAGGCTACTTTGAATTTCTATTTAGATTTCTTGTCATAGAAAAAGACTTGACTATTCTTCAAGAAAGAAAGGGATAAGATCTGACATTTATATTGTGCTAATGACTTGTTCAAGTACCTCTGTCTGCGGGTTATTGAAAATTGCTCTGAAGATAGGAAGTTTGTTGCCAGAAGAATTGACCGTACTTGCATTGGTCGTCTTCGGCAGATTATATCAGGTTCCCCTGAAATAATTTCCTGTAATGAAGCTTTAGGTGTTCTTAGAAAGGTATGTATATTTATCACCAAATGTTGTTGAATATATCCGTTTTGATTTTTTCCACCTCATTTACTTTTCATCTCAAAGATAACAAATATGTTTGTTTGTTCGCGTTACTGGTTCTCCTCATAGGCGGAAGATGAGAAGTCTAAAACGAAGTTTGATTCAGGTCTTAGACTAACTTCAGATCACCTAAGGTATGTCGATATTATCCTCATGTTCTGGATTGGTTGATTTTCAACACAGTAGAAGTATTGCCTTCACCACTTTTATTACTTACTGTTATGTCTATGTCGTTGCAGCTATCTAGCTGATTCCATCTACAAAAAGCCAGTTATAATTCACAGTTATCCAAAAGAAGCTAAACCATTCTATGTTCGTGTTAATGATGATAAAACTGTATCTGCGTTTGACCTTGTTGTCCCAGAGGTATGGCCGAAAGTGACTGCCATTGCAGTAGTATGTGTGAGAATCGATTAATATTTCTTATAATCTTCTTAGGTTGGAACTATAATTTCTGGCAGCCAAAATGAGGAGCGGCTTACTGTGATAAACTCGAGGTACTGCTTGTTTACTGTCCCTTAGTTCATTATTGTCTTCTTACTGCACTTGCAACTGTCTGATTTCCAAAACCAAATAATTGATGAACCTTTTAAGCAAACTCATGATTAAAACTGTATTTCTTGTTTTATGTATCAATTTGTATCCGAACTGTTAAATTTCCTTGATAAACAATGAATAAACTGGATTTTGTTTATGTACTGTATGGCAGAATTACTGAGATGGGTTTGCCGCGAGAGAAGTATGAATGGTACTTAGATCTTTGTCGAAATGGAACGGTTAAGCAATCCGGGTTCACTCTAAGGTTTGACCTTATGGTCCTTTTTATAACTGGGCTTAGCAATGTTAGGGATGTTATTCCTTTTCCAAGAAGCTATGACAAGGCCAACAACTAATTATATTTCGGCTAAGATTCAAGTTGTTCTCTGAGGCTATATATTGCCATTCCAATCTTTATGACAAGAGGAAATCATGGCACTGATTCTGTAACATAAGCATATCAATTGATTACATATAAGCACAATGTGTAACTGTATATAAGGAAAATTATTATTGAAATTAAATTAACGCAAGTCTTCCAAAGTTGTTTCTAGTACAAATTGATTTCAGCTTTAAAATTTGATTGAGTACTCATTTTTCGACTTCAAACAAAACTACATTATTTAAGTTGCGAGCGAACAACTATTGAATTTTCGACTCATTTATTGTTGTGGATCAGTTTACATATCCATCAATATTTTCTTTCTTTTGGATATTACTTCAAATTGAATGTACGAATTGCTAACATACCTTTTTTGATTCAGTAAGTTAAGTATACTTTCAAGTTTAACATCTTTTCTAGACTCTTATTTTTGTTCAACACATCAGTTATAGACTGGTATGCTGTTATTAGAAAAACAGAATTTGCTATAGCATACCAATGCAATTTGCTGTTATTTAGGCTTGAAAGGAACACAAGAAATTCCAGTCTCTAGTCCACCAATATTCATGTGCATACCTAGCCTGCATTTTCTATCTTGTTAAATTGAAATAGAATATGTTATGTTGCCACTTACCCTACTTCAAAATCAATGATTTTAACTACTTATACACATGTCAAATAAATAAAAAACTAATATAATTGTGTTTACTAGCACTAAACTAATGTGTATAAAAAACTACACTATTCACCAATTTTAGAAAATTGCCAAAGAAAAACAAAAACGGTTTTTGTGGTCCAAACATTATACTACAGGAACGCCTTTGCATTTTCTGCAAACTCAACCCTTTCCACATGCATGCCTCTGCAGCTCAAGCCTTACATTTTTGTCATCTAATTCATCTAACAATGGCCTTAAACCTAATTTCTGGCTATAAATAACAACAACAAAGGGCCTAGAAGGATGAGAATTTGGAAAGACCATGAAACCAACCACTCCAAGAATCATACAACTAATATTCCAGCTCCTCTATTTTTGTTCTCTAGTATTTCTCCTTCATGTAGTATGTTCTTCTCTAGTAAAATGAAAGAGAAGTAGTAGAGACTAAGAAAAAGAAGAACTCACCATCGCTATAACCTTCACACAACCATTTCTCATTTATCTTCCCATTTTTCTATACTATCAACCCCACAAACCATCCTTTCCTTTAGAAAAAGAAAACCATGAATCGTCTTCAACTTCAATAAACCTCAAACAACTTTCATCTCTCTGTGTTTTTTTTTTTTTTGCATATGTTTTTATTTAAGTTTTAAAAGTCTCACTTTTTTTTTGTTTCATTGATTTATTTATTGCTCCAACAACTTTCTTAATACTCGAGAATTTTGTTAGAGGTTCCAATAATAAGAGATGAAGAGAGTATTATTATTTTTACTAGTGAGAAGTTGAGCTTAACATGTTTGCTTATCTCCTTTTTTATTGTGCTTTGTCGTATACATTTTCTATTGTGTTTTCATTCAAAATTAATTACATTTCTTAATACATGAGAAATTGTCAAAGCATCATGGAAACGTCATACATTTCAATCGCAAAGAAAAAAACTGAGTTAAACCCGTCACAACATCGAAAATTCGTTTTACCACTTATTCAACTGAAACTTTAATATTTTTCACTCATATGATAATACATACATATAAATATAATACTATATGTGTATACCTATTATAGATGGTTTTTTTTTTGGGGTGGGTCATGGCCCACCTAGACCCATCAGTTGCTCCGCCCCTGAAAGTTCTAATAATTTTGCTAAACTATCCAGGAACCAGTTCATCATTCTCGGTTGTCTTAGAAGATATCTAGATGGTAGACATTATTCTAACTTTTGAATTAACTATTGTCTTGATCATAATGACATAATTGTTGATATTTTTTTGTTGTTGAGGCCGAAAGAGATCACAATGTTCTACTTTTAAGGGTGGGATGGAGACATTTTTGCTGTACTAATCACCAACACCACTAGTTATACTATAACTATCTATTCAATATAATCAGTGTTGTAGGAGGTGGCTGGTACGACTAAGAGGAACCCACCCGTGTCCGGTAAAGTAGAACACAAGTAATGCTTTAACTAATATTAACAACTATAGGATCATGATAGAGGTAGTAGGCAGTGACGATGTTTTGATGGTTTCTCGCGTTATATTGATGTCTTGTAAAACAAATTTATAATGATGGACCAAGCATTTTATCAACATCACTAAAGGAACCGTAAAGAGCCAATATGAGGACGTAAAATAAGCCAAAATGAGGAGTGTCTTCGTTTGCTTACAATTTCTTAGTTTGTTAATGTCTTCTTACTATTTGATAATTAGTAACAACTTCTTAGTTTATTGATGTCTTCTTAGTTCCCGTGTCTACTCTTCTGATTTTTAATCAAACAATTGATGAAAATTTAAAAGGAAATTCATAAATAAAATGAAAAATATTTATCTCTTTTGCTATGTTTCAGTTTGGTACTTTTTTTTACCCATTTTGTTAAACAATATTGCCTATTTCCTTGATAAAATATAAAATAAATCATGTGTTGTTTCTCTACTTTATGGAAGAATTACTAATTGAGTTTTCTACGAGAGAAGTGTGAATGATACTCGGATCTTTGTCGAAATGGAACAATCAAGTGCTCTGGAGTGTGCAACTCTTGCCTTAGTGAAGTACTCGTCAAATAAACAGTAGAGATGATTAAATTGATGTCTACTTTCCAGTTAATGTGTTTATCATAAAACCTGTTATCGTTTCTACATAACCAAATGACATCAACAATGTTAATGACGGTGGCAATAATCACAATCTTCCATTGAGGGGACATATTTTGCATAGAAAAAGCAACACTACCAGAATTCCCCTAATTACCTGCGGATTTTCCTATGGAAAACGTTCTGCAGGAATCCCTTAGGATTTTGCTGCGGTTTCAGTTTCTCTACTGAATATTCCTGCGGATATTACCACTGCAGGAACCTCCGCAGGAACATAATTTTTGCTGCGGATTTGGCAGCGAAAATGCATATGACTTTGCGTGCGAAAATTCATATGTTACTTGGATCTTTGTCGAAATGGAACAATCAAGTGCTCTGGATTCACTCTAAGGTTCGACCTTAAGGTCCCTTTTTATAAGTGACCTTAGTGATGTTAGGGATACAATTTTGGCTAAGAATCTAAGTTAACAACTAATTATATTTTGGCTAAGATTCAAGTTGTGCTATGAGGCTATTGCCATTCAAACTTTCAATCCTTATGGCAAAAGAAAACATACCAATGATTGTGTAATATAAGCATATAATATTATTACATGTATGCCCAATGTATAATTGTATATAAGGAAACTTATGATTGAAATTAAATGAATACGAGTTTTCTTAAGTTTTTTCTAGTTGAAATTTGATTTCTGCTTTAAATTGAGTATCCATGTTTCGCCTTCAAACAACACTACATTATCTAAGTTGCGAACAAACAATGAATTATAGATGAATGTGTAAGACTAAATCATAGTTCATAGTGGTTTTGTCTAAATCTCATAAGCATAATCGAGAAAGAATCGAAGATTTAATTTTAAATATAAGTGTAAGTTTATATTGCATAGATTTTGTTTATGATTCCCCTTGTTTATGATATAGCAAGGCATCCCAACTATGTTGGTATCTGAAGCATATCACCCTATAACATTTTACTTAATAATTAGAAAAGATAACAGAGATACAAACTTGGAAGGTCTATAATAATTTCCTTGATAAACAATATGAATAACCTCTGTCTCATTAAAAATCTTAATAGAAAATCCAATAAGATAAAACCTATTGAAGGGAAAAGAGATTGCAGAGCAAAAACAACAACCTGGTAAACATGTTTTGTTCTTGTTAAAAGCATCTAAAATACAATTTAAAATATCAGTCGACCATAGCATATAGGAAGAGCAACCATTATATAAACACACTGCTTGTCCTCTCTTTACATGTGAGAAATGAAAAATGCTCAAATCTTAGTGAGTTCCAAATAGTTCCTCCGGCAATTTCTAATGTTCCAACTTCCAAGGAATCAAACTATGGACTTTAAAAGTCAAGTTAATAATCATTGAATTAAATTGGGTTAAATGTGTTTTTTATCTCTAAAAAATTAGTGAATTATGATTTTAGTCCCTAATAAAAAAAATCAGATCTTTTTATCCCTAAAAAAATCTTTTTGGTTTTAGTCCCTAAAGTTAAGTCAACTAGCGTTTAACTAACGGGAGTCTACTTGACAGCGCCACGTAATATCCTTTGTTTCAATTAACTTTATTTCATAAAAGTTTTTAAGTAAAAAAAAAAAAGAATAAAGAGTTTGTAAAACAAAGCAAAAAACAGAAAAGAGAAGAAAATAGAGAAAAGGATGTATTCTCAAATCACTTCACCACCTTCAACCTCTACTCAACTTGCACATCTCCCACAAACTCATCTCACAACAACAACAACACTCTCTACAAACTCATATCTATAGACTTCCTTCATCACCTATCAGCAAACCCAAAATTATCCTCATAGAAACCGAGAGAGAAAGCGAAGAGAGAAACATTAAGCATACTTTCCTATTTTGGTGGATAAATTTACCTATTCTTTTATATTTTGTTTCTTTTGTACATTATTTCAATGTAATTTAATGTAGGAAGTTAAACATACCATTTTTTGGGTTAGTAACTTAAGCATACTTTCAAGTTTAACATATTTTCTAGACTGGTATGCTGTTGTTGGAGAAGCAGAATTTGATAAAAAAAAATAAAAAAATACCACCAATGCAGTTTGATTTGCATAATTTATTTAGGCTTGAAAGGAACATATCAAATTCCAGTTTCTAGGTCATCAATATTAAAGGCTGCTAAATCATGCTTGTTTTGTGTAACCGTAAATATCAGGTCAACTGCATGCCAAATTAAGTTACCTAAAGTTTCCAATGTCTAGCTATCTTTACACTGAAAAAAAAGGACCTCCTTGTATGCTTGATGTGCTTTGATTCTAGTTTTGCCACTTAGTGAATATGTGAAATTCAAACAAATTATCCATGTGATCTCTTGGTCGTTCATATCTACCTATTTGGGACCACTTTCTCGTGCCAAAGAGTACCTAGCTTACATTTTCTATCTTGTTAAATTGAAATAGACTATGTTATGTTATCCCCCTTCTCTGCTTCAAAATCAATGTTTAAACTACTTATACAATTGTGCTTACAAAAGTATCACTAAATTATTTATGCTTGTGCTTTTTACTTAATCATTTCCTCAAGCATTTCAAATGAGTTGAAACTTAAAAACAATTGAAACCAAAAAAAAAATATTGAGTTAAAACCCTGGTCAACGAGCATAAATCTCTTTCCTAAATTTTTCAAAAAACATAAACCCAATAAAAACCCTGGTCCGTTTGGTGCGCATGATAGGTTAGAGATAGGATATGATAAGAAGTTGGATAAGGATAGGATATGATAATAACTGGATATACAATTGTCATATCACGTGTTTGGTGCACACATGATTAGAAAAATGATAATATTATTTTCTGCTCCTTTTCTTATTTCCGGTTCTGTAATTCTGTTTCGTTTTACATTATTTATAGAAGACGTTACTTCTCCGATTCATCCATCTAGACTAGAATCTATGTTAATTGTATAGCTCTTGGTTTTTTTTCTAGTTGTTAATTGTGTAGCTTTTTTTCACATTAGTAGAGCAAGCCTATAGAAATCTCCTTGATTGCCATTGATGCACATTTAACCACCAGAATTTATTGATTTCCATGAATGCACAACAAATAGGGTTATTATAGAAATTACCTGAAGGATTGATAGGACAGGATTGGGGATATAGAAATTTCATGGATGCACAACGAATTGTTGATTTCCATGGATGCAAAACGCATTCCAAGAGGAAGATTGGGGATATAGAAATTGAAGAAGAAGCCAAAAATTTGACGAATCGTTAAAAATTACCTGCAGAGGGACATGAAAGGTACAAAGTGGGAGTCGAACATGGTTATTTGAGGAATAAAAAATACGCTTATTTATCCTATCAGGTTGCTAACCCAGTTAAAACTAAGGATTAAAATAACAAAGGATTGATAGGATAGGATTAGCAATAGGTTTAATTTATCCTTTCCTATTGGTGCACCAAACAAGGGATTCAAATTGGAAACAAATTCTAGAAACGTTGGTGGCTTGCTGCGTTGTTCGCCTTCACACAAAGATTAAAAGACTCACCACTGCTCATCGCCACTATTTGTCTGCTCCTACCCATAGTGCTGCTGCTTTAAGAAGTGTTGAAATTTTAAAAACGCTCTGGGGGGATACTTCATCTGCTGATCAGGTTCAGATAGACAAGGAGGATGATGGTAACACTGATAAGTCTTTTACTTCTTTTGTCTCAAATAGACAAAAGAAGAAGAATAAATTGCAGCAGTCTAAAGAGCTGAAAGATGATTGCATTCACACCCGCGCCAAAAGTGGAATTTCCAAAGCCTATAAAAAATGATGTTGTTTTTGTTTTGCTATTAGTGGCTGGAATGTTCTCTCTTAGCCTGTAGTTCTTCCTTCTAGTTCTTTGCTTCTTTTCTTCATTGGGTATAGGCTTTTGTCCCCCCAATATTTCTGTGCTTCTTTTCATCTGTTAATTTTTCTCTAGCTTTATCAAAAAAAAAAATGTTGCATCTATGTACATCATTTTTCTTTTATAGCTTATAGCTAGTTAGTTATTTGTGCGTTCACACAAGTCTCATGTTTTCGTCCATGTTATGCTTTCTTTAAGCATTGCATACTGTGTATTTTTTTAGGGATCAATTTAAATATGTTTACTCAATTAATAAAGCACATGATATGTCTATCTAATCTAATGCATGGAACTTTTGAAAAAGTTGTAGAAAAATGCAGTCCCTAAATCAAGGAAGTGGAATTCAAAGCAATTCAAGAGTTGCCATGTAGTCAATTTTATCATTCAAGTTATTGGATAAAGTTTGAGTTGTGTAATTTATTTCCTTTTCACTTGCGACAACAAGAATCAGTAACTCTTGAAATATAGTTCCTAGGCCATAAACTTACTGCTTTTAAAGCTATAAATTATTCTTTTGCAACATATGATTAATACGTTTATAAATCCTCCCACCTAAATAATCTGTGTAGAATTATAGAATAAACAAACTAATCTAATTCAATTAACTACCATATCAAGTTTTCAATAAGAACCATTGATTTAGTATATATCACCATGTATAAATGATAGTCTATCAATTGATGCACCACAATTACTATAGTGCACCTTGTGAAGCCTAAACTTGTAACATAAGGTGATTCAAGAGAAAACTATGACAAGAAAAGAAATTTTAATTTGTTTGAAACACAATTAGTTGAGCTTGGAAAAGCTAGCATAAGCAAGCTAACTAATTTCAGTTGTTTGTAATAATTATGATACAATTATTAAATTCGAAGCATATCTCCACCAAAGACCAATACTAAATAATAAAAGTAGGATAAATGCACATAAGCATAGTCTTACATCCCAGTAATTGTCGTAATTAAACGATAAAAGAAAGATAATTGTAGCAATAAACACCTAATTAGAACTAAAAAGGATGTAGCAAAGTACTAATAAATATAACAATATCAAAGCATGGATCAACCAACCCTTTATTTGCTCTCACAAATGTACCAAACATAACCAAATGGATCCCTCAGCTTCAAAATGAGCTGACCACCATAATTGGGTGCAAATTCATCAAGCTGTTCCTGAACAGACCCCACCAATTAAGCATAGAAAGTTCCATAAAATAAAAAACCACAAGAACAAACAGGCCTTAAATCTAATAAACAGAGAAAAAAACTTGGTTTTAATCATTTTTCCTCAAGCAATCCACTAAAAGACACTAACACAAAATATAAACTAAATTTAAAGCATGAAAAACAAACTCACCGATCGGAAGGGTGCTTTATCAAACATCTGGTACCAACAATAATAACCTGCATGAGCTGCAAAATAGGGATCCTGCAACGGAACCTCGATCGACAGCATCAAAGGCTGCCTTGTAGAAGGCAACATCATCATTCACTTTTTCAGGTTCCACATATAGAATTATTCCCACAGCAGAAATTTGAGGATCCATTCTACAAGAAAGAACAATAGGTTAAGATAAATATATGATTAGTATTAAAATATCTAAATATCTTTTTATATTTAGTATGTATCGTTATATGTTTGTATTGAAAGATAGAAAACAAAATAAAATGTGGTTTATTCATGAAACATAAAAACAATAACTTTATTCACCAAAAGAAAAATAACATTAACTTTTGAGAACTAGAAACAGTTTCATCTTCTTAGCCATTATAATGAACAAAAAGAGGGACCAAGGAATGAAATAAAAATATCAGCTTAAAAAAATGAAGTAAAAATATAATGATGAGTTTAAAAATATTATTACCACTCCAAGATGAAGATTGATGTTCTGTTCTTGCTGATTTGATTTGGACACTTCTCCTTAAAAACGATAGCATTTATACTAGCTGAGAAAAAATGCAAAACTTGGGTACAAGGACATGTATATTGTAAGTTCAAGGGGTGGTTGAAGGTCAAATAATAAGACAAAATCAGTTATTTGGTCAAGATGGAAATGGACGAGTATCTCAATTCTCAACAAGAATAAATGTGTTTTGCATATTGCTTGTTTTTGTCCAAAAATTATGAATTTGTAGCCTATATTTGTCCACTTTTAATTATGAATGCAAATGGAAAAAAAAAAAAAAAAAGGCTAGTGATTGACATATTAATCAGCTTAGTGGATGTTTGGTTCAAATTTTAGAGGGGTCAAAATTGATTTTAGAGGTGTAGAATTAGTTCTAACATGTTTGATTGCTTTTTAGTAGAATTGATTCTTACTAAAAGTGAAGAATCTTCTATTTGATATTTTTTTTGGATTTAATTTGAAAAAATTAAAAATGATGAGAAACATATTGTGAAATTAAACAATGTAATTTCAATACACCATGAAGGAAATCCACCAAAAATTAGGAATTTTATGTGGAGATTAGGTCGTAATTACCTCCAGATGTTTGGCATAAATTGGAGCAAGAAGCGGGGTCAAATGTTCTCTTTTGTGTCCCTTTTGCAAAACGAGAATGAATCGATTTGGCATAATGTATCCATTTGTGAAATACAGTGGAGAATGTTTAGGTGAACTCGAGGAAGCCATTCTATGAAAGCATTTTTTAAAACCATATATCTAAACGCAGTACTAACAAAAGCTTGAACGATGAATCTATATAAATGATATTGATGAATCCAATGCTCAAATCATAATGAAAATGAGTTATATGAAAACACTAGAATGAATAATGCTACATGTGTATTGATAATTGAAGAGTAAAGAATATATATACAAGGTGCCAAGTGAGGCAAATAAAGATAAAACTAACTTACTAAACTAAATTTTAGAACAACTATGAACAAACATAGCAGAATGTAACTGAAATAAATTTAATTACGTTTTTATGTGTTTAGTCCTTATAAATAAGAGTCATTTAAAAAATGATCATTGTATTTCTTAATCATGGTATTTTACACTGCCAAAATTTAATCACTTAAATTTTTAAGGTTTAATCATGACATTGAGGTTTGTACGTCCATCTTACTTTCCGAACTGTTTTAAGTTTGTTAATGGATTTTTCGAAATTTTTTTGATTGATGACGAGAAAACTAGTCACGCCAAAATCAGTGTACAATTACTACAAATTTAGAAATAAAATTGCAACCAAGCCAACTAGAGAGAAAGAGAGAGAGAGAGTTGGCATCCACAAACATAACCGAAACGCCGCCCATTGTTAATAAATATGGAAATCAATGCTTTAAGCAGTATGACTCAATAACAAGCAACTACTGATATCATGTAGAATCAGTTCACACTATGCCAGCAGCAATAATGAAAGCATCTCGTAATCTCAGCATCAACAAAATCTCTTCAAAGCATTAGCACAAAATACCACAGTAAGAGCTATGATATAACGATCTATCAAATACTTTTAAAGACAATGGAGTAGTATTTGACAGATCGTTACATCGTAGCTCTTGGTGTTTTTCCCTTTCCTACTAATCAATCAAGACCACGACAAACAAATCATGCAATCCACCACCTCCAAAATATTTTCCACTTTTCCAGTTACTAGTCAAAGTTTGAGCATAAAATTTCCAATTTTTCTAGCTAGTGACAATATGAAACCATAGGTTACAGTGCCTAGGCCATAAACTTGCTGCTTCTAAAGCTTTAAATTATTCTTTTGCAAAAGATGATTATTTGTCTATTAATGCAACTAGTTAAATAACACATCAAGAATTATAGAATAATGTATCTAATCTAATTCAAGTCAAGCCTTTCAAGTTTTCAATCATACCAACATACTCTATCCCATGATGTATAGAAGGATAGTCTACCAATGCACCATATTTAAGGTGGTGCAACTTGTATAAAGTCCAAAGTTAGAACATAAGCTATATCAAGAGAAAAGTATGGGATAAAATGAATTTGAATTTGTTGAAACACAATTAGTGCAGGTTGGAAATAGCCATCATAAGCTAGCTAGCTAGCTAATTTTAGTTGTTTACAGTAATTATACACATAGTAAATTTGAACTTCTACTTAAAAGTGCCTTAAAATTTTAAACAATTTTTAAACATATATAGTTTCACAAAAGATCAATGCTAAAAGGATATAAGAAAGATAAATATATCAAACAACAGAAGCTTAAAAGAACAATTTTAGAGCATAGTCATACATCCCAGCAATTGTCAAAGTTAAAAGCAAGTAGCAAAACATTAAACATAACAATTAAAACTTAGTCATACATCCCAGCAATTTTAAAGCATATTCTTGCAAATGTACCAACTAATCTCAACAACAACTCTTCAATTCATTGCTACTATGCTCTAAAGTGAGGTACTCTTGCAAATGTACCAACTAAAACCAAATGGATCCCGGACCTTCGCTATGGGGCCACCACCATACATGGCTGCGATGTGTTCCTCAACCGGTTCCTGAACTGCCCCAGCCCTCACGGTCTGTTGAACGGTAGCCATAATGTTGCCTGATGCAAAGGTTGAAATCATTTTGTCCTCTCCATCATTGGAACTGAAAGAAGATAAAATTTAAAAAAAACACTTAAAACAAAGTCCTTTATCTCTAAATATAAGCAACTATTGTTATCCTGAAAGAAAACAACTTTTATTATATGTATTTATTTAATAATTAATATTATTTTTCAAACATATAGTTAATTAGTACTATAAGTTTCTTAAAATATGAAAAACTAAAATTAAACAGATGTATATATAAAAGTATATTTTTTTTCGTTTTTGAAAAAAAAAATCTTTAAGATACTAGCTACCTACTTTATCTTTGATGTAAGCAATTAAAGACTGCAAAAAACAACAGAACCAACAAAAACAAACTATATAGGCACAAAAATAACAAAATGGATTACAAATTTACAAGAGACACAAAACATGAAACATTTGAATACTCACAAGTTTGATGAGAGGTGAATGATCAAGTAGTGGGATCCAGCAATGTTAAGTTGAGCAGCAGCAAAGGGTGGTTTTGGTGTAACCTCTTGAGCATTGAATGCTGCCCTATAGAAGGCAATAGCATCATTCACCTTTGAAGGTTCCACCAATAGAGCCCTCATGAAACTCAAAACTGGATTATCCATTGTTGCCATTCTATCAAATAAATAGATTGTTAAGTATACACAAAAACACATGTAAAATATATCATGAGTTTGTATAGTTTAAGATAGAAAACCAAAAACATGCATAATACGTAGGGAAATGAAAAAAATAAAAAACACAGTCATGCAAAATGAAATACTAATTTTTTAGATCTAGAGCAAGGTGGGTTTGTTCAGTAGAACACATGGTTGTTATGTTATTTTTTATTATTGATAGAGTTTTAAATTTGAGATGCTTAGTTAGTTGAATTTCTAATGCTTAAGAAAAAGTATAAAGATGAGTATAGAAATATTACCTCACAAAGATGAAAAAAAATTCTTTGAATTCCTTCTCTTCTTGCTGAATAAGCGACTTGAAAATGTTAGCTCACACACTATATAATGTACTAGAAATAAGGATAAGGTCATTTGCTAGATGAGGAAAAAGCCAAAACTTGGTACGAGGACAGATGGCACATACACATAGGGCATCAGTGCTGCTGTAATGTCGGGTGAGAATCAAATAATAAGACAAAATTCGTTATTTGATTTTTGGTCAAGGGAAGAGAACATCAACAAGAATAAACGTGTTTTCTTGAACTTGTTTACTTCTTTTGCCCAAAAATTTGAACTTGCAAGCTGTACTTTTACCATTTTTAGTGATGAATGCACATGTGAAAAGAATAGTGATGGGTGACATCTATTGGGGATTAGTGAATTGATCTCATATTTGATATTTTCTAAGAAATTAAAAATGATGGCAACTATTGTACAATTAAACATTATCATATTATACATTTTTAGTTTTGATTGGGTCGCAAGAAGGGGTCAATTGTCATGTTCGTGTCCCTTTTACGATGACCAGTATAAATCGACCTAACTTATTGTATTTGTAAGCATGTGAGTGATGAAGAGAATTGTGGACTTCTCTAAACATTATAGGTGATTGGCTTCTAAAAATTCTTTCATGGTCATTCTTAGGACATGGCCAACGAAAGCATACTTTTCCGATTTTCCTCCTTTCAAATCCAACGTTTTCTCAAGGTCATGGCTGCCTAAAAGGGATATAGGTACGTTATGAGGGTTATGACCACTAAAATAATTTGAGTCACTATTTTGTTGTTTCGACTGCCTTGTTACTATTGAAAATTGTCCATATGAAACTACAATTATTCTTGTAGTGATTATTGAGGTATGTGTAACCTCTTTTCCAAACTTTTTAAAAGTTAATTGTTCATCAACAAACAAATATAGTTGTTCATGTGTATGCTTACTCAGCATTTTTTAAGTTCTATGCCTCTTTGTATTGTTGGTGCCATTTCTAATGATATGCAATGAGTTAATTCCCTTCATACACAACAAAATGTCTTTCCAAGTAGTAAAATTGATGCAATCACGTGGTTTTTAGTATATTAAAAAAAAAATTGCCTTCCTTTTTTAGGAATGCTATTTGTTATGAAGCAATATAACCAACGAAAGCGAATTATTTCTTCAAACAATTAATAAGGGAACCGCAAACCATACATCGAGAAGCAAAGAGCAAACAATTAATAGGAAGACACATGATTCTTCGGTTTCGTCTTCCAATTATTTCGTAAAGATTAGCATTTAGGAGTGTTCACAGGTTGGATTGGTTTGGTTTTGAAAGGAAAAACCATATGATCTAATCTCTTCGGTTTTGTTATTTCTTCATCTTATTGGTTTGGTTTTAAAATCAAATTCAATCCAATTCGATCCTAAAAATTTAGGTTTGGATTGGTTTTCGATTTTCATTGTTGAATATTTTTTCATTTTCTTTTAAGAAAATATGTCATTTTATGACATTTCATAAAAAGGTATGGTTAAGAAAAAAAAGAATATGCAGAAAATAAAAGAAACATAAAGCAAATAAAATAGTATGTTAAAGAAAATAGTTAAAGAATTATAACTTAATAATATTTCTTAAAAGAAGGAAAAAAAGAGTCAACACTATTACAGAAGAACAAGTCTAGAAAATAGGTATAGAATTGTAAATTATAGAAATATTTATCAAAAATTCATACAATAATATATATATATATATATATATATATATATAAATGATATTTGTACAACAACTTTTGAAACAACTCTCTCTCATACTCACATGTGTTTTTATTCTCTCTCTTCTTCTTTCTCTCTTCATTGCTTTTGTCCAATCACAAGAGAAGAAAAATGGTTGTCATCAAGGTTGTCTAATATTAGTTGTACAAATATTACTCCTCATATATATACATATATATATATATATATATTTCGGTTTGGATTGGATTTGATGGGTTTATACTAAGGGATTCGAAAACCAATCCAATCTATTTAAAGTTGTGGTTTTTTTGGTTATTGGATTTCGTTTTTTTGGTTTTGTTTGATTTTTGGTTTTTCGATCCGATTACTGCGGTTTGTATTGAATTGGCTCTATTTGATAAGAGGTATTGAATGATGAATAAGCTAGTAGATTGAATTTGAAGAGTTATAAAAATTTATCGGTTGAATAAGTGATTAACATAAACGAGTAAATAAATTAGATATGTTGTGGTTATAGATATTTATATATTCGATTTTCAAAATTATAAATAACGAAACAAGTAAATATAATTTTATATAACATTTATATTTGTGTTAATTCATTGAATTTTCACTTTTATTTTTCACTTTGATAATCAACTAAGTAAAGAATTATTTGAAAAATATATATAATTTATATGATCTTTTTTGTTATGTGGGCTTACGGGCTACCCGCGGCCCGTTCGAGCTAGCCCTAACGGATACCGGGCTAAAAAACCCTCTTAAAATTCGGGGTCAATATTTAAGGCCCAAACTCTCTAATTAATCGGGCTAAACGGACCAGCTCATACGGGCCGGCCCGTTTTGACAACTCTACCTAGAATAGAGTTTACACAAGGTTTAAAGGTAATTAAAGAACTTAGGACAGATTATGCATTTACTTTAATAGTGAGGGCAAACTAGTAATTATTCATAAAACTCAGCATCACAATTTCTCTCCTCTCCGTCTCCCTCTGTCCACTGCCATTTTAATCTTCCATGATCAAACCCTAATTTCTTCAATTAACACCGAATCAAAGTTTTTCATTTGTTGATTCTAATTAAGCCACTTTTTGTTGAATTAAGGAGAAGCTAAGGTAAGAAAAGAAGCTTTTTCCTTCTCTTTTTTTCGTCAACCCCAAACCCTTTTCAGCCCCAATTTCAATTTCGCAATGTAGGGTTGATTATAGTTGCTGCATGTGTGTCTTCTTACTCAATGAGTGCTCAATTGAAATTGAATAAATAGGAAGTGAAAGCTACAATTGATGTGGGTTCTTTATTTAAGCTTGAATTTGATTAAATAGAGCTGAATTTGTTGTTTAATAGTAATGGGTTCCCTTTTGAATATATATATATTATATATATATATATATATATTATATATATATATATAGACACACACACAGTGAGCTGAATTTTTATTGTTATGTTATGTTGTCTATGCTCACAAGTGAAATTTTGACATTTCTTTCCTTCGGTTTGGTGCTTTTATTGATTTTCGTTCCCCTTTTTCATTAGTTAACTAACAATTGTCTATTTTCAATTATTCAATTAAAACAAGAGTTCAGGTTTCAATCGTTGAATTATGAATAAAGGAAAAGTCTATAAGAAAAGATTGGAAACTTTGATTGAGGGTGATAAAATTACTGAGACTAGGGTGCAAGATGTGGATTGGCTTTGCTCACTTTCCGAATCTGAAATTGTAAGTCTATTTTTCTCTTTTTTATCTTCATTAACATAATGATTGATTGATCATGTATCATATTAATTCTTCATTATATTGAAAACGTGTCTGGTGTCGAACACTTCTCCCGTGTTTGTCTGATACCAACACATGTGATTACGTTTAATTAATTACTGTCATATTTTCAAAATAGTATCTATGTCAATGAGCTAGTGTGTGACCGGTGTATGTGTTTGTCTAAGTGAATGCCACATCACATGATAGGATTAGAAATGACAATATTAGATAGAGTTTGGATAGCACCTATAGTAGAAAAGATGGTGGAAAATAGGCTTAGGTGGTTTGGGCATTTAGAGAGAACAAAACACCTATAGGTTTTGTAGTAAGGAGAGTAGATCAAATGGAGGATAGTTAGATCACGAGAGACAAGACGACGCAGAAAAACTATAAGAGAAACTATTAGGAAAGATTTTGAAATTAATGAGTTGGACCAAAATATGGTTTATGATCAAACATGATGGTGTAATTTGATCCATGTAGTTGACCCCACTTAGTGGGAAAAGACTTGGTTGTTGTTGGTAGAAATCACATTTTTAACTCTTCTTTTTTTGAAGTACAAGAATGATGATTAAAGAGGATAGGAGAGTTGAAAACAAAATATAATAATTGTAATCTAGAAGTAATGAAGGGAACATGTGGTTAAGTGCAGTATTAGTACACTTGTTTATACAATGTTCTACTGATAGTTTTGTGAGCTACTTTCCTTAGGTATAAGGTTTTTGTATGTTTGGGGAATATCAAGGTTTGTGATAATTTTGTGAGCTACAATGTTCTACTGCAACCTCTATTTGGCAAC
The DNA here is from genome assembly GCA_946800305.1 of Medicago arabica. Taxonomy (NCBI): domain Eukaryota; kingdom Viridiplantae; phylum Streptophyta; class Magnoliopsida; order Fabales; family Fabaceae; genus Medicago; species Medicago arabica. Next base: position 2,967,117 of record OX326968.1, on the reverse strand, counting down.
GCTTTATACTAAACTGCGTATTGCAGAACAATAGCGGGTTGTTCAAATTCCGCTATATTACAGCGCTATAGAGCTGATATAGCCGCTATTTGACGACACTAGTGATTATTGGATGTGCGTGCCCCTTCACCATGGAGCAATTTTTCTTCGCTCATTTTACTTGTGGCTTTAACTCGAGGCGACAGTTTTATAGCAGCTTTGTATTTTTATGATCTTGCACTAGAGAAATGCCAATGATGTCATGGGATATAGGTTTACTGTTAAATTTTGGGATAAGATTGCATATATGGATGGATTCTCTTTGGGGCTTATTGTTATTTCATGTTTTGAGGACAGAGTTACCATTGATAATACTCTGAGAGATTAGATAGTGCTGCATTTGTGAATATTTTTATGTTCTCTTTTGGTTTACTTTGTAGGAGATCTTATCATTGTCTTGAGTTTCCTGTTTTCTCGTTTATAAAACTTTTTTTTTACATCTATATGAAAGAAATCAATATGCAAGTAACTAGTTATTATAAATTGGTTCAGTAATAGTGTATGTGAGTTTGACCACAGTATATGCGCAAATGTAGTCTGAAGTTGATCTGACCGGTCATTGCTAGTTTGGTTCCGCGTGTTTCTAAATTTTTGTTTTCATCTTAGTGTTTTTCATGCAAGTTCTTATCTTTTGGTATTCACATTTGAAACTTTGGCAGGATATGCTGATTAGCTTGAAAATGTTGATAATTAAGCGGGCAGAATGGATAGGTTGTAAGAATTTGGCTAATAAATTCGACCTTAAGATGCTTAGAGCCATTGGTATGCTTTATGCTTTTGTTTAAAACTTATCTGCGTGACTGTTTAAAATTTCAGATGTACTCCCTCCGACTCAAATTAGGTGTCCTCTTTTATAAATTTCTTTGTTTCAAACTATTTGTCCCTTTTACAATACCAATACAACATTTATTATTCTTTTCCACTAACATACCCTTATTTATTGCATTTCGATCATCTATAACTACTCCACTAATTATAATTAATATGGGTGTTTATGTCAATGACACATATTTTACCATTGAAATTAACACTATTAATCATTTTCTTAATACCCATGCAAAACTCAAATGGGACCCCTCATATGAGACGGGGGGAGTATAATGGTATTTTGTTTGGTTATGCAATATGTGTGCAAATCTTGTGTTTCTATCTTGTTGGTTTTATCCATAATCACACAGTTCGCAATTCGCTTCGATGTGTGGTACGGGTTTGGGTGGTACGGGTTTGGGTACGCGGTTCGCGACTTTTAAAGAATTCGGTACGTGGGGGGTATACATAGTCAGTACGCTTGGGTTCGTGACACTTTAAATATAATAATCAATACACTGTAGATAATAAAAAAACTAATTAAAAATATAAATAGAGAATGAAAATATTAATACTATCAATATAAATAATAAAAATTTTGAAAAATTTAGAGGCATACTAGTTGAACCTCACTGATATGAAAGATAGATGGTTGTCTTATATGATGTTAATTTTGAATCTTGATACCGTAGAATTCTACAAGTTTCTGTTAAAAAATGAAAGAAGAAAAAAAAAATCTCATGTACTTCAAGAATTGATTTGATTAATATTTCATAATGTTCTTCTCTTGTATCTTATGAAATCCTGGGTCTATCCTGGACTGTGTCGCAATCTTTCGTAATCATTGAAGGTCTCTGGTCTATCCTGGACCATGTCGTGTCCAGACTGAGCGACTATTGCATAAATACATTGAACTGCTGGAGTATGATGGTCACAATTCATAACCTTCCTGATTTGTACTGCACAAATTGTGCATGAAATTTGAATTCTTGAGATTTAGAATTGAAATTAATGGAAACTCTTACTATCTTGTACATGGAAATAAATCCACTTGCATGTAGTGACTATTGGCTAGATAATATATGGTTATGGCTTAGTTTTAAATTGCTGAATCATCTAATCTTTCACTAACCTTTACGCAGCACTTGTTTTGATGGAAAATCTCAAAGCAGAGGTAAAAGACGCAACTCTTGTACCAGATATGGTGAAATCTACTGCTTTTTTAGATGTATGCAACCTACTGAACTGTAACAACGAGGTTTCTGCAACTATTGAAGAGCTAAGTACAAGTGTTGGTGCTGATATACAACCAATTCTCCAAGGGTATGTATACTATGCTCTTTAATGTTTATGAGAATGCACTTAATAAAATTATATGACTCTGATATTGTATATTGTCTTGGTGGTTGTCTGATTTAATGTGCAAATTATTGTCCATGGATATATCTATGGAGTATGGTGCTGAAAGCTAGAGCAATAAAATTATGACTCTGATATTGTATATTGTCTTGGTGGTTGTCTAATTTAATGTGCAAATTATTGTCCATGGATATATCTATGGAGTATGGTGCTGAGAGCTAGAGCTATACTACCAATGGATACAGAGAATATGATCCATCTTTACATGATATCAACCACATGAATTCAGCTATCAATTAATGCCTTGAAATTTCCACTAGAAGTTTAGAACCATATAAAAAGAGAAGACCAAAGCAAACGAGTCTTTCAGTTTATTAGCACGATCTTGCCTTAGAATTGTCTCCTGAAAGCATGACTACAAGAGTATGTTGCATATTTATTTGTCACTTGATGCATCCGTCCCTCCTCTTGCCATCCATCTTTTCTGTTTCTTTCCACTCTCACTGCTGATACCCCCTTGTTTGCTTTGAAACTAAGTACTGATTATGTGAAAATAGTTCCTTAGTGACGAAAAAAACGTCAAGAAATGCCTACAGTAATCTGTAGTTAGTGTTAATATTGTCAATCTATAATAAAGTAATAAACAATTGTTATTTCGTGCGTATATATAATACTAAATGTTGCTATTCTCTGCTCATATCACTATAAACATTAACATCAATTGGGGACTGAGGAAGGGAAAGGGACTATGCATTGAAAAATAGCTTCTGCATGATCATCACGCTGAATACCAGTTATGCTTTCTGTTTTAATAATTTTTTTTTCTTTTTACACAGTTCCTCCTTATACACTTCACCCTCTCCCAAACGAAAGAAGCAAAAAGTTGTTGGTCGCAGCGCAAGTTTAAAATTATTCTCTTCAAAAAGGACTCTAAATTTGTAGCTTATCCTCCTTACTGAAGTGCCTATATTTTTGCTGCAGAAACACTAATTTTTGCTGCAGATACACATGTAGTATTTTTTTTATTTTCTAAATTGTTTTGTTGCTATTTGCATGACACACGAGTAGTTTCAGCAAATATGTTGGTTGAGTTTAGTTACTTCCTAGTTCCTATATCAATGGACATTCATTCAAAGTGTTTGAAACTACCTGATATTGACATCTATCAAATTGTCTTGGTAAGATCTGTTATACTTATTGAAGGGTATACAGATTTTAGATAACTAGTGTCCATGCATGGGAGTGATTATGTTGTTTGAGCTTTCTAATGCCCTGTTTCCGTACGTTTCATGCCTCGTTTTAGGAAGCAAAAAGTTTGTTTTTAAGATATAATTTCCTTCTTCATTAAGAAAAATTATAGTAGCTATTTTTGATAGCTTATAATCCCTACTGGGTTGTTTAGTGGGAAAGCGAAAGTGAGAAAGAAATGAAAGTGCGAAAAGAAACAAAGATGTAAGAAATGAAGTGAATTTGGTGTGTTGTTTGGTAAGAGAAATATAAAAGAAATAAAGAAAAAAAATAGCTGATAGGGACAATGCATAATATATGCAAGGTCCAAGGTTCAATCTATGATATCGGTTCAATCTATGCAAGTGCGAAAATTAGGGTTATATTTTAATTTTTTGGTGAATAGTAGAGTTCAATCTATGATATCCTTGTGTCACATGTTACATTTTGAAGCTTCAACAAAATCAAAGTGTCATTGTAAATTCGTTAAAATCAATGTGATTTTAAACATGTACATTCTTTTTATGTTGAGATGTGAGTTGTGACAAATGCTAGTGTTTCCAAAAGTTGACTAACATTACTATAAACAAAATGCATAAGGCAAGAGGACTAATTTGGTTGATTGATTCATATGGTTTACTCTGAGGTATCTTGAAATGATAATTTTGCCCCAACAAGAGGTAATTATCATTCGTTGGTGATTGATAGTTAATTACTGTTCTAGACCTGTATATTACAATAATTTGGAACAAATTCATGTTGGAAGTGGTAGTTAACTGTCGTCGGTAGTTAATTGTCGTTCCGACGGTAGTTAAACTGGGATCTCTTGCAACATTTTGATCACCTGATCAACTAGACAGAGACTTAAATATTTATACTTGTGTCACGCCATTTTAATAACTAAATAACCAATTTGAAATTGAAACTAAAAGAACATGGGTGATGTTAACTTGTGCTCTAAGGGCACATGTTAAGCAACTCAAAAATAGAAATATTTTCTTAATGCATTCAATTAATTAAAAGTTAAAAAGTTAAATTCAATACGCAAATTCCAACAAAGAGTTTCTACATTTGACTCATTAATTTGTGCCTTGAGGGCACAAGTTAGGATTTCCAAAGAACATTTATTACTTTATGATCAAACCACTCAAACACCAGATTCAATTGGCTGTCTCCACATTACTTGACAAAGAATAAAAAGCATCGTTTCAGAGTTTCTATGATACATTTAATGGTGCCCCACCATTAAGATTCAGATGCCTCGGTGCCCATTTCAATTTTTACACTGCAGCAACATGTGCCATCAATATTCCATAAAATATAGTCTCCAGAAGTAACCTGGTTATTATGGCCAAGAAATAGTAGAAGATAATGAATAAATATAATTGACACCGGAAAGAGGAGAAAAATACGGGAGAGATTTCTCATAATCAACGGCGTTTACTTAAAATATCAATATTGATCCTTCACGGACAAAGAAAGAATAAATACCTTAGTTCCCCTAAAAAAATACCCGACCGTAGAGAGGTCAGTTGGTAAAAATTTTGCAAAGATTTCATAGGTAGTTAACTGCTGTATGTGTTGTGTGTTTTATACTTCCTCCTCCGTCCTATAATGTAAACTCCCTTTACATTTTTCACATTTCTTAAGAAAAGTTGTCAGTGTAATTAATGTGTCTGTTTTGTGTGTTAATATTACTAAATTATCCTTTGTTTTTATGTGTATTAAATTTGACTTTTCAAATTTCAAGATAAGTTAGTAGTATTAATTAAGGGTATGTTTAGGAAAAAAATAATAAATACATCTAGTAATTTGAAAAGAGTTTACATTTAAGGACAAAAATAAAATCAAATAGGTGGTTACATACATGGACGGACAGGGACGGAGGGAGTATGACAAGTCTAAAACAGAAGTTAATTATTGTCCATCAACTAAACAACAATGAACTTCTTTTGGAGGCAAAATGTTCATTTTTAAAGATGAATTTTTCAATTAATAACGTTGACTTGACCACTTTTAATAAGGTCTTCCATTCCATCACAACTATACTTTATCCATGAAATGAAATTGAAAATCTCTCCACAGTTGTTCTCTTTTTCATAAACCCTAAACCTCATAATCATCACTGATCTAATTCCATTCCATGCTCTCTCTCACCAAACGCCTCCCCTCTCTCACCCCCTTTCTTACTCGCACCTCCCATCAACTCCGCTCTCCTCAACCCGCCGCCCCCCACTCCAGACGCCGCCCTAAGTCTACACCTCTTCCGCTCAAAAAAGCGGAGGAAAGATCAGAATGGTGGATCGTCGACGGCGAAATGCACGAAATAGGTGATCACGTGCCGCCACGTGAACGGTTCGTGATTCCCCGAGAGAATATCCCTAACAAGCGACGTAAGCAGCTGAGAGAACAGTTCATGCGTAGAACTCGCCTCGTTCTTAAGGAATCTGTTAGTCCCTCATCTCTTCTCTTACCTTACATTTTTCCATTTTCTATTTTTTCTGTTATTTGAGTAAATGACTACTAAAAAATATAGCTTGTGATTGAATTTATATTTTGTTGCTCAAATTAGCTGAAAATAAATTTAGGAATTAAGAGTGATTAGATTTAGATAGTTAAAATCTATAAATTTAGGAATTAAGAGTGATTAGATAGTTGACAAGATTTAGTACAACAACAACAATGACCAACGCTTATTCCACTAAGTGGAGTCAATCACATTGGTCAAACGATGCCATAGCAAAACAGTAAAAATAAAAATAAAGTTATACTGTATGTTTGATCCATTATGTTTATTTTATTTTAAGTTTCAAGTTGGTCCCCTAAGTTTAAAAAGTTCAAGTTGGTTCGTACGTTACTGATGTCAGAATACGTTTATCCTTTCTGTCAAATTTTAAGTTAACTCTATCTAAAATGTCCCATGGCACCCCTTGAAGTTATCCATGTATGCGTCTTTGCTGGCCACATGGACGTTTTAGACAGTTAGCTTAAAATTTAACGAAAAAAACGAATTTATTCTGACATCAATAGCTTTAGGGACCAAAGTGAAACTTTTTTTAACTTAGAGGACCATCTTGAAACTTAAAATAAATGTAAGGGACCAATCAGGTAATTTAACCTAAAAATAAATATCTTGTTATGTGGTATTTGATTATTGTTTAATCTATGCTGTATTTTCACCGTTGTAGTAAGTTTGCGTTGATTTAAATTTATTTATTTATGGCTTGAGATTATCTTTATAACTAGATCAAAGGAATAACGTGGCAAAAGCACATATTGATATAATAATCTGCCAATGTCTTTGTATACTATGTTTCAAACATTCATGATTAAGTGGTGATTTTCTTTTGTAATGTGAATGAGAAATGTGATGGGCCTGTTCATGATTATGCCATATTGACTTGTTTGTGTTGGAAAAAGATGTTGTCAATTAGTGATAAGTATTTTTAGTTTTTTACATATGTATGTTAATTGAATCCTAGTTATTGTCCTAAAATGTGCATATTGTATTGAAAGGAACATGATCCTTGGTGCAAAAGGTATATGGAATTATATAATGAACTTCGAGAAAATTGGGAGAGGCTTTATTGGGACGAGGGTTTCTCTAACAAGCTTGCTCGGGATCATGCGAACTATGAGTCTGCTGAAGATGATGATGAAGATTTCTCTCCGTACAGGTTTGCCTCCGTCGTTTTTCTCGTTTCCTGCATAGTTCATAATTGCTTTCTTCAAAGAATATAAATCGTTTTTAATGTCGTGTGCATGAGCTTGTCGCTTGACTGCATTTGAGATTTTCATGCCAAAGAAAGGGACTGAGTCACAATTATACTTTGAATATTTTGAAGAGTTTTTTTTATCATCTCTGTACTCCCTTGGTGCTGAATTTTCTGTTCGAAATTTTGTGCATGTGTAAATTATTAAACTTTGATTTAACAGCATTGCATTGTTTTTGCTGGTCAATCAGATAAATAGTTTAAATTTCTTCAGTCATTAAGTGATAGGGGGTCATGGATATGGTGTCTAATCTTGGTATTTCATGGCATTTCAGGAATAGAAGACCCCAGATGGAATATAACAAGGTATGGTTGAATATACTTTGATAATGACTAGTACAGCAGTTTGCTAATGATATTGTTTGATATGTGAGTTGCGCAAAATGAATTGCAGTCAGAAATTATGCTTGCTGTTGTATTTTTAATTAATTTAAGAAGGCATATCATCTTTGCTGTTGGGGCCCATCTTTGTCTAATCTTCAGTCATTAAGTGACATCTGGGCCCACTTTGAATCTGTTTGTATAAAATAATCGTAATCTTTAAGATCGGAAATTTTCTTTACTTAATTTTTCTGTGTTGTATTTACTGTCTGATGATTGTATTGTAATGCAGGACCTGAATTTTGTTAGCGACAGAAAGTCTGATACTATGGACAAAGTCAACCTCATTCGCGATAAATTTGAGTATGACAGAGAGAGAAGAATGAGGGAGAAAGGTTAGTTAAGATTCTAGCTTTTTACGCTCATTCTCATACCGCATCACAAATTTTATAATCCCTGCATTCAATCCATTTAGATGGACATTTTTATTGAATGTTTTAAAATGGGCAACACATTTTGTTATTATAGCAGTGGTACTTGTTGGTGCCCTCATCGTGGTGATGAGCCAATACAGTTTTTCCTGAGCTTTTGATGTTAGACATGCAGATTGACAAACTATCTACTGAGCTCAGCTAAGCATACTATAGTGTGTTGAATTGAATGCAAAAGTAAATTCTGCTAAATGAACTACAAATCAAGTTAGCCTAAGTTGAATCAATTATAAATATCTCAAACAGCTTGGCTTCTCTTAATCAGAGAGTAGATATCTTTAGGCCTTTGGTTAATGGTTGATTTGTGTTTAGTCTAGCTGTAGACTGTAGTGTTGAGAGAAGCTTGGCAATTTGAGAATAGTCTTTATGAATATGTTCAACTCTGTCTTTCATACTATTCCAATTTAAAATTTTCATTCTCACTTTTGAAGGCCAAAATTAATTTTCCATGAATTCATTTTCTGAAAGTAATCTGGTCATTTTCTTTGATTATGTACTGAAGGAACAATCTAGGTCTACTACAATATCTATTGCAGTTTTTTGTCATGTTGTTGTGTATTTGTGTGGTATCATTGTCAAAACATAGTGAGCCTTTTAATGGTGCAGATCCTAGAGAGCTAATGGTATGTCTGGATTGGTGATCCTAGAAAGCTAATGGTATGTTTGGATCGGTGGTATAGGGTAGAATGGATGGGAATGAAATGGAATTGGATAACATCTCTTTCTTAAAATTTAACTAACCTATATTATTACATTCCACCCTACACAACCAATCCAAACATACTGTCTTAAAAATGAAAAATTAAGAGACATTTGGTAATCAAGGAAGAGTTTTTTTCTTTTTTCTTTTTTCTTATGACTTATTTATGGTGCGAAAAATGACTATGCTACCAATCCAAACATATAAAATTTTAATATAGGCACTTGGTAATCAATGAAGTGTTTTTTTTTTCGTATCACTTATTGTATGCTGCGAGAAATGACTGCGATTCAAGAACATTGTTTTCGATTACAATTTTGTTGTGGGTTAAAGTCCATCAATATTTCATTGCAGCATTTGCTCCCATGCATGGAGGATCTGTTGCTGATTCTCATGATTCAGAAGGCTGGAACCAACCACTAAATACAGATCGATATTTTAGCCAAACGGAAAGGTATCAAGAGGACAATAATAAGTGAGCTATTTCTGCTATCACACGAGGTGGGGCAGTTTTCCTTCTCACTTAACATTTCTTTCAGTTTACCCTCAATACTCTTTTTGCTTCAATATAGTGTTTTCTAAAAATATGTTGACAGAGAGAGATTGTCTGGATGTTTTTGGTTTAACGCCCCCTTCAATAAGGAATTATTGCAGCTGAAATTGTGTTTTGTAACAAAAACATGATAATGTATTAAAGCACTTTGCTCTGCCCCAAAGGTAGAGTGTTGTGACATGTGAGAGAATGTAAAGAAAATTGGAAGTAACATGATTCTGATGAGAAATTGGAACTGAAAAACTCATTTTATCTGCAGTATGCAGATAGTATCTTTTTTGCTTACTTATGCTAACCAATAGAACGCAAGCACATGCTCATGAATACAACATGCTTTTTCAAAGGCAGTTCAGGTTGTTATTTACTACTACTTTTTAAATGAAATTATGTGATTAAATATCATTATCAATAAATGTAATTTGTCAACTTCTGTTTATGGAGTATTGAATTTTCGATTGATTGTGTCTGAGCATGTTCTCGATTCTCATGCTATAATTTGCCTATTTATAATCTCAAGTTTCAAGAGTCAAATTTGCAACAATTTTATCGAAAAAAAAGAGTAAATTTTGCAACATTAGTGGTAACTTTTTAAAGGTCTTGCTATGGTCGATTTTTTTAATGTCAAAAGGCATTAACAAATTATCTAAGAGCATTGTTTACGGCATTTACATATGATCCAAGAGCATTGTTCACAATTGAAAAATAAATCTTTTTTAATCAAAAAATTAACTTCAGTATTATTAGTCTATTATATTTTCCATATAAAAATTGTATATATTGATTATTTCTAGTGTCTCTAGTAGATTCCGTATCTAAATAAGTTTAGCCTATCGGCACTACTTTGAGCTTGTAAAAAAAGTAGAATGGTAGTTTAAAGAATCAAAGAATGAGCTGTGAGATTTAAGGGCTCTTTATTTTTTGTGACAATATGTCATTTCTTATTTTGACTATTGTTGATCAAGATAAATAAAATAATGAAAACTAAAACCAATTCCTCTAGAATCAATTTTCACCGTTCCAAAACTAAAACCAAACATACACTAAGTCAACTTAATTATAATAATAATTTACGAAAATATTTTGGACTAAGTGATAGTAACTTACTCAAAGGTCAATTATATCATATTTTGTCTGGGTTTGTCAATCACTCTCAAAGTTCTTTATTATTCTCTTGTGTTTTGTACTTTCGTGTGTGTCTAGCTATAAGACTACAAGCCAATACCCCCATTCCTTTTTCGTTATTAGAATAGAAATTAATTATACACGAGTTTAGAGTTTGAGAGCATGACTAGTTTCTACTTTCAATGGCTAGCTTACAACCGGAATAGTCTGAAATTCTACATCCTTAAACTGTGCATTGTTGACCTCATACGCCCCACTATAACTATAGGAGATGTAGCCTTTTCAGAGCAAGCTATTTATACTTTTCGAGAAAAACAAGTCATTCACTCCTGTATCCGGATTTCATTTTTTCATTCTCGGTTGACAAGGTTGAAGCTATTCTAGCTAATTTTTGATAGAGCATTTTGATGAATAAATGAATCAAAAAGAGAAAAAAACCTTATGAAAAAGAATATTTTTCTGTTAGATTCACTTCAAAAAATTGAAATTATAATCCAATATGTTTGTTGTTTGTGAGAACCCCTTGAATCATTACATTACTTGATTGAAAGGGTTCTAACAAATGTCCTAAATGCAATTGTTAAACATCTAAAATAAATAAATTTTCATAAAAAAATTATGTAATCAATATTTTATCAAAAGTAATATTTTATATTTTTAAGACAAAAATTTCTATTGGTAGATTTCTTAACCATTCTCTTAAGGACACTGATAGCAAGACCCGAAAAATTAATGTCTGATGTGATATTACTAGTGTTTTGAGCATGACCCTAATCCGTTAGAGAATTGTACAACCGTTGAACATGTTCAGTGGCGGAGCCAGGAATTTAATAGAACCTGAGAAAAAAATGTATCGTAAATTCACATGTGACACAATATATATATATATATATATATATATATATATATATATATAGTCATAAATCAAAATAAAAAAGGTTCATCATTTTTTTCAATAAAAGTACAATTTGTAATAAGAGTGATGAAATATAACTTGTCAATAGTGTGCTAAATAAAATTAGAAGGTAAATGTCTTTTTTGAGACCTATTTATGGTGAATGTTCGAATAATATCAACATCATCAAGTGACTTGAATATCTCATGTTCGGTGTAACATATCAACTCATTGAACCACACATCATTGATCTTGTTGCACAATTTATACATGATAATCTTAATTGCTGAAAAAGCTCTTTCAATGGAAGATGTCGATACCTACAATATCAAAGTCAACTCAATAAGTTTGTAGAGCAATGGAAATACCAAATGTTTTTCAGTTTGAACCATCTTCATAGTCAAACTTTGAACATCTTCACAAGAATAAAATGAAGTATTCATTTTCACTTGAAGTACATAAGTCTCAAGTTGCTCCTTTATTGTTCCACGATCATCATCAGAAAAGTCTGCATGATAAATATCAGCAAGACGAGCAAGCTTATCAAAATCAAGCTTGGAGAAAGAGTTCTTGGGGTCAATACACGAGAAGCAGTCAAGCACAATTATACTTCCTTCGTTAAAGTGGTGATCCATCTCCACACATATTTTGTCAATAGCAACATAAAAAATCTTTGAACGGTAATGGTGAATATTAGTGGCAGTCTTCCCTTCTAGTTTTGAACGACCCCGAACCGGTACTTCTTCATTCATATTTGGCACCGGAATACCTTTAGCAACACAAAATTCTTGGACATCAAAAAATAAATTATCCCAACCCTATCTCTCAATGTGGCCAACCAAGCTTCGACGATATTAATTAATTCCATAGGAAGCACAATATTAAGATCTTTTATTTGCAAGAATAATTAATTGAGTTTGACCAAAATAAAATTAAGTAGGTTAACAGGCTATTGGGTTGTGCTAAATATAAAGAAAGTGTCGATTGAGCTCGGGCGAGTGCCGGACTCGCCGGATGGTGGCTCTGTCCATGAACATGTTTTGATGATGTCCTATAATCACGCTTTCGTGAATCTAATGATCTTATTACTGAGTCATAAGAATGAGTTTCATTTATTGGATCGTCACATTAAATTAAGTGAATTAAACAAACGAATTGGATAGTACATCTTTACATATAAACTTTTAGACATTTAGTTTACGAATCATCCCATTTATATGTTGTTCAATTTTAATTTTTTCATATAATATAAGATTTTAATCCACATTTGACATATTTCAATACTTATTAGTGCCACTTATTGATAATATAAACATATGTTTGTTTTAGACGGAAGCCAAATTCTTAGCTTCAGTTTTTTCACGGTGGGTTGGCTTTAGAACACACGAAATTCACGTCAAACACCAATCTAAACACTTACTAACACTAATATGGACTTAACATGTTTTACCTAGAAACCTTATATTCCGTCTATAAATTCCGAGTCCTGTAATAAGGTAAAAGCACACATTATCTAAACTTAAAAAACCTCACATCCTTTGTTGCATATTAATTTTAACTTGCTCGTCAAATTGTTTGCAAGTACACCACGTTGAAGAAATTGTTACCATTTTTTATTTTAATTTCACAACTCCGGCCATCGATCTAGATCAATCCGTTGGGTCAACCAGGATTAATATAAACAATTTATGGAGTAAAAAATGTAGTGTTTACCTCAAAAAATAATACAGTAATTAATAATGTAGATTGATGGTCGTTGGGGAATATTGTTTAGGTGAGAGGTACATACAGAGTTACTACGTCAACCCACAGAGAGACGTAGACAGGGTCACATGAGTCTATGGAAATGGCACAAAGCACTATGACACGTATGGTTAAGCGTGTGACTTGTGATGCAAATAAAGTTAAACCTATCTCACGAGCAGAGCAGATTGGTAAATATATATGGGCATCGAGCTTGGAGTTCCCCAAGAAAGAAGCAACCAACTTTGTCCCTTTTCTCATTTTGCATTGGTATTCACGTTTTTGTTTCTTCATTTCAGCGACATATTAGGCCAAAGGACTGACTGTTATACAGGTTATTGACCCCTCCATTCAACAAAAACAACACCAATTCATCGGTTCAAGCATAGTAGTAGTAGTACAAGTACTACTATTGTATTGTTTAATGCAAAATAAAAGTCATTAGATAGACAGAACCTATTCCCTTATTTAATACTTCCTCCGGTCTCGAATGTAAGACACAAAACAGAAAAATTGTTGATTTCAAATGTAAGCAAAAATATACAAAAGTCATCCTATTAAATGTCACTATTCCAATTTTAACTTCATTGACTTTATTCAATTTGTTTCACATTCCCATGTTTAACGCATTTCAAAGATTTTTCATTTGTGGAGTTCAAAAGTCGTGTTTCCAAGACAATGGCATAATTGAAAAAATACTATTTTTTTACAATAATTTAAATACAATCAATCAACTTTCTTAATATGTGTGATTTTTTTTTCTAACATTCAAGACAGGATGGAGTATTTAATTAATACCAATACTCCTTCTCTGCTCAATAATATTAGAAAGAAATTAATGGTGACAATAAATATAAATATTGATCGGAGATGAGTGAAGACTAAAGCAAAAGATATATAAGAGAGAGAACCCATAAACTCACGCCTTAAAGATTTTGGATAAGAATACGATATTTAAGTCTTTTATAATCTTGAACGTTTGACTTATTACCACTCCCCAGACTCCCTAACAGGATGGATGTGGCTGAGGACGATTGTTGCTCTTTAGAGGGCATGTTGATTTAATCGTAAGGATTTCAACATTCAAGTTAATTATAGGTTATATATAAAATGATTTTGAGTCCAAAATGACTACTTAATTGTGCTTAATCTTGCATGTTTCATGTTGTTATAAAAAAAAAGCCGTGATTTCATCACAAAATTAGATCTTTTACGAATCATCCCATTTATATGTTGTTCAATTATATATTAGAAATTACGTTAATTTATTTTTCAAAATTTTGAAAATTAATTTTTCTTAATAAATTTTTACTATTTGTATTTGTAGAATCTTTAACATATATATAAATACATGTGTTAGCATGATCCTTTCATTAAACTAAAATGGAAAAAGTCAAACTTAGAAAATCACAAATATAATTTAATATTAGCATTCTCCTTGTTAGTAATACTAATGGTACAAACTGAATTTAACATAAAGATGAATTCAAAAATGAAAACTTAAAAACTTCAATCCAAGAAAATCTCAAATTTAAACAAACTAATAGACAGTTTGCTTCAGCGTTTTTCAACCCACGTTTTCTATAAAACCACGGCGGCAACCCACGTTAATCCAAAATATTCAATTGTTGGCTTTTAGAATTCACGATATTTTTGCTTTGTAAATCCCTCAAACGTGTTTTTGTGCTTGCAAACTCCAACCCAAATAAGCTTTTAGAGGCTTAGACCTAGAGATAAATGGCTCTGTTTGGTAAAATCAAGCTATAAGCTAGCTGATAGCTGATAAGCTAGCTGATAGCTGATAAGCTAGCTGATAGCTGAAAAGCTAGCTTATAGCTGATGACTGATAGCTGATAGCTTATAGCTGAAAAGTTCGCTTATTGAAAATAATGTGTTTGGTAAAATTAGCTGTTGACGTGACTGATAAATATAAAATGACATAAAAGGACATGTTTTTATTTTTTATTTTTTTATAAATTATATACACTTTTTTTTACTTATTTATTTAATTTTAAATATTTGAATTTATTTTAAATTACGTTAATCTCCAAAATGATAAATGTTTGTTATGAATTCAATTAATATTTTTTTATTTCACTAAAATGGTTTTACTATTTGATGGCGATTTTATTTAAAACTTTATATTATATTATATGAATTGAAAAAAAAAGGAAAAAGAACAAAGAAAATATATGGTAGTAAGTGGTAATGTGCAAGTGGCTTTGCACTAAAGGTGGGTAGTTTTTTTTTTAAGATAAAAAAAGTGGGTAGTTACATATGAATATGTGTAGTTTTTTCTAATTAAAAAATAATAAAATTAAATTAATAAGGTTAAAATTGGAAGAGAATATAAAAAGCTACCAGCTATAAGCTCAAAAGCTACTTGAAATAGCTTTTCAAAAAAAGCTATAAGCTCGTAAGAAAAGCTTGTTACCAAACACATCACGTTTTCATCCAACAAGCTTATAAGTTAGTCCAACAAGCTATAAGCTAGCTTTTTTATGTTACCAAACACAGTAGATAAATTACAGAGTTAATTGCAAATGTAATAGTGAGTAGATAAAGATGAAAATGTGAAATTTCATTTGAAAAAGAGAACATACATTCTCCGCACCCCAATATCTATGTATGTTTAACACAAAGTACTTTCCTTTTCAACCCTACTCTCTATCTATCTATCTATCTATCTATATAGTCTTTCAGCTTTTCTCTTACCTTACCTCTTTGTTCCTCTGTCTCCTACTCTGTTACGAGTTCTCTTTTTTACCATTTCACCTTATTTCCTTTTTCATCATCTCCCACTCCATTCCCCTTTCATTTTCAACCCTTTATCATTCATTTACTTTCTCTCTCTCTCTCTCTCTCTACATCCCTTTCTTTCCACCTCACATTAACACACGCTCACATTCTTTCTCCTCCTCCTTTTATATTGCTTCCAACCACCTGAAAAACACACTTCAAAGAAAAGAAACAAAACCTCTTGGTCAATAACCTTCTACATTCTATCACTCAACACTTGTTTCACCAAAACAATGGATCATGTAAGTCTTTAATTCTTTTGTTATATACACTTATACATACTTATTTTAGCTTAAGTTTATGTTCTTTTTGTTTATGAAAACTAAAATGTTTTATGTGGGTGTTGTTTTTTATTTGGGGGTGTAATAGGAATACCACTTCAAGAGGAACCATGTACCAGCATTTGGAAGCTGGGATTGGAATGATAATCTTCCATTCACTCAATGCTTTGAATCTGCAAGACAAGGTGGTTTTCTACACTATAGTTACTCTGAAAGTAATGAAGATCAAGATCTTTATGTTGCTGGTGATTTGTATGATAATCATGTTGTTACTCCTGCAATGATTGTTGTTCCACGTAGAAGGGTATGTTACCTTAACTCTCTTATCCTTCTTTTTGTTTCTTATTTTCTAAAAGAGGAAATAAAAATTTAATCCACATATATTGTCAAAGTTAGGGAATCTATCATTCTATGTGGAGTATATTCACATCAAATTAGAAGTACTATATGTTAAATAATAATTGTTAAAATTCTTTAGATTTTCTTTTTTATTACATTATATAGATGTTCCTATTGATACATTATAAGTAACACATGGGGCTTACTAATTTTACTACTAGTATTTGAATGTTTTGCATGTCTTTAATTGAGTTTTAATCATTAATTAGGGAATTTTGTTGAGTTTTAATTTTACTAGGCTGTCCTCAATAGGAAGAGTGTGAAAATAAAAGTGACTAGAAAAATTAAATTGTATTGCATCAAAGTGGTTATAGGCTTTTAGACCGTGAGAGTAGAAAAAGAAAGAAACTTTGGCTTTGTTAATGAAAAGATAATTAATTTCTCTATGGTAGGTCACACAACTTTATAATTGGGCCTCCTATTGTATTGACATTAATGATTCACGCGATAGCGTGACAAATTATTAAAGCAAGAGCTTTCTGACAAGAACAGCAATTTGTTTGTGATGTTATTTTTAAGGGAGACGGTTAACGAGTGTTTCGAGACATTTTTAAGGATCATACATAATAAATATTTACGAAAAATACATCTAATCAATGCATTAGAAATTAAAATATTTAACTTTTTAAAAAATTTTAGAATGTTTAAATAGTGTTATGAAGACACTCGTTTACAAGACCATATTTTTAACTCTATTATTTAAGTTACTAGTAAATTTTAATAGTGATAAAGTAGGATTATCCATGACTTTGTTTAATAATGCATCTAACTTTAGGCTTTATTGTCTATGTTAATGGGTCACTAAAAACACAGACAATGGGATCCATGTGTATCATAACAAGATAAATTGCATTCATAAATCATAATGACACATGCAATGTGCTAGATATACAAAGCATGCATGTCTAGACATTAATTAGACTTATGTAACCTCTAATAATGTCACTTTTTATAAAGCAAGATAGAATTATTAATTTGTTGTTAACATTGTAGGAAAAGGTACGTTCCCAACATGAAAAGGATGTGAAAAAGCAAAATTGGGTGAGCCATGTTGTGAAAGAGCCACCAAGTCCTACTCCAATGTCAAGACCAACACCAAAGCCTGTTGATGAAGACTTGTACAAAATTTCACCAGATCTTCTTTATGTCAAAACTAGGAAGGTATAGTCTAGCCCCACACACCCTTTTGCTTTTTCTCCACTAAAATTAAATTTTCATTTACCTTTACTGCTTTGCTTTCTTAAATGTCTTTACCTATTAGTGCATATTCAATTATTCATACTTTTGCTCTTTTCTTCTTTAGTAAAAGTTTTCATTTTATAAATTTCCTTTTCTAATATGACTTTTTTTTTTTGCCAATGCAGAAGAGAGGGTTGTGTTTCTTTCAAAGTTGCTTCACTTGCATTGCATGAGTCAAGAAAAATTTGAGAGGCCAATATTGTACATACAAATGATTAAATGAAGGCATTATTAATTAGTAGATAGATACTCTCTTGGATGATATTTTATTTGAAAATATAATATTTAAGGACCAAGAAGATTATCATATTATAGACACATGATTATTGTGCTAAGCTCTTGGATTTTTTTTTTTTGTTCTTCTTTTTCTCTTAAACGCTTTGTTTGTATTTTAATTTTAGTCTTTGATGTACTTTGAGGTGTATCATTGCTTGGACTTGAACTTTGTTTGTAAAAGCTCTGTTACCAGAAATTAAAGAAAAAAAAGGTTAAAGCTAACATTCTGTTCCTGCAAGGTAATCATTGCTAAATTTTCTCTTTTCAGTTATGTTCACCTTGTTTGTTGTTTTTATTATGCTAAATAGCTACCTCCTATAACTAGCTTAAAATGAGAAGTACAACAACATAGTATTAAAAGTAGAATAAATGTTCAAAATTAGAGAAGGAAGAAATAAAAATTATTCTCTAAATTCTTCTTTGCTATTAAGTAGCAAAATTACAAGCATATATTCTCTCCGTCCTATATCATACGACATATTTGACAATGTGCACAATTAATCTAACTTACTTTAACTATTTTTTTTTTACTCTTATACAAAGATAAATGATATTGTATAAGATGTTGTTGGATTCGTCTCGATGAATAATTTTAAAATATCAAATTTTTTATAATTTGTTTTAATAGATCAGTGGAGTTATTTAAGATCAAAATTGTGCATTGGTATGTTTGACAAAGTTAACTATGTTATTTAATATGGGACGGAAGGAGTAATAACTATACAAAATATCCCAAAATCACAAAAAAAAAAAAAAAAAAAACGGTGCGGTCCTCTTAAGCCAAATATCCCAAAATCTTCCAACTTTGAGACTTTTCAAACTAGATATGTTTTTTCAACCTTGTTATTGATGCGAAATATCTACCAACTTTAATGAAGACTAGTCTCCCTTTCTCATTTAATCTTAAGTGATTTGAATCTCCTAATGTTCAAAGTACCATCAATCGAAGAATGAACTAGAAAACCATATCCCAAAATCTTCGAAATTTGAGACTTTTCAAACTTATATATTTTTTTCCAACCTTGTTATTAATGTGAGAAATAACTACCAACTTTAGTGAATACACTAATCTCCCTTTCTCATTTTATCTGAATTTTTTTAAATCTAAGACTATGCTTAATTGATTTAAATCTAGTTTCTCTCGAATTTATGAGCTATCGAGAGACTTTGATAAGGCAACCATTATAGATTCTCCAACAGTTGAGAAAGAATAGGCCAACTAAACACCATCATAACTTGAGACCAACATTCTAATTCTCATGAGCTATTCCAATGAATGAAGCTGGTGCTGTCTCAAAGAAAGGTGAGCAACACACAATCAATGCCAAGGGAGATGCCTAAGCCTTACTAGAGAGGCCACCACTAAAAGCATCTCCAACGAACAACAATTTGTTTTATTTGTTAATTTTTACATTTAAAGTTGATTCCACCATGACATACCACTTATATTTGAGGACTGTTATGTACCAAATACTAAATTGGTTCTGGTGTTTTATGGGAAACACTGATTTGAGTATTTTTTCTGAGTTTAATTATTATACAATGACATATACGATGATGACAGTATATATTAATTAAATTTTTATTGTATATTTCATTACGAAAGTCTTTTCGGAAAAAGGAAAGAACCTTGTATGTATACTACGATATATATACGTGCATACTCCAATGCAGCCTTCCTGGCCTGCGAGAATAAGTGATCGGACTAGTTTGTTAGGTTGCATTTTTATTTTATGCATTTACAAATTTCTTTGTAGAATTTGTTTTACATCTCAACATGTGTTAGATAAACACCTTCGGTTAATGACAAAGAATATCAACAACAAAAGGTTAATCAAATGTTTAATGACAAATGAGATTAAACCCAAGCATGAACTGGAGGACATGTGTTGGTACTTGGAAGGTTCCATTAGGATACTCAGTATAACATAAATATATGATCTTTGCAGTATGATATGGTTCAACAGTCACTAAAAAAAGCACACTTGATTGCTGAGGTTGTTATGCTGGCAGTTCAAAATTTGGACCGTAATGTTGATATTTTCATTTATATGACGGGTCCGAAAACCCCGCACATTTAATTTATTTTCCCCTCTTTTATTTAACAACCGCGCTTTCCTATACCATGATATTCTTCTATTTCAATGACCATGGTGATCACACCATAGTTGTTCCACTAAAAAGTGACAAGAGCTTTGTCAAATATATTTTTCATGTTAATTGGGAACATGTCATAGGTAACCATTTCTCTACTTTTGTATTTGAATGTGATTCAAGGTTCGTGTCTAACGTATTGTTACAGATAATGGTGTGCTACATTGTGATTCATGATTCCAAGCTTTTATTTAACCGTTCTGCTTCACCTCATGATCATGCTTCTTATCGTCGCATTATTGAAAAATTAAATACAGGACTTCACATTAGTTTTGTTGTTCAACAGCTTACTCAGTTTATGCAACATCCCACCATTCATCATTATGAAACTTTCCATGAGATCTTAAGATACATTATAAGTGCTCATGCACAAGGATTTTTTTTCCATTATAACTTCAGATCAAAGCTTTTAGTGATTTTGATTGGACTTCGTGCTTGACTACATTGTGCTCCATTACAAGATTTAGGCTGCATTATTCAAATATCTTCAAATATCTTTCATTCAGCCATCTATTCTTTATTGTGATAGTTAGTCTGCACAACATATTGCTTTGAATCCCACTTTTCATAAAAGAACAAAGCATATTCATATCGATTGGCACGTTGTACGACGACAGATTTAGGCTGCATTATTCCATTTTCTGCCTATTAGTTTCGCAAATCAGTTAGCAGATTTATTCTTCAAAGCTCTTGAACCTACAACTTTTTTCAAGCTTCACTCCAAACTCGAAATGATGAATATTCACTCTCCAGCTTGGAGGGAGGGGGTGTTATACAATTGGAAAATTCTATGGTGAAGTCATGAGAATGACTTTTTTGGTGAAGTTAACCCTATGACCAATCATTGAGCATACTATCTTGCTTAATTAAAATCCATCTTTTCCAAAATTTACATTCTCGAACCCTAAAACCGTTTCTCTCCAAAATTCATCTGCTTAATCAAATCTCTTTCTCTCCAAAATTCATCTTCTCCAAAATTCATTATGTTGTAATTTTGCATGTCATATGTTCCAAGCTGGTGTTATGTTGTAATGAACAGAAGCTATGTTGAGGCTTTTAGCTATCGGTGCTAACCAAACAGTACCATAATCGTAGAAAACTCATTCGTGTTTTTATGTTTTGAGAATCTCAATAATATCATCTTTAAGACCTTGATAAGCTAGTTCAAGGAATTTGTTCATGTTTAGTGGAATGTTCATAGTGTTTTCTGCACCTGGTGGGAATTGCTCTACGTGCGATAAAGGCAACCTTACTAATTTGATAAATGGTTCAATTATTTTGGGTGTTTTGACAAAGGAGAGAGATAAAGAACAAAATGACTTTTTCAAAAAAGTCAGTTTTCTGACTTCACCATAGAGGCGCCCAGCTAGTTGGTTTTAACTAACAAGTTAATAGTTTTTATTAGAGTTAATTTTGACATTAATAGTTTTATTACATAGTTAATTCGGCAGATTTGCACTAGTTTTTGTCAATTGTGTTTATGCAATATAAACACAAACCCTATGTAATTTCATAAGCAATTTCACAATGAGATTATGTTTGCCTTTCTAATGAGGGTTCTATGGATCTGGATTCCATGCACTCAAGGAATTCTAAATACACACAATCAAAACCATGAGGCATAGAGGTCAAATGGTTGACATGTAAAACAAAATTTTGAGACCTAGACCTTTTAATTTTGTCAAGGGTTGAGATCATCCTTGTAGTCACTTCTTTTGACTACAAATAATCCATTTCTCTAAGGGCCCGTTTGATGGTCAGGATAGGATATAAGCAGGATATGATATAAAACTGAATAGAGATAAGATATGATAAAGACATGATAAACATTATCCTATCATTTGTTTGATGCGCACATGATAGCAAACATGATATTATTATAATTAAATGAAAAAATTGCTCTCATAATTAATTAAAACTATAAAAATGGCATGTTATTAATTACAATAGAAAATACACGCTAATATTATTTTAAAAATGACAATATTTTAAAAATGGCAGAATATCAAGATAATAAATAAGGAATGATCTTCTAATCACATCAGGATAATTTCTAACGCAGCTTATACTCATGATAGAAATTACAAAGGAAAGTCAGGATAGGATAGAAAAATGGTTTATTTTATCCTATCTCTTTGGTGCATCAAACATGAAATTTAAGCAGGATATGATTAATGTATCATATCATGTCTTCCTATCCTGACCATCAAACGCGCCCTAAATGTTTAGGGGTGTGTCATTCACATTTTGTCAATGAGATTGCATGTGTTTACTAAACATTCCATAGTTCATAAGTTTGTCAATTAAGTGCACTAGCTGTTTAACTAAATGTTCATAACCACTGTACATGTGGTCACTTCTTTACATGCTTTTGAATGCGATCAACAATACTTGTTTTTCTTCATTGTTTAAAAAAAAAAAACTTGCCTTTCTTCAGCTTTTATTTTGTCAAAAGAATATGAAATATAACCATTTTTTTTTTTTTTGGTTTCTTAAGTTGCATTTACCATGTTGAAATCATTTTGTCATTTAGAGTAGATAGTGATACTTTTTTCGAGATAGTTTGCATCCACTGACTTGTGTTGACACGGGCGTGCAGGATTCTCTCGTATTCATGTTGAATCGGATTCTATTGTGGCTATAAAATTTCTTTCTGATGGGTGTCCGAGCTTTCATCCCTGTTTTCAGTTGGTTAAGAATATTCTATCCTTGGTTGATCATGGTAGATCGTAATCCCTAATGCAAATAATTATGTTTTTTTTTTAAATTATAAGTTATGAACCCAATAACAATTTGATGAGCTGACGAATCTTTTCTAACTTAATCAAGATCGCGAGTTCGGATTCAAGTTTATTAAACCCCACAAAACTTTAGGGATTATCCTCCAAAGTTGTGTGTAAAGGACACTCGTTTACACGAAAGAGGGTTAAGGTTAATTTTTTTTAACATAAATAGAGGGTTACCATCAATTGGTGTAACATCCGTTGATGTGCCAATTAATTTGTGCTTTAGAGGTGACTGGTAATTGTCGAGACAACATAGGTGTGACATAGATTACTCATTACAGAATCATATCATATGTTCTTTCTAGGTGATTGATTAATTGTTGAGAAAAATTAGAATACTAAAATCTAAATCATTGAAATGGTATTTCAGAAGTAATAGCATTAAATGTGGCAAAATTAATTTAAGTTTTGCTTATATTTTTTACTACAACATATACTTTTTTTATTGTTTGTATTCAAAACCAAAGAGAATACAAAATAAATCCAACTAACAATAAAAATTTGTTACAAGACTAAGTTGCTATCAGTTTTTGAGTTACATGAATTAATTACCATCAATCATAATGAAGGTATAGTTCTCTACTTTGTGAGTTATCTGATTTGATTACCGTCATTTTTACTTTCTAAATACACCAAACCAAATTGGAGATCATTCATTAAATTCAATTAGTTTGTTGATCACAATATGTTACCGTCATCTTTACATTGGCATTCATAATATGTTACCTAACAACCTTGTGTCCTTGCCTTCTCATCCTTTTTCCATTTCCATGCAAGTCATACATGTGGGCATCTTTCACTTTAAACAAACACAACAATGGCGCAGACTGCATTTAGCTCTGTTACAACAACTTCTCATTTTCTTCGAATACATTAGTATAAAATGGAAGAAAGGGTTTGAAATTTTTTGTATAGAGAGAGAGAAAAATATTACAATAAAAGTTCTTTTTTTTTGTTCTTCCTCCGACACACATTTATGATTTATCAATCAAAAGAAAAACACTACCTCAAACCCATCAATCATCGAGGTCATTCCTAACATTTTAAGGGTCTTAGGCATAGTTTGAAAAAAAGACTTATTGTATAATACATCATAAATTTTTTTGGTTTCTTGTTATGATTTTATTAGCGCTTCATTTCATTTTTTTCTTCACTTTTCACTGCACGATAAAAGTTTTTGTATGCAAGATCTTCAAATAAATCAAATACACTATAAAAACCAAAACTAAACTAAATACCATAGAATTAGAGAACAATTGCTCATGCGAAGTAGACTGAAATTTCTCTAGTATGCTCATTTTCAACTAAAATATAATTTGTTTTGTTGCGAAGATTCTCCCAATTTTCTGGATAATAAATATCGCAAATATTTTTAATATTATTAAAACACATTATTAGAAACAAAAGGTCCAAAAAAATATCACAATTTTTTGACACATTATTAAAAACAGGGTTCAATTTTTTATTTGGGAGGGTGTAAATATAAAGGTTTGTTTTATATGGGGTATATATAACAAATTGCATCAAAATGGCCAAAACAATAACAGACTTCAGCTCTGTCTTTAATGTCAATATTTCGGGCATGTTGGTATATTTTACTATATAAACTCCCCGAAATCAAGTTCTTGCTATATACACTCCCACGAAGAAAAAAATTGGGGCCCTCTACAGGAAATGACCCTAGGTCGTCGCACTCCCAGCCTAAGGCCGGCCCTATCAATCATCTCCACTAAACAAAAAATCAAGGCAAAAACAAAAGGAAGAAGATGAACATGAAGGGAAAGTAGACATGTACATTCTGGTTGGCCTAACACAACCACATCAATTATATCCACTAAACAATTTAATTAAAAATAGAATTTAAAACAATTTTGGTGAACAAATATAAAGGAATAGGTAGTCAAGCTATAGATCTATCGGCAGTCGTTAAGAAACTTTTTAATTATTTGATGGACGTTATCTTGTTTATCTCCTGAGTGTACCATTATACACTAAAAAAAAATAGCTTTCCAGTGTTTTTCTTTATGATACTATAAACTAATATCTAAATTCTGAACTCTTTAAAGTTATGGTTGTGTGTGTCATTTTTTTTTCTTGAAAAAAAAAACATTAAAATGTTGGCAAAATTGATGTGTGTGGTTCTAGGTAAAAAAAACAAAACATAACTCCTCCTTCTGTATAAGGTACACCAACAACAACCAAGCATTATCCCACTAAGTGGGATCAATCCAACTCATTAATCTCTAAATCTTTATTAATAGTTTCTCTTATAGTTTTTCCAAGTCTTTCTCTATCTCTCAGTGATTTGTCCTTACTACTAAATCCACGGACCTTCTCTCTACATGCCTAGTCACCTAAGCCTAGTTTCCAACATATTTTCTATTAAAGGTGTTACCCCAGCTCTCTAATGTATATGATAAAATCCATCGAATCAGTAAAACTACATATAGATAGTAAGCTTCAGATTCGCTTTGTTAGTATAAATTCATCATTGCTAACAATCAATATGTGAACAAAGATTTGTTAATAAATGACCAATGCAAGTCAAAGATTAACTAAAAACAACCATCAAGTATAACATATTTAATGCATAAAAATAATACATTGTCTATTTAGGAAAATAAAAAGAGAGAATTTTCTAAACTTTTACAGAAAATAATAATACATTCTCTATACGGGAAAATAATGTATGGTCTATGAGACAAAGACGCGTTACATAACAAATTCACAGAACAATATTCAGAGAGATTGATATTATTGAGACTTCCCTCGTCATAAAAATAAAATAGATTGTGTTGTTATTTCCGGTTGAACAACTAAATGTGACCACCATGTCCAATGTAGAAGAATAATGAGCTTTGAATACATTAACAATAGAGGTGCAACGTAATGTTAGATGTAGCAGCAGTTTGGTGTTTTGACAAAAGTCGTTGTCATCATCAACACTGGCCAGCCTCTAAAGTGTTTACCACCTCCAAGATTATGTTTACTCCCTTCCTCTGAGAGAAGTTTAAATTACACTTCCTCTCTTCCTAAGTTAAAATATACATTCACCTACCAATATATTGAATAAATTACACTATTTTTTTCTCTTTTATTACACTCATTTATCTTACCCGTGCTATTTTATAGAAAACCTAAAAGTAGCAAGGGTTCGGGCTTGGCCCCTTTGTTTCCAAAAAAAAAAAAGTGGCAAGGGTTTTGTTAAATAAAGAGTAAATTACACTAAATATATTGCTGTTGTTATCAAATATGGGTTTAAAATAGTAAAAGATGGTTTTTTTTTAAATACAAGTGGGTGTAGGTTGCTAATTTATTCTTTAGTGTTTTTAGATGAGTGTAAATTAACAGCTCTATATAAAATCGACGACAATTTATTAGATGGCGTAGGTTGCCAATTTGCTTCTAATGAGATCTATACTCTATGTGAAGTGGAGTACGGAGTACATAACTACATGACTACTCTTGATAGAATCACTTATACGAATGTGGATCGGAGGCTGGTTCCTATGGGATTTTGAGGCAGAATACCTAGAGCGATTGTTAAAACTGAGATAGACGTGCTTGACCATAAACATACAGGCTTTTAGAATACACCTTAGAAAAAGGTTTGTCTGCGGGTTTTATGTCTGAAATAAAGTTCAATGCTACGACTAGGGGTGGCAATGAACCGAGCTAACTCGAACATAGTTCGGAGTTCGACTCGACAATTAACTCGTTGAACTTGGTTCATGAACCAAATGAGCTGAACTTGAGGTGAAAATTAAGTTCGTTAATTAAATGAGTTGAACTTGAGCTATATATAGTTCGGCTCGTTTGGTTCATAAATTAACTCGATAATATGTAAGAGAAAAATAAAAGTTAATGATAATAGTGTAACACTAAATTCTCTCAAAATAAAAATAAAAATAGTGTAACACTAAATGTTCACACAATGACATAGTCTTTATAGTTCAAGCTTTTAAATTATAATAGTCTCACGTCGGGGAGTTAGTAAACAATAGAGAGGAGGTCTGTTTATATAACTATAGCGCATCACTTCACTAGAGTAAGCTTCTCATGGTGAGCACTACAACAAATGTAAAGTGCAACTACCATTCTCCCTTAGTAATATTTATTTTTTAGGGGACCTCAGTGTTATTTTGTTTTTGTGGTACATGAAGGTGAGAAAAACACAAGAAGGGGGGTTGAATTGTGTTTTCTTTTCGCAACTCTTGAAGAGTGAGAATCTAATTTCTTTAAACTCAGAGTCTGAATGAGATCAGAGTCTGATAGGAGATTAGGTTCTGATTGCAGCGGAATAATCAAGAGATAAAGAGAGAAGAGAGAACACAAGCAATTATACAGGTTCCTTCCACAAACCGGAAGTAGTCCTGTCCCCCTTGTACTTCCAAGGAGAGTTCACTAAAATGTAATATCAAATTACAAGTTGCTCAAACACACAGTATGAGACTTCCTTGCTCAAGCACACAGGCGAGAGACTTCCTTGCTCAAAGACACAACTAAGAGACTTCCTTTGCTCAAGGACGCAGCCAAGAGACTTCCTTTGCTCAAGGACGCAGCCAAGAGACTTCCTTTGCTCAAGCACAAAAGCAAGAGACTTTTACACAATTACAGAAAATTGAATACAGTTGAAACACTTGATAACAATCAAAATGTGTTTCAATTACAACAAAGACATACTCTGTTTTACACAAAAGATAGACTCTGTTTTTCTGTGAAACTTAGAGATTCTAGAATACTCAGTTTGTAAGAATCTAAGTTAATGATGTGCTTTTGTTAAGACTCAGTTGAATACGAAAGCAGCGCAATGCAGTTTTTCTAAGTTGTAGAGTCCAACAATTCTTCAAGTCTTCTATCCTTTATATAGGCGTAGGAAAGAGACGTTGAGTCATCCAGCGCATCAGGATGATTTCTGAAGCTTGATCAATGACTGTTGATCTGTTGCTTGATTTGGTAATAGTCCTTCAATAGCATCATTTGAATTCCATTCCCTTTGAGGATTAATACCGGTAGACACAGTTGCCAAACTGTACGAGGTAGTGGAGTAGTGGAAACAGAGTTCGTACAACGTACTCTGTACTGGCCTGCAATCTTTGTCTTTGTGCTTCCCACGCTCAAGTTGACTTAGAAGCTAGCCGTTACTCCATTAGAGTTTCTTTGTGCATAGCAATGCAGTAGAGATCACTGTTAGCAGATCATCAAATTTGTGGCTTCAGACTCACTGTAGCACTATGCTTCTGATAATCTTCAGACTCTCTTGGTTCTCAGATTCTGATGGTCTTCAGACTCTGATACAGTCTTCAGACACTCTTCGGTACAGTCTTCAGACTCTCTTCAGCACAGTCTTCAGACTCTCTTCGAAACAGTCTTCAGACTCTCTTCAGCACAGTCTTCAGACTCTCTTCGAAACAGAATCAGACTCTCTTTGAAACAGAATCTCAAGCAACAAGCTTCTCTGAATTTATTGCTCTTTAACATTGTTCACACAGAATACTTTCTAAGATACAAATCTTAATTGATATCCTGCATACTTAAACAAATATTAGCAATATCCAATTGACAACTTTTTAATACCTTGTTATCATCAAAACTCAAAACTTGGTATTGCTGAACACCTTTGTTCCAACAGTACATATTATTCTTTCATATGGGATATGAATTATCATGTACTAATTTGACAGTGGTACAACGTTTTGGTACTCTCTTAGTTTTATTTTAGTTTTATCTTTTCCTTGAAAAAAATAAATTGAAAGACCAAAGATTTATTTTTTTTGAAAAATAAAAGACTTTTAAATTGCATGACTTGAGCTAATGATTTGAGCTTAACGAGCTGAACCGAGCCGAACCGAGTTGTTCGTTAGTTTTAAACGAACCGAACTCGAGCTAAAAAAAAGTTCGTGTCAAACTCGAGTCGAGTTTCGAGCCGAACTAATTCTTATCGAGTCGAGCTCAGATAAGTTCGATTCGACTCATTTCCAGCCCTAGCTATGACCAACTCTTATTAAATTAAATCGGAATAGTATCCGCTATGCAAAGGTTCAAGTTGAAGCCGACACATTTGTTTATTAGCAACCTTGTCGAAACGTTTTGACGTTATTATTGAAACCATTTTTTAAATTCAAGTGGGGTATTGTTGGAACTGCGGCGTTGGAAGGAAAATTAGAAGATTAAACTCCAAGTAATAAGACTTTGAGCTAGTGTGAAGTGAATTGAAAATATTTAAAGTGGAGCTTCCACGTAAAATAGAACACATACATGTGTAGTGTTTAAATTACGTATTTAATTTTAAATATTTGATAATGATAAAAATAATAGTAATTATTATTTTCATTCATGGATATCAATTCTCATAAATTTAGCTTATGTTGGTTGTGATAAGAATAAGAATATATTGAGTTTTAAATGAGTTTGTTTTTTCCACTTTTGTGGGGTTGCTTCTTTTTTTTATCTTACCCACAAGATTGTTTGAACTAATTTGTGGTAAGTTTATTTTTTATCTTATCCACTAGAGTAAATGTTGCCGCAATTTTAGCTAAACCAGTTACAAAACCTCTATATAAATAGATGACTTCACTCAGTTCAAAAATCATACCAAAAAGTTCTATTAAGTTGTCGAATTTTTCTTCTCTCTCTTCTCCATCCAACTTGTGTTAACGAGCTATTCATCTCCCCGTCTCCTTTTTTTTTGTCCCTTCGAAATTAATAGTGTTTTTAAGACCGTAGTTGTAATTCGGTATAACGTCATTCTTAATTAAGAATGGTCTTAAAAGCGTGTCCCTTCGATAATTTATGTCGTTTCGGAATAAATAATACTTTTAAGATCATAATCTCTTTTTGGAATAATAATGTTCCGTAGAATTAAGATTAAGAACGATCTTAACTATACATATATTCTATTTCAAAATACAAATTGGAAATCCAAATACAACAATTTAGAAATCCAAAAACCAACAATTTTCTTTTTGGAATAATAATGTTACATCATAATTATGAATGATCTTAACTATACATATATTCTATTGCAAAATAGAATTTGGAAATCCAAATAAAACAGTTTAGAAATCCAAAAAACAACAATTTTAAGATGTTTCCTTTTGCATGCTTACAGAAGAAATAACTAACTCGGTTTTTATTGTGGCTAAATTCAAGAAGGATAAAAATGCTATAGAAATACATCTCTATATTGAACACGATGAAGTGTTTGTTGTTATAACATCTAACACTAAAAAATTCACATATGTGACCGTAAATTTGCTTGAAATTTATTTTCAAGACTCATACATGTCAACTTCGGGTAGCACAGATAACCGAACATTGGAAGGTGTCAGATATGATAGTTACGCAATGTCAAAGTTGGAATCAGGAGATTGTTAATGCACTATTCAATGATAGAGACAAAGAGGAGATTCTAAAAGTTCCCATATCAAATCCGGAGGGGGAAGACAAACTTATTTGGAAGTTTAATAAAAAAAGTTTCTACACGGTAAAGTTGGCATATAGATATGCAATGGAAAGTGTAATTGATAATGAGGAGTATCATATATCGGGAGATTGGAAGAGAATGTGGAACTTACAGCTACCTCAACGAGTCAAAGTGTTCCTATGGTGGACTCTTAAGGGTGTTTTACCAACGCGTATGCGACTCCAATATAGAGGAGTATTGTGTACAAATTCTTCCCTCATT
This sequence comes from Medicago arabica, assembly GCA_946800305.1. Taxonomy (NCBI): domain Eukaryota; kingdom Viridiplantae; phylum Streptophyta; class Magnoliopsida; order Fabales; family Fabaceae; genus Medicago; species Medicago arabica. The sequence goes on along the minus strand of OX326968.1, from coordinate 2,936,466 downwards.
GCGAGAATAGTTACGAAAACGATTGGCATTTGTTTATAGGTTGCTAGGCTGCCAAACAGGTGTGGCAAGTTGTTGGTATGTGGGAATTAGTAAGAGACGCTGCCGCAGTTGTTGTTTCTAACTTTGCAGAATTAATGCATTTTTCTGTTATTGTGCAGGGGTTGCAATCAAACATGTCAAGATATCGCCATGATGTTTATGGTGTTTACGACGTCGAAGGAATTATAAAGTGTGGGAAGGTGATATGAAAGAAGTGTGGCTGGTTGTGCATTTAACGTGCAACATGTTGCATCAATGGAAGGTTGTTCGCAATAGAAAATTACAGCAAGGGAACCCAAGTTTGCAACAACATCCAAACTTTAAGATAAGTTTTGTTAGGAGACAAGCAAATTGTGTCGACCATAGTTTAGCAAAGGGGTTAAAATTGTATACTCGTCATCAAGTTTTTGATTTAATTCCATCTTATATTTCTACCATTTGTGATGAATGAAATATAATATGAGTTATTGTTGTTAAAAAAAAAATTAATATATCATGCCACAAATCTACGGTACCTTAATCTAAGTGTGATTAAAATCATTTTGAAAAGCTTTAGTAAGAAAAAGTTCATATTCTAGATAAGATTAATTTTTACTCGATGATGTAAAACTTTTCTTGGAAGTACATTCACCCAAATTATACTAAATAGATATCTTTAAATCAATCTAAAACAATATCAAGACAAGTAAACAAAATCATTTTCACTAAATTAATTATTTTTAAAAGAAAAACAATAGACGAATAGTCATTTTAGTTACTGAATATGCAATAATGTTGCAGCCACAATAGTTTATCAATATACCAATATTTCAAAATAGTCTTTAACTCTATACTATATTAGTCATAAAATAATCTTTGACGTTAAATTGTTTCGTTAATAATGTCATATTAGTTCTTCAATATACTTTATTTATTATCGGTCTCTACGAATATTTACTTACTATCCTATCAATTTTTACAAAAAAAAAAAAAAAAAGAATTAGTCAACATTGAAAAACTATTTTCCAAGGTTTTGGTAACTTCACTTAAAAATAACTCTTTGACTCAACAAAATGATGGCAATTGGCAGGATCAAAATCATGCATAATATAATATAAACTTGGAAGTAAAAATTTGAAAATGCCTTTAACGGGAAAAAAAATGGGTCCCATGTCATATAGTATTACTAGGAAGTTCAAACTTAGGACATTATTATTATAATAATAATAATAATTTGAATTTCTCTCACTCTCATTCATAGAACAAACTTTTGAACTCTGACAGCTCTAAACTGTCCCATAATGTTGGCAATTTCTCTTTCCTTCACTTCCCTTCCTTTCCCACCACACTTAATAGCTTTTTCAAAAACAAGTGATTATTACTAAATTAATAAACTCTTAAGATACATTAAACTTTGAAACATAAACCTAAGACATTATGTCTGGTCACTGGGGAATTCTTGTTTCAGATCCATGTCTTCAGAATCAGTTCACACAAGTTGAACTTAGAAGCTTAAAAACACATGTAAGTGAATTCTTTGTTACAATTTTAATGAATCCCATGTTGTTTTTTTTCTATGAAAGATTGGATTTTTGATGTTGTTATTGAAATTTGGAATCTGGGTCATGATGATCGTTGTTTGTGTAGTTTATGAGTATGAGGAGGGAAAGTGGGAAGCTTGTGATTGCAGATTTAGCTTCTAAGATGTCAAGATTGAAAGTTGTGGGAGAAAATCTGAGTGAGAAGGAGAGAGCTTCTTATGTTCAGGATTTGTATCAGAATACTGATGAGGAGGTTGATTTTGAATTGTTTCTCAAGGTAGGTTTTTTAATCTAGATTTGATTTCTCATAATCTGTTCAATTATCAACTTTTTGAGTATAGTGGATCTTTTTAGCTTTTTTTTAATACTAAATCCATTAAGGATCACCTTTTTTTGTTTTTTTTTTCCTGAACACTTATTTTTATATCACTCTTAAATCTATTCAATCTATTTAAATAGTGGAGCTGGATACATAATATGTATGAAATTCACATTTTGAAAGTGGTTTGTTTGATTGCTTTTGAGTCCAGAAAACAATCAGATCAAGTATAAGCTGTTTGATTTAGGCCCTGTTTGGACAGACAGGTTAATTAAGCGTTTATAGCAAACACACTTATCATAGATGTGCTATGGCATATGCTATTTCTATCACAAACTATTTTCATATAAGCTATAAGTTATTTTTCATAAGTCATCCCGGAGAGCTTACAAAAATAAGCGGAAAACAGTTTATGGACATGTCATAAGTTGTTTTCATAAGCTATCCCAAACAATCTCTTGAGTGCTTATGGAAGTAGGTAGGTACACTCGAATAAGCTTATCCAAACTGGACAACCTTTGCAGGTTTATCTCATATATAGGTTTTGTTTGGATATACAACTCAATTAAACCTTATAGAATAAACACTTATTTCTATAACAAATGAACAAACAAAAGTCAAACTGTTTTTACATAAGCTATAAGTCGTTTTCATAAGCTCTCTCAAATAGTCTCAGTCACAAGTGTTTGTGTCAATAAATAAGCTCAAATAAGTCAATCCAAACAAACGCAAAGTATGGAAAATTGCCATAAGTATACTTCATGTGAAACCATTGAAGTTGTTGTGAAAATGTCAAATTTTGATGCACTAGTGCTATAATGATGACAGGTTTACTTGAAACTACAAACATTTGCAAATTCTAGAGCAGGAAGTAGTCCAAAGAATTCCTCAGCATTCTTAAAGGCAGCTACTACCACATTGCTTCACACAATAAGTGAATCTGAGAAATCTTCATATGTTACACATATAAATCACTATCTATCACAAGATGAGTTCCTCAAGAAGTATCTTCCCATTGATCCTTCAACCAATGAGCTCTTCGAAATTGCAAAAGATGGTGTTCTTCTTTGGTACTATACATTTTCTTCACCTAACGAACTATTTTTATTGTTTATGGAAATTTTAGTTAAAAAGAATTGCGTATGTCTTTGTAGTAAACTTATCAATGTGGCCGTTCCGGGGACTATTGACGAGCGAGCAATCAATACAAAAAGATTACTCAATCCATGGGAAAGGAATGAAAATCACACACTTTGTCTTAACTCTGCTAAAGCTATTGGATGTACAGTGGTCAACATAGGCACACAAGACTTCATTGAAGGAAGAGTATGTTATAATATATATATTTTTTATTTTTCGATTTTTCATTTCAGCACATAAGTAACTAGTTTGTTTTGTTCTCGCTTCAGCGTCATCTGGTGCTAGGAGTGATATCACAGATTATTAAGGTAAACAGTCATTGATTAAATGGAACTTTATATAATCTTTTGTTTATCTTTTTAAGAACTTTGTGAAATCCTACAAATAAATCTTGAGTTTTGTATTTTCATACTGAAAAAATCTAGTTACTGATGGTTTTGAATAGATACAACTACTGGCAGACCTCAATCTAAAGAAAACTCCTCAGCTTCTTGAGTTGCTTGATGATAGTAAGGTAAATACTTTCTATCATTATTATCTTTTCTTATTTTCTTCATTTGTGTATGTGTTGCATTCATATATTTTGAACTAACAGGATATGGAAGAGTTGATGAATCTAGCACCAGAGAAGATCTTGTTACGGTGGATGAATTTCCATTTGAAGAAATCAGAGTACAAAAAGATTGTCACTAACTTCTCCTCTGATGTCAAGGTAACTAATATTGGTTTTCGATTAATTCTTCACAATGCATTTCTTGTAAATAGTCGCTGATTTAATTTTGTATGGTTCTGACACTACAGGATGCTGAGGCTTATGCACACCTTCTAAATGTTCTTGCACCAGAATACACTAATCCTTCCACACTGGCTATAAAAAACCCCTTTGAAAGAGCAAAATTAGTTCTTGAACATTCTGACAAGATGGGCTGCAAGCGATACCTAACTGCAAGAGACATAGTGGAAGGATCTCCAAATCTTAATCTTGCTTTTGTTGCACATATTTTCCAGCACAGGTCAGAATAATCTTCCTCTTGAGAAAAATTATAGTATTATATATTTAATTCAAGGAAAATACATTATGCGGTCGTTTAAGTTACCGGAATTGTATGAAATTAGTTCTTTAAGTTTTTAGGTAAAAGGTTAGTCCATTAAGTCTTAAAACGTACACACCACTACCCTTTTTTAGCAGATTCTGTTACAAAAATGCACAGTATCCATTAACTTATCCTACGTAGATTAGATGTTTAAGAACATTAAGAACATTGTCACAAGTTCACAACCCTGATTCATGTGGTCCATTTTGTAATGCTTTTGAATGTGATTAACATTACTTACCTTTCTTCATCTTATAGATTGTCAAAAGAGTTTGAAATAGATCCAAATTTTCTTTTTGGTTTCTGAGAATTGTATGCTTCTAGCTATAAATATATCCATTTTTCGCTTGTAGGAATGGACTGACAGACCAGACAAAACAGATTTCTCTCCTTCAAGCAATTCCTGATGACAATGAAGACTCTAGAGAAGAAAGAGCATTTCGCCTTTGGATTAATAGCCTCGGAAATTCAACATATATCAACAATGTCTTTGAGGATCTTAGAGACGGGTAAAATATCTCTCACACTTTCGCTATTTTTCTTGCACACCTTATTCTTCGACTGTTTTTGTTAAAAGATCTTGTATGGAATTGAAACTACCTGCAAATTGCAATTAGTTGAACTTCTTAAATATCTCCATTTCATGAACAAAATAGTTTATATTTCAACTAAATAATGTAATTTCTTTTAGTTGCATTTGCTTTGTTGAAATTATTCTGGCATTTATAGTAGGGTATGTTTGGATTGACTTATTTGTATTTATTTACTACCAGTATAAGCACATATGAGACTATTTAGAGAGCTTATGAAAACAACTTATGACATGCCCATAAGCTGTTTTCAGCTTGTTTTCATAAGCTCTGCATGATAGCTTAGTAAAATAGCTTATAAGTTATATAAAAAAAGTTCGATAATATTTTATCTTTCGTTATAGAATTATCAATAAGCACTCATATGATAAACTCTTATTCTATTAGCCTAGACAGTGACACACTTATTTTCAAGATAGTTTGCATCCATTGAGTTGGTACGGTGTTGATTCTTTGCAGATGGATTCTTTTGGAGACTCTTGAGAAGGTGTCAGCAGGGATTGTGAACTGGAAGATTGCTAACAAGCCTCCAATTAAGATGCCATTTAAAAAAGTTGAGAATTGCAACCAAGTTGTTAAAATAGGGAAACAGCTTAAATTCTCATTGGTAAATGTTGCTGGAAATGACATTGTGCAGGGAAATAAAAAGTTAATACTAGGTAGGTTCTTGACCTTCAAATCATTATCCAAATTACTCGGTACTAATTAATCTGTTATGCATAATCTAACTAAATCACTGGACACATATATCAAACTTTAGCTTATCTGTGGCAATTGATGCGATACAACATTCTTCAACTTCTAAAGAACTTGCGATTCCACGCTCGCGGGAAGGAAATAACTGATGCTGATATTTTGGAATGGGCTAACAGCAAAGTTAGCAGCACAGGAAGTCAAAGCAGCATGAACAGTTTTAAGGTATTGGAAATCCTTTCAATATTCAAATAATACTTGAGAATGGTATGTGTGGGAAAACCCCACACACACTGACGAATTAATCCACGTGTCCAAAGGATCATAGATGAAAACATGCACACCACAGAGAAAGCAATTAGAGAACACATAAGAATTTACGTAGTTCGTCACCAAAACTATGTCACAAAGGAAGTAAATATAAATAAATAGCTTAAGCATGTGACATTATCTGCAATTATCTGATAAAACATTGAAATACTGCCTTCAGATACAGCAATACTAAACATATTCAATCTCTTATATATCTTTTCTCACTTATTATTATTGAAATCAGATGATAACTTTGTAATTTGTTCAGACTAGTTTTTGTTTAGCTAGTACTCTTTTTTGGGTTAATCTTTTATGCATCAATGTTATATTTAAGATTTTGACCAGTTCCATGTGTTCAGCGGTTGAAGGATTGCAGAAAAGGTATATTAATTATTCTAATTTCAAATTTCAGGACAAAAGTTTATCTGATGGAACATTTTTCCTTGAGCTTCTTAGTTCTGTGCAGCCAAGAGCTGTAAATTGGGGACTTGTAACAAAAGGAGTAACTGGTATGTTTTCTTGTTACTATAACCTTGCACCTCAGCACCTATTAAATTATTGAATGTCTACCAAAAGTTGTAAATGCAAATTTATTTATAAAACTAAATGCTAAATTCATGTCTTTAACCAATGTATTGCACAAGTAATCATATATTATAGGATTCGTGTTAAATTCAATTACTCCATAAGAAAACAACTGTATTAAAAGCTCTTGCTCCATGCAGATGAAGAGAAAAAGATGAATGCCAGCTACATCATCAGTATTGCTAGAAAGCTAGGGTGTTCCATATTCTTGCTTCCTGAAGACATCACTGAGGTAATTTGGAATCAGCTTTATGCACTTACTCAACTTTTAAGGGATTTCTTCTTTAAAAGTAGTCAATTAGCATTTGCAGGTATAGCAGATCCGTTTTTAAAGTAAGAAGATAAACACACAAGAACACAATGACTGATCAGTGAGTTTGGTCAATTGTGGCTACGTCTTTGATAACATAATGACTATTGTAGTTTTATATTACAGAGTTTAAGGCTTAGTTTTATCCCTGAACCAACTGCCCACTTATCGACGAGTATGAGCCATACTCAACAACATTCATTAACTCATGTCATTTCTAAATTTCCAACTAGGATTGACTATTTATTTATGTTTCTTGTGTTTTCTCTTGTAAACATCATATTATAGGTATGAAGTATCCACAGTTGTTTAGCAATGACTAATCATTTATGCTTTTTGCTTTGCGACAATGCCTGTTATACAATTTCAGGTGAATCAAAAGATGATCCTTACTCTAACAGCAAGCATCATGTCTTGGTTCCTAAAACACCCTCATGAAGAAAGGACAGTGGGAGCACCTTCAGATAGTGAGAGTGGGAGTCAATTGGAGACTACATCAAATTCAACACTTGATGATTCTGCTTCTGATTCATCTGTTGATGAAAATGGAAGCATGTAAATATGCCACAAGTGAACCATTTTTTTATCAATACTATCTATATTTGAACCCCTCATTACATTATAGTTGATCAAAAGGCCAATGTATGATACTAGGTAATTTATTTGTTTCAAAGGAAATTTTGTTCAAGCAACTGCTATGTAAATATTGTTTATTTATTATCCTAAGTTTGGAACCTATGTTTTGTAATGTGCCTTGGATTTCCTCCTATAATAATCAGTTTCAACATGTTTTTGTTAGAGGATTTAACTACGTTTGTGTGGGTGTGCACCATATCGGATAAGCTCAAAAATTTACACGTATACTTTTTCAAAATTATTTTAATGTACAAGTATAGAATTGTATGTTTTAAAAATATTAATATACATTTTTATATAAACATGGCCAAATTATATATAGAACTATAAGTTTTAACAATATTAATAATAAAATCTTATATAAACATGGCCAAATTATATAAAAGATAAAAAAAAAATTATATTTTGAAGGAAAAACTTTAAAATGAAAATTTGTAAATGGAAAGGTACTTAAACGACCACGATAGGATACTAGATTTGGTTTTAAATTGTGAGATATTTAACTCTAAGTCACTTTTGTTTATAATTAGTGATAGTGAAAGTATGGCACACTGACCCGAATCCTATGAAAAGTATTTGTACTGGTATATGCATGAACTTGCAAAACAACTGTAAACAGATGCAAAATCATTATTTACACTTGCAAGTTAGATGCATGATTGATGCATTAACTGGTGTAAAAGCAGGCATGTCAGGCTAATCGAGCACCCTTTCAAAGACTAATCATACTATGTCACAAAAAACCATGATTGAATGCAGTGATTCACAAATCCTCTTCTTCTTTTTTTGTTACAGTGATTCACAAATCCTCTACTGGAATATTCTCTTTAGATTTAATTATAAGCATTTTAATTATACGTTAAAATACCTATGTAGTATTGTTCTCTTCTCACTTGCAAATGGTGTCAAGAACTTAAGTGGGTTTAATTTTCTTGTTTTCGTAAAAAATAAACACACATTCACTAGCCTACCCCTAATTATAATATGATCATTTCACAGCATTAATAATTAATATAAGGGACTAAGGATGTTTCTGGAATGCAAACATTTAAGGTGCATAGAATATTTAACTCTCAATTGAATCCGGAGTAGTACCTTCCCAAATTGTATTTGTATTACAAAATAAGTTCTAGGTAGTTTCTAGGAGTACGATAGAGTATAATTTTGATACAACAATGTAAAAAGTTTAACATTATCAACAAATTACAATTAATTTTGATACACCAATGAAAAAAGAATACATTATCAACAAATTTCCATCAGTCACATGTCTATTTTAGTAGTTACGATAAAAGTCAAAAATTTAATGATATGATAATTATGATTAATTGGTAGTGCAAAAAATCATTAATATGACATTATATATGAATTAAATCCACACACTACTTATGTCCCTTGTTTTTTTTTTTTTTACAAGAACTTATGTCCCTTGTTATAAACATGTTTCGATAATTTCACATATTAAAAAAACGAAAAAGAATAGGTGGTATATAATTTGGATGTTTCCATTACTGGTACAGTGCATGCAAAATTGCAATAAGTTAGTGTTCAGTCTACAAAACACATAAGAAAAATATTCTCAATACTGTTACAAAGAAACAACCACAACTTCACAAGAAAGTAAATACCCACACTCAGGAAAATACATTAACCTATGCACAATAGTTGCTCAATCAACTTACTGATAATCGACACTGAAAACCTATCACAAACCATTCTGTTCGTGTTTAACACCAAGAACCCATTTCGCAAGATGGGCCAAATATGGCTCTGCATGCGAGCTACTACTCAAGATTGATCCAAGACTCTGAAGCTCGGCATCAAATTCCTTCTCAAATTTGCTGCAATTATTTATTTAGGTCAGAATGCTCGCATGACACAAATTCATCAGTATAAACAAATAATACAACAAATGTTTTGTTTTGGGACTTACAGAATAGATTCAGTGACTGCCGCATTTCGGGTGTTTGACTTCAGGACCTGGCCTGATTTCGATTGTTTAGCTCCAGTTGAATCAACTTTAGGTTCATCTGGACTATGTAATACGATAGAAGATGATATAAGCCACTGTGTTGCGGCTGCATATTGTAGGCACATGGATTTAAGCCTCTCTACCTTCTGCAATGAAGAACTCAATAAAAACCACTCATGAGAAGTCTCAAACCTTTGACAATTAGCTGATGGCAAATATCAAATAGTCTACTATCCCTGACCATAAAATGCAGCGTCCCCGTAATTTAAAACAATGATCAAGAAAATATTTCTGGATTAATTGATCAAAGACAAGTCTAGTCACATAAGGAAAACAGTGAATTTATAAATAAACCCACAATTTGGTCCCTCATTAGGAGATTTCAGAAGAGTATTGTTAGTCGTGGCATTACCCATTTTAATTTCCTTAAGATTACATCCTGTGATCACATAGATGTTTTAAAGTAATATTTGATTTTCTAAATTGTGCAATCAGGATGTCAAATTGTCAAAAGTAAAAAAAGGTTGACAATAAAGTGAGGCAGATAATAGTTTTAATTGATAAAAAGTTTAAATTACGGGAAGATATATATATATATATATATATATATATATATAATATAATATTAAAAAATAAATAAATAAATAAACTAACCTTCAGCAACTCAGGTAAAAGTAGTAAACACTCTCTCAAACATTTATCAAGGAAAAAATCATGATGTTGTATAACCTGTTACATACGGAAAATGTCAGACTTTCAACATTAGTGCCCCCCAGCCCCATCCCTCTGATAAAACAAAAAATACCCGAGTATTATTATGTATGTAACATGACTTATACATCAGTTTTGCAATCTATGACGACAATAATAACTTACCTCATCTATGCTATTTGCTGACTGAAGTCTGATATACATCATATGCCAATTGGGTTCAATAACCTAAAAAATAAACTAGAGTCAAAAAAGGATACACATAACTGCTCAGTTAAAAAACCAAATTTGAGAAAATGAAAGAAATAAGAAACCCATATCCAATCCAATAATCTTTGAAAGCCTTGACTACAATTATCTTTTTGCAATAAAAATTAGTCATAAAAATAAGATTTGAAAACGTATTTTATCTAGTTTTGATGAAGCAAACAGACGATATGCATGTCAAAGAAAAGAAAAACTTACCTCAAATGTTAGATAGTGCAAAAGGCTATTGACAAATTTAAGCATACTTCGGCACAGAAGAGATGATCGGGAGATAGCAGTTCCACGTGTATTGAGAGCACGAACTCCCTACAATACGGGACCAAAAATGAAGGTAAAATGAAATAAACATTAAACAAAAGACAATGTGAAGTAAAGGCATTTGTAGCCATACTTGATTTGTTTGCCATGCTCCACATAGCTGACGGTCAACATGTTTGCAGTGGAAAAGAAATCGAAAAATTAACTGGTACTTTGTAAGGGCTTTGCGTGATAATACTATAGATAGTGGCCAGTGCACCTGAAAAGAGAACCAAAAACAATCAAATGAATGATGCAATGAACAAAAGGCAAACTTTATCAGAAACTTGTAGAGAAAAAAAATACCTTATAACTTAGTGAAAATGTTTCAAGACCGGTGATGCTAACAGGCTCTTCCAGAATATCATTATTAATTACATCTCTCTGGCTAACTTCAGTAACATTAAATGTACCCAATCTTTTAAGCAAAGAAGATCTTTCCTGAAAGTGTAAAGTTCGCATCATGTGTGAATACGGAATTTTACAGCTCCAAAATTCCATACAAGATAAATTAGTTACTTGCCACAATACAGGTTAAGCCTTCATGATACGGATCAACAGCAGCTGCAGTTGTACGCAAAGCAAGGTCTAGAAGAGACTGAGTCATACAGGAGGATAGCCAAAGCAACAAGAGATAAAGGAAAATTAGAGTCCATCACTCATTCAAAATTCAAATAGGCAAATGGCGATTGAAATTTACTAGGAGAAATAAATGTATACCAAAGTGAATAATATCCCAGAACTATACCTGCAGCTTCTCAACAGACACTTCATCAGGTTTTTTGGCCAGCTCATCTCGAGCAATATCCATGAAATGTACTAAGAAATCCCCCTGTATAATCATGAACATAAATAAAAAATATCAGTCAAGAAAAAGTGTTTCTGAAGTGAAAAAAATATTCCATGTCCATTTAGAACTGTGTTTATTATTGCTTCGTTCAAAACCATCATATGCCTTCAGATTACTAACAGTAAGATATCACATAATATCTCTAAATACCAACATATTCCCACCTTTCCTGTTTGTTTATACAATTTTCTTTGCAAATTGTTGCAAACAGGAAACAAAGTGAAACAGGTTAGCATCTTTGTGATTATTAGAGAAAACATATTAACTGAAAATTGAAAATTAAGGAAAACACACAAAACAAACACAACCTTAAATTTCGATCCTTTATCCATTTTTAGCTTTTCTAGTATTGGTAGTTATTGTCTCCGAATTGAACAATGTAAGATGAACATGACCATACCTGATCAAGAAGAAGGTAGTGTTTTATAGACCGCAATTTTCCTGTTAGATCATACTACACATACAAACACAATTCACGATCAGAACTTGGATTTTAAACAATAATAAATATTGCAGAAGCATTAAACTGTAAGCTGAGAACTTAAAAAGCCTAAACATATTCAAAATCACCTTTTCCTTAATGAGATTCACGAGTTCACCACTTGCAAAGTTATAAGCAGCCTTTATACATTCAAGATAATGATGATTTGAGCCAAAGCTCATTAGTTTCGAATTTTCTGATGGAGGCACCTAGAGTAAAAAGTAACTGCATTTAGTGAACAGTAAATATTTCACAAGCACACTCCAACTTGAATGGCTAAAGAGAAGATAAATTTATTCTACATGCAAGCACAACAGTATCAGCACCTGAACATTGTGTCCACATTCTCTCAGGACATTTAGATATTTTCCTGTGGTCAAAATTGTTCCCGCAGAATTCGCAAGGAAGCTTGGAATTCCATCTTTGAGGCTATAACGTTGTCGCCAGTACTTAGCATCATAATCTTTAGTGAGACTCTCCTAAAGAGAATATGAAACTGAGGTCATATGAAAAAACAAGTTTTGATATTAATTTTGGGCTGTAATAAGTGATTGAATATTTTGATCTACCTTTTGAAGAGATTTGTCTTCTGCAATGAAAAATTCACCATAAGGATCATCTATTACTCCTTCATAGACCCATCTTTAGGATTGTTTGATTCCCAAATGAATAATAAAATGGGATGTTAATTAGAGATAACTCAACAATAAGAGTGCACAAGACAATCATAACTTTAGGGAAATGTGGTAAAAGTGCGAAATGTTTTTATATTGCATTGAAGGTCTTCTTTAAAACATCTTTGCCAACTAAGTTCCATTTATAAACAAAAAATTAATGGTAAAGAAAAGTAGAAAAATATAAATCGCAACAATATTCAAGGTCAATAAACTGGTATAACAAATATAACTGCCATTTGACTAATGACATAGCAAAAAAAAATACACACCCAAAGTAGAGATTTATTGTGGGTAAAAGATACCAAGCACATTGTTTTTGTATTCATCAGATGTCAGAAGAAACTGCTGGAATACTATGTCTCACTTAAGTAAGTTTTTCCTTTTGGGAGTCCCATTGTCCAAATATCGTCAATATTGAGTCACCGGCACCGGTCACACAAAAAACTGTGACTTCTCCCACAATTAAGTTGGTTGTTTCAAGCGAAGGACAGCATCTGGCCCAATATTGTTAAAGCTTTGTTTGGATGCAGTTCGTGAAAGTTCATAGTGGTTCTGATACATTTGGTTTAGTTTGATTTTCTCTTTTAAAGTGTATATTTCAAACAAGCTTTAAGCTTAGTAAGCTTTAACTTGAGGGGAAGTGTTAGAATATTAGAAATATTAAGCTTAGTATCGTAAGTTATTTCCTAGGATCAATTTATGATTATAGTGTGTCGTAGAGGATCTCTTAGGTTTCTATTTTATATTACTTATTACTTTTATTTTGATCTGTACTTGATTTATGATCGACCTTATGCATCATTTTGTATCGAGTCATTTTCATGTTATTATCAATAATATTCAAGGTTACTTATTTTTGCCTCTTCTCCTTTTACCTAAAGTCCCACAACTTCAACAGAAACCAAAAGCTACCTCTGATCAATAAAACGAACAAAAGATTATAAGGAGTTTGAAAAGGGAACTTGGATGTATGTGTCCCCATAAGCATGGTCTGGACGCCAAAAGGCGGTGACATGGCTTTTAAATATTTATTTATAGTGAGATTCATGTAAAAACCAATACAAACAGTATAACTGAATATTAATTTGATTTGGTGTATGTCTATAGCTTTTCTACAGATCATACCAATGTACAAGATTAATTATTCTTATTTGTGCAAAATTCCAATACAAACAGCATAATAGTAGAATATTAATCTGATTCAACATAAGGCTTTCTCTACATATTAATTATCAGATCTAGGTAAACGGATCAGTGAGAATGGGAAAAGAAGGTCAATCCTTTGTTCTGCTTGGACCTTGGGAACTATATGAAAAGAAACGAATGAAGGATTTTCAGGTGATCCAAAACCAACCTATATTAAATTTTAAGAATTTTTTTTTTAAACCCACACAAAAGGAAGTAAATTATTTACATATGGTTCCTCATTTTTTTCCTCTTTTCTTCCATATTTTTACTTTAACTTATTTGCTTCCCTTCTCTCCAAACATATCCAATAACCCAAAGGAGATGGAATACGGGAGAAGAAAATAACATATGCATTTGCTAGCCAATGATAAACGGCATATTAAAGGAGATAAATAGAAACCTTTCTAAAATGCTCATGTATGCCCTACTTGCACATTGTGTCATTTTCTCCAGCAACAACCTAACTGCATTATCTCCAGCCATAGCCTTTGCCTATATACAATTGAATCCATAGTGGAGAGAGAGTTAAGTGCTTGAGAAACTGATACATGAAACTAAAGGGAAGTTTTTAACATGCGAAGACTTTAGAGAATGGTGACAATTACAAGAGATATTCATTACCTGGCTCTGCAGTAAGTTAAGAACGGCGGAACCAGTAAAATTGTTGACTGAAGCTTTCTGTATGACAGTAGACAATGCTTGCATTGACCTCAACATGGGCTGAAACACATCATTAAAGGTATTATCAGCAATAATTTGACAAACATTTACTGATTTCAATTTAATCCAAAACAAATTCATACCTGACAGTAGAACCACAATCCTTGAAGGGAAAGTCTCCCAAGCCGAAACTGGTGCTCAAGTTGTGCCACCATGGCCTGGTAATCCTGGTAAAGATAATGGCAAGCCATAATGGTAAAAGTAGTTTCGAATTCAAATTGCATATTTTAATCAAAAGACATCGTATACGCAGAACTGAAACAGAGGTGAAGATTTATTTTGTTAATTAATGCTATGCTACTAGTTTTTGCTTATTAAAATCATTTTAGCTTTCTCATTAAGTAATAACCTGCAAATCAGATTTTTGCATAGGCTTAGGTGGTTTCAGCATGTAGAGAGAAGACCTATGATTTTGTAATAAGGAGAGTAGATCAGATGGAGGGGAGTCAAATCACTAGAGGGGTATTTGATAGAACATTATGACGTGGTTTGATTCATGTAGCCGACCCACTTAATTGGGCATGGCTTTGTTGTTTTATTGGAGAAGGAAGCTATTCAGCAGAACCCTGGTTCTAAGATGAATAAGATTACGAGCGTATCAAACAAACTGCTTTAGTTCAACAAAAGGGGGTATCATCTTTGTGGAGGGATTTCACTAACGGGCACTGGCAACTTTGGTCCATTGAAGTTTCATCTTTTTTTTGGAAGATCCCTTATCCTACAAAGTCTTCTACCAAAATATTTTGAAAATAAAAACACTACTGTCCAAACTAAACTAGAGCACATATCAAACATATTGAGTCCTACTACTTCTACAAAATATTTGACCCTAAATGAGTTTGAAAATTCAAGTGGGTACGATACTAAATAAAATTTTAGACTTGACCTCATGATGCACCGAAACAGACACATTGTAGACACATAAACACCGGCAATGTCCAAAATATAGCACTCCATGACACCCAAACAGAAAGAACTTTAAGTATTACGTTTTCGTATCACAACGAGTCACGCCTAAAAATACTAGTTAGTTAAGCACTTTGATTCTTTGCAAAAAAAAAAAATTATATTTTTTTTTAGATCAATTCTTTGCAAAAAAGATTCAATACAATATGATGAGATATTGAACCTTTGTATATCACCTTTAATCCATCCATCTATTACCAAATAGTGAAAAAGTATATTAAGTCAATGAAAGGACTTTCATCACCTAATTGATCATCACCATTAAAAAAAAGAAGTTTTTGGTACCAACCGTATCCCTTTTAATTTTCAGCCAAACAGAAGGGTAGGCTAGAAGTCAGAGCAGTGTCCTCGACATATCGAAGCCTAAACAAATTATATCCTAACCCTAATATTGAGTGTCAGACACACGTTATGTGTGTGTCGGGCACACCTTAAACTTAAAGTGCCGGTTTTGTATAACACTACAGGACAATTAACTCTACTGATTTTCAATCTTAGAAATCTGTAGTCCAGAAAATAAAAATGAACAAACTTTTTTTTAAGAAGCTAAACTAGCCCATCAAAATTGGCACTGGGGAGAAAATTAACAAACTAAATGCACACTTTTAACTAAAGTTTGATTGCCATTCCCTAGGAAAGGGTATTCTCAAAGTAAATAAATAAATAAAAGTGATCACTAAACAACAGTTCCTCCTAGAAACTATGATCTATTTATCTCCCCTGCCCCCAACAGAAGATAAATAATAAGCTTTGTTCGGAAAAGAATCAGAAGGTGCTACTTGAGGTGTACTGAGCCAGCATCATCCACTAAATATTAACACTTGAAATACTTAATAAAAATAATTAGTCTACCAGACAATAACAGGTTACCAAAGGAAGTTAAGGGCCAGTTATAAAAAGTGAATATATATAGACACACACACACATGAAATCATATTTTCAAGAAGCAAACAATTACTTCATGTGAAATGTAAATCAACCAACTGACTCACTGTTCAGAAAAACATACGAGAAGGAATGCCCTAAGTGCGGCAGAAAAGGCATGATTGACTAGGCCATTCTCAAACTGAGACCTTGATTCCACAAATTGGTTGATCAACAAAAAGCTCCTACATAGAGGAAATATCCGTTTTGCCAACTCCTGCAACAACAAAACTGGCTCAGACTCAGCTCTATCATTGTATTAAATTATACTGTTCATTATCTATTCTAAATAATACAGCTATAGGCCAATTTACATTCCCCATCCGCTTTCTTAGCAGAGACTTCCAAAAACACAATTCGGGGGCAGAGTTATGGTTGCAAATCACAATTTGAAACAATGACCAAATATAGAAAACATGGTTTTAGAAAATAATTTCCTTTATTTTGAATTACTGCCAAACACAGAGTGCAGCTTAAATTAAAAAGCATTGCAGTATTTGAATTGCAAGGTAGATGCTTCATATTCCATTTCTAAAGTTTACGAAAATAAAGAATACAGAAACATGAAAGAAAAACCTAAATG
Source organism: Medicago arabica (assembly GCA_946800305.1). Classification (NCBI taxonomy): domain Eukaryota; kingdom Viridiplantae; phylum Streptophyta; class Magnoliopsida; order Fabales; family Fabaceae; genus Medicago; species Medicago arabica. The sequence continues at coordinate 2,919,592 of OX326968.1, read as the reverse complement.
GGTTTAACAAACTTATTTTATTTTAGCACTAGGTTATGATACTGAACCTATTGAACACCTTGAAATTTTTGTATAGAAGGTATTTCCGTTACCGCTATAGCTTGGCTTGCCATCTAAACATCCCATCAGTTATTATCACCAAAAAGAAAAAGGGGGAGATTTAACACCTTTAGAATGTTATGATTGCGGGTCAAAACATGGTAGCGAAAAATTATGCAAATCTCACCTGTAGTGCTAAATCCATGGATGGGTCGACCAGGAAATTAATAATCTCATCCTTCTTTCCACGAAGTGTTTTGATTGAAATGTAACGCCCTTCAACTCCAACCATAGCAGAGAGGACTTCATCAATAACAATAAGCTCCTGCATTTCAGCAGAACAAAACAATAGCTGAAATTTTTAAAGCTTGAAACTCTAAATTGATTATGAATGCAGATATAGACAGTACTTGAAATATGCATATAATCGTACACATGAATACATACGCAAAGAGAAACCTTTAAAAACCAATACAACACCAGTCACCAATCACAGTAACAAGCCAAATAAGATGGCAGCATATAGAGGACACAAAGTGAAATAACTTTAAAAAATATTTAAAAAACCTAATCTATGCAGTTTGATGAATGAAGCTACATTGTTGTCAATCACGGGTCGCGTTATATAGTAGTTGGTTCAAATTATGCTATGCTTTGCTATATCCAATGATTGACAATACTTTTGAACTGAAATGTGTATCGTAAAACCGTAACGATTTAACATTTTGTTTGTGCTATAGCCGCTATTTGACGACATTACAAAGCATAGCCAGGACCTTAATTTCTTACCAATAATCATAGCATAGTTCACTTTGCCTAATTTGTAAAAAAAAAAAAAAACTTTTCAGTCCGCACCATTTTAACTATAAGCTTTAATTGCACAAATTACGTATTATGAATTGAATTCCGAGCATAACAAATGGTACATTTTCTTAATTCCGAGCAATGTTCCATATAAAAAAGCTTATATACAGTATAAACATACGTATTATGAATTGAAGGTAACTAAGATAAAAGGTTAGGTCAAAATTGAATAGAGTAAAAGCCAAATTACAGTGCTCAACAACACTTGAGCAATCACATTCGTAGAGACTACACAGAAATTCGAAAACAAAAAATTGATAGGTGACAATAGATCTGAGAATGGTAGGATGAGTGAGAGAGAGAGAGAGAGGAACGTACTTGAACAGGAGGATCGTAATAGCCGATAAGATTTTCAAACCCTGCCGCGGCGGTTTGATTCATGTTGAAATGAAGTGAAAGCAGATCGGAAGAAAAAGCGCTTATTCAAGAATCACTTTTGTAAAGAGATTATTTGCGAATCGCAATGAGAAAGAGATGTTATAGTAGAGAGTGAAGTAAGTGAGGTTGTTGCTCACTAGATTTTCTTCTTACTTCTTTCTTCTCTCCTATTATTTTGAATTTTGTCTGCCAGTGTTTCTTCTTTTCAGGAATCTCTCCATTCCATTCTTCACTTTTCAAAATAACTCCTTTTTATTTATTTATTTATTTTTAAGTCAAAAACTAACTTTAAATTTATCTCTCGAATTATCCACGTTATTGTTCCTTTTCTCGGGTAATAGTCTCTTTATCCTTGAATGTACAATGATTAATCACAATAGTCCATCAATGTAATTAAATTCTAAAATAGTCCATGTACACTCTCTTGGTCAAAATAGTCTCCGATACTAAAATAATTTTTCAATACTCACAATAACTCTTTTTATATAAGTTCTAAAATGACAATAGTCCCTCAATGTAATAAAATTCTAAAATAGTTCATGTACACTCTGTTGGTCAAAATAGTCTATGACACTGAAATAATCTTTCAATACTCACAATAACTCTTTTTATATAAGTTCTAAAATAACAATAAGTAAGTACTTATAAGGATTAATATGACAATAAGTAAGTATATTGAATGACTAATATGGCAATATTAATGCACATTTCAACATCAGAGACTATTTTGACTAACGGAATGCACAATCAATGACTATTTTGAAATTTTGATGCATTGAATACTATTATGACTGTTTATTACACATTCAGGGACCAAAGTGACTATTACTTTCTTTTCTCGCCAATATCATCTTGAAAACTTAAACAAAACAAAAAACTAAACTAAAATAACTCATCACAATTGATATCGGAAAGAATCAAATCTGATACCTTAAAAAGAACGCACTTCAAACTCCCAACTAACATAACATATTTGAAAAGAGTTAAATACCTTTATAATTTATATAAATATATTAAATTTCATTTTTAATTATCATAAGCATTTTCTAAGTTTCATTTGATGCATCTTGTACAATAGGAGCTTCTTTTGATTTTTTAACATATTCGTTTAACCTTTTAAAAAATGGCATAAGCGTGCTAATTTTTTTATATAGACGTAGATGAAGTAGCAATATATGTCGCAAGAAAGGGGGGTTTGAATTGTGACCCTTTTTAAATTTAAACCTGAAATAAAATAGTTACTAAAAAATATTCTTGGCAAGTGTTAGGTAAGTAATAGAAATATTTATATAATTAAATAGTAAATATTTGGACCAAAGAACTCTGGAAGTATATAGCTGAAATAAATAAAGCGGTAAAAGGACCAGAGAATTCTGGATATATATAACTGAAATAAATAAAGCAGTAAAGGGACCAGAGAACTCTGGAGATATATAACTGAAATAAATAAAGCAGTAAAGGGACCAGAGAACTCTGGAAATATATAACTGAAATAAATAAAGCAGTAAATGGACCAGAGAACTCTGGAAATATATAGCTGAAATAAATAAAGCAATAAAGGACCATAGCACTCTGGATATATTAAGAATAAAATAAATAGAGCCATAAAGTTCTGGATAATTATTGAGTTTTTTAGGTTATTTGAATTTTTAGATTAAGGACCAGAGCACTCTGGAAAATTAATATAGTTAGTTATAGGTTATATGTGACGGCCAAAAATTAAGAGATGAGAGAAGAGAGAGAACACAGAGAATTTATCCTGGTTCGCCTAACCGGCTACGTCCAGTCCCCACACTACGTGTGAGATTATCCACTATAGTATCATGCTATCAGATACTTCTGAATAGCAATATAATATGTTTATCACACCAGATCAGTCCGTTGCACTCTGTATTATCAACCTCAGCAGGCTTCTACGATTCTTGATCACACAAGAAAAGTTCTATCTCAAACTATTAAGCCCAATAGACTTGAGATCTAGTTACACTTTTGTATGTGGTGGGTGTTGGTAGAAGATGGAATCTCAAAGAGATTTTAAATGGTATCTCACTTGGAGATTTCGAAATGATATCTTCAAAGAGATATTTTAATTACAAACTTATAGAGATATCTTCAAATATATGAGATGAAAGATATTGAAGTTTGTTTTGATGAAGTTGTTGAAGAGCTTTATGAATACTTCTTTGAATATTCACGTGAGAGAGAGATGGAATTCTTTTGAGAGAGATTGAATTCTTTGTAGTGTAAGCTCTTAAGAATTTCCATTGATGGATGCTTGTATTTATAGAGGCTGGTTTGCTGAAGCTCACTTGAAATGTACATGAACATACATCCGGTGCTTATACGTAAAAAAACAACCCATGTGCTCTTGCTTTTGTTGCTTGAGGCGCAAGTGTTGCAAAAAAATGTGTTGTTTCAAGTGAAGAATGTTCTGAAGAACATTCTCTTCTTTCCAAGCCTTTTGGAGACAACCCACGTGAGGTTGTAATACAGCTGTGTTGTAGTTGTAATTGGCTGTGATAGAATGACATCATCCTTATTCATTTATAATTTCACCAGAATGTTCTCAAGAACATTCTTTCTTTGTAAAACAATTTATTTCTTCTTTTCTTTAAGGCAAGTGTTTCTCCATTTCCTTTTTAAATGCAAAGGCCTTTTTGTAATCATATGATATTCTTTCCATTTATGTCATAAGTCCAAAGTATCTTCTTTTGGTAAGACATAGAAAATATTTTGCTTCTTGAATTTATGCCAAAAAGTCCATTTATGTCCTTTTGCTTATTTGCTTTGATAAGGACGTTTTTAACTTGTCTTGTGAGCAAAGAACCTTCTTCTTATGTTAAGAACATTCTCATGAAAACATTTCTCACAAAATTCATTAGTAGATAACAAGTTAAAAAAAATGTTTGTAATCTTTAAAACATCAAATAAGGATTTTGTCCTCAACAGTAGATATGTCAATGTTTTTTCATGAAGACTAAATGTGATATATTTATAGAGATCAAATGTGAAAAGAAAAATACATGAGGAGCATAAAGAAAAATACACAATAATGTGGGTTTTAATGGGGAATACATAAAACCCAAATTATAAATTTGATTTAAAAACATACGAAAATAACGAATTGGCGATGAAAATTATTAAAGTCGAAAGATGAAAGAATAATAAGATACATGTCAAAAACTGTAAAGCAATGACTTTTCTCGACATTAAGATTCGCCATAAGCATATGAGAATGACAAAAGTTATGGTGCATAAGCCATTTTCTTATGCATCGTGCATAAACACTTCACAACCATTAGATCTAGTGTACACGTGTAATAATCCTAGGCTTCTCTCTAAGTTAAACTTAGAGAGAGAAATTCTCTCTTCTATCTTCACACAAACAGTCCGACGGTGATGATGATGAACGACGATGTTGATGATGAGATTGAAGATTCTGGAAACCATTTCCACAGCAAAATGGGTTTGGAGTACAACTCACAGAAACAATTTACACAACAAAATGGTTTTGGCATTCCGGTATGGTGATGATGATGAACGACGATGTTGATGATGAGATTGAAGATTCTGGAAACCATTTCCACAGCAAAATGGGTTTGGAGTACAACTCACAGAAACAATTTCCACAACAAAATGGTTTTGGCATTCCGGTACGGTGATGATGACGGTGATGATGATGAACGACGATGTTGATAATGATATTGAAGATTTCAGTGGTGATGATGATGAACGATGGTGATGATTCAGTTTGTTTCCGAGTTTTGGGGGTGTAGGAAACAATTATATTGAGATTTATGCACGGTGCATAAGGATTTCCTTATGCATCATAACCACTCCCTTTAGGTGGTGAGTTTGAAGGGTTTTGCCGGTGATATGGTGCAATTAATTATGAGATTATGGGTGGGGATTTTAGCATTATGGTTATGCAGAGTTAACAAGCATTATCCATCATATTTTATTATAAGTCACTTTGGAAGAAAATTTTATGTTCAAGGTTCTTTTTTAAAAACTTCAAAATTTTACGGTAGAGGTTCTTATAATGTTCTATCCATGAATATAAAATTAAGGAACCAAAGTTGACTCGTGAGTATACATTTATTCGAAAGAAAATTGTAATTTTACGCATTTTGGTTGAAAGTAAAAATAAATCAAAACATTTTTGAAATGTCAGGAAACTTTACAGATGCTTTTTATGTATTTTTATAGATGTATATGCAAACATAACAACAAAAAATTTGATTTATAGCTTAAAATTTTCATTGTTTTGTTTCAAGTTTTTACCGATTTAAAAATTCATAAATAATTTGTTACTAGTCAAAAAATTATATTTTTCTATGTAAAACCATATTTTAATGTTTTAAACATGTCTGAAAAAAATCTAGAAAAAATTATACATCTATGTTGCTTTTTTGGACTTTGTGTATATTATAACATAAACAATAATAAAAATCTCAAATTAGAGAGTTAAATACATATTTTTTATTTTAAATTGTCATTTTTCAGGTTTTATGTATGCTGTAGGGTGTACCATTTAAATTGACCGTTAGATGAAAACAGTGTTCATGATATCTTTAGTCACAAATCACACATGATTATGCTTTTTCTCTCTAACTCTCCAAAGTCCAAACAACCACCACCGTTCCAAATCATCGCCTTCTCCAAAATCACAAATTTAATCCTTTTTTTTTCTCTTTCATTTTGTTTCCCTTAAAATTATTGTTTAATGATTCTCAGTTCTGACATTGACTTTTAGAAATATTAAAAAATGATGATTGAAGACTGGATTCAATAAATTTGATTTTACCACTCTTATTCTCCATTATCAGTCTGGTAGGCTTCTTCTTTATGAATATATCTTGTCAAAGTTTTAAAATTTTGTTATGGGTTCAATGAATTTTTAGAAATTTTTAGCCTGAAACTGATTTTGATGTGAAGTTTTGTGACCATGGATACAATGAATTATGTTGTTTCTGACATTTTCAATACGAGGGGAATAAGGTGAAAGAGGCATAAAAGATCATTTTAAGAGAGGAAAAAAAAAAGTGCAGGTCGTGTATAGTGAAAGAAAAAAGAGCAACAACATAGAGGAAGAGGTTGTAAGGGGGAGAAAAGAAGAATCTAGTGTGGTTTGTCACTAAAGATACATCTCATGTATACTTTTTTTTCATCTAATGGTCAATTTAAATGGTACACCGGTGAGGGACTTAATAGAGCCTTCGTCTTAGAATCCACCATGGATGGGTTGTAGGGTATTTTGTAAAAAAATAAATAAAATGTTGTAGGTCCTTTTTTTTTTTTTTCACACGTTTTTATTTGCTCTTTAACTTGCGCGCGGGAAAAGGTACTCTACCGACTACCGTTCACTCATCTTCTTTGTCAGACTAAATCAAAACCCATTGAGACGATGCAACCAAAAACGCCATCGTCGTGACCCGTCCTGCCGCCACGCTCGCCGCCGTCTCACAACTGCCATGTACTAATCATCACCACTATCATCTTTTGTCTATTATTGCTCTGATTTCTTTTTCTGCAACTCTTTATTAGTGTTACTTTTTTGTTTATTATCCTGTTCTGAATTCCGATAGTAACCAACATAAGAATTTTTCTTAATCTTCTTCTTTTGTTTAATACCGAAACTTATATAATTGAATTTTGTTAATAATAAAATACACTTCTTACTTATGTGTGATAGTCCTATGCACAATGCTTTCATCATGTCAAATTTCGTTAATTGAAACAAATTCCCTATACTGCTATACATACAAACTACATTATCAATATCAATTTTAAAATGAAAATTGAAACTTTACAAGTAAATCCAAATATTAATTTACCCAATAGTGTTCAAATGAGATGACATGATTCCTTCTAGTTTAAATAAGGTTTTCCCAGCTCAAACCCTAGCTTCGGCCTTGGGCATCCAACAACTTTTAAACTCTTAGAAAGAGTTTGCCGTTCATTTGGTCTCACAAAGGCTCAAGGGGTTAGTCTCCACATTTAAGCGCGGAAGATACTTGGTTTACACAAAAATCCAAATGTTAATTTATAGAATGCAAATTTCTATCATTTTATAATAATAGGATTAAAGGTCATGTTAACTTGTGCTCTAAGGACACATGTTAAGGAACACAAAATGAGTAACTACATTGAAAAATGTAATATTTTAACTTTTTAGAAGTTGAACACAAAATGAGTACTACATTGAAAAATATAATATTTTAACTTTTTAGAAGTTGATTACACGACTTTTGATACGTTTATTTCTATAATAAGTACCTTAACATGTGCGCACAAGTTAACATTTGTCTAAGATTAATTATCGTCAAAAGACAATAAAATTATAAATATTCTTGTTTATAATGCAAATAATATTTTGTTTAGAAATCAATGAAAATATAGTTCAAAAAAATTTACCATGAAAAAAGCACTTCAGAGGAACACAAATCATTTGTCAAGTTTGTAATTTATTTATTTTCTATGAAAATGGTCTCCAAAATTAAACCTTGTATATTGGTTTAGTGTGAGTTGACCAAGTCTACACAAAGAATATTCAACAGATATAAGAAAGACTAATGACTAAGTGATGAAATTTTTATGGACACAAACAATTACAATTTGTTATAAAAAAGCATATGGATCAAATTGATTCTACAATTTAAACATGGCTTCCACTCTACTTCTTCCCTTTTTCCTCTACTTACTGATTCTTCAAACCATCTATGTTGTAGCTAAAACCAGAAGTACCATAAGTATCGGGGATTCTTTTACTGCAGATACTGGCAACTCTCCATGGTTGTTGTCACCTTCTGGTGACTTCGCCTTTGGTTTTCTTCCAATCAAAGACACTGATCATTTTTTGCTTTCTATTTGGTATGCCAAAATTTACGAGAAAACTGTTGTGTGGTATGCTAATGGAGACAGTCCTGCACCAAAAGGATCAAAAGTGGAACTCACTGCTAATGATGGGTTGGTGCTAACTTCTTCAAATGGTGACAAGTTATGGAATACTACCGAGGGACTGAGAAGTGTTGGAGTTTCTCGCGGTGTGTTCAATGACACTGGCAACTTTGTGCTTGAGGATGGTGAATTCAAAAGTCAGTAGGAAACTTTCAACTTTCCTAGTGACACCTTGTTGCTTTCTCAGGTTCTTCGTAAAGGTGGAAGCCTTTCTTCAAGGCTTAAGGAGACAAATTTCAGTAAAGGAAGGTTTGAGCTCCTTTTGCAAAATAATGGTAGTCTTGTTATGCATTCTATTAATTTACCATCTGGTTATGTTAATGTGGAAAACTACTATGAAAGTGAAACTGTGGGAATTCAGTTGGTCTTTGACGGATCAGGGGACTTGTATCTCTTGAGAGAGAACAATGAGAAATACTATGTGTCAAAAGAAGAGGTTAAAGTCTCCACTACTAATTTTTATCTTAGAGCAACTCTTAATTTTGATGGAGTGTTCACACTTCTTAAGCATCCAAAGAGTTCAACTGATAGTGGAGGTTGGACTATAGTGTGGTCTCAGCCTGGAAATATATGTGTAGAAAAACGTATGGGTGATAAATATCTGTCTTATTATTATGAAGAAGAAAAGGACTCCTTTTATAGGAGAAAAAAACAAAGTCAACTCCTTTATTTTAGGAGTAACATAATAACTCTTAAACAAGAAAATAAATAATACTAAAATAAGAAATATTTCAACACCCCCCCTCAAGTTGGTGCATAGATGTCAATCATGCCCAACTTGCTGATCAAATATTCAAATGTTGTTCTTCCTAAGCTTTTGGTCAATATATCAGCAGTCTGTTGGTTTGAAGGAACAAATGGCAAACAGAGAGTACCAGAATCTATCTTTTCTTTGATGAAATGACGATCGATCTCGATATGTTTTGTACGATCATGTTGAACCGGATTATGAGCTATGCTTATAGCTGCCTTGTTGTCACAGTACAATTTCAATGGGAGTTCTACCTCTATCTTCAGTTCTTTTAGGACTCTGAGAATCCACATACCTTCACAAATTCCTTGGGCCATTGCTCTATACTCAGCTTCAGCACTGCTTCTTGCAACTACTCCTTGTTTTTTGCTTCTCCAAGTCACTAGGTTCCCCCACATATATGTGCAATAACCGGAAGTTGATTTTCTATCAATAATGGACCCTGCCCAATCTGCATCAGTGAATATTACCACATCTTCATCACTGGTCTTCTTGAAGAATAACCCTTTTCCAGGAGTTGCTTTTAAGTATCTCAAGATTCTGTGCACAGCTTCAAGGTGTTCTTCATATGGTGCATGCATGAATTGACTCACAACACTAACAGAGAAAGCAATGTCAGGACGAGTATGAGCCAAATATATTAATTTTCCTACCGATCTTTGATATCTTCCAGTGTCAACTGGTGCGTTCCTTTTCTCCCAAAGTTTAGCACTTTGGTCCATCGGTGTGTCAGCAGGCTTACAACCACTCATACCTGTCTCTTGTAGGAGATCAAGAACATATTTTCTCTGAGAAACAACAATTCCTTTGTTTGACCTTGCTACTTCCATACCAAGGAAATACTTGAGGGGACCTAAATCTTTGATTTCAAAATCTGCTGCTAAGTTTCTTTTTAATCTCTCCATTTCTATCTCATCATTACCTGTAAGAATAATATCATCAACATAGACTATCAAAACAGTTATCATTCCATTTTGACCTGACTTTGTGAATAAAGTATGATATGCTTGTCCTTGAGTATATTCTTGTTTCTTCACAAATTGAGTAAACTTTTCAAACCAAGCTCTCGGAGATTGTTTCAACACATAAAAGGACTTCTTTAGTTTACACACCTGTGACCCAATTTTTTTTTCAAAATCTGGAGGACAATTCATATATACTTCTTATTCTAAATCACCATTGAGAAATTCATTTTTGATATCTAGCTGATGGAGAGGCCAATCTAAGTTAGCAGCAAGCGATAAGAGTATTCTGATTGTGTTAAGTTTTGCAACAGGAGCAAAGGTCTCTGAGTAGTCTATGTCATAGGTCTGAGTGAATCCTTTTGCAACCAATCGAGCTTTGTACCTTTCGATCGATCCATCTGAATTGTACTTTATTGTGAACACCCACTTACATCCCACAGTTCTTTTTCCAGCTGGCAGAGTTGTGGCACTCCAAGTTTTATTCTTTTCAAGAGCTTTAATCTCCTCAAAAACAGCTTCCTTCCACTTTGGAATTTCTAGAGCCTCCTGTACATTCTTAGGAATTTTGACACTAGATAGATTAGAAGTAAAAGCAGCAAAAGATGGAGACAAATTTGCATATGAAACAAAGTTAGACAATGGGTGTTTAGTACATGACCTACCTGGCTTCCTAAAAGCTATGAGAACATTAAGATCAATATATTGCTTCCTAAGTTATATGGGGACATCAAGGTTGGCATATAGAGAATTAGGATCAAGGAGAGATTTACCTGTCTGAGTCAGTTGACTTAGACCCGGTTTAGATTCTTGGCTGAGCTGAGGAATAAAGTCTTCTATTACTTGATCATTTTTCCTTCTGGAATAAATTTTGCCTTTCCAAATTGGGTTTCCTTCCTCAAATCTTTTTTCTGTTTCATTATAAGGATCTTTATCCGTAGCATTTTGATCAATTTCAGAAAAAATATTTGTTTGATCTATGTTTTGATTTGTTGCCTCAAATTCTGATTGATCCTTACTTATGGAAGGAGCAGGTTCATCTAATTTTTCCAAGGCATTTTCTTTAGGTCCAGATTGACGTCTGGTTTTTGGTTCATCTTCCAAGTAGTAGAGTCCGCCCCTTTTTCTCAGCAGTGCCAATCACCTTCCCCGAGATCAAATCCTGAAATACACAATGAGTATCAAAGAAATGAAGATGACAATTTTTATCTGTGATTAGTTGGCTGACAAACAATAAGTTGCAAGACAAATTTGGGACATGTAACACATCTTGGATGGTTAGTAAGGGAGACAAAACAATAGAACCTTTCCTGCCACGGCTGGCTGAAAGAGAGCCATCAGCTATTTTAATTTTGGAATTTCCTGCACATGGTTTATATGAAGAAAATAAACTGGATTCACCGGTCATATGATCGGTGGCTCCAGAATTAACGATCCATGTACGAGTAGGAGTGGCACTAAGATGAACTGATTTTGGAAAGATACCTTTTTGGGCTATGGAGCATGACAGTGTTTGAGACTCGAGGAGTTTGTACATTTGGTTTAGCTGTTCCTTAGTGAATGGAAATGCATTTGGAGAAGATTGTGACTCTTGATCAGAAGTTGCTTGAAGTGCACGACCCTCACCCTTCTTTTTCCAATTAGGAGGCCTTCCATGAATTTTCCAGCAAGTCTCACGTGTGTGATAATACGGTTCGCAATGATCACACCAGAGTTTACCATCTTTCTTATCCATATTTCTTGCTGTCTTTGTTGAAGTTGTTTGTGAGAAGGGCTCAGTTGCTGAGTTTGACTTTCCCATCACCACTCTTTGTCTAGCCTCCTCCCTTCTGATTTCTGAAAAAGTTTCTCGGATAGTTGGCAGCGGATTTTTTCCAAGAATTCTACCTCTTACTTCATCGAGTTCCTTGTTGAGACCAACAAGAAAAATAAAGACACGGTCATTCTCCTGTGTCTTAGCAAACTGAACACTGTCTTCAGTACACCTCCAGTTATAATCATAGCATTGATCCAACTCTTGCCATAGGGCCATCAATTCATTATAGTAGGTAGTGACATCCCTGTCATTCTGCTTTAAATTCCATAACTTTGATTTTAGATCATAAATTTGAGAGAAACTTTAGCATCCCAAACATCTTTTGCTGTAGGCAGATACATGTATGTTTTTCTCATACCTACCTCCATAGTATTAATAAGCCAGGCAATAATAGAAGAGTTTTCAGATTTCCAGAACCTGTAATTAGGATGTGTTGTTGCAGGCACCAGAACATCACCCGTAAGAAAACCCAATTTTCCTTTGCCATCTAGAATAAGTTGAACAGTTTGGGACCATTCAGCGTAGTTTGAGCCATCCAGTTTCTGAACATTAACCTGGAGAGAATTTTGACCTCCACCTCCTGAGTTATTGTAACCACCATCAAAAGGGTAGTCATAACCAAATCCACCGTTAAAGTTGTTGTTTGTCATAAAACTGGGCATTTCAGGTATGGTAAATCCACTTCCTCTACCGAAATTATTGTTGACACCGCCGTCGCCGTCGGAATTAAGGTTGGCGCCGCCGAAAACTGGAGGCCTTGGGGGTGTTTGGCCGCCGGAAACTGGAGGTCGTGGGGGTGTAGGGTCCACCATGGCGGAGAGAGAAAGAGGAGAGAGAAAGAGAAGAGAGAGAGAGAGAATTAGGGTTTGGCCCCGAACCCCACTAGTTGGGGAAAACTTTACAGTATCACTCAAACCCTAACAGAGCTCATGATACCATGTAGAAAAACATATGAGTGATAAATATTTGTCTTATTATTATGAAGAAGAAAAGGACTCCTTTTATAGGAGAAAAAAACAAAGTCAACTCCTTTATTTTAGAAGTAACATAATAACTCTTAAACAAGAAAATAAATAATACTAAAATAAAAAATATTTCAACAATATGTCATTATTTTCCTAAATTAGGTACTGGTGTTTGTGGATATAATAGCTACTGCACTTCGGGAGAGAATAAGAGGCCAACATGTCAGTGTCGAAAAAGTTACTCACCGGTGGATCCTGACGATCCATTTGGTAGCTGCAAGCCACACTTCATACACCGATGTGCAGAAGATGAACTAAGTGAAACAAAGGATCTGTACTACTCTAAGATTTTTAATGGCACTTATTGGCATCAAAACGATTATAAGCATCTAAAGCCTTTTACTGAAGTACAATGTATTCTAGCTTGTATGGACTGCATGTATTATTATTTGTTTATATTCTGGCACATTGATATTTGATATATCCTTGATGTTCAATTTCACATGTTATCAACAACTTGACTATATAAATATTAACAGTTATTTATTCTCTAATTTTTTTTTCACATGCCAATTTCAAAATGAAAATTGAATCTTTTACATCATACTGTGCAAGTAAATCCAAATGCTAATTTTAGTGCATATGAATCAAATTTTGTCATTGTGTATCTGCTTCACTTTCTTCAAGCACATTGAGTGATCAATTTATGCTTCACTTACCCCAAATGGTACTAATTTAAATCATGTCGACAACATTTGGAGATCAATAGCTTAGAAATGGTGAATTTCTTCTGCTTCAACTTTGAAGCAATTATTCTGTTATTCTCTTGGATATCATGCAAAATTGTTGCAGCAAGATGTTTCAAATTCACTTAAAATAGTTTTATCATTCAAACTTTAATGAGATTGTTCTAAATTCATGAAAGACAAAAGTAAATAGGTGGAAGCAGAACAAAATTCTGATGGAGTAGTGTAGCAAGTTATACTTGAAATAAGAAAAAGGACAAAGTGGCGAAGATGGCCAGTGGCGTAGGGGATGGACAGCTGTCGGCAGCGTTGGAACGACGACATCCAGAGGCAGCAGGAGTGGCAGCAAGAAGGCAAGATGGCTCGCGGTGCATTGGTTTCTGGTTTGCCCCTTTTACGGATATATGTTGTTTTAACTTTGTTTCTTAAAATTGTCAAAAAATAAAACCTTTGTTTCTTAATTTCACTATAATGACAGAGTCGAATCAGCACATTTTTACTCGATTCATGTGATTGCATCGAATTTGAACCCTGTAAAACTATAACCTAAGATAGTTAAAATTAGAAAGTTGAAACATAGCAAAAAGAGAGGAATTTGGTTACATAGATTCGGTGCGAGTAAGTTTTTAGTCTCTCCAAATACTCACATTAGCATTGATTTGCAGAGATTCTTTTGAGTTAGAATTAACTTTACTAAATGAGAACAAAATATTCTTGTTTGGATACTACTATAATTTTTAATCCTGTTTAGAAAAAAAAATATATCTGAATTTTTTTACTGTGTAAAGTCCACTTTAGAAGAACACAAATACATGTCAAAATTGTAATATATTTTTATTTTCTATGAAAAGGGAAGTGTATCATACGTTTGTTATCTCCAAACTCCAAAGTATACCAACTTGTGTGTTGGTTAATTGGTTTAGTATGAGTTGACCAAGTCTACACAAGGATACAAAAATGACTAGTGACTAAGTGCTTTAATTTTGATGACACAAACAATATCCATTTACCATGAATCATATGGACCGAATTGGTTCTATAATCTAAACATGGCTTCCTCTCCACTCCTTACCTTTCTCCTATATTCAGTGATTCTTCAATCCATCAGTGTTGTAGCTCAAACCAAAAGTACTATAGCCATTGGTGATTCTTTTACTGCACAAACCAACACCTCTTCATGGTTGTTTTCACCTTCTGGTGACTTTTTCGTTAGGTTTTCTTCCACTAGAAGATACGATATTTTTTTTATTTCCATTCGGTATGCAAAGATTTCTGAGAAAACTGTTCTGTGGTATGCTAATAGAGACAGTCCTGCACCAAAAGGGTCAAAAGTGAAACTCACTGCCAACGATGGGCTGGTGCCGGCTTCTCTAAATGGTGACATGCTATGGAATACTGAGGGACTTGGTGATAGAGGTTCTCATGGTGTGTTCAATGACACTGTAAACTCTGTGCTTTAGGATGGTGAACTCAACAGTCTTTAGAAGACTTTCAAGTTTCCTAGTGACACCTTGTTGCCTTCTCAGGTTGTTGAAAGGATTAAAGAGACAAATTTCAGTAAAGGAAGGTTTGAGCTCCTACAAAATGATGGTAATCTTGTTATGCATTTTGTTAATTTACCATTTGGTTATGTTAATGAAAATGAAAACTACTATGAAAGTGTAAAACTGTGGGATCCAGTATATCAAGTGCTGGAACTCAATTAGTCTTTGACAGATCAGGGTACTTGTATGTCTTGGGCTATGTAGCACTGACACCTCTGATCAAAGGCATGTCCGGTGTCAGACACATGTCAGTCCCCGACACTACACCGACACATGCTATTACATTCAATTAATCCATTTTCTCAAATTATTACCTGTGTCAATGTGTCGGTGCCGTGTCCTTATCTATGTCAGTGCTTCATAGGTCTTGGGGGAGAACAATGAGAAATACAATGTGTCAGAAAAAGAGAGTAAAGTATCTAACACACAATTTTAACTTAGAACAACTCTTAATCTTGATGGGGTGTTCACACTTTACAAGAATCCAAAGAGTTCAACTGAGAGTGAAGGTTGGATCATAGTGTGATCTAAACCTGATAATATGTGTAATATATTGTTAATTTAGGTAGTGGTGTTTGTGGATATAACAGCTTCTGCAAATTTTATAATTGTGGACGTGCTTCATTTTCTTTAACCACATTGGAGTGGTCAAGTTGTGCTTCACTTGCTCAAATGGTATACTAGTTTAAATTATTTTGACTGCATTTGTAAATCAATAACTTGGAAATGATGAAAACTGAAACAACTAGTCCGTTATTTTTGCGGAGATCATGCAAGTTGTTCCAAATTCATCGACGACAAAAGTAAATAGGTGGAAACCGAAGGAAATTCAGATGGAGTAGTACAACAAGTTCTACTTGAAATAAGAAAAATGAACAGGACAGAAGAAGAGGTGAGGATGGTTTTAGGTATACGGTGGCCGGCACCGGGTGGTATGGCAAAGAAGGTTGGCATCACTGGGACGAAAATGGCCGGAGGCAGCTGGAATGACTCCAAGACGACTGGGCGAGTCTTTGGTTTGACCCTTTTACAGATATTATCATATGTGTTATTTTAGTTTTGTTCCTTAAAATCACTAGAATCGCCACATCGAATCATCACAATGTTTTGATTGATCTAACGGACAAAACTAGGGAACGGTAGAGTACCTTTCCCGCGCAAACTTAGAGGTTTCGCACCCAGCACATGAAATAGGTAATTAGGCTAGGAAGCACTACATACATAGATTAATTGTTCTATTTCAACTACACTGAAATTTGCATGTGTACAAACATGACACACCTGAAAACATATTCAATAATCAACAAATCAGGCACTGTTACCCTAGAAATGTGAATGCATCCAACTTGAACCCTGTAAAACTATAACCTAAGATAGTTAAAAAGTTGATAACAAAAAGAGAGGAACTTGTAGATATGGTTACCTGGATTCAGTATGAGCAAGTTTTTAGACTCTCCAATACTAACATTAACATCAATTTGCAGAGATTCTTCAGAGTGAGAAATTAAATTTACTAAATTATATATATATATATATATATTCTTGTCTGTAACCTACTATAATTTATAATAATATTCTTGTTTAGAAAAAAATAATAAATATATAGCTGAGAAAAAAACTTCCCTGAAAGTCCACTTTACACAAGTCCATGGTCAAAATTATAATGTGTTTTTATTTTAGTTTTCTATGAAAAAGGGAAAGTTTTCATACGTATGTTATCTCCAAATTTAAGCCACCTTGTTTGTTGATTTAGTATGAGTTGACTATAAGGACTAAGTGCTTTAATTTTGATGGGCACAAAAAAATATCTATAAATCATATGGACCAAATTGTAAGACTAGTGGCTCAGTGCTTTAATTTTGATGGAAATAAGAGATATTTATTTACTATAAAAATCATATGGATCAAATTGATTCCACATTCTAAACATGGCTTCTTCTTTGCTTCCCTTTCTCCTCTACTCACTGATTCTGCAATCCATCTGTGTCGTAGCTCAAACCAAAAGTACTATAGCCATTGGTGATTCTTTTACTGCACAAACCAGCACCTCTCCATGGTTGCTTTCACCTTCTGGTGACTTTGCCTTTGGTTTTCTTCCACTCAAAGACACTAATTTTTTTTTGCTTTCTATTTGGTATCCCAAAATTTCTGAGAAAACTGTTGTGTGGTATGCTAATGGAGACAGTCCTGCACCAAAAGGATCAAAAGTGGAACTCACTGCCAATGATGGATTGGTGCTAACTTCCCCAAATGGTGTCAGGTTATGGAATACTGAAGGACTCAATGTTAAAGTTTCTCGCGGTGTGTTGAATGACACTGGCAACTTTGTGCTTGAGGATGGTAAATTCAACAGTCTGTGGGAGACTTTCAAGTTTCCTAGTGACACCTTATTGCCTTCTCAAGTTGTGGATAAAGGAAGAAAGCTTTCTTCAAGGCTTAAGGAGACAGATTTCAGTAAAGGAAGGTTTGAACTCATTTTACAAAGTGATGGTAATCTTGTTATGCATTCTATTAATTTACCATCTGGTTATGTTAATGAAAACTACTTTGAAAGTAATACTGTTGGATCCAGTACATCAAGTGCTGGAGCTCAATTGGTCTTTGATAAATCAGGGTACGTGTATGTGTTGGGAGAGAACAATGAGAAATACAATGTGTTTCAAGAAGAGAGTAACGTCTCGACCACACAATTTTATCTTAGAGCAACTCTTAATTTTGATGGAGTGTTCACACTTTACAAGCATCCTAAGAGTTCAACCAAGAGTGAAGGTTGGACCACAGTATGGTCTAAGCCCTTTAATATATGTACATACACTGTTAGTGCAGGTAGTGGTGTTTGTGGATATAATAGCTTCTGCACTTTGGGAGTTGATAAGAGACCAAAATGTCAGTGTCCAAAACATTACTCACTGATTGATCCTAATGATCCATATGGTAGCTGCAAGCCAGATTTCATACAAGGATGTGGAGAAGATGATCCAAGTAAAAAGATAAATGATCTCTATGAGTTTGAGATTTTGATTGACACTGATTGGCCTCTATCAGATTATGTGCTTCAAAGGCCTTTTACTGAAGAACAGTGTAGGAAATCTTGTATGAATGATTGTTTGTGTTCTGTGGCTATTTTCAGGTTAGGTGATAGTTGTTGGAAGAAGAAGTTACCACTCTCAAATGGGAGAGTTGATGCAACTCTTAATGGTGCTAAGGCTTTCTTGAAAGTGAGAAAAGATAATGCCTCTCATGGTTCCACCATACCTGTCACAAATTAGTATTAAATATTCTCTAAATAAGTTGGTTAGCTGGTGCTAAATGCTAGTCCTTCTTGTGTTGTTTAAAGTCAACAATAAAATTTGATTTATGACTTTGTATCAAAGTTGTGGCTTTAAATAAGTTATGTCTTTGTATGAACAAACCTTATTCCATTGTTGTTTTGTTTTGGATAAAGATAATTTAATATCTAACTAAGCAAAATAAATGACAGGACATTGTATATTTTAAGGACCTATAACTTGAATAACTGGTAAAGTGAAAAAAAAATCAAAGATTAGTATTGTAGCAACTTACAACTACTCAAGATTTATTAATGTCTATAATATCAACCATTGATTTGGTTAATCAACATTTGATAGTAGCCGTTTCTAATTGATGAGATTATGAGTGCTCCCAATGATTTGAGTTACCCGGGTTGGTATCTTTTGGAGTTGTGTAAAATATATTTTTGTCTTTTACTTTTTGCATAATATTTATTTTATTCATTCATTTTTTAATTTGTTTTGGCCCTTTATATTTCACAATATTACACATGATCATCCTTTTACCTACTTCTGTTAAGTGATGTTTGTGACATGTGATCATGTGCTTACATGATAGTCATCTTAAATTGAATTAGGGTCCATAATTTTATGGATAAAATTAATTTTACTGAGATGAAAAACACCAGTTCTCAGAATATTTTATCGTTGTTAAGTTGTGTAGTATAAGTTGAGTGACAACAAAAGGCACTCACAACTATACATTTGCAAATAAATACCACAGTTTCACTAATGAACACTACTTTACAAATTACTTTATAATAAACTTAAATTTTTTTATTCTATATTGGGGCCTACCTTAATATGGAAACCACAGCTTGATACACAAACATAAATGCAAATATTACAGTGCACTTAAAACAATACAACAAATAATAGCACAAGTTGCCAATCTTTGCTTACAAACTTGTTAACTTAGTGAATATTGGATACTAATTTGTGAGGGGTATGGTGGAACTAGCACTTCAACAGTACCTTCAAGCATATGTACCACATTTCTCATAGTTGGTCTAAGACATGGATCCTCTTGAACACACCAAATAGCAATCATTACCAATTTCTCCAAATTTTCCTTGTCCTCCAATGCCTCATTGTCACCCTCAACCAATGCACGTAAAGCACCATCTTTGTAGCAATCATAAGCCCAATCAGTTAAAATTGCCCTGTCTTCATCTTCTTCATCCATTTCTTCAACACATTTTCTACATGAAATTATCTCAAGTAGCACTACACCATAACTATACACATCAACCTTAGCAGTGATAGGCATGTTTTTAAACCATTCAAGTGCAACATACCCTTTTGTTCCTCTTATGCCAGTGTTGGTTTTGCTTTGATTCATGTTCAACAACTTGGCTAATCCAAAATCAGAAATTCTTGCATTGAAGTAATCATCAAGGAGTATGTTCTGAGGCTTTATGTCACAATGAATGATCCTAGTGATGCACTCTTCATGTAAATACACAAGTCCTCTAGCTATTCCTATTGCAAGTTCTAGCCTTAGTTTCCAACTTGGCTTCTGTTTTTCTTCATTGAAAAGAAAACTTGCCAAAGTGCTATTGCTCATGAACTCATAAACAATCAGTCTTTCCCTTCCACTCTCACAAAATCCAAGTAAACGAACCAAGTTCTTGTGATGAGTGAGACCAATAACATTCAGCTCATTCCTGAATTCCCTATGAGCTTGATCCAACATAAAACTGTTTAACCTTTTCACTGCCACGCGAGTTCTGGAAATTGTGTTGCTGTTGACAACCCCTTCATAAACAATACCAAAAGCTCCCCTTCCTAGCTCTTTGTCAAATCCATTGGTAGCTTCTTCAAGCTCTTCATAAGTGAAGCAACGCAAATTGGTTTCAACAGAAGTGTCACTTTTGCTAACTCTTCTAAGCTTCTTCCTGTACTGAAAAATGAAGGAGGTACAGACACATATTGCTACAATCAATACAACATTGAGAATAGTAGAGCTACCCAAAAGCACAGAACCAACCAAAACCAAAGTTTCTCTGTTATTGATCTTGTTCACAATGGTTGAATTTGAATTTGGAGGAAAGACACCAATGGAGGTATTACCTATTCTAACTTTCAAAAAGGCCTTAGCACCATCAAGAGTTGGATCATATTTCCCATTTGAGAGTGGTAACTTCTTCTTCCAACAACTATCACCTAACCTGAAAATAGCCACAGAACAAAAACAATCTTCCATACAAGCTTTCTTACATTGTTCTTCAGTAAAAGGCTTTTGGAGCACAGAATCTGACATAGGCCAATCAATGTTAGTCAAAGTCTCAAACTCATAGAGATCATTTCCTGTTTTACTTAGTTCATCTTCTGCACATCCTTGTATGAAGTCTGGCTTGCAGCTACCATGTGCATCATCAGGATCAACCAGTGAGTATCGTTTTGGACACTGACATGTTGGTCTCTTATCAACTCCCAAAGTGCAGTAGCTATTATATCCACAAACACCACTCCCTTCATTAGCAACATAAGTACATATATTATCAGGTTTAGACCACACTGTGGTCCAAATTTCACTCTCAGTTGAACTCTTTGGATGCTTGTAAAGTGTGAACACCCCATCAAAATTAAGAGTTGCCCTAAGATAATATTCAGTGGTAGAGAATTTATTCTCTTGTTCTGACACATTGTATTTCTCACCGTTCTCTCCCAAGACATATAAGTACCCTGATCTGTCAAAGACCAATTGAGTGCCAGCACTTGAAGTATTGGATTTCATAGTTCCACTTTCATAGTAGTTTTCATTAGTATTACCAGATGGTAAATTAATAGAATGAATAACAAGATTACCATCATTTTGTAAAAGAAGCTCAAACCTTCCTTCACTGAAATTTGACTCCTTAAGCCTTGAAGAAAGCTTTACACCTTTTTGAAGGAACTGAGAAGGCAACAAGGTGTCACTAGGAAACTTGAAAGTCTCCCAACCAGCACCCTCGAGCACGAAGTTACCAGTATCGTTGAACACACCACGAGAAACTTTTGCACTGAGTGCCTCAGTAGTATTCCATAACCCGACACCATTTGGAGAAGTTAGCACCAACCCATCATCGGCATTGAGTTCCACTTTTGATCCATTTGGTGCAGGATTTTCTCTATTAGCATACCACACAACGGTTTTGTCAGGAATTTTGGCATACCAAATGGAAAGCAAAAAAAGGTCAGTGTCTTGGATTGGAAGAAAACCAAAGGCAAAATCACCAGAAGGAGAAAGCAACCATGTAGAGTTGCTGATTTCAGCAGTAAAAGAATCACCAATGGCTATAGTGTTTTTGGTTTGAGCTAGAACAGTGATGAATTGAAGAATAAGTGAGAAGAGAAGAAAGGGAAGAAGTAGAGTGGAAGCCATGTTTAGATTCTATACTCAATTTGATTCATATGATTTTTATAGAAAATAGCAATTGGTTTTGTCCATAAAAATTTCATCTCTTAGTCATTGCTCTGCTGAATAATCTTTGTGTAGACTTGGACCTGGTCAACTCATAAGTCATAAGTTGGTTTAACATCTGTTCATAACAGACGTATGATATACTTCCATTTTTCATAAAATAAAAATAAAAATAATTTACAATCTCAGCAAAGGATTTGTGTTCTTCTAAAGTGGACTTTGCTTGCATGGTTAAAATTAAAATATGAACTATACTTTTATTGTGCTCTTAGAAATACTAGAGTAAGTTTAGTTATAGTTCTGTTCTCCTATTATCACATTCTCTAAATTGGTTTTCCCTTTTCAAAATCCAGTTTTTGGATCCTTAGCTAAGTTATATAGATTCAAAAGTGGTATTATGAAAACAAACAAAAATATTGATGTATCATAAATCCTACATAATAGAAATTCATCTGAATAATTCTTTTTTGAGTATTAACTCTCTGGTTCTCATAAGATGAGGATTCTGGTAATTCGGATTTTGATCGTAAGATAAGTATGGTCTAATCAAAATCACTTGACCATAATTACTTGGGTGAATAGACTAGAAAGGGAAGTGGAGATGAAGTCTTTGCCTACCTAGATTCTGAATCAATTTGGTCCATATAATTTTGATAGTAAATAGATATTTTGCGTGTCCATCAAATTTAAAGTACGTAAGTCACTACTAGTCTTTCTATTGTAGACTTGGTCAACTCATACTAAACCAACACACAAGTCGCTATACTTTGGAAATAACAAACGTATGATACACTTTCCTTCTTTTTATCACATAAAACCTCTATAGAAATATGCAACCCTGCATAAGCCTAGCATACAATTCTGTTTTTGTGAACTGCTAAGAACCCAATGAGAATGGTCAAGGAAGGGAAGTAGAGGAGGAGGGTGTAATATAAGAGATAGTGTAATTCTAGAGCAACTCTTGCATAGACATAACTTTAAATAAATTTTATTTAGGCGCGCACACATGATTGATAAAATTTAAAAGAGATATTATATCAATTAATGTGATTAAGTTATTTCTTTTTTAAATTTTATCATTCATATGTATGTGCTTAAATACTTTTGAATTGAGGTTATACCCAAATAAGTATTTCTTGTAATTTTAAAACATTTAGAGAGAAATTTTTTGAAAAATTCCAGAGATTTTTTTATTTTAATTAAAAATATGGCGAGTAAAATTGAAATTTAAGAAAATTGTAGGGTTATGTGGTCTAGTTGCATGCTAATTATTATTTTTTGGTATATAGAAATGTCGGTCAACAATGAAATTCGTACAAAACTGCAAAGTTACGGTTTCGAACTTGGGTCAAAATATACAGCCTAATAATATCAACATTTATCAACTGAATTAAACCTTGCAGACTAGTTGCATGCTATTTTCTCTGCAATTTACACCAAGCTACAACGATTTACTTGCAGCTGTTTTAATTAATACCAATATTTTTTTTTTATTCTTATCTTCAATTTCATATGATCTCAACAACTTCACTATATAAATAATTAATAATTATTTATTCTCTAATTTTTTTTCCACAAACTAAACATTCAAGATATCCGTGCAGCGCACGGGCTTATATCTAATCTAATTGTTTTGGACCGGTCAAAAGGATCTTTGGCCCATTTACTTGAGCCCAATACAATCCAAAGCCCAAACTCCATGTTTGGCCATATTACTTGCGACACACTCCCTCTCCGCAAGGGGGGTGCATGGAGCGAGCGAGGCCGGTTCAAACAAACCACAACGTCTCTCTGCACGTTCTCGCAATAAACTTTCTGGCGGTTACACTTACAACGGCTCTGCAGCCATCCACCTCTATAAATAGGGGACTCCATGCAGTCCCCAAGGTAGAATCTATCTCATCCTCTAAGCACTCACTCTCTGATCTCTACTTACTTGAGCGTCGGAGCGCTTGCAGGTACACACCCCCTCTGTCCAAGAAGGTGTTTGACGTATTCCACCACCACTCAAACCACCGCATTCAAAGCACCGGCAGTCACCTTCTGATCAGGTACGACCAGTGGCGCCATCTGTGGGAATTATAAGCTCTCCCCGTTTTTATACTCCTAAAAACCAAAGCTTTCCAAAAAATCACCATGACTGCCAACGGTGCCAGCTCCCAAATACGAAGTGAGATACGCATTCCCCTACGGGATGGAATGGCATCCTCACCTTCACCTGTGGGCTTACCCAGAGAGGAACCAACACAAATAATTCCTCTCCAGCAAAGAGCTATGCAAGGTCCTCCACGACCCATAGAGACAACTGAAGATGCCACGCCAACTGGTGCCTTCGTCAACAACCTACTCCGCACGGTTCAAGGACAAACGTCATTAATCGAGGAGCAGAACCGACGCCTATCGGATCTGGAGCAAGCACGCTCGCTCACTAGTCCGAACCAAACAGACTCCTTCCCCAATACGTAGCAGAAGAGGAAAGAGCCCTCGCCAGTCACGTTCCAGATCCCCGCGGCACTCAGTTAGCGTCAGATCTCCGAGCTATACCAGGAGGTCAACTAGAAGGAGGTCACCCAGCCGATCTCCTCCTAGACGATCCCCTCCTAGGAGATCCTCTCCTCGCTGGTCTCCGCCAAGACGTAACGGGCGCTCTTGGTTGTCCATTGGCTCTGAGAACACTCGCGATGCCCGAAATGACCGTAACTCCTACGGCCTATTCACACGGCGCATTCGAGATGCTCATATTCCCCGAGGGCTAGAGAAACATCCACAAATGGACTCATACGACGGAACAACCGACCCGGATGAACACATCGAGAACATCGAGGCAATTCTCACTTACAGATCGGTGCAAGGCGCCGTAAAATTCAAGCTCTTCGTCACCACACTACGGCGAGGAGCTGTCACTTGGTTCAAGAACTTAAGGAGAAACTCCATCAATTCATGGAGTGACCTCTGTTACGTGTTTACGACCCACTTCACTGCGTCAAGGATGCAACCAAAAACAGTGGCATCCCTTGAAGCCATTGTCCAAGGAAAGAGCGAACCTCTCTGAGACTACATCGAGAGGTTCAACAAAGAAGCTGTCCAGGTACGAGGTGCTAACGAAACCTTGAAGCGGTACCTCATAGTCAAAGGCCTGCGCGAAGGCATAGACGTGAAAAAGGCCGTCCGCTTAGATCTCCCAAGGAATCTCAACGAGTTCCTAGCGATTACAAAGATCTACATAGCCTACGAGGAGGAACTGTACACGAACAACCTCAACAAATCCAGTAAGGAGGACCCTGCCTCTGGATCCTCCAAAAAGCCCTTCCATGAGAAAAAGAAGGAAGGCAAAGCCGCTCGTGAAGGCAAAAGACCCAACAGTCACTTCACCGAGTACACTTCTTTGGCTATGTCAAAAGAGAAAATCCTCATCGAGATCGCCGTGGCCGATCTAACAGAAGCTGGCGTCAAGCCACCAAAGGCTCCATCTCAGGAGAGGAAGGGAGTCGACAAAACAAATTACTGTCGATTCCACAAATGCCATGGGGACACCACCGACGACTGCATCTATACGAAGGACGCCATTGAGCTCCTCATCCAACGAGGTCGGCTCAAACAGTTCGTAAAGAACCCGGAAGCAGAAAGAAAGACCGTCGAACTCATTGGTGACGGCAGCGAGCCCGACAAAACCGTCGCCATGTCGGTAGAACATCTAGGTGATTTCCCCGACAACGTGGAAATCACCCCTTACTCATGCACTTGGGAACAGTTCCCCTCTGTCAACGTCATCACGGGAGGAACACTGGACATCTCCATGAGAATCATGAAGAGGAAGTTCGAAGAACTCATGAGCGTCAACTTGCTGGTCCCCTCCAACCAAGGAGGAAGACCACCTTTAGCATTCTACGACTCAGAACTGCCTGGTGGAGCTTCAAATTTTCTCATCCCTCTGCTCGTGCGAGCATCGATGGCCAACGCATATGTCCGTAAAGTCCTGATTGACACAGGGGCCTCATGCGACATTATGTACGCCAGCCTGTTCAAATCTCTTCAACTAACGGAGAAAAACCTTTCTCCTTACGTTGGAAATGAACTCTATGGCTTCAACGGCTCCTCTACTCAGCCATGGGGATACGTAGAGTTACTGGTCACCTTTGGCGAGAAGAAGGCCAAAAAGACAATAAAGATCCCATTTCTGGTGATCGATTGCCCTTCTCTCTATAATTGCATTATAGGGAGAACCGGGCTCGCCCAACTGGGCGCTACATGTTCAACCGCTCATCTGAAGTTGAAATACCATGCAAAAGAAGGCGTCATTGCCTCTCTCAATGGAGACATCGAAGCTGCAAGAAGATGTTTCCTCCAGTCTAATAAATCCCAGAGCTCGGTTTCCCAATCCAGCAAACCTACTAAAGACAAAGGGAAAATTGCTGTGAGCACTCTGGACGCCAACTTGGTCGAACTTGATCCCATGTTCACCAAGGAAGACCTTATGGAACAAAAAAGGGAAAATAAGGATCCACTCAACGCGAAACTTCTTAGACCTATTCCTGACGGTGAATTCGAGTTGGTCCTTTTTGGGAACGACCCCTCGAAAAACTTCAAGATCGACACGGATCTTCCTGAACTTGTCAAAGCACAGCTGATCGCTTGCCTCAGGGAGAATGCAGATCTATTCGCGTGGAGTTAACGTCACTGGTTTCCCCTTGGCCTTTCGCATGGTGGGGCATCGACCTTCTGGGGCCATTCCCTAAAGCTAGCGGACAACTCAAATATCTCGTAGTGGCCATCGACTACTCAAAAAAAAGGATCGAGGCTGCGACACGGGGCATGCACCTCGCACCCCCCACTGAGTTAACGTCACTGGTTTCCTCTTGGCCCTTTGCATGGTGGGGAATCGACCTTCTGGGGCCATTCCCTAAAGCCAGCGGACAACTCAAATATCTCGTAGTGGCCATCGACTACACAACAGATTCCCTTACTTCTCAGTATGTACGCTTACTGCTGCGACATCACTGTTCGGCATGTTAGGTAGAACCCCAACTCGCGATGGGTGATTCACGCCTCAATGCGTTGAACCTAGATTGAGTTCTTCGTTCATTTGTTGTTTTACGTCCGAAAAACAACTTTGGACACACATTCAAATAAACGATCTTTTGAATGTGAAGCACTCCCGACAAATACTCCGCGTAACAGTCAGAGCACTCGAGCCCGAACTCTTCCTTGCAGAACAACGCAAAAGGTAAAACGCTCCAAACAGAATACATTAATTACCTTGGAAGAGAAAGGCAGAACTTTGATTTAAAACAACAAGTCAAAGTAACAAGGCCGCAGGCGGGCATTCAAAACTCTCCAGCCATTAATTCACTATGTCGAAATAATGACTGCCGGGGGGCAGGCCATCCCACCTCAGCGAACTTGCATCAATTCAAGCCTTGTTTCCCGGAAATTGAGCAACACTAAGAGCATACGAATTGTCACATTTTGTAAAAAATGAAAGATAAACAGTTTGCTCTCAACAAATACGGTCCAGATCAAATCAGACCATCCATCCAAGGGCTCTGATCACTCATAGCGGTTCTCCAAACGACAGGATAAAATCAACGGTGATGATGACATCTTGGAAACATCAACCAAGAGCACCCTGCAGACTATAGGTACTCAAGTACTACAATTGCCTTCGCACGTGTCATACAGAAACCAAAGGTTATGTCTCCTCAATTTTTCCCTTGAGATGTGGGCATTAATTACGGAATGACATTCAACCAAACTTCCTGACGAGGGAATCTTTCCACCTGATCCTGTTTCGCCGAATACTCGAAGACCGAACACGACTCATCTCGTGGGCGAACTACACGACTAAAGGATAAAAGGAGTTCTGAGGAGGGCGAACGCGTTCGCACATCTGCACGCCCAAACCTCGAAGACTCTCTCGACCATCCATACAAACAGTTCTCTACTTCGGTAACACCTTCATGCCTGGCGAACAAGATCCACCCTACTCTCGGATAAGAGAGCACATCCCCTTCCAAGGCCGACCATGAATTCTCAAAACGCCTGCCCTTAAGTCATCACTCTTCGTCAAGAGTAACGACTTGGGGGGCTACTGTTCTGGACCGGCCAAAAGGATCTTTGGCCCATTTACTTGGGCCCAATACAATCCAAAGCCCAAACTCCACGTTTGGCCATATTACTTGCGACGCACCCCCTCTCCGCGAGGGGGGTGGACGGAGCGAGCGAGACCGGTTCAAACGAACCACAACGTCTCTCTGCACGTTCCCGCAATAAACTCTCTGGCGGTTACACTTCCCACGATTTTGTAACCGTCAAAGCCAGATGTGCTATTACAACGGCTCTGCAGCCCTCCACCTCTATAAATAGGGGACTCCATGCAGTCCCCAAGGTAGAATCTATCTCATCCTCTAAGCCCTCACTCTCTGATCTCTACTTACTTGAGCGTCGGAGCGCCTGCAGGTACACACCCCCCTCTGTCCAAGGAGGCGTTTGACGTATTCCACCACCACTCAAACCACCGCATTCAAAGCACCGGCAGTCACCTTCTGATCAGGTACGATCACTAATTATAACTAATTCCTAAAACTGTACTGAGAAACAATTGATTAGCAACTACTCCTAGCTAGCTTGTACATCAAGCGACTTCTATTTCCTTCTCAACCTTACACTCAAACTAGAATAAATGTTAAGTATTTCAAGCTTGTTGTGCAAGGCATTGAATGAACCTGGATGCCTTGATGTTCTCAGGATGTATATTGTGGAGCGTGTGGCATTAGGGCATGCTCCCCAACCTGAGTCAGAAACACCGCTACATCAGCAACCCCAACATCGTGCCCATTCTACCATCTCGATGCCAATCTCTGGCCGTTTCAAAGGAAAAAGAAGCGAAGATGGCCAATGGCATAGGGGACGGATGGCTGTTGGCAGCGTTGGAAAGGCGACATCCAGAGGCAGCAGGAGTGGCAGCAAGACGGCAAGATGGCTCATGGCGCATTGGTTTCTGATTTGTCCCTTTTACGGATGTATGTTGTTTTAACTTTGTTTCTTAAAATTTTGTTCGAAAAAAAAACCTTTCAGTTTCTTAATTTCACTAGAATGGCAAATTGGAATCAGCACATTATTACTAGTAATGTGATTGCATCAAATTTGAACCCTGTAAAACTATAACCTAAGATATTTAAAACTAGAAAGTTGAAACATAGCAAAAAGAGAGGAATTTGGTTACATAGATTCGGTACTGAGTAAGTTTTTAGTCTCTCCAAATACTCGCATTAGCATTGATTTGCTGAGATTCTTTTGAGAACAAAAATATTCTTGGTGATCCATCTGGCAGCTGCAAGCCAGAATTTGACTTTACCACTCCCAAATGGGAGAGTTGATGCAACTCTTAATGGTGTTAAGGCTTTCTTGAAAGTGAGAAAAGATAATGCCTCCCATGGTTCAATAGTTGATGCAAATATTACAGTGCACTTAAAATACTTTTATTCTATATTGGGACCTACCTTAATATGGAAACCACAGCTTGATACACAAACATAAATGCAAATATTACAGTGCACTTAAAATAATAGCACAAGTTGCCAATCTTAATTAGCTTACAAACTTGTTAATTTAGAGAATATTGGATGCTAATTTGTGAGGGGTATGGTGGAACTTGCACTGCAACAGTACCTTCAAGCATATGTACCACGTCTCTCATGGTTGGTCTAAGACATGGGTCCTCTTGAACACACCAAATAGCAATCATAACCAATTTCTCCAAATTTTCCTTGTCCTCCAATGCCTCATTGTCACCCTCAACCAATGCACCTAAAGCACCATCTTTGTAGCAATCATAAGCCCAATCAGTTAAAATTGCTTTGTCTTCATCTTCTTTATCCATTTCTTCAACACATTTTCTACATGAAATTATCTCAAGTAGCACTACACCATAACTATACACATCAACCTTGGCAGTGATAGGCATGTTTTTAAACCATTCAAGTGCAACATACCCTTTTGTTCCTCTTATGCCAGTGTTGGTTTTGCTTTGATTCATGTTCAACAACTTGGCTAATCCAAAATCAGAAATTCTTGCATTGAAGTAATCATCAAGGAGTATGTTCTGAGGCTTTATGTCACAATGGATGATCCTAGTGATGCACTCTTCATGTAAATACACAAGTCCTCTAGCTATCCCTATTGCAAGTTCTAGCCTTAGTTTCCAATTTGGCTTCTGTTTCTCTTCATTGAATAGAAAACTTGCCAAAGTGCTATTGCTCATGTACTCATAAACAATCAGTCTTTCACTTCCACTCTCACAAAATCCAAGTAAACGAACCAAGTTCTTGTGATGAGTGAGACCAATGGCATTCAGTTCTTTCCTAAATTCCCTATGAGCTTGATCCAACATAAAACTGTTCAACTTTTTCACTGCCACGCGAGTTTTGGAAGCGGTGTTGTTGTTGATGACTCCTTCATAAACAATACCAAATGCTCCCCTTCCTAGCTCTTTGTCAAATCCATTGGTAGCTTCTTCAAGCTCTTCATAAGTGAAGCATCGCAAATTGGATTCAATTTGAATACTAGCGTCACTTTTGCTAACTCTTCTAAGCTTCTTCTTGTACTGGTAAACGAAGGAGGTGCTGATACAAATTGCTACAATCAGTACAAAATTTAGAATAGCAGAGCTACCAAAAAGCACAGAACCAACCACAACCAAAGTTTGTCTATTATTATACTTATTCACAATCACTGGATTTGGAGGAAAATCAAAGTAGGCATTATCTTTTCTCACTTTAAAGAAGGCCTTAGCACGATCAAGTGTTGCATCGACTCTCCCATTTGAGAGTGGTAACTTCTTTTTCCAACAACTATTACCGTCCCTAAAAATAGCCACAGAACACAAACAATCTTCCATACAAGCTTCCATGCATCGTTCTTCAGTAAAAGGCTTTAGAAGCACGGTATCTGATAGAGGCCAATCAGTGTCATTCAAAACCTGAAACTCATACAGATCCTTTTTTTTACTTAGTTCATCTTCTGCACATCCTTGTACGAAATCTGGCTTGCAGCTACCATAAGGATCATCAGGATCAACTAGTGAGTAACTACTTGGACACTGACATGTTGGTCTCTTATCATCTCCCAAAGTGCAGATGCTATTATATCCACAAACACCACTACCTGAACTAACAATATATTGACATATATTTTTAGGATGAGACCACACTGTAGTCCAATTTCCACCATCAGTTGAGTTATTTGGGTGCTTGAAAAGTGAAAATACTCCATCAAAATTAAGAGTTGCTCTAAGATAAAAATTAGTGGTGGAGACTTTACTCTCTTCATCTTCTGCCCTACCTTCTCCTGACATATAGAATTTATCATTGTTCTCTCTCAAGAGATACAAGTCTCCTGATTTATCAAAGATCAGTAGAGTTGCAGCACTTGATGTATTGGATCCAAAAGTTTTACTTTCATAGTAGTTTTCATTTTCATAATCAGATGGTAAATTAATAGAATACATAACAAGATCACCATTATCTTGTAAATGAAGCTCAAACCTTCCTTTACTGAAATTTGACTCCTTAAGCCTTGAAGAAAGCTTTCCATCTTTTTGAAGAACCTGAGAAGGCAACAAGGTGTCACTAGAAAAGTTAAAAGTCTCCCACTGACTTTTGAATTCACCATCCTCAAGCACAAAGTTGCCGGTGTCATTGAACACACCGCGAGAAACTCCGAAACTCCAACACGGAGTCCCTCAGTATTCCATAACTGGTCACCGTTTGGAGAAGTTAGCACCAACCCATCATTGGCATTGAGTTCCACTTTTGATCCTTTTGGTGCAGGACTGTCTCCATTAGCATACCACACAACAGTTTTGTCAGGAATTTTTGCTTACCAAATGGAAAGCAAAAAAAGGTTAGTGTCTTGGATTGGAAGAAAACCAAAGGCAAAGTCACCAGAAGGGGAAAGCAACCATGTAGAGTTGCTAGTTTCAGCAGTAAAAGAATCACCGATGGCTATAGTACTTTTGGTTTGAGCTACAACACAGACGGATTGAAGAATCAGTGAGTAGAGGAGAAATGGAAGGAATAGAGAGGAAGCCATGTTTAGATTTTAATATTTTATAATTAATTTGATCCATATAGTTTTTTTATAGTATTATAGCTATTGTTTGTTTCCATAAAAATTCCAGCACTTATTCATTAGTCTTTCTATCAATTGAATAGTCTTTGTGTAGACTTGGACCTGGATCAAGTTTTATGCCACATTATAGTTTTTTTGCCACACGACTTCTTCTTTTGCCACATCACCTCACTGAGCTACAGAACAAAGATAAATTGAAGAATCAGTGATTAGAGGAGAAAGGAAAGTAGAGAGGAAGCCTTCTGAATCAATTTGGTCCATGTGATTTTGGTAGTAAATAGATATTTTTTGTGTCTATCAAAATTAAAGCACGTAAGTCTCTACTAGTCTTTCTATGTTGAATGTTCTATGTAGACTTGGGAGATAACAAACACACAAGTCGCTATACCTTGGGAGATAGCAAACGTATGACATACATTTCTTCTCCTTTTCACAGAAAACCTCTGGAAATATGCAACCTTGAATTATTCTCATTAAGAAAGTGAATTTTTGTATATTTTTTCAATAATACCTTCATTTTAATCCACCGATAAATTCTTATTTCTCTTTCATAACAAGCAAGTTATACACTCTCCGTCTCTCAAACAAATTCTTATTTTTTATACACATTCCATCTCTCTCATGACAAACAATTGTCAATAATAATCTCATTGTTGTACATAATTTTTTTAATAATAGTAAAGCAAAATAAAATTTCACATTAATCAAACTTTAAACTTGTTCTTCACCTTCCTAAAAAAAAAAATGTTATTCACCCAAGCAAAACTTAACTTCCCTTCAACTCCTTTTACCAACGTTTAGGCTCCAAGTATAACTTTAACTAATTCTAGATTCACACTTTGTGGCATTATTATAGAATTTCAATTCTTTATTGCTCCATTATTATAGATCAACTATCGTAAGTAACAACATTTTGTTTCAAAAAACAAACCTTGAATTTTCCAAACATATAACATTAATTAATTTAATTGAAAAGTAGCAAGCAATAGTAATTAAAAAAATGATATCATTGATAAATTATATTCTTAAACTATCAAACGATAGTTAAATAAAAACACAAAATTTGTACTCAAACGATACTTATAAAAGAAACATGTTGAGTATATATATTTAAACATAAAAGGAGAGTTAAGTGTGATATCAGGATCTCTCACGAGAGATAGTGTAATTAGGGTCATCGTGTCTAATTGCATGCGTTTTTACTGGTGAAGAATATTTCAATCAAGAAGGTAAAATATTTAATATAAATATATCTTAAATTTTGAAGAAACTATTTCTTGTAAATACTAAGTACTAACTAGTATTTGTCTCACACAAAACATGTTGTAGATATATTGAATCTCTCTCAGGCTCATTTTGTCTCTATTCTGCAACAACTCTTGACTTTCAAGCTTACCACGGTTTCACAAGTTGCCATTAAAGAAAAAATAAGTAGGCGATAGACTTATTATGAAATCAAGAATAAGAGAAGAATCACTGAATCTATTGAATAAAATGATCTAACTTCAAGTTAGTTACATGAATCCTTTATATAGGAATGAAAAGATAATTGGGTAACTTGTTGTAACTAACTAAACTAACTATATCATAGTGTGTTTGTGATCTTGAGATGGTGCTAATTTGTCCTTATGACTTGCTATCTCTGGTTCCATAGTAGAATAACTTGTATCAATGTATTAAAACTCATCACTCTTTTCTTAGATTATTCTATACATTTGTCCTTATAGCTTTATCTTCTCAGAAAAGCTACTTATTTTGAGCAACTTGTGTGTGTGTGAAGTTCACTTATTTGGAAGGGCTTCCTTTGTAAAAAATTATGGTTGTCCTCGTACCTATGAGTGGTGAGTGACATCAGATATTTGTTGCAGCTAAGGGTGGCCAATTACGGGTCGACTTGAATTTACCGGACCAAC
Source organism: Medicago arabica (assembly GCA_946800305.1). Lineage (NCBI taxonomy): Eukaryota > Viridiplantae > Streptophyta > Magnoliopsida > Fabales > Fabaceae > Medicago > Medicago arabica. Next base: position 2,885,809 of record OX326968.1, on the reverse strand, counting down.
TTGATGCAAGTTCACACATTTGGTTCAGGTTAAAACATGTCATAGGTTGGTCGAGCGAGCTTTGTCAATTGTTATGGGTATACCCGGTTTGGTTCAGGTGCTTATTTTGGGTGCGTTGGAACCATAACTGACACGTCAACACTACTTTTTCATTCTGTTGTCATAGCCCTAAATCTGTTCTCCTAATCCCAATTCTCGTAGGCCCAAACAACTGAATTAGGGTAACAATTAAACAACTGAATTAGAGTTTCTTCAAATCGTGTCACGTTTTTGCCATCGTGACACGTTTTTTGCTTGGCAGAGAGCATGTTTTTGGTCTTCCAAATCGTGTCACGTTTTTGTAGAATCGTGACACGTTTTTCATCTTTGTATTTTCTTCAGTTTTTCTGCTTTTCTTGCTGCTTAAGTTACCTTGTGAACTCAAAATTGTGATCAAAATACATGGAAAATTACGTAATGACGAGATGTCATCAGCCTCCGAGACACACAAGTGCCACCTGAATATCCGTCTGACTATGTTGGTTAGTGAATCCAGACTGTCGTGATATCCTATTTCATCTTCGTTGGACACATGACTTTGAGGCTCGAAAAAGTTGCTAATGTTTGTTGCTGATGTTGTAGGGAATTGATGGTACATGATCGATCCGCGTTGACGATAAGTTCATTCGCCAAGCTATAAACCCAATTAGTTTGTTTAAATTGATTAGGATTGAATCCAATGTGTAGTTTTTATTAGTTGTATTACCCTATAGGGGTTGATTCACTTGCATCGATTGAGTTTGGTATTATGTCTCTCCAATTTTTATGTATTTTTTTTTCTTTTTTCAATATCATTTGAGAAAATGTTTAGACGAGTTAACAACATAGTTGGACATCTTCTATTCTCTCTTGTCATAAGCTCTTAATTTATATATATAAAAAGAAATCATACTTTGTTGACTTTGTGCGTGTAAAATATTGCAGAGAAAATTGAATTGAAATTTAAGGAAATTGTATGGTGACTTTTCTTTGGGTGATTTTTTTTTTTCACAACATTTTTTTAGGTGAGGTCGATGATGACTAGTTTTTGTTTTTTGTTGACAAAAATAAATTATATTCATTCATTCAAGTACAAAAGCATGAAACAACAAAGTACAAAAGCCTACACATATAACTAAGTTTCCGGAATACTCATGTCTTCGAGGATCTGCAACGTAGACAACGTTGAAGTCAATGATTGAATATGCATTGGATCGAAGCTAATAACAATTTGAATCGAACGAAACAAGAAAGATAAACAATGCCGCACGAAGATGACGAACAAACGAACGTCGCACTAAGATGACGAAATCGCAAAATAAAAAATGAAATAGATGTGAGGATTACTTATTTCAATAAAAAGAAAAGAGAAAAACAAGTTTGAGTAGTGATTTTGGATAAAAATTGATCATAATTACTTCTTTTAGTTGATGAATGAAAAGAATCTAAAGTTTTGGTGACGGAAAGCGAGAGAATATGTTGTTATCGATGGTGATGATTTGTTGCATGCCTTCTATCTTGTAAGTAGATTTTTTTAATATAAATATGATGACCCATCCATAACGCCACTTTGCTTATCTTGTGCGTTCCGTTACAATAAAATCCAAAACAGGTCACATCACAATATCATATACATTACATAGCACATTGATAAGAAAACAGTTTATATGCTAATTTAAAATATTAATTAATCTCATTCAATTTTTCTAATGTAATATTCCTTTTCTTCATATTTCATATTTCGAACTATCATTTTTCTAAATATGATTTTGAATAAAAACAAGTATTGTTAGATAATAATTGATTTATATTTTTCTAACAAGTATATAGTAAATATTTTTTGACACCATTGTAGGACAGATTTAAACATGATGGTTTGGTATGGCAAAATTATAAAAGAAACTATTTATTATAATATGTTGGGAGTTGAACCATGAACACGTCTTTAGTTAAAGGACAATCTACCGTTGGGTTGTGCATTGAATTGAGAAGCATTATCAAATTTTATGATATATATTAGTTTTTCGATCTACTATTTTAAAAAAGAAAAGAAAAATATTAGGCAATATTCCAGTGTGGCAGTTGCCACATTATGCCTTATGGTGAGTCCACCGTTACAACATTGTGTTTAATCTTTATGATACATATTAGTTTTTCGATCTACTATTTTAAAAAAGAAAAGAAAAATATTAGGCAATATTCCAGTGTGGCAGTTGCCACATTATGCCTTATGGTGAGTCCGCCGTTACAACATTGTGTTTAATCTAAAAGAAGATTGTATTGTTGTAACAAAACAAAAAAACATTGCATTGTATTTGCATATAATAAAAGGTGAACACTATGATATTCGTTAGCTTAGTTGAGTAAGAGTAAATACTCCATCATTCAATGATATACTATATTTTTATAATTCATTTTAAAATAAATATAAATATTGATTTTTTTTAATAAGTAAATTTAAGGTGAGGGGATGATGCCCCAATTCAATATAGAGAAGACTTTCAAACTCAAAATACACCTACAAATATATTTATAATTATCTCCATTCATAGGCGCTACCATGACTCAAATCTGATACTTCTCGAATTCAAGACTTATCTTTTTACAACTAGACCAAACCTTTGAAAAGTTTTTTTTTATAGAGAAAACTCTAACATTTCATAATGGAAAGTATTCTAACTCCATAATCTATAATACTTAATAGATAGAAAATCTCTTTGTGGATCCCACTTCTTTTAAAATAAAATATTGAAATGTAATAATATATAGTTATAGATAGATAATATAAGTTATCTGTGAAACCCACTTAATTTTTTTTTAGAGTTTTTAAGTTGGAGATATTAAGTGTTTTATTAAGTATCACTCTATTATTAAAACGTTATAAATGAATGATATTTGCATGAGATCCACTTAAATACTAAAAAAACGAATAACACGTAGACGTAGATGTTGCAATGTAACTAAAAATTTATCTTAATTAACAAAATTAGTTAAAATTTACTTATAAAGAAAGATAGTAAAATCTTTGTAAATATCCTAATTTTTATTTTTCTTTGAGTAAACTATTTATGGTAACTTAAATTCTAATCTCACGCAAAACACGTTTCAGATATTCTAATAAAATGGAGTATCTCTCTTCTCTCTCATATACTATTTGTAACAACTCTTAGCTTTCAAGTTAATCTAGCTATCACAAGTTGCAAAGTGGGTCCATTGACCCATCATCACTCATTTCTTAGATTACTCTATAAATTAAACTTCAACATGTGTTGTTTTTTATAAGGTTGTTTTTTGTTTCTAATTTATTTCCTGTTTTGGAACAAACAAGGATGAACAAAACACGTAGCACTGTTTCTGTTTGTTTGGTCTTACTTCAGATTTACCTCAGCATTGTGCTGACAATTTCAGCACCTGAAACTGCCATTGTAACACAGCTTCCTGGTTTCAATGGAACAATACCTTCCAAGCATTATGCTGGGTATGTAGATTTAAAAATTCTAAATTTTTGTTATTTTTTTTTGACTTATTTGAAGAAATGCATTATTTTATGTTTAATTAATTGACCCTTGAATGAAGGTATGTGACTGTGGATGAAAGTCATGGAAGGAGTTTGTATTACTATTTTGTTGAGTCTGAAGGTAAACCTTCTGTGGATCCAGTTGTTCTTTGGCTTAATGGTGGACCAGGGTGTTCTAGCTTTGATGGATTCATATATGAGCATGGTAATTTTTCTTATTTGATTGTCTTGTCCTGTTCTTTTTAATACAAATTACTGTTTTAACCCCTGCGATGAATGATGTATCATAAAAAAAGTAGGTGTGACACATGTAGTAGATGCTTGTGCCCATCAACCATTTGGTTCAGAGTTCGAGCCCTTGCCAATGCATATGGAAAACCATATGTTGGAAGTGATTAACCCCTTAAATGGTTTTCAGTTACGTTGAGGGATAACAGTAAACATGCTGTTCTAGGATTTTATGTTTTTATTTTGAATTAAGAGACATTTGATGTTCTTTTTAAAGGATTTACCATATTAAGCTTTATGCTAGTCTATCATTTATTCCTTTCATTTTGGAACATAATTAAATCACAGAATGTTCAGCTGAAATGAAATTTTTAGTCCTTTTCTTATCCCCTTAAAAGCCTCTTTCCAAACATATTATTCGGACGAACACGAGGAATTGCAACCATGAAATAGTTTTCAATTAGTCAGACAAAACTTTTTGTTGATTACTAGCTACCAAGTACACTTGTTCAGCACACTTTTCTGGGTAGATTTCCTGGTTATCTTAATAAACCATCAGCAGGAAGTAGTCATGGTTCAGTGGTTTTAATATATGATGTCTTAGTTTTCCTTAATTCTTCTTCCATTGTAAATTGTTCAATTTATAAATCATTTGGCAATTGTTGATTTCTTCAGGTCCTTTCAATTTTGAAGCAGCAAAGACAAAGGGAAGCCTGCCAACTCTGCACCTCAATCCATATAGCTGGACCAAGGTATGCATTTTTTAAAACTCAGTTGAATTTTGAAAGGGGAGGATGATTTCTTCTCATAGTTTGGTTTTGGCTAGAGACTCTATAGGGTTGTTTGTATTGACTTATTTGAGTTTATGTATAATAAGCACTTGTGAGACTGTTTTAGAGAGCTTTTGAAAAGAATGAGCTCTTCATGATAGCTTTTGAAAACAGCTTGTAACTTATATGTAAACTGTTTGACTTTATCTTATGTTATAGAAATAACTTATATATGTAACCCTTACATGATAGCCGTTTATGCTATAAGTAAGTAGTTAAGCTGTTTATCCAAACAAGACCTGTGCAATTCAACAATTACTAGTTATTTTTTGTTGTTATCAAATGGTATATGATTCTGAATTTGCATTATAGGTTTCCAGTATTATATATTTGGACTCTCCTGCTGGTGTTGGGTTTTCATACTCGAAGAATGAAACTGATTACATAACCGGAGACATAAAGACTGCGTCTGATACTCATGCCTTTCTCCTTAAGGTAGTTAAGGAAACAACTAGTAGATTTTGATGTAAAATTGGAATCATCAAATCTATATTTTCATCAATTTTCTTACATATTTTTCTTTTGACAAAACCAGTGGTTTGAACTATATCCTGAGTTCCTTTCCAACCCTTTCTTCATTGCTGGAGAGTCATATGCAGGAGTTTATGTGCCTACTCTGGCCTATGAAGTAATGAAAGGTAGAAAGTTGTGTCCATAAAAATGTGTTGTAATGATGTGTTAGAATCACTACTAAGATCCACTTTCTTGATCTTCTACAGGGATTGATGCTGGTGTGAAGCCGAAACTGAATTTTAAGGTCTTTATCTTTAAGTGATCAATTTATGTTTTTGATTTCATGGCTACAGCTGACATCTGAAACTCCTTGTGTGCAGGGTTACATAGTTGGAAATGGTGTTACAGATGAACAAATTGATGGCAATGCTCTTGTTCCATTTGTACACGGGATGGGTCTTATCTCAGATGAATTGTTTGAGGTGAAAATAAACCCTTTTAAGAGCAAGTTTTGAACTATATCTATTGTTTGAAACCTTGCTATATATTGTCTTGTAAGTATATTTCTTTAATTCATGTTGCATTCTGTTGCAGGAGGTTAACCGTGAGTGTGATGGGAATTTCTATAATTCACTCAGTGATAATTGTACAAACAAGCTTGCAAAAATTGATGAGGTGATTTAATTATGCTACAGTACCGAGATTATACAAAATAAGTGAATTTGGTACTCATTGATGATTCTTACTATTTTAGGACATTGATGGGTTGAATGTATATAACATTCTAGAACCATGCTATCACGGCACAGAGGCAGATAAGATTATCACATCCTATATTAGGTTGCCATCTAGTTTCCGTGAGTTAGGAGAGACTGAGAAACCTCATCCTGTGAGGAAAAGAATGTTCGGTCGCGCTTGGCCTCTTAGAGCACCTGTGAGAGATGGCAACGTACCAACTTGGCCACAACTTATCAATAGCAACAATGTTCCATGCACAGTATGTTTCTTTACTACTATCTAAATGTCTATATTTACCATTTAATATCTACTTATTAGCTACTAATTGATTTAATTGCTTGATTATTATTGCATACTTGTATAAACCTTAGAAATGCTAATTCTTTATTGCCAAAAACAAGTAACATGATCTAACAATATCTTTAGGATGGCTCTGTTGCAAATGCATGGTTGAACAATGAAGAAGTCAGGAAAGCAATTCACACTGCAGAGGTGAGGTTTCTTGTGAAATACCTCTATACTTTGAATGTCAAAGCACTAAATTATGATCTCTCTGATGAAACAGAAAAGTGTGGTCAGTAGTTGGGATTTATGCACAGACAAAATTTCCTTTGATCATGACGCTGGAAGCATGATAAAATACCACAAGAACCTAACTTCCAGAGGATATCGAGCTCTTATATTCAGGTGAATTTCCAGCATTACATTATTTTTACATTTATGATAGACATAACTACTCCATTGCTATACGTTTAGGTGCAGTTCATTGTTCCAATTGATTGTATGAAATATGAGATATAAAAGTTGCATGTTCAATCTTTTAATTTTTGTGGTATTTTAGAAAGTGGGATTTACTACTTTTTCCATTTGCATCAATGCAACCGTCTTTAATCTTTTTTGTGACTACTGAAAGAGAAAATACTGAACATACATAATTGCTGGAGAAATTGAAAGTTTCATGTTTCTTGCAGTGGTGATCATGACATGTGTGTTCCATTTACGGGGAGTCAAGCATGGACGAGATCAGTTGGGTACAAGATTGTTGATGAATGGAGGCCATGGTTATCCAATGGTCAAGTTGTTGGGTACTTATTCCTTCTTATCTTACCTTACTTCATGAATTTTCAAATATTTTGGTCTGTTATATGAAAGGACTTTGTATGACTTTATGGAATTGTTTCAGAAATAGTTTATAAATGTAAATTAAAATGATCTTCTTGAATGATCTACTCCATGCACTATGAAACATATCTTCTGGTATAAGATCTATGAATACTTGTATTCTTTTGTGGCATTGGCCAACCTTAGCACTAGGAGTTGAGGCGTCAAGATTGCAATCTGCTGTCAAAATATGCCTCATAAACTTTTGAGTGTGTTATTTTTACACAAAATGGGACACTAGAATTCAAAAACAATTTGGATGGTTACCATTCAAATACATGATTAATTACATATAGTAAATAACTGATGAATATGATAAGTGTTGTTACTCATTAACCTTCCACAGAACACAACTAACCATGATTTTGTATGTTATTTATTACTCATGATTTTCAGGTGTATATTTGAAAACAAATTGTGATTAATAGATATCATATATTTAAAAAACCTGTTAATCATGTACAAAACTCAATTCGGATGGTTATAATAGATTTCATGTATATTTCAACATGTAAATATCATGGTTAATTATATTCAGTGGATAATTAATGAATTTTGACACTATGCTAATCAACCATGCACTAAACGTAATTAATCACATATCTAGACGGTGTTAACCATCCAAATTGTTGTCATCACATTTGTGGGTCCAAATATCATTTCTGTAAACTTTTTTCATTATGTCTAATTATTATAAAATACCAATCATGATTAGAAATTGAATTAATTAGTTTTTTTGCTGCAGGTATACTCAAGGATATGACCACAATCTTACTTTTCTGACCATAAAGGTATGTATTGTGTGTGTGTGTGGATTAGGGTATTTGAGAGCATAAGAATTAAAAGGAACTAAGGAGGCAGAGAAAGTATAAAGACTTTGAATTATAAAAGATTAGCATTAGCTCTTATTTATGCTAGTTGCAGACCTTTTTTTTTTAATATTAATACTGGTTTCTTATTAATGAATCCTGGTAAAATTGGAAAACAAATCATGAAAAAATAAAATAGAATATGGAAAACCAAAGATAGTACTATTTAAGAATTCCAAGAAGTTGGTTTAATCTGTGAAAAAACAAGTCTTAGATTCGAATGTACCTGGTTCAATCCCTGACAATATTTATTTGATTGCATTGGTACAGGGTGCTGGACATACTGTTCCAGAATACAAACCACAAGAGGCATTGGATTTTTATAAACGTTTCCTGGCTGGATTACCAATATGAGAGACAGTGATACTGCTATGGATATTCCATGAACTATATAGATGATTTGTGGGTATATGTATATGTTGACATTATATTATTATATCTGTATACTATGGTTTACCTCTATCTAATTTATTGCTAGATTTACATATTTCCAAATTTTCATGTTTGAAGTGAGGCTATGACAATTAGATTAATATACTTTTCATACATTGGGATCTAGATTGCCTGTTATAGGATAACCATGCAGTTGCACGTTGTATGCAATCTCAGTCATCGATTTGAGATTGGACGGTTCAGAATATAGTATAACAAATTATCTTAAATAAATCTCGATCGATAATTTGAGATTGGATGGTTGAGATGTAAAACTGCATGGCACAGTAAATGACCAAATGCAAATCTGTCTACGGTATTTAACCAAAACAAAAATTTAGGCCAGTGCAAAAATAAGCTTAAATTTGATTGGCGTTAGATTTTGAATAGTTACAGTTGTTGGTTCTATCATTAGGCATTACATTTTGAATAGTTAACAACCATGCACCATTTTAAATGGTTTGTCGCATGATTGTCCAAGATTTGAAGTTACAGTTTGGATGTTATAATATCTGTTAAGTGTTGCACAAATTTCTTAAAAATATACTAATTGATTATACTTTTTTAGGATATTTCGATTTTATCACATATGCGGCGTTTTGAAAATGGGATTTTTGATAAATTTTTCTATGATGGTTAGAACTATTTGTTAAGAGTTAGAGTTTAACATATGCATATAACTACAAATCGTTCAGAAAGAACTCGAGTACGAATACTGTCCGGATAAATCATTGCCAACGTTTACTTACTTTTCGAGCGAATTTCAAATTATCATGGCCCTCTTGTCCGAGGAAAGGAGAGTTAAAGACAAAAATAAGAAAAAAGAGTGAGAGATTACATATTACCAAAGGCAAGCAGAGTTAGAGAAAACAAATTATTTGAACAAATTAAATTGATATGTTATAAGACACTCCTCTTCCATGATTCCATCTTCTTGATCCAGAACTAGGCATCTTAGGATACAAAATATTGTGATCAATTTTTGCAAGGCCACGCCTATTCTTAAGCTTTGGATCTTTGTTTCTTTGCAAAACCCTTATCTGAATCTCCTTAAGTTCTTCTTTGAACTCAGCAAATCTGTTCAGAACAATTTCATTGTCTATCCAACCATGTGATGGTTGACATCTCAACAAGTACACTTCATCATAACTGTTTTTTGATAGCAAATCTACCAATGTCAAACCAAGACTCATCTCAAACCTATCAGGAAACATCTTCATGAAGAACTTATCAGGATCCTTGAGGAACTCACCAAACTCAACTGTTCCTTCTTGTGGAATGAACTTTCTACATAATGTAGGATAATTAGGAGGGTAATCACTATTTTGTGCATGTTTTTGGTGGTTTATAACTGCATGACACGCTGACGAAATCCATACGAGAGTTGTTAGTGTTTCTACGAGGTCTGAGAGTGTTGTCATTTGATACCACCATGTCTCATTGTGGTTGTCGCCATGGCCTATAGATCGAATCTCCGACCACCATGCTTGGAGTTCAGTATCAGCTATGATGGCTTCATTGTCTTTGTAGAAGAGTGAGATGAAGTCCCTGACCCATGATTTGATGGCAACCCATATTTCAAGTCCATCAATGGCATAGGGATAGTCCAACATGAGAAGTTGAATCCCAGTTGAACTATTCTCGTCTTGGTCTTCTAAAGCCATACCCCTACAAAATCAATTTGTGGTTATCAGTATTTTACGATACATGCTAGTTGTATCTCGTTTTGATACTAAATTGAACCCGATCGATATGAATCTTTAGTGCATATCTATTTGGACATGAATCCCTTCTTGAATCATGATTCATTATCTCGAATGTCGTTTACTATGATGAATCCCAACTCATTCAGACCCTCTGTAGGTTGCCTCCCTTTCTGAGCCATCGACAACGAATTCCCAAACTAAATGATAAGTATTTAAGCACTAGGTAAACCCCCATTGAAAGTTACGTATCAAAAAGGAAAAACCAAACCACAAATACACCACTGAGCATCCCATACTACTCGATGTACGACTTAAGCACCCCATAATAGGCTAGTCCCTATCAGAAACTTGTGATTTCTATCATAAAATTACATAAACCATGAAATAGTAAACAAGACCAACCATATCTTTGTAACAAAAATAGAGAAATATGCCATGAAAATTTAAATATTGTAAATAACTAGCTAATAGTTCTATTGTACCTTTTGATCAGATCAGCAGGAAGTCCTTGTTCAGTAAATTTCCACTCTTTATAGAGATCACAGGTTATTTGCATACAGGTTTCACCAGGAAATAACATTCTCTCAAGAATTCCTCCAGAGTTAATAAGGATAAGTCTAGTCAAGGCATTTATATGCATGGTGTCTTTGAAATGAGGACTCAATATTCGATGGATTGGATGCATTTCACTTAGCCTTCTTTTGGTAGCAAGTATAAATGGTTCAACAACTGCATGTGTGTATAACCTGAAAAACTTTTCGTTGCAGGATAATTAGATGGCATAAACAATACTGTAATTTAATAATTAAATTGCATATACAAATATGATCGAATCTACAATTCAATGTTTAAGTGTTAAGCTACTCTAGTTGTACATGTGCACTTTAATTTAAACCACAAAAACGGGGAAAAAATCTCTTTGATTTCATAAAGAGTTTAACTCACCAATGGCTTACTAGTATATGGTAAAAAGCATCATTAGCTAAAACATGAGCTTTAGCAAGCTGCCAAAGTGCTGCTTGTGTCCCTTGCTTTGATGGAAGAAAAATTCTTTGGATTTCAAGAGCTAGAGATGATCCTGGCAAGCTGAGTTCTATTGCCAGTGGCTTAAGCATGCCATCACTTCTTAAGAATAGAAGTGTCCTTGATGCATAAGCAGATACCCCATTTGCATTTATTCTGTTCAAATATGGCATGAGATAGTCATGGTGGTCCAACATGAATATTCTTCCTTGTTCCAAAGCCTAAACACAAATTTTGTGGTGAAAGAGAGAGAATTAAAATAAGATTTTCATCCTAGGATGGAGTACATTACAGGAAGGACACATTAACTACTCACAAGTACCTAATTACATGCATATTAATGTTTTGGCTGAATTACACTTTTGATCCCTCAAGTTTTTTTCAGGGTTCACTTTATCTGATTTTTTTCGTTCCATTTTGGTCTCTTATGTTACAAACGTTAGACATTTAGATCCTTTCTAATAGCTTTTCATTTGAGTCCGTCAAAAATTTTCTATGCTTCCTTGTTGAGTCAAGCACCCAATCACCAAAACGTAATGCCATGTAGGAAACCTTTTGAGGGACTAAAAATATAACCAAAAAAACTTAAAAGAGCAAAGTAAAATATAAAAATAACTTAAGGGACTAAAAATGTAATTTTAACCTAAAAGTATTTAGGGTCATTGTGAAAACTTCCACTTAAGGAAACTTCCACAAGCAACTCAACCTCAGTCATACTTTATTCCCATAATCAGAACATTAAAATAAAATCTAAAATAAAAATTGATGGTTCCACAAGTATCACGGTTAAATTGATTGGAGTCTTGAAATTCAAGTGTTCTGGAAAGTTGTTACTTACTTGAGGAAGCATCCATCCTTCAAGCATCTGTTCTATGATTGATTGCTTAATTGAACTCTGTACTCCAAATTTGTTTTGAGGTGGAAATGTCTGAAAGTTATGTATAGAAACCAATGATGATTAGGCCAAAATTGTGAGTTTAAATAACTTTGTGAGAAAACTTAAGACGAATTACAAAAATTTATTGTTGTATATTATACATGATAACAAAATATTTCTAGAGCATAGTTCATGAGTGTATGAAGTACCATCAAGCACTGGATTCGGACAGGATGTGTTCCTGCAAGCATTTGTCTTCCAAACTCCATGTCATCATTCCAAGCCCATTCTTTTTCTGAAATGCATAAGACATCTCAGAAAATGTCATAAAATTATTTTGCATTAATTAATAGGTCAGACAGAACACAAATTCTTCGTCGTTTAAGTTAAGAACTACTTTTCCCATCAAAGGATTATTGACATAAAATTACAACCAGTGTAAAGTTTTTTTTACACATACAGTCATTCATAGTCATCAGATCATTAAAAACGTTTGACTTTGATCATAACTAATTTGAAAGTCACACATATGATTTGTTCACCGCCTAAATTCATTACAGTATATCAAAATTAATCATTGTGAAACTAATTCTTTTACCATGTATGATTCGAGGGATAGAAATATGCCAATGGTTTTCCTTGATTGACTGAGTTACTTCCTTTAAGTACTCATTTGGTACCAATTTCTTTAAGTTGTCTCTGATCAATCCTTCTACTGTTTGGTTTCTATTGGTAGAGAGCATGTCAAGTATCTCTTCAAATGATTGAAAGCTTCTAGAACTTTGTTTAGGTAACGATTCTGTCTTTGAAGATAGTAAATGTACAATGGCTTGGATAGAATTTGATTTGATCTCCTTCAATTTGTTAGGGCTAAATATCTCATCTGAAGGAACATATATATCAAAATTCGTTGCTTGTGGCCTGCTCTCAGATGATGGACCTAAACATTTGTGAATGAAAGCATGTTAAAATGTTGCAATTCCAATGTAGTTTTAATTGCAATATTCAACATCATGGTAATACAGGTCTCTGCAATCACGACGCAACTGCAATTACGACTGCAGATGTTTTTGTAATATCGAGAATCATAATAATCTGAAAACATTGTTTCAATGGTCCATGACAATTGAAATTTCTACCTTAAACTAAAATTGAGAGGCAAACGAATAAAGTACCTGTTGCACTATGTTTTCGACCTGTTCTAACTCGGCGTGGATATGGATATAACCTTGAACCACCCAAAATAGGTCTAAAATGCTCTGAACCTTTGTCAGGATTGCCAAGGTCATTGTAGTAGTCATAGTCATAGATTCTATCCCATTCCTTTCTTTCTCCCGTTCCATTACCTCTCAATTTATCAAGCTCTTCTTTTCTTAGTTCCACTAATGCCCTAGGGGTTTGACTTGGAAGATAGCACTGTACGATGAACTCCATTTTGTAATTTCGTGTAATGTAATTTAACAACAAAAAATCAATCAATATATCAAGCATGTACATTGTTATATATGATGCAACTTACTCTATTTGAGAAGAATAGTCTATCAAATTTGGTTTTCTTGATTGGATAAATCCAAGAATTGCAATCGAAGTGAATGATTCTATTGGTACAAGTCTCAATAGATGCAGACAGAAGATAGAATTTCCTGTTTTGTTTGTTTTGAATTACAAAAGCTCTTGGAGTTCCAAAATGCGAGTCAACCTGTAGTTTAATTTTATATGTCTTAACCTTTGTTTGTGCATCATCAACATCGTCATCATGGTGAGGTTTCTTGCTCCCACATTCCTTAAAATATGCTTTCTCACTCAACCACCCTTTACCAGTATCTGTTCAATGCAATACAAAGTTGAAAACAAAATAACTTGTTCATATTGTTCAAACAAATCATAAGTAAAATCATATATTATACGTTTAATTGCATGTTTGGTCCCTTGAGTTTATTTTAGGTTTCAAGCTGTTCCCCTATCTTTAAAAAGTTTCAAGTTGATCCGTTATGTTGCTGATGTCAAATTTTGAGTTAAAATAAACATCCATGTGGCACCCTCAAAGTTATCCATGTGTACATCTTTGTTAGCCACGTCTTAAATGTAAGGGACCAACTTGAAACTTAAAATAAACGTAAGGGCCCAATCATGCAATTTAGTATTATATCAGCGAATCATTATTTTGGTCATAAAAATTGTAGCAGTCGGGGCAATTTGGTGTCTCAAATTTACGAAATGATAAATTAGCCCTTTAAATTGAAGGTCGTCAATCCATTCAGACTCTGTCGTCTAACAAGTTAGAAATGCTGAGTTGACACATTGTTTACAGCAGCTCATTTGGATTATACTTATAGAAATTGGTTTAGAACTTTAGTTGATTTTTATTATGTGATAAAAAAAATTCCTGAATTAATTGAATTGTTGACAGTGGACTACATTGATTGACATTCTTCAATTTCATAGACTAAATTTATCATTTAATAATTTTTTTGACCAAATCCAAGTCTTACAATTTGGATAAAAAAAAATGATTTGAATTTGTAAGCTAAAGAAAACAATTACAATTGAAAAGGATAAACTAAATTAAATTTTTCAATCAAAAGAACATTGTCAGTGTTAGTGTGTAAAATGTACTTACTAGGATCAACTTCTGTGCCACTATAAATCTGAACAGAAATGAATTTTCCAGGTATTGATTTCTTTTGATTCAAGGTGATCACAAACTTTCCCTTGAGAGTTAATTTTTGGACAGCTTGGCAAACAGGATTGAAGTTACTCACAATTTTGCTTTTGGTTGAAGAGTATTGCCACTTTGAGATACAAGAAGAAGGCCTTTTTGAGGCTTCCATTCATGAATACTTCTCTTAGTGATAGTGTTTGTTTGTTTGTAAATCATAATGATTGATTTTTGCAGTTATTATTAGTTGTGTTTGAAATTTTAATACTTGCCTTTTAATACACGTTTTGGAATCAGATACTTTGCTTGCCTCGGCCTTTTGTTCTAGCACTAGCAAGGAAAATGCTATGAATCCATATTAGTATAAAGACCCAAAGGCATCAATTTCATGTTAGCATTTTCAAAGTTTTTTTTTTTTTTTTTAAAGTTTTGTGTTAATTGTTCCCTAACCACTCACTTGGAAGGAATTAATTAATTCATAATTTTCTCATATCAAGCAAAGCATCAAGTCCGAGCTTCAATGATCTTAAGTTCATTTAAAGGCATTTTGATCTTCTCTCTTAAGACAAATATCATGAATTAAAAGAGGATAAAAAAACATATTCATAAAAGAACGTACAAATATCAAACATGCAATAAAAAGAAGTACAAGTAGTAAAGGACAAATGTAAAAAGACTTTACTTTTAGACATTATACTATTACCAAGTTCAAACTTACACAGCATCTTCAACTCAACACTGGCTTACTGTGTTAAATAACCTACTCCAATAAACCTTAAACAACATTTATTATTACACTTGACAGAATCAAAGCACTGTTGGTTCAAATGCAATTTTTCCAGAACCAAAACTTAAGAAATATTATTATTATAACTTTAATAAAAGCACTAATGAATTGTTCCATGCTTGCAGGGAAGGAAAAGAGTGCTTTTGCATGATGCAAAATAAGATGTGAAATTTAAATAACTGCTATTGTGCTGGCTGGAAGAAAGAAAAAAGAAAAAAATCATTTGACGTGTTGGAATGAAGTGGTTTGTTAGAGCCCGGTCAAAGTTGATAGCACCATTTCATCAGAGGGTTTTATGAACATATGCAGACAAGTTTCTAACACTATTCAATTCTAAAAGAAATGGTTGATGCATTGATCACTTGAAGTTGTGCAATAGTTCAAACTATATTAGTAGCAATTGTATCAACAGAGTGAAATTCTACTGCCATAATTAAGTGCTATAATAAGAGTCCAACAGGTGTTCATTATATAATAAAAGTATAACTACTAAAATAATAGAGACACATAATTAGATAAAGCAGTCATAAGCAAAATAGTGAAAACATAAGTAAGCAGTGGCAATATAGACTTAGTCATAAGGGAAGGCAGAACTGAGGAACTCCTCATCCTCGAGGTCAATCTGAAGATTCTTGGACTCCATTAGAAAATCAACTTCTTCATTCTTGAATTTCATCACAAAACCCAATGTGATTAGTTCAGCCAGTTCAGGAACTTGTTCATGATTCTCACGCAAAACACCCTCGGATATTGCTTCAGAGAAATTTGTAGCATACTTCAATGAATCACCAGGAACTCCATCCATCTTCTGGATGATAAACTTGCAACTTTGACTTTCCCAACGTACCCTTTTGTTTGATTTCTTGGTAATGATGTCCCCTGATGATAACGATAAACTGTAGCTTACGTTGATTGGTTCTGTTGTCTCATGGAAACTCAAGTTGATAAGACTTTGAACAGATTCTTGTCTCTTTTTTGGTTCCATTTTCAGGCTAGAACATGCAAGAAAGCCAAGAATAAGCTTTACCAACCCCTTTAAGTTGAAAATATTATTTGGATCAACATACTTCAGTTTACCACCATCATTCACGGCAGATGATTCTTCTTTGCATAGTGATTCAGAGATGTTTCTGGCACCAATGTTCCTGTAAATGTCATATAGTTTACACTTGGACAATGGTGTCATGTTATACTGAGGATACCATACAAAAACTTTCTCCCTCTCAAAAAGCTTCTTCATATGAAGGTTATCAGGAATAAAAGCATTTTCCTTATCTACCAGAAATATTTCATTATTTCCTGATGTTGTAGGTAGTTTTTTCAAACTCTCAGCAAATTTTTTCTCCTCATCTGTGCTCAAATGTTTTGAGATAGACATCCAGAACCTGCAGCACTCATCATATGATAATTGTTCCATTGAACGCCCCCAATCATTCCAAAGGTCAACATAATCTTCCAGCGAAGGCTTGTTCTTGATTTCCATTGCAAAGTAGAAAAAAAGAAGAATACCGCTGTTATCATAGATATCTTCAAGAACGTAAAATTTTGAACCAAAAAGTTTAGCAGGGTCATGTACAATGCATTTTTCAGAATCAACCCACATACCACCTTTCACTCCATCAAGAATCCAAATCTTTCTTGCAGCTTTCTCTTCAGGTTTCCAGTTGTGTTCACACAAGTACTTGTATATTTTCACAATGGTATCATGATCGGAGAGAGACTCAAGATGACTGGCAAGCAAAGAGCACCCTTTTTCAACTTCACTAATGACCCCTATTGCATTGAGTTCTTTACAGAAAGATGCAATTTTAGGTCCATAAAAATTATCATCAATAAAAGGTCCCTCAGTTGGATTCAAGGAAGAACTCCACTTGGAATCAAACAACAAACACTTCTCTGGAGGCCTATAACCAGCATGTGTCTTCAACCAATTTTTGGACAATCTTTTTCTGAAATCATCTTCAATTATAAGGTTGTTATCTTGCATTAGAAGTTGGACGCATTCCAGCAAAGAAAATACACTTCCAGGACTAATGGTGGAGGGATTTGAAGGAAAATTCAGACATTCGGGCACAAATCTCACTCCGTCTTTTAATTCAGTAACAACACCGATGCTCTTCAGCTCTGCCTTGTACTCGTGTATTCCCAAATCACAACATTTGTCATTATAACCAATGAAAGGGAGACGCGTTATAGAAGATATCAATTCCCACTCCGAACCATATAAAATGCAGTTTCTTGGGCACCTAAAACCACCAACACTAGTATGCAACCACTTCATTTTATGTATGATGGTTGAGAACTCAGAAGGAAAACTATATTCAGTTCCCTCTAGCAGCCTGCAACAAGAGAGAA
This sequence comes from Medicago arabica, assembly GCA_946800305.1. Classification (NCBI taxonomy): domain Eukaryota; kingdom Viridiplantae; phylum Streptophyta; class Magnoliopsida; order Fabales; family Fabaceae; genus Medicago; species Medicago arabica. Next base: position 2,868,156 of record OX326968.1, on the reverse strand, counting down.
ATGAGATAACATGTTGTTGGTTAATTGAAGCTTCTGATGCCTTTCGTTCAAATAGATTGGCAAATTGATTGATGGCATCCTTAAAATCAACCAGCACCCCTGTTCGCTTCAATTCATTTTTGTAACTGAAAATCTTCTCCCCATAAAATTTATGATCAATAACAGGAAGACCATTGAATACCTCCAGAATGCAGCCCCAGACCGGGTCATACAAGAAACATTCACCTGGTGTTTTGAAACCAATGTTTGTCTTCAAGCAGCTTGTTCCCTTTAGAGAATTTAAGAGTTTAATAGGGGCATTTGAGTGTCTGATGCATTCCATTATCAAAAGAAAAACTTCAGCTGTCAAAGATGCCAAATTTGAGGGTGGTTTTAAATGCTCAATGACCACTTGGTAATTTCCATTCAAGTCAACTATCACTCCCAGCAACTTGAGCTCCTCTTTGTAATTATATATTTCCTCACCAAAATAAGCATGATCAATGAAAGGAATATCACTAATTTGTGATGATACAACTTGCCATCCGGAATCATTCAATACCGATCCCACAGGAGACCTAAGACCAAAAGATGTCTTTAGCCAATTTCCCTTTCTTATGTTGTCGACAAAATTGTCCAAAGGAAGAAGACTTTTCTTGAGATATTGGATGAAGTTAAGCATCAAAAGAACATCACTCCTGCTTAGTGAGAAAGAAGCTGCACGAGACATAAGTTCTCTTCCAATGAATCCACATGCTTCCTCACAATTGAACATCACTCCAATTGTTTTCAACTCCTCTTTGTATTCATTTATTCTATCCCCATAGAAGCTCTCATCAATCAGGGGAATGTCAACAAGTACTAAACCACTTTGCAAAAGTTTTCCCAATGATAAGCCAATTAAGAATGACTTTGAAGGAGGCATGAATCTGTTACCATTAACTTTAAGCCAGTTGCCTCCTTTTAAGCATTCCATGAACTTCTCTGGTAGGTGAACTCCCCTTTTCTTCAGATCCCGAACCCACTCCAAAAGTAGAAAGGCATTGTCTTTGGTAAGTGGTGTATCTGCAGCTGAAAATCTAGCATTTGGAGGAGATATATAAGGTATGTCAGAAGCTTTAACATGAGTTTTGAGGAATTCAATAAGCTTCCCAGAATCCATATGTTGGCCTGCATAAGAAGAATCATTGAGGTATGCCTTTCCTAGCTCAACATAATTTTCATTTCTCCATGGATTAGAACCAATCAAGTCTGCCCATTTGCTCACATTTGCAGGCAGAAGAACCCCATTTCTGCTTTTAGTTATACGTCCAAATTTGTCCACAAGTGGCATAGAACTACATAAAGCATTAACCTCCTGACATGACAAATAACCCTTTGACAGAGAGTGGTATAAGAAATGAGCATAAGCAATGGCAAGCTTGCAGTTATCATTAATAGAGCTGCAGAGGACATTTGCAAAGTTGTACACATCCAGAGTACGGATATTAACTTCTTTTCCTAGCCATCCCAACAAATTATGCTTATTGGGGGATTGGGAGATGGCTTGTTGTGTGCTTTCTGGCATAAAAAAAAATCGGTTTGTCGCACATGCAAATACATTGTTCCAATTGATCAGCCAAGAACAAGGACAACTCTTACTTGAGTCTGCTAGTACTAATCGCCGTGCACCTGCACCTTGCTGTCTGCATTCATGAAGACTAGAAAAAGACAGAATGCCATCAGAAGCTACATACTTAATCAATGGAATATTAATGATGTTGGATTTGGAAATCATTGAAGACCAGTGTCTTGCAACAAACAGCAAAAGCTCAAGATAGACATCTTCTGATACTCCATCTACGAGATTAGAACTCTGGATGCACTTTGCTACCAATCAAAATTCACATGTTTCACCCCTAAAAATTTGAGTATTGCATCATACTCACTTTTATCAAATGAAGAACTCAAGATTTTCATCCCATCATGAGAAGATAAGTCAAAAAAGTATACTCCTTCCTTGCGGGCCTTTGTCAAAATATTCCAAAATTTAGGTTGTAACCTGTTAACTTCACGAGGTTTATAGAAGTGCTTCTGGTTTGTGAATGTCTCGATAGGTATAATTTTTTCTTCATCCAGCTTTGCTTTGATTTTCTGCCTCACGCGATTGAAGATCTCAAAAGGAGAACTATGAATTGGAAGGAACTTGAACATATAAGGCAAGCTGGATACTGGAGCTTCATCTGAACCAGTCACAAGTGTTTTGAATGCATTTATAAAAGCTGATGGAACATATTCAAGAATCCCTTGATTCCACTTATCATCAAAGAGAATTGTCTCCCTTGAGGAGGCAAGAACAAAATCTGCTTGAATTATGAATGGAAAATTAGTGACCATCTCTGTAGGAAGAAATGCATAAACCCCTGGTAAGCTCTTATCCTTGTGTAGCCTCTCCTGTTGTGGAAAGGCCAATGTCACAACACACTCTTCCACACCCCTTCTCCTTTCCACCACATTTTCCAACTTGACAGGAAACTTTTGCTTCCACATGTAGTAACTGCATTCCTTTTTGTTACTATTATTTCCCCCCGTAGATAGATGGATTGTGTAAGACTCGGCATTCATGTTTTTCCTTGTCACAAAGTTAATCTCGCTTGAAATAGATACAGAAGTTGCAGTGTTCTGTATGGAATCCTTATTACCCTCTCTTACAGAAAGGTGTCTGATTTTTAAAAGGAACAGCAAAACTTCCGGGTGAACGCTTGAGAGTTGCTGTTTCACCGGTTCGACCTTGTCTGGCTTCAATGGTAAGACAATTATTGTAGTTGGAAGGAAATCTTTACCAGCACCGTATATCTTCTGTATGTCAACAAGGGTTGGCTTCTCATCAACCCATTCAGGAACTACATACCCAATTCTGCAATGTGGACAAGGCTTCTCATTGAACCTTATATGATATCCATTGCTAAAAATATAAGGCTGAGCAGTAACAAGAAACACACTCTTGAAACCAATTCCTGTAATTCAAAACATAGAAGAGATTATGTCAGAGATTTCCATTATCTTCTTTAATTTGGCTACTATAATGGATATCCATAGTCAAGCATTATTTCATAAATTTTGCACAAGGAATACAACTAAAGAAACACATTTCAATTCTGAAAATGTCCTCTTTACAAAAAAAAGAAGATAATTTGACATTGAATTCATTCAAATATATTAAATGCATATTCTTACAACTCAGATATTAAATACCAATACCAATGAAAACATTCAACTAGTTTTCATTGAAAGTAGCCATATTAGCACAGCAGCACATTTCCTTCTTAAGTCAAAAGCACACAACATTTTAGGAAACATTTAAATAAGAATGTGATGTACCTTTCTCTCCTATGTAACCACTGCTCCTATTGTCTTTCTTTGTTGATCGTCCAACACTGCAAATAGAGTCGATGTTTTTTGGAGAGAAACCCTTTTCATTATTGAAAATTAGCAACGTGGCTGGAGCACCAGTACCAGTAATGTCATCAGAAGTTATGACAAATTCTAGAGTTGGACTCTCTCCATCAATATAATGATTGTCTTCAGCATTCTGTTCAAGTTGACAAGAAAATTATGGTCATGAATATAAACAACTATGATTAGACAACAAGATTGCATAGTTCAAGGTCGAGATAATGATAGCTATAATAATAAAATGGAGTCATCTCAAAAGAATAATAATAATAATAAAGGAAGAATAAGCATAGTCTTAATATGTGTAACTCAACCTATATTCATGACCATTCCTTATATTCAATCTTCATCAGGTCATTCCTTATTCATAAAAAGAATAAATTTATCCTTCACTATTGTTTTGACCTAGGTTGACGATGTGACCATTGCAGGCGATAACTTACAAGAAAGCACAAACACTAACTTCAAAATCAAGCACATTGCCATTCACCTTTGATGACATAAATTATTAAAAAAGAAAAGGCTTTAACAGAAACAGATGAAAAGGTAAAAAATGTGTACTTGAATGAGTTCCATAAGAAAATGAACATCTTTAGCGTAAAGCTCGGCGGAGAGATTTTTAACCGCTTGATGAAGATCATCCGTCAATGGATTAGGTTTCCCGCCAATAGAAAACTTTTCTCTTCGTATCTCTTTAATGTGTTCTTTCGGTGTAGCCATAACAAACTGAAATGTACAATGAAGAGAGAAAAAAGCAAAACAACAAGTGTTGTTGGTTACCTGAAGAAACAACAATACAACTTCTAGGATTGGTGTTATCTGAGTTTTTTTTTGTTGGCTGTTGTTTCTCTTGTTTGTAAAGGAGCATTTGGAAATTTTCTGCTTTTTTACTTCTTGTAAGATGGCTAAGCTTCTAGGAGAAGCCACAAACTGTACTTCCTTGATCAGTATCGGTAAGAGTGCTGCTACTAAATCAATAAAAATATGTTTAAATGTTCAATTGGTCCCTTAATTTAATTTGATGGTCCATAAGTAATAAAAGATATGTTTAAATTCCTTAAATTTATTTAAAGTGTCGGTTTGGTCCTTTTTGTTGATTTAGTTAAAAAACGTTAAGTTTAGTGACCAAATTAATACTAATTAAATAAGCTATGAGATCAAACTAATATTAATTAAATAAGTAAATGGACCAAAATTTAACGCTTTTTTGAATTAAATTAACAGAAGGGACCAAACCGTTACTTTAAATAAAATTAAGTAACATAAACGGACATTTTATTACTTAATGAAATCAAACCGATATTTGAAATCAAGTTAAAAGACTAATTGAGCATTTAAGCCAAAAAAATATTAGAAGATAAAAAGTTGTTTTAGGGGTGTTTGTTTCAAGTTTAAAAATTGATTTTTATGAATATATTGCTAGGGAATGATTATATTCATATTTGTTATGAGGTTGAGAAAAAAATATTCTTGAGTATAAAGGTTGTGGAAATGAAGTAATTTCCCGTAACTCTCATTATTCCTATTAATTTATTCCCATATGAGAAGATGGGAATGTGCATTCTCATGAAATCCTACTTAGATTTTTTTTCAAAATATTTGTAACTTCCAATTTTTTTAGGAATGCCAATTTATTTGCCAAACACTTCTTTTATTAAATATCCATGAATCAAATTTTCATATTTTTATATCCGGGTAAGTTATTCTTGGATATAGTTTGGTGGATGAAGTGTTCACCAATCTTTTCTCTCGTAAAAAAATTGAGAATTTCCTTTACCATTTTATCTCGTTCAGATTTTATAATCTAAAAAAGGGCATTTTGTAATTTAAGAATGCGCGTAAGAAGTTAGTAGGTTGTATTGGGTCATAGAGGATGTGTGTGATTTAGTTGAATCATCGTATTGGTCTAAAAACAAGATTATGCATCATATCATCATCATCGTAATATAATTTATAATTATAATCCTACAAATTCTCGAATAATTTTTCCTCCGAATTTTCCAACCAAAACTGTCATTCTATATTTCTATTTATTAAATTAAAAAATAAAATAAATGTAGAAAAAGAGGAAAATGACCATTCCACTACCTCTTCTTAAAATAAAAAAAAATTACCCCACTAACTCACATCATTCATAACCATATTATAAAAAGAGAAACAAAATCTCAACTTTTAAGTCCCTTACCAATGTACCATTTAAATTATACCATTAGATTTATTTAAAAAAATCTAAGGGTTAAGATTTGTTGGAAATAAAAAGGCAACACATATGTGTTCTTCCACCCAATATTTGTGACATTAGTATTTCTATCATCTTTTTCCAAACTTAAATGAAGCAAATTGCATGGTGGTTTTTAAAAAGTTTAATTTTGTTTTTTTCTTTTCAATTTTTTAGACCCATGATTTTGTTTCCTTTCTTCTATTTTATTTTCTGGGTTTCTTCTTCTTTTTTTTTTTTTTTTTTTTTATCTCTGATAGAGTTTCACTCTCATAACCATGGAAGCTACACCTAATTCCATCGAAAAAAACAACAAAAGGGCAAAAAATCAAAAAGCAAGACCAGAAACACCATTGCCATGGAAACTGCTTCTCAATTATAAAACTCAAACGAAATAATTCAGTTTAGCCATGTTTTAGTAGGTTGAAATTGAAAATCAGATTTAATAGCAAGAATTGAACATTTTTTTTTTAAAGAAGCAAAAATTGAACATGAAAACCCAGAAATTTCTTCCACTCTAATAATTTTTTCATGTTAGAATTTCCGTTTTTGTGAAGTTTTAATTGAAATTCAACCTAATTAAAATTTGGATCTTCTTAAATGATAATTAAGCTTGAAAGGAGGTTTTGCAGGGACAAAGAAAAAGAGCAAAGATTGGGTGGGAGAAGACAAGGTGTTACTTTTGTACTTCTAACAAAATCTCAACCTTTAAATTGTTTTAATAGATCCAATGGTATAAAATAAATGGTCCACCGATGAGGGACTTGATTGCTCCCTCACCTTAGAATCCACCTGTAAATGCTCTCACACTCTCAAACTATTTCTTTCGGTCCTCGTGAATTTAGCTCATTGGTAGGAATCTATAAAAAAATAATGCGAAAGAAAACAAAAGAAAGAGAGAATCCTTTTAGGGAATGATTGATTTTCTAGAACAGGTGCGACATTAACACCTCATTTCTTTCACTTTCATTCAGTGTTAAGAAGATTGAATTAGTGGGTACATGTATCAATGAAATGAAAGTTGTGTTATGATGAAGATGATTTCAATTCGAATCGGTTTTGAAAAAATCCATTCCATTGATATTTCTCAAATTCAATATCAAAAAATCCATAATATATGCAAGGTTCAAAAGTTCAAACTCCGGCCACCATAAAAAAAAAACTATTTCTCTCAAAAACCACGTATATAAGAAAAAATGTCCACTAAACCAACTCATATGCCATTCCAATAAACTAAATTGGTTCTATGAATTACACTACCTCCCTTTCTCATCCAAATCATGCAAACCTAATCTCACAATTCTCTCTATTAAAACATAAATAAATTAAATTAACTAATTCCTCTAAACTTTCCAACAACACAATATACTATGCAACATTCATCACAGAAAACTCTTACACCAAACCTAATCTCACAATTCTCTCTATTAAAACATAAATAAATTAAATTAACTAATTCCTCTAAACTTTCCAACAACACAATATACTATGCAACATTCATCACAGAAAACTCTTACACCACTCTCATTACTAATCACACCTACAACACACTTGATAATCATGGCTTTTTACTTTTCAGTGAACTCCGCCACCTTCTTATGCTTCTCTTGGTTCATTTCTCTTCATCACAATTTTCTACCGTAGCTTCTCTTCAATTTCAAGTTAACACATGATTTTTTAACGAAAAAACTAACAAATGGGGTATCAAGATAAATAATTGGCATTTTTTGTTATGTTTGTATATTTCAAGTACAAGAAGCATTCGGTCATGGAGGTTGGTAAGGAAAAAAAATCTACTTCATAAGCGGTGCATCACGGCATTGTTAGAAAAGACAAAAAGATAATCTTTGGCACTTTGTGGTTTTTTTATTCCTGTTGTTGTTTGGTTCTACTTCCTCTTCTGTTTGTGAAGTAGGACATTAAGGGGTTTTTTTTAATTGAGTTTGTAATGGTGTTGAGGGTCCTTTTATTATGAAGCTTTTGTGTACTTTTTTTCCTCCTTTTGCGGGTTAAGTGTATTTTGTGTTAGCCTTTCTTAATAATATTTGCCGTTTAAAAAATAATAATTGTGAGGGAAAGACAAAAGATAATTGTGAGGGAATGGTTCAATATGTTCATTCCAAATCTTCTTGCTATCACATTCCTATTTTTTCAATTGGTGCATTGGAAATAGTCTTTGTTTTGGCATTTGTTGCTTCTTATGTAATCTGAATACACTTAGTGTATCATGATTATCTTTTACTATATCTTTTAATTTTGTTTCCCTTTAATTTGATTCTAGCTTTGGTATGTAATTAAGGTTATACGGGGCATTGTGAGAAATGACAAAAGATGATTATGAGGGTAATGCTTTTGGATGTTCATGACAATTACAACAAAATCCATTGTGTTAAGTTCTACTTTTATTTGAGCAAACTTAGGGCAAAATATTTTTCTTTTACCATGTCTTCTAATTTTGTTTCCGTTTAATTTGATTATAGCTTTGGTATGTAATTAAGGTCATTGGATTTATCCACAAGTTCTAGCTCAACTGGCAAAATGTCGAAATTGTTAGGCCTGATGCTATGACCGGGGTTCGAACCCCAGTACCTCCACTTGTGTGTGTGAGTTTATAATGACTTTACCATTTTGTCTATCTACAAAATAAATAGATCATTGGATTTTTTTAAACATTATTCCATGGTAGCATACATTATTTTATTCTTTATGATGTAAATGTAAATAAAAATTTTGGAACATGTTTCAAGACAGTTGAGATAGAGAGGAACAAAGACAAAGAAACAAGAGAAATTAGGAATAGTGAAGGTTAGTTTTTAAAAATAGGTCTATCATATCATGGATAATGTAGTTAATAAAGAAATATTTTGGAATTTAATAACAGATGTACTTTAAACATATATTTTAAAATACAACCACTATTAAAAATAATTCTACAAAATTTCTCTGTGCGTTGCATGGGTAGAGGTCCGGTGTTCGTACAAAATATGAAATTGTACATGGACATTTAGTTCATGGACGTTTTCACTTATAAGTTATTGAAAAATGATAATGGTACACAATTCTAAAGCTCTAAGAGCACCTCCAGCAGGAGGTATTTTTCAGTGTCCGCAAGTAATTTGGAAAAGTGAGGTATTTGGCAAATTGTACCATTGGAGTTCGCCAGAGTAGAATGCTTGTTACTTTTTGAAGCAACTTTGGTGATCCATATCTCAATAAAATTTACAATATTAAAATATGAGTTGTAATAAAATTAAATATGAATAAAATGATAATATATGAGGTAAAGTTGTAGGACCAAACATAAGTATTTTAAAGTTGCACCATTGGAGCAAAATGTAAATGAGATTTTTTAAAATGATGTGGCAAATGTAAACCCCATTTAAGAGATATATTTGAGCTGCACCCATTGTAGACATAAACTTCTGACAACACAAACGTTGGTTGGGATGAGACTTGAAAGGTTTAGGTTTAAGTCCCTATAATTTTATTGCTATTATTTGCTTTTAGTCTATACAAAATTCATTTATATTGAAATTAGTTCAGTTGCTAATTTCAATATAATTTTAGGCTCTAAAAAATAAAGACTAAAATGAATATTAGACGGATTGATTTCAATAATTTTTTTATTTTTTTTTATAAATAAAGATATATTTCATCAACTAAAATCATTATTACAAACTTTATGAAAACAATAAACCAAAAACAACGAATAAACTTTATGAAACATAGTTTTGAGCATTAAAAGGAAAATGGGTCGTTATGAAAAGATGAATAATGGTAAGGTGTAGGTACAAATGAAGCGGTGCAAAGTGACAATCTTATTTTTCAAAGAATAATGAAAGATTTATCTTTACATTTTAAAATTTGATGGCTTAAATGTAAACTTTGTTTGTGCTATTAAAAAATATGAATTACTCGTATTCTTGGAAGAGATTGTGTTTTATGAATAATTATGATATGGTTGATACTTTAATTAAGTATCATAGACAACATTAAAGTATGTTGATGAAGAAAAGTAACTGTATGATGGAATGTTTATAAATTATATTTGACTTTGTTGTGATAAAAATTAGTATAGTTGTCAAAAGAAAATTAACCACTTGTGTGTAGTATATATTTGTTTCAATGCAAAAAGGAGATAATTAAATTAGATTTTTTAAGTAAAATAGTTAAATTAGATATAAAATATGTTACTTGGTGGAAAACAGATAAATAAATTGTTAAAAAAATTCTTAAAATATCTCTAATATAATAAGAAAATATCAATTCAATTGTTCTTGATAATGGTTACTAATCAATAACATAGATCTATGCAAGAAAAATATGACTAACATATACCCATAGATGAACTAAACATTCATCCTAAGACAGTAAAATGAATCAGCAGCATCCCAATATTTCTTAGATCATCTTTTAGAGGAAACAGTAGCATCCTAATAGTAAAACGAATCACACCATTAGAATATATAATTTGACAAATATATTGGAAACAAGGAAAACATTTAAACCATACTACACTAACTATTTAGCACCGACACTTTAGATTGAAGGTATGTCTTAGTATCCGACACGTTTCGTGCCTAACACCAACACGTTTCATGTTTGACACCAACATGTTTAGTTGCATTTTATCACTTACATTGTCTCATATTATTATTGGTGTCTTGTGTTAGTGTTGTGTCCAATATCCGTGTTTGTATCGGTGCTTCATAATATACTAATAATTTTTTAGTGGAAGGAAGAACAGTATGTTCTTTAACTATGAAATAATAACAATATTGCATCTGGTTCAATATAGCATGCTCAAACTAAAGTTGAAAAATATAGCTTCTATAACTTAAAGCCTTCCTCTATCTAGAGTGTAAAAATAAAATGTAGAGTTTAAAAAATGTGAGAATGCATCTACCAAAAAAAGAGAGAATGAGAAATAAATCAAGAGGGAGTCGTGAAGGATTGTAGGTGGTGACACCTTAGAAGTTGGTACGTAGAAGGATGTGGCATAATTATGAGTACGTGACATATAGTGTAGTTGTTGTCAACTAATGAATTTGAAAACAAGGTTGAAAATGCATGAAATATGTCTCTAGGGAATGGAGAGAAAAGTTCTTTAGAAGATAAAGGTGATGTTAGAGATTTATTACAGGTCGAAGGGGAAGAGTGGAAATGGAACTTGAATTGGTGCTGATGTTAAATGGGTTTGGTCTAGAGGCGTATGTGTTAATTATGGAGGGATTGGTGAATCAAGATCTTACGGAGTAGTTTCGTTGAAAGTGCTAGTGATGGTATGGATATTATTTCAAAATAAGATACGAACAAAGGATAATTTACTTAAAAGAGGTGTCTTAAACGAAGCTCGGACCGGGTGCTCAAAAGGATGTGGAGTGTAGGAAAATGCAGCACATTTGTTTTTTGAATGTCAAGTTAGTATCCTAATTTGTATAAGATATTGTTGTGGCTGAATATAATTATCCGGTGTTACATTTTCCATAGTTTGTTGAACTGATTGGTAAGGCAGGGTCCGAATCAAAAAATTCTTTGTTATTTGGTTCGCGTGTATTTGGGTGTTGTGGAAAGGTCGTAACTAGTTGATTTTTAAGAACAAAGATGGAATATTTGAATAAAAGAATTTAAAATTTTGTCTTGGAAATGGATAAAAGATAAGGAGAGTGGCTTCAACTATCATCATGATATTATAGTTTATGCCTTGGTTGATAAAAGTTATGATCATTGTATCACTTTGAGAGAAGATATATGTTCTTGTCATTGTATCACTTGGAGAATTATGCTCAAGCTTGTGTAGGTACAGTACTAATTGCTTCAGCTTGTATCTTTGAGAATTATAGCAGTGCTCAAGCCAAAACTCATGTACTTAATAATTAAAGTTGAATTCAAAATATGAAATTCTTATTCATATAGATTCCAATTATCCACCAATTAGAACTAGAATTGTCAAATAAGCTCCAAACTCTTAAGCCTCTTAATTAAAAAAACTTTTTTCGAGCCTGGTTCAATCTCAAGTATAATGTTGATTTAGATGAGTGAATATATGAGAAAATATAAGGCACAAATGAATATATTAAAGAGAATCAACTGATAAAACAAAGATAACAAAATCTAAACTAATACATGGTCTTGCACTATGATGAGAAGAAAAAAGCTAAATGATAAAGCCAAAACTAATGTCCATCCATCCACCAGTTAGAACTCATCACAAGAAGACCACTCATGAAAAGTTTCTAGAATAGATCAATCAAACTCTTATTTTTATTTTTATTTTTTTAAAGTGCAATAGCATACTATGACAAATTAAGACATTTGACACTTTTTGCTATTATATATAATTTTCAATCAGACTCTTATTATTAAATAAAAAGAAAATAAAGATATAAAAGTATTTGGCCACCAGAAACAAAATACAAGTCAGAATAACCAACCAAACACTAATGATCTGCCTCGTTAAAAAAACCTTTTCAGGAAAAGAGAGTACAGAACAAACAACAATAAAAACAACAAAGAAAAATAGAACTCTTAACAAAGAGAACCCTTGATCAATCAGGCTCTTATGAGCAAATACAAAATAACATTAACAAAACAAGCCAACGAAATTCACTAATAATCATTCAGAAAATAAAAAAAAAACTTAAATATCTAGAGCAGCCATCTTCACGCATCTCCTCCAGTCTTCCACTTCTTTTATTGACCAAGCTAGCTTAACACAAGCACACATTAAATCAGTATGATAGTGTATGAATATTGGAATAGATCATTTTTAAGAGTATAAAAAACGAGAAAAAAAATGGCATACAAGTAACAATATTGCATTTTTAAAAATCTATGGAGTCACTATTTAAAATTTCATTAAAGAATAAACAACCAAAGTTCCTTAAATAAGTGGTGTATAAAACTATTGAAATATTAAGAAGTCTTTTGTATCTCAGAATTATTCGCGATGCATGAATATATCATTCTTTCCCTTTTCTTTGCCCAAAAGTAAAGTTAGAAAGCGTTTCAATAAAAAATAATGGAATCCATTTAACTTTCAAAAAAACTAAACAATAGAGTCCAAAAATAATAGCCGGCACCTTTCTAATCTTCCCTTGTGATGATGCTTGGGATGTGAGCAATTTTAGACCAAGTTGCACTTGTTTCTGTCTCACATTGTTGAGCTAAGAATGGACATTCAATGATTTCTAATAAGGTATTTAAGTTTGTAAGACGTGGCATTCCTTCAGGCAGATCTTTCATATCCAATATGGCAAAGCATTTTTGAGGGAAGGAAGACAGTTGAGGTCATCTTTAAAGCACCACATTTCAATTACTTGAAATTTTCGACTTGAAAGAAAGTTAAATTCAAGATTCTCAAGAGACGTAAGATTTTTAAACCAATCCTTCGGGGCTTTTTCCATACCCATGATGGTATCAGTAATTATCAAGAATTTGAGCATGGAAAGAGGAGGGAAGCCACTCGAATATGGTGACTATGCTATATTTAATCTCTTCTTAAGGAAACTGAAACTGAGGCAACAAGCGATGATGTGAAGAGTTGATATCACTCAAATCATCTTCCATCCCCCTCCATCCCATCAGCTTCCCACAAACTAAAAGTTCAAGCCTCTCCAAAGATGGGAAGAATGATTCATGAAGAATAGGCTCTTCATAATATATGTACTCCAAATCATAAAGGTGACGTTACTCAAGTGACTTAAGGAATGGAAGGTGTTCCAACCATGGGAGATGTTGGAAACCTTGGCAATAATTAAGAGATAGATATTTCAATTATATTTGTGAGTGGAGAAAGCCAATTGGACAAACTCAGACCCTTGTGTTGTTGTATGCTCAATTTTCTAGATCCAGAGGGTGTCTCGTCTTTGAAGGTCAAATGATATATCTCAAAGTGTCTCAAATTGATTAATTTCGAAAGAACTTTTGTAGAAAGTACAACGTCATCATTCATTAACAAATTTATTGTCTGTAAACAAACAAGATTGCTGATAAATTTGGGATGACTTTTTAGTCCATCACACTTTGACAAGTTAAGATGCCTTAAATGCTTCAATTTTTGAATGGAACCAACTAGCATGCTACGACGACCAGAAGCCACAAGCCTCAAGACGCGTAAGTATTTGAAATTTGAAATAACTGATAATTCATCTTCATCCACTTTTTCCGAATTGGAATCCAACATAATCAAAGTCCGCAGCCTACTTGAATCCAATGATTTCAACATACAAAAGGCATCCCATTTCAATGATACATGCACAGGTCTTCCTAGACATCTGTTTTCCTTACTATTTAAGTAACAACAATCACTGCCAGCTACTTGTGTTGCAAGATCGTGCATTTTAAAATCGTCTATATCATCATGGTAATTCATTGTTGCATCTTGGAAGAATGAATTCCTCAAGAAAATATTTACAAATTGATTACCAACATCTTTCATGCATTGCTTTTCAACTGAACAGTCAAGATAACCTTGTGCCATCCACATTTGAATTAACCCATCCTTCATAAATTTCCAATCCTGGGGAAACAAAGAACAATAAGCAAAACATTGTCTTTGTTGAGGCGACAAGTTATTGTAACTCAATCTTAGGACTGGCAAAATGTTATCTTTATCTTCGCACAATTTCCTAAAGTCACCTTGTAAGACATCGATCCACTCCCTTTCTTCCCTTTTGCTTTGTAATATGCCTCCCAATGATCTTATTGCTAATGGAACTCCTTTGCACTTTTCTGCTATCTTCTCACCAATTGACTCAAGAGTTCGGTTCACTCCTTGAGTCTCATTCCCATATGTAATGATGGTCTTTAACAATCGCCACGATTCTTTGGGAGTCAAGCCATTCAAAACATAGGGGCTACTTACACCCATTGTTTGTGCCACTGTTTCACTACGAGTTGTCACTACAATCTTGCTGCCTTGAGCATTACGCATCAAATAAGTCGTCAATTGATCCCACTTTTCATTACTCTTGTTCCAAATGTCATCTAGGACTAACAAGTATTTTTTACCAGTTAAATTGTCACGAAGCATGTTTTGCAAGTTTTGCAATGATAACGTATCATCAACTTTTCTATTGGTTAATGACTCCAATATGTTCTTCAGAATAGTTTTGACATCAAAGTTATCAGAGACACACACCCACATTCTCTTTTCAAACAAATTCTGCACTTCTTCATCGTTGTATACCAATTGAGCAAGAGCCGTCTTTCCCAAACCACCAATACCAACAATAGCAACCACGGAAACTTGTCGATTTTCATGTGATTGCCTCAACAAGCTTATAATCTTGTTTTTATCATCTTCTCTTCCAATGATATTTGATTCTAACACATAAGAACAAGTTTCCCTCCTTATATTGTTAGCTTTCTCAACCACCACAGCATTGGAGTTAAGATTCAACACAGACATATCTTTCACAACATCATTAAAACTTTTTTGTATTTTTTCAATCTGCTTAGAGATAAGGAATGAAATACGGCGAAAAGCAGCTCTGCTTAGAGAGAAGGAATGAAATACCTGTGTCACTCTGTTCTTATGAGCTTTATCCCTTTTGTGTATCATATCTTCAATAAGAAACTCATCTATCAAATCATCTGCAGGAAGAAGAATGTCGTTGAGCCTTCTTACCCAGACTTGTACAACACGACTTTTCTCTTGTTTCTCCTCAGCATCAAGGAGTGCAGCTCTGATGACTTCAATTGTGTTCTTAAGTCTTTCTAATTCATCCATCACATTATTAATCCGTCCAAATTCACGTAAGGCAACAGAAGCCAACCTATGTAAAGAAATTATTCAGCAAACAAGCTTGTGTTGTGTGTATCTCTATATATATATATATATATTTTCTGGGTATTAATTTACACCTACTTAAAAACATTAAAGAGTAGATTAACAACCTACACCTACCTAAAAAGTAACTTAGTAACATACACCCACTTAATTATTTACATCCACCTTTCAAAAAAAAAAATTACACACACTTATATAGTTCCGAATATTGTTTCCTAAAAATTTTATCTCAAGGTTGAAACATCATTATTATATTATTTTCATAACTTTTTACTCTTGGTCGAAGATAACAGGATTAGGATTGCTTGTTATAACTATGTGAGTTGTTGCATATCTACACATTGGATTAAAAATTTACAGCATGAGTAAAGAAAAAGTAGGAAATGATAGTAATAATGAAGAGTACTATTGTTTGGTAGATATAAATAATGAACTATAAATATCTTGCTACTTTAAAGTATGAGGGAGTAAACCAAAGGATTCAGCGGCAAGGAGCTCCTTTTAATGACGTATCCGGGGAATATCAGGTTCGATTTTTAGGGGGAATAACGTTTGGTCAGTGTACATGCCTCCACGTATGAGCTAGATAAGTCCTCCACCATTGATGGGTTGGAAACCGGTGCGAAAGCAAAAAAAAAATAAAAAAAATCTGAGGGAGTAATAGTATATAGGGTTAAATATGATTTTCATCCTTATAAATATGTCAATTTTTTCGTTTTAGTTCTTCGAAAAAATTTCTTCAATTTTTAGTCCTAAAAAAAATTATATTCACTTTTGATCCCTCCTTTAAAGTAAACTCATATGTAGAATTTATATTTTTGAATAAAATTTTGCAGAAAAATTTATAATATTATAAGGATCTCTCCAAAACAAAATTAGAATTTTTTTACTAAAAACATGAATTAAATATGAATTTTTGTATTTTTTGTGGTAAAAAAATTCATATTTAATTTATGTTTTGTTTGAAAATTCTATTTTTTGGAGTGATTTTTAGAATATTCTATACATTTTTGCACAATTTCATTAAAAAATGCAAAAATTTACTTAAAAATAGGGACCAAAAGTGTTGGTTGAAAATTTTATAAGGACTAAAAGATGAAGGAAAATTTTAGAGGGACTAAAACGAAAAGTTTATATATTTATAGGGATCAAAAACTTATTTAACCCTAGTATCTACTCCCTCCATCTCTAAATTATAGTCGTTTAAGGTTTGTGCACGATTATTAAAAAAATGATTAATTGTGTTGATTTCAATGATAAAATTAATATCATTTACTAAAATATATTTATTAATTGTAGTTGGTGGAGTAGTTAAGTTGGATGAAATTCAATAAATAAAGGTATAATAATGTGAAAAAATAATAAATGTTGCATTGGTATTCTAAAGTGACAATTATTTTGAGAAAAAGAAAAAAAAAATGTTAAAGAGACAATTATTGTGAGACGGAGGGAGTATATGGCTCAATGTAGATATTGACTGGAAAGATCTAAAGTCGTCGTAGTGAATTGTCGTTTGTCTACACGTTGCATTAATAAGGAAAAAGTAGGAAATAATAATAATGAAAGAATTGTGTTAATTGAACATCCATTTGTTTGATAACTTAATGGACAACCATATTTTTACAAAGAAAAGTATGTATGACACGAAAATTAAATCAATAAGGAGAGAAATTAAAAATATAATATAAGTATGAGAGAAAAAGTTATGACTAAATATGTTATAAAATAATTGTATAATTATTATTTTTCTAATGAACGACTAAAAACTATTTTTTTGGTAGATAGAAATAATAAAGTATAAATATCTGTCTACTATAAAGTATGTAGGTGGCTCAATGTAGAGTACTCTTGTTTGGTAAGTTTAAATAACCGAGCTTCTTACAATAAGATTATTAGTTTAGAGTTTTGTTTTAGTTTTTTTTTTTAAATCCTCGCATATATAATCATATTTGAGATAATATTAAATACTAAGTGAAGTCATTAATTTCGATCGAGATTTGAACAATATTTTATCACAATGTTTATGTCAATCCTTGTTTTTTGAGGGAAGACCGATCCTTGTTGGTACATAATAAGATGATAGTTATTGCAAGTTAAATAGAATCTGGGATTTATTAAAAATTATAATGGTTTTATTTTCATTCATTTGGCTCACAGATTCCTTTCTTTCTAATTGGTTCATCGATAATTATTGGATCAAAATTGAACGTTGCAGAAAGCAAGCAAATTCTTATTTTATTTTGGATAATGATGTAATGCACGACGTGATTTTTCGTGCGTGTTTCACGACAGCACTTTTCTCTCTTATTTGATGAGAAAACACAAATGTGTCTCTTTTAGTGGTGTTGTGTGCTACTAAAAATCAATCCTATGATAAAATATATTTTGAAAAAACTCTTCAATGGTTTAAACATTAATCTTTATCTCATTGAAGAAAATACTGTTTGGACTGTAGCGATATACCAACTTTGACGGTGATTGTAGCATGCAACATTGTTT
This sequence comes from Medicago arabica, assembly GCA_946800305.1. NCBI lineage: Eukaryota > Viridiplantae > Streptophyta > Magnoliopsida > Fabales > Fabaceae > Medicago > Medicago arabica. Next base: position 2,850,232 of record OX326968.1, on the reverse strand, counting down.
GGATTATGCTTGCTTTTGTGTTCTAGTATATTTAGTTTATTGTTGTATTTTTTAAAGGATAAACTAGCAGCAGTATTCCAAGCTAAATAATAAAGCAAATTGTGTGTTGTTTATGCCTGTCGTGCAAATTTGTGGGGAAAGGGCATCGTGCTATATAGGACTACTCATTTATTTTTCAAAGCTCTAAAATGTCAAGCTTAAAATCTAGGTCCTTCAATCTCGATCCAACAGTCAATGATACACTATCGGTGCAAACTTGTAATTATAGCAAATCCAAATCCATCTTTTCTAGGCTACATTGTTCAAGTTAATAGAAGTTTCAAAATAACCAATTTACACAACAATGATAATCCAAATATTGCTATTTTGGTCTTAGTTTTAAAACAAGCAAATTTAGTCCTCCCTAATTCCAATTTCCCGGTCCCCTCAATATAATCACTATTTTTCCTTATAACCAAAGCTAACAGATTTAAAAAAAATTAAAAACCCCATCTTCTTTATTTCAATTACATAACACCCCACATTTCTCATATATTTCTGAGGTAGCATGATTAAGAACAAGTCAAACCACCAAAAGAAGTTTGGCAAGGTTCCTTGAACACCAGAGAACAAATTTAAATCAAAATAATTAACTACAGTAAAAAGTAGATGTGATTTTTCCTATCATTGACCAAATAATTACAAGATTTTGCACTGAATAGGAAATAATAATAGCAATCCAAGAATTTTTTTACGTAAAAGTCAGAAGACACAGTATAATTCTATTGAACTACTAATCTCTGTAAATGATCAAGGAAGACGTCAAAGCTAACATCATCTCTAAAGATAATGTCCCCTCCAGGGAGTGAAGCTTCGGTGTAATATGTTGCAGAAGGATTTAACTTCGCTAGAAGAAATCGAGCCTGCACAATGTGCATGACTGCCAAACAATGTCAGATTCCAAAAATATATATACTAATATGCAACAAGCCAGATCAAAGTATAAGAATGTAACCTGGGATCCATGCTGATCACAAACAACCAGGCGAGGCACAGGAAATCTCTCTTTCATTATTAAATCTGAATCATCATGAGGAGCTCGTAGCAACTGAGCAAATGCCTGCAAAAATATTTGACAAAAGTTAAGCAAATTTACAATGCGAAGATAAGATCATTACTCATTCACAGATTTCCTTAGATCATTACTGATCCATTATGACTTGGGAAAGATGTCCAACAACCAATCCAACTATCAACTGTGATCATTAAAACCTTTTTTGATTATGCCCCAAATAGTTAAATGTTTTAAGTTATCAAGGCTTTGAGATAGGGTGCTTAAGTTCAAAATTTGCATAATTTTGTAAAACCTCTATTAAATAAAGGTTTTCCACAAAACATGCTGTGGTACTGATCTTATATTCACATTGAGTTCATTAATGTTTTATTCTTTTGATTCTTTCATTCTTACCGAGATGTATTCTTCCCACAACTCCCAAAATAATCTAATAAACAAACAAATCACAAAGTCCTACCGATAAACTGAAAACCTACGCCTATTTTTAAGCCTTGGGTCTGTAAAACCTTGTCGTACGTATCTGCAGGCACCTTACTGAACCTAATCTTGAGTAATAATGATCAGGTAAAACCCCTGAACTACTAGTACAATTTATCCCAACAATGAAACCATGCCAAAACACTAAATGATTTCACCTATACTCGTAGAATTTCACAATGTTATATTGTCCCCATCAGCCGGATACTCTTGTTCATCATAATTAACTAGCAGACATGATAATAGATCAGCAATAGCATGACCAAAGAATACCTGATGTTCTGATTCATTATGATATCCAGCCTTGCGCCACTGGGCAATGGTTGAACCATGAAAAATAACGACTGTGAAAAAGGTATACAAAAGCAGAACCCTGTCAGCCGCAATGGCTGCGACATCAAGAAGAGCAGGCTCAAGACCAGAATGGAATAAATCAATGAATATAAAACTGGCATTGTTCATTATCCAAACACAATAAACATAAAACTCCAATTTAGAAAAAGAAATGAGTAAAATAAAATCGCAATTAAATAAAAATTGTGTATAAATAATCCAAAATAAGCTCATAAAATGATGTCTCCATCAATTTCCCTGAACTACAGATAAATATGCAAGGGAAGAAATATAATGGTAATCAAAGAAAAGTCTTTGTTTTGTATCTTAATTCCTTATGTATGATTAAATATGCACTGTATATCATTCTCAAGACCAATTTTATAATAAATTTTACAATATGACAAACCCAAATGAATTGCTTTGCAGTATTAATAATGAATATCAAAATAACTAAATTTAGTGAATCAAAGGGTGGTAGATGAAATCTTACGTGAAAAGGTTGTAGTCCGAAATCTCATTTGTCCATTGTTATTCTGATAACTGAAGCAAAAAATCTGTGATGCCTGAGAAATATTTAAACGACATACCACAACAGACAACAGATTACTCATGAAGGCACACTAAGATAGTTTTCATACTAAGTCAAGAATTGGAAGTAAAATTGATCGCTTGTGGACCGCATTGTAGCATCTGGAGTTTCCTTCCTCACAATGTCAAAAAACAGGCACAGTGATGAATCTAATGGTTAAAATTAGTGCGATCAACTTCAAAATCATTTGGTTAGACTTTGATGAATCTAAAAATCTTATTTTTACATATCTTTTAACAAAGGCATCCAAACCATGTTGACATTTTTTGGCTATCATATATAATTTGCAATACTCTATAAATATTATTAAATTAAAAGAAAATAAAGATACAATGATTTTAGGCCAAGTTGCACTTGTTTCTCTTTGACATTCCTCAGCTAAGCGTGGACATCCAATGATTTTTAAGGTTCTTAAGTTGGTAAGACGTGGCATTCCTTCGGGCAGATCTACCAAACCTTTGCAGTAGTTACACCTTAAGATGTTGAAGTGATGAGATGTTGCATATCCAATCCGGCAATGCATTTATGTCATAACACGTTTCAAAGGATTCACTTGAAACATCATAGTCAAAGTCAAGATTCACAAGAGAAGTAAGATTTTTAAATCAATCCTTCGGGGCTTTTTTCATACCCATAATGGTATCACTAATTTGTAAGAATTTGAGCATGGAAAGAGGAGGTAAACCATTTGAATATTGTGACTCTGCTATATTTAGTGTTGCTTCCAATATCTCCATACTGCAATCAAACAATTCTAATCTCTTCTTAATGTTTGGAAAAGTAGGCATCAAAGTCAACATCTCGCACCGACAAATTTCTAATTCAGAAAGACAAGGAAAGTGAGGCAACAAGAGATGATGTGAAGAGTTAATATCATTCAAATCATCTGCCATCCTCCTCTATCCCTTCAACTTGGAACAAGTAGTCAATTTTAAGCTCTCCAAAGATGGAAAGAATGATTTATGAAGAATAGGCTCTTCGTAATATATGTACTCCAAATCATCAAGGTAAACTAAGTCAAGTGACTTAAGGAATAGAAGATGTTGCAATAGTGGGAGATATCGTAAACCTGAGCAAACATGAAGAGATATTTCAATTATATTTGTGAATGGAGACAACCAATTGGACAAAGTCAAACCCTTGTGTTGTTGTATGCTCAATTTTCTAGATCCAGATGGCGTCTCATCTATAATGGTCCAATTATTAATCTTCAGGTGTCTCAATTTGATTAATTTTGAAAAATCTTTTGTCGAAAGTACTACGTCTTCACTAAATGATGACAAATTGATTGTCTGTAAACAAACAAGATTGCCGATAGATTTGGGAAGATTTTCTAGTCCTCCACAACTAAGATGTCTTAAATGCTTCAATTTTTCAAGGGAACCAAGTAGCCTTCTATGACAACGCACCGGTTGCAAGATGCATAAGACGCGTAAGTATTTGAAATTTGAAATAACTGATAGTTCCACTTTATTGTCATTGGAATCAAACACAATCAAAGTCCGCAACCTACTTGAATCTAGTGATTCCAGCAAACACAAGGCATCGCATTCCACTAATACATGCACGTGTCTTCCTAGACATCTTTTTTCCTTACTATCCAAGTAACAACAGTCATTGCCAGCTACTTGTGTTGCAAGATCGTGCATTAAATCATGCATTTTAAAAAGAGTTACATCACCATCGTCATTTAAATTTGCATCTTGGAAAAATGATTTTGTCAAGAAAATATTTACCAATTGATTGCCGATATCTTCCATGCATTTGCCTTCAACTGAACAATCAAGATAACCTTGTGCCATCCACATTTGAATTAACTCATCCTTCCAAAGTGTCCAATCCTTAGAAATAAAGAGCAATAAGCAAAACATTGCCTTTGTTGAGGCGACAAGTTATGGTAACTCAATTTTAGGACCGGCATGATGCTACCTTCATCCTTACACAATTTCCAAAAGTCACCTTGTAAGACATCGATCCACTCGCTTTCTTCCCTTTTACTTCGTAATATGCCTCCCAATGATCTAATTGCTAGTGGAACTCCTTTGCACTTTTCAGCTATCTTCTTACCAACTGATTCAAGAGTTTGGTTCACTCCAACGGCATCATCCCGAAAGGTAATATTCTTTAACAAACCCCAAGATTCTTCTGGAGTTAAACCACTCAAAACATAGTGGTCACTTACACCCATTGTTTGTGCCACAATTTTACTACGAGTTGTCACCACAACCATACTACCTTTAGTACCACACATCAAATAAGTCCTCAAATTATCCCACTTTTCAAAATTCTCATTCCAAACGTCATCAAGAACTAACAAGTATTTCTTACCAGTCAAATTGTATATCTATATATTCGTTGGTTTAACTATTTTAATTTGAACAAAAAAATAAAATAGATAAAGTCACCAGTTAAAGAGGCTTTCAGCAATACCAAATGGAATTTGTTCAGCCATCCTAATCCTTCAGAAAGAGAACATACAAGGCTGTTAGAAGATCGGAAGATTGAAAAGTTTGCAGAGTGGCTGTGAATGAATGTAGGAAAAGTAGTATCAGTACAACAAAATAAAGAACCAAGGAAGGGACACAAATGTAATTACCTCTGGGAGAAAATCTAGGTATCCTCAACAGCAAGATATTATATTGTCTTGTGTATATAAGAAAAAACCAATATCAATATCATCCTCAACCAAGAGTAAAAAAATCATAAAAATAATAATGATTATGATGTATTAAGCTTGACTTGAAAGACCTCAAGTCGTTGCTGTGAGTTGTTGTTTATATACACGTTGCATTAAAAAGTTACAGTATGAGTAAAGAAAAAGTAGGAAATGAAAATAATGAAGAGTACTCTTGTTTGGTAGATATAAATAATGAACTATAAAGTAATATGTATATCTGGCTCAACGTAGAGTACTCTTGTTTGTTTGGTAGGTTTACGTAACCACGCTTCTTAGTTCTTACAATAACATTAATAGATAGATAGATGAGATTTTATTTTAGTTTTTTTATAGGTTTTCTTCCTCAATGTAATCATATTTGAGATAATGGTAAATATTAAGTGAAATCACAGCTTTCAATCAAGATTTGAACAAAAAGTTATCATATTATAGAAATATATCTCATTCTATTAGACCAACTCTTGGCTTACGGATTCCTTTTTAATTGGTAACTAGTTTCATTCCTTTGATTTAGATTTGTTGCGGTCATAAATCCACAGTTAATATATCAATAATTGTTAAGATTAAAATCGAACATTGTAGTAAAGAATATTTTTTTCCAAAGCTCTAAAATGTCGAGCTTAAAATTGAAATTCTTCAACCTAGGTCCAATGTCCTAACAGTGTTAATATGTGATTATAGCAAATCTAAATTTGTCATTTTTGGGCTATTTTGTTCACTTAAATGGAAAACCAGGTGATGATCAGTATATAATCATCCCTGAGGAATTTGTTGGTAATGGAATGCGTATGTTGATAATAAATAATCAGATCATCCCAACGACTATTTGTGCAAAATTTCAAAATAACAAACCAATTTAATACAACAATGATAATCCAACAGCATAACCAATCAAACAATTGGAGACAATTAGTTATTTAAAAAAATATCCAAAATCAAGTTTTTTATAAAAAAAAGTAAATAATAATAACCGACTTGGAACCTAAGAGCGTGCTCTTCCTCAAGGTCTCATGTTCAAACATCCCTATGCTAATTTAGGTGAGCTAATTTAGCTTCTAAAATCTCAAGATCCAATCAAAAGAGTTTTCTGGTGTACAATTAATAACTACCATTGATAACTAACTTTTGCCGAATATATTTCTTGAATTGTTTGGGAAGGTTCTGCAAACAAAAGCCAAAACGCCATTTGCTGAAGGCTAGTCACCAAGGTCAGTCAATCGGGCCGTACTTGGACACCAGACAAAAATAATTAACTACAGTAAAAAGTAGATGTAATCTTTCCTGTCATTGAGCAAATAATTACAAGATTTTGCACTAAATAGGAAATAACAATAGCAATCGAAGATTTTTTTTTACATAAAAGTCCCAAGACACTATAATTCTATTGAACAACTAATCTCTGTAAATGATCAAGGAAGACGTCAAAGCTAACATCATCTGTAAAGATAATGTCCCCTCCAGGGAGTGAAGCTTCGGTGTTATATGTTGCAGAAGGATTTAACTTTGCTAGAAGAAATCGAGCCTGCACAATGTGCATGATTGCCATACATGTCAGATTCCAAAAAATATATATACTAATATGCAACAAGCCAGATCAAAGTATAAGAATGTAACCTGGGATCCATGCTGATCACAAACAACCAGGCGAGGCACAGGAAATCTCTCTTTCATTATTAAATCTGAATCATCATGAGGAGCTCGTAGCAACTGAGCAAATGCCTGCAAAAATATTTGACCAAAGTTAACCAAATTGACAATGCAACGATAAGATCATTACTCATTCACAAATTTCCTATGGTCATTAGTGATGCATTATGACTTAGGAAAGGTGTCCAACAACCAATCCAACTATCAAGTAGGTTGGCACAGGCCATGACATGGATTTCGTAGTTAAGACCTTAATTATGCCGCAAATAATTAAATGTTTTAAGTTATAAAGGTTTTCAAATACGCCAGTGCTTAATAAGTTCTAAATTTGTATAATTTTGCGAAACCTTTGTCATATAAAAGTTTTCCCACAAAAACATGATGTGGTACTGATATTATATTCACATTGAGTTCATTAATGTTTTCATTCCACCTTACTGAACCTAATCCTGAGTTATAATGATCAGGTAAAGCCCATTAACTACTAGTACAATATATCCTAACAATGTATCTATGCCAAAACACTAAATGATTTCACCTATACTCGTAGAATTTCACAATGTTATATTGTCCCCGTCAGCCGAATACTCTTGTTCATCATAATTGACTAGCAGACATGATATTAGATTAGCAATAACATGTCCAAAGAATACCTGATGTTCTGGTTCATTATGATATCCAGCCTTGCGCCACTGGGCAATGGTTGAACCATGAAAAATAACGACTGTAAAAAATGCATCCAAAAGCAGAACCCTGTCAGCCGCAATGGCTGCGACATCGAGAAGAGCAGGCTCAGGACCAGAATGGAATGAATATGAAATCAATGAAGGCTGAACCATGACGACAGAGTTAGTAACATTTTCCCGGTTTAAAATCATTCTAAAGTAAGCAGTCTCGTCTGGGCTGTTGTTGAAGACCTGCAGTTATATAATTAACGAAAAAAAAGTAAATATTGTTGAAGTACAAATATAGCAGCAAGAAATATCAACAATGAAAAACTTTATAAGAGGTCTGTAAACACAAAATGCATACCTGGACAAACTGAGAACGTCGTAAGTGAAACATAAATTGTGGGAATATTGACAACCTGGGAGACAAACTAAATGAAGATGGGGTTTCTTTTTGAAAATCTCCGAAACGGGAACACAAATTTATCAATGCCTTGTCCAACCATCTGATAGGATCAAATTCAGCCTGATACAGAAGTTGCATCATCACAGGGTGTCAAAACAACGACATTTTTCATAAGCAGGCACAAAAACATATCAAGCTAATCAGTGAGAGAGAAAAGCAGGTCCACAGTTCTCACAACTATGAATGTGTCATAAACAAACTGGCAAAGAATACTTCTGTGTCAATGTACTAGTCAACAATATAATACAAAAGTGTAATCTGTAATGGGTTCTGATTCACTGAATTCCATTATTCATTTTCATGAATGGAGTAAAAAATGGAAACCATGTGCCACTATACATGTTGCAATTCCCATTTCTATTGAAAAATCTCATGTTCCACTGGAATAATCAATTTACAGAAAAATAATCCATAATAATCCAAGTAAAGCATGTTAGAGAAATGGTGCAGAAAAAGTGTGTGTGTGTGTGTGCGCGCGCGTGCGCGTCCGTGTGTGTATAGAGAGAGAGCCTTTTAAAATTATTCTTAACTGGTGCATGGAAATAAACTTCTGCAAGAGAAACAAAAACCAATGACTTGGATTATATCCAGCTAAATACATGTCGAACAGGCTGAGATAAATTATCCAAAATACAATTAAAAAGAAGCAGAAAATATCCAGCACTCGCCTCTGTTTCCATTTTGAAAGACACTTGGCGTGCCATGACTATAGCAGCTGCTTCTTGGTCAAATCCAGAAATCAAATCCTACAAAATTTTACATATAACTGATATAAAACACTGATGAATTCCAGAAATTGAATTAAATGATGAATTTATTAAAAACAAGTGGGAAAAAAATTGTAACTGCAGTAATGAATAGAGTGCTCAAGTTCCTAGATAAATCATATCATGCTATCGTTAACTAATTGTAAAAGTTAATGAACATAAAACTAGCATTGGTCATTATCCAAACACAATAAACATAAAACTCCAAATTCAGCAAAGAAATGAGTAAAATAAAAAGGGTAACTAAAGAAAAATTGTGTATAAATAATCCAAAATAAGCTCATAAAATGATGTCTCCATCAATTTCCCTGAACAACTGATAATCAAAGAAAAGTCTTTGTTTTGTATCTTAATTCCTTATGTATAATTAAATATGCTTTGTATATAATTCTCAAGACCATTTTTCATAATAAATTTTACAATATGACAAACCCAAATGAATTGCTTTGCAGTATTACCCAAATGAATTGCTTTGCAGTATTAATAATGGATAACAAAATAACTAAATGGTGGTAGCTTACCTGTATACTTCCTGGTCCAGCAACCCATCTACGTGAAAGAGTTGTAACCCGAAATCTCATTTGTCCACTGTTATTCTGATAACTGAAGCAAAAAATCTGTGATGAGTGAGAAATATTTCAACCACATTACCACAAAAGGCAACAGATTACTCAAAGGTGCACTAAGATAGTTTTCATACTAAGTCAGGAATTGGAAGTAAAATTGATTGCTTGTGGATTGCATTGTAGCATCTGGAGTTTCCTTCCTCACAATGTCAAAAAACAGGCACAGTGATGTCGATTTGTCAAGGCCACACATCTTCCATGCACTAGTACCCCCTTGACCAATAACAACATCTGAGCATAATGGGCTTTTCTGCATATACAAAGAAGCAGCTAAACATTTTGTTTTCCTTTTGGGAGAGGCTATATGGAATTTAACATGCGAAAAAGATAGAACAAAACTTCTAGATATACCTTTTCAAGAGAAGCACAAGGGCCAATAATCCCTTGGACTTTGATGTCCTTAGAGCAGTTTATCTCAAATATTCCACTGCACAGAGTAGATAAAATAAGGTTAAGTGCCAGTCAACTTCTCCCTCAGCTCATTGATTTGTTTCGGTTAGAGAACGTGTTTCTGGTATCTGGCTGGAATCAGAAGCCACAAGAATACGCTTTTGTTTCTGGATACAAGGATCTTTCAGATTTGGACAAAAAGTAATATGTAACCTCGTAACTATTCATAGCCAGAAATCATGTTTCTGGATCCAGATACCACAGACCTACTTGTATTATTCCAGCAACCTTGGTTTGGGTACTCCTAATCTGTCGGCGACTATTTTCCATGGTGTTTATTATGGGATACTCTTCAAATTCTACAATTATTGTTATAAATGGTATCATAGAATTAAGGTGGCTGTTGATATCATTATTATTTGCTTTTTATCCTACTATGTTAACAGGAGATAGAGTCCTCCAGTAATTAGAAATAGAATCCTACTATAATAGGTCGACTACTCGCCGTGTATATACCATTTATCTGGTTTCATGTTCTAGACCACCTTTAACAATGTTTAAAATTACGTCTGATCAACTTCAAAATCATCTTACTTGTCCCAATTATAGTCTGTCATCTATCTTTTTTCCTCATTCCTTAACCTTAAAATCTGTAGTCTCAACAAGAATCAACTTGTTTTCTAATGAGTCAATAATTAGTGTTTTTTATATAATATTTGAGTTTATTTTATTTAGATTTTATATGTTTTTATTTCCTTTTTAGAGCTATTTTACTTCAATTGCAAGTTATTTAATTACAGGAACAAATATTTGTAAGATTTAGTCTTGGAGCAAAAGAAAGGTGATTTGGAGCTGATTCGGGCCAAAAATATGAAGAATCTGTGCAAAAATACAGACAGCCTGTGCCTTGAAGACACAGCCCGTGCCTCCAACAATTCAAAGCCAAATTAGCAACCAGAGAGCACGGCTCGGCCCGTGTCTCCAGCCACACGGCCGTGCCACCACCTTTTGCTGCTTTTGCTTCTTCGTTAAGCTACCTATTTAGTTTATTTCTGACCTAAAGTCCGTGGTTTCTTGTGGAACATTCTATTGATGTATTTCTTGGGGCTTAAGTAGTTGTAGACTATAAATAAAGTAGCTAGCAAACATATTGAACCATCCTTTGTTCTTCGAAATAATAAGTGACAATTTAATCAAACCAAACCTCGAACCCTAATTTTATGTAAATCTATTTTCTAATCTATTTCACCGTTCTAATAATCAATAACAAATATTAATCGATGGATCGAAAGATGATAGTTGTTATTGATTCATCACAGATATTAAGCGATGGATCGAAAGATGAAGTTTTAATATTGGAACAAGTGAATTTAGACAAAGATTGCGAAATATGAAAATAGTCTAGCAAACCTTGAGACAATAAAGCTTCGAGCTTCAAGGATTTCAATAGCAATCAACCATGAAAATAGGCGTGGTTGCTAGAGAAACACACTCACTGAGACCGAAAGGAGATGTGATAGGCTAAAGAGAAACTTGACTTTAGAAGATAGGTCCAACATAAAGTCTAGGTTTAGGGTTTGTCATCATGACGAACTTTCTTCTAATCATTCATAGAAGTTAATTGAATTAAACAACACCCTGTCGGAACGATACTCTTATTACTACACCGGTAAAACCGTGCACTTGCGGATTTATCTCATCATTTTCCAATTTTACACAATTACACACTGGTACACAAATGTAACTGGTGCTGCTTACCGAATATAAATGAGTCGTATCTTATCTAACAGTAATAAATTGGTGCATACAATAGATTGTCCACATTAGTCAGGTGAGAATTGTTTGAGAGATGGACCATGCTGAATATAAATAACAAGGAGGTTTGAGTGGTGAGAGATCTAGTCATTTGAGAAAGATTTGGGTCTTTAGGCATATGGAAGTTGGTGACAGGACAAGACTCAAGAACAGTCTTTGATGCAAAAGAACAGTCTTTGATGCAAAAAAAGCTGACTAAATGGATCTGTGGCACTGGGGAGGCCATGGACAGAAAAAGACAATAACTTAAGTGTCTGAATATCGAGCACCAAATAAAAGGGGAGAACGAATAGTAGGGTTATCAACACTTAACTACACATGCAAGCAAGAAACAAGAAATTCAAGACGATCCATATCATAGAAAAATTAAAATCTTTTATGACTTACTTTGATGCTAGGCCCAGATCATAATCACCAGATTGGAAAACACGCTTAAGTGAATCCTTGAACACTGGATGGCCAAAACTTTCAGTAAGTACAACAAGGCCCCCAGTCCTTTCAACAGCAGTTTTAAGCTCAGCAATGCCAACCTGAAAGATAAAGAGTAGACCTAAAAATTTATAATTTCAAATATAAGAACACTAGACAAAGCAAAAACAACCACCAGAATATGATTACAAACATTTGAAGCAATTAAACAATAACACATATTTCAATAGAAAGAAAATCAAGTAGGCCATTTAACAAAATGTTCAACATTTTTCTATTCTAATCTCCTTGAAATTAGCCAAGGATTTTAGACAACAGGAATTATAAAGTTGGACAATCAAGTTATTAATAATAGGACTGTAGGAGGCGTCATTTCAGAATTACCTCGACATATAAAACAACACTAAAGCTTTGTAAAAAAAAATGAAACAATTTTTCCGATGAAACTACAATCTTATAATAGTTGAAAAGGTTACAACCAAGGAACATCAAGAATGCCTTTAGAACAAAGAAAACAGGTGAAAAAAACAACTTGGTCAAATATAAAAATATTCATGGAAAAGAAATAGTAAACATTGTTTGGTAACTACTTCTGATTATAAAATGAGTGAACTGGTTTAAAGGATCTCTTTGCCAGCTTATAAACAAGCATAATGATGTACGCCAACCAGAAAAGATCAGTTGAAAAGAGAGAAAACTTTACCTGATCAAGAGCGCAAGCAAAGAGATCTAGCACATGACCTTGATGTACTAGCTGCTTTGAAAGCCCATCGTAGAATTTCACACATTTATGGTAATGTGGCACAGAATCTTTATCCAGATCTTTGTGGGAGCGAATTGGTTCAGAAAGTTGTTTGGATACAATCTACAACAATATACAATAGTTCGTAAGGACAGAAACAGTTGAGTGTCAACCAATGAAATGAGATGGAAATCATTTCTATCCATGGCATAAGTAGAAGTAAATGAAATACCTAACAGTGATCCTAAACAGTCAAATACATTCCCTTGGTACAGGCACTCATAAAATACAGGTCAATCATTATCATACACACTAATGTCAAAATGACAACAGAACAATTTCCTCCACGACATATATTTTTATTTAGATAAAAATCAATTTCTGAAGACAGAAAAAGTACATGAGAGGGCCCAAAAGCAACGACAAAAGGACAAAGCTGAGGAAGAAAAAAACCCACAAAAGAAACCACAAAACTCTCCAGAATCATAAGACGAAATGTAAATGGAGATACAACAGCTGCTATCCACTGAAACTAGATAACTTTGTCCGAAAATAACTTACAAATGGAAAGGTAGATTCTATTATGTAAATAAAGCCCATGGGTATGTTTGGGAGATTGGAGGGGAGGGCTTTAGGGGAAGGGGATTAGAGGGAAAGAGAGAGAGAAATTTTTCATCTTTTTTAAGATATATATATATATATATATATAGAGAGAGAGAGAGAGAGAGAGAGAGCTTGTAGAGAATGATAAAAGAAATATATTTTCAATTTTAGGAATATTATAACAACATCGTTTGGGTTTCAATAATTTATCCATGCCCTCCAAAATGTCCCTCCAATAAATTTTTGAGTTCCTCCAAATTAGGGAGATTTTCGTATCATGAAGAAAAATACAAAACCAGTAGATCTTGCTTACAGTCGATAACTCTTCTTATATGTATGCAGTACAAAGATGCAGATTCCAAAGGTTACGCACACACACACATGCATATTCTTGTTGGAGGAATTATGCTTTACCTTACAACATGAATAGATGTCAAGTAAAATTAGTCTCTGATAGTAGATATAACTTATAAGCAGAGTAATTAGTAGAACTATTTTTAGAAAGATATAATATTTTCATGTGAGTCCCAAAATAATCGAAATATTATCTCGAAGGCTTGTTGAATAACATTTTAGTCCTCAAATGTGTAATCTTTGGTCTGTTTGGGAGGGGGTTTTGGAGGGAGAAAGCTATATTTTAGTGTGTGTGTGTGTGTCTATATAATTATATATATATATATATATATATATATATATATATCAAAGAACAGTATGATAAATGGTCATATAATACTTCAATCAGACTTAGTTGGTTTTAATATACATTCATAGTGTCCATAATTTAAAAGAGAGAAAAGTAAGCCCGCCCTTCTCCTTCAAAATCATCCATCCAAACATACCCTGGTGAATTAGTAACTAAAATATTCTAACCTGAGGTCCTGAGACTAATTTAACCAACAAAATATGCATTCAAGTACAACATCTGTAATTACAAATTTTCAATTATCTAAGAACTAACACCATAAATGATACTATCCAAATCTTTCACAGTTAATTTGACTACAAAGTATGTGTTTGGATTTCAATCCACACGTTTTCCAATGCATTTGAAAAAAAACTACTATCTAGTCTCTACTTTGCTGGCTAGACACAAGTAAAGCTACTCTATACTTCTATCGGCCAGACACCTTCATGTCCAACATACTATTAAATCAAACCAACTATATTGTCTGTTTCAAAAAAAAAAAACAACTATAATGCCACTCCGTAAGTAAGAAGAGAAACGCTTACAGGAGCTGGTCCTTCTGTTGCCGGTCCACCAATAAACGCCATTATTCTTGCGGCAGAACCAGGAACACAAGCACCCAACAAACTAGCCGCAATATTCAGCGCCGTGCTGGTGCACCTCGCCTCCCGTTGATCACCCGGCACCGGCCAGGGATCCCTCTGCAACTCATCTAAAACCTGTAAAAACAAACCAAACCAAAACTCACACACAATTCAATTCATCAAATACCAGTGTTGTCAAATTGCAGCTATAATATAACAAAATCTAAACCAATCACTATTGTTCCATGGGTGTAATGTTATCAATAGCAGAAACTAGTAGTTTGTTCAAATTCTGCTAGAAAACAATGTCATAGCGTCACTATAGCCGCTACTCCGCAACATTTTATACTAAATAGTAAGTAGGGCATCATGAAACACTGCGATTTGTTCAAATTATACTATACTATAGCATGATACCACCGCTATAGTTGTTATTTAACAACACTATGTGAGTGTTGTTAAATAGCAGCTATAGCAGCGGAGTTTGAACAAAACACACTGCTATTTTTCGCAATCTGCCACTAACAACTCTGATCAACACACAACCAAACTATCCAATAGGCACATTACCGAGTTAAGGGCGAATTCACATTCCGAAGAAGGAAGCAGAAACCTCGAAATACTCTCAGACGAAAGCCCATCACGAGCACCAGCAACAACACCAACCGCTGGCTTCGGTTTCTTCGCGAAAAAATTCATCTGCTCCAACAATTGCTCCTTAGACAAATCCTTATTACCTCTAAACACATAAGTTTTGGGAACAATACCAAACCCTAATTCATGAACATGAACAAAACTCCCAAACGTAATTAATCCAACAAGCGAATTATCCGGCAAAAGCTCAACAGCTTGAGAAATCGCAGATCGAAGAAAACCAATCTCCTCCTCAATGACACACGTGTCAACAACAAACAAAAACACCGGCGGCACATGCGGTCCAGAATCGTTAACGGAATCGTATTCAACGGTAGTGTATTGAGGAAAAAGCTCAGCAGGCATGTTATCTTCAGAGATTGAAGCGTAATGATTAGGAAAATGATTGCGTTGGAAGCAAAACGGACAGATCCAGATCTTGGCGGCGAAATCGACGATGCAGAAAGGATTGAGAATTGAGCGACAAGTGCGGCATCGGAGAGGAGAGTATGGGAGGAGTGGCATGGTAGGGAAGTGTTTGATCGGAGTGTAGATGGCGGCGACGGGAACGACGACGTTTATGGATTCTTGTTTTGTGCCGGGAATTACGTTCCATGGCATTCGAACGCCGTCTTGGGTTTCGAGATCGATGAATTCCGTCGTCATGTTGATGAAAGGAGGAGGAGGAGGAGGAGGTATGGTATGTGTTATGTTAATGTTATGACTCGATCGTTTGATTCAAAACAATTGTTTGCTAAATTGCTACATGTTAAGTTATTTAATTTATCATACCTCTTCTTCTTAATCAACCAATAGATTGAAGTTTTTTTATTATATATCTTTTTAATCCACCAATAAATAATAACATAACATTTAGATAATATGGTCTATCTTAATCGAACACTCTATTTGTCATAGTAACCATTTATTTTTTAATAATTGTAAAATCAACTATCAACTATCTTCTCTAAATTCATCTATTATAAATTAGTTATCTTTTCACATCTTTTCGTACATCCAATTTATTAGTTGCTTGGCAGAAACTCCTAAATTTTATAGGTCGACTACATAAATTAAATGAAATCATAGTATTCTATCAATATTCATGTTTTTATCTATCTCTAGATTCGCATAATAGTATATTCAAGGTCTACTCCTAACTTTAGGGATTTGGCTCTCATCTATCATCTCTACATCAAAATCCGCATGTCTTATCTCAACATGCTCAAACTACATGAGTCTATTTTCTGCTATTTTTTCTACTATAGGTGTTACCACAACTCTTTCTATAATAATGTCATCATTTCTAATTTTATCTCATTTAATCTTACCACACATCCAATATAAATACGCTTACTTTATGTTTGTGTTAGTTCTTTACCATACAACACTCTATTATGTACAACATCCTCTCACATGAGAGAAGAGAACGTGAACGTGACTGAAGAAATGCGTGAACACAAGAAATGTGTAAAGCTAGTTTTATTGACTTTTGTTTGGCACATGCAATAGTTATGTTGGAACATTGGTGTGATGTTGGAAGAAAAATTGGAAGATTAAAATATCAAGTAATTATACTTTGATATAATGTTGTGTGAATTGAAAAAATAGAGTGTGAGGGCCCCACATAAAATAGCGCACACACATTAGTAGTGTTTAAACTTTAAATTGCGGTGTTTAATTTTAAATACTTGATAATGATAAAAATAATAGTAATTATTATTTTTATTCGTGAAATCACTTTCCATAAATTTAGCTTATGGTGGTTCTGATAAGAATAAGAATAAGAATTCAACTAAATTTCCTATATTTCATTCATTCATATCCAATGAGTTTGTATCCTCCACTCTTGTGGATGTGTATCTTTTGATCTTATCCACGAGTGTTGTTGAACTGATTAATAGATAAGTTCCCTTTTGATCTTATCTGGTAGAGTAATTGTTGCCGCAATTTTTGCAAAAACAGTTGCAAAATCTCTATATAAATAAAAGACTCCACTCAGTTCAAAAATCACACCAAAGAGTTTCTATTGAGTTGTCGACAATTCTTTCTTTCTTCTCCCTCCAGCTTGTGTTGACGAGCTATTCTTTTGCTCGTCTTCTTTTTATGTCCCTTCGGAAATAAGAGTGTTCTTAAAACCTCAGTCCTTGTTCGGTATAATGTCCCTTCGAAATTAAGAAAAGTCTTAAAAACATAGTCCCTTCGATAATGTATGTCCCTTCGAAATAAAGAGTACTTTTAAGAACATAGTCCATTTTGGAACAATAATGTCAAGTCGAAATTAAGAATGATTTTAACAGTATATAAATATTCTTTCAATATTTTTCTATTTGAGGATAAATTAAAAAGTCGAAATGGTGGTATCACCATATTTGAGTGTGTGTGGTACCATATTGATATATTGGAGAACTTAATGTTAGAATGGTGGTAACACTATATTTGAGTGGTCTTAGCACTATTGCCGAGTGGTAACAATATCATATTAAAGAGTGTAAATCTCGAATGGTTTTCTATAGTACAGTAGTTAACCACACAATTGTAGTTGGACTTGTTTTATCCTAGAGGTGGCGTGGTTGATAGTCTATCTTGCACAATTTTAGACGGTGCCACGAAACGTCTTAAAGAGAGCGACCTGGTCGTGACTCAACCTATAGTAACAACTGCGGTAGATATTCTTTTTCAAAATAGAATTTGGAAATCCAAATACAACAGCTTAGAAATCCAAAAACAACAATTTTAATACGTTTCGACTGCTATGTCTACCGAAGAAATTACTTATTAAAGTTTCGTTGTCTATAAATACAAGAAGAATAAATTAAGTTATAAATATATATCTTTTGACTGAAACGGTGAAGTATTTGTTGTTATAACAACAACACTAAGAAATTCACATATGTGACTTGGAATCTGTTTGAAATTTATTTTCAAATTCATAATCGCATTGTGAATAAATAACTTTAATGATTAAAAGAATATAATCCATCCTGTGTTGTTGCATCGTCCTTAATTTTCTACTTGACCTTGACAATTGACAAAGATAAATATTTAGCAAAAAGCCGATTGAGTTGGATAAAATTAATTGTCAAGAATTGAAAAATAAATTTTGTATAGTGCAATGACCAAGGAAAAGGACGCTAAGGGTCTAATTGAAAGCTGAGTGTACCACTATACCAAAAATTGCTTCAATTCAGCACATGAACCAACTAATTTTCTTTTTCTTTTGGTAAATTAAAGCAAGAACATATATTTATGTGATTGATTATAACTATTAACGGGAGCACCAATTTTTGGTAGACGGATATAAAATCAAGCACTAAATTATTTTAGGATTTTGATCCTATAAGAACAGGTCGAGTGACTTGTACACCATGCGTTCTTGTGGGGAAAAGACTGTATTTTGATGGTATGTTTAAAATTAAATTCTCCTTCTATTTTATTAGTTGTGTGATTTTAATATTTGACATATCAACATTTATCATGTGAACAAACGTTTTATTTTAGGCTAAAGTGCACTTTTCACCCCTTAAGTTTTAAAAAGTTGCGATTTTGGCCCCCTATGAAAGAAAATGACAAAAGTGACCCCCTATGTTTAAGGAAATATGCTCATTTGACCCTCTAACATAAGGGAAATATGATCTTTTGACCCCTTATCTTCTCAAAAAGTTGCGATTATGACCCCTTTTTTGGGACACGTGGCGTCTTCCTAGCAATTTTGGAACGAAAGGAACCAAAATTGTAATTTTTTTAAATAGGGGGCCAAAATCGCAACTTTTTGAAACTTAGGGGGTGAAAAGTGCACTTCAGCCTTTATTTTAAACTTGAGTAATTTGGACTTAATTTCAAAGTTATATGATTAAACAATTTTATTTTTTACAGTTAAGATAAATGAAACAGAAGTTCATATAAATCAGTGTCGGAGGAAATATACATATACAATAAACGTCAATGTATTTGAAATATTTTTATCAATTTATAATATTTCAAATAACTCCTTAATTTTTTAGTAAACATTCACAGTAATAAGCATCAGTTAACAAAAAAATAAAAATAAAGATGCAACATTGTTGAATGAAAAATATAAAATCAATACAACTTTAAGTATTATTATCCTCTCGGTCGCATTTTATGAAGATAATGTAAATCGTCATACTCAATTAGGCAAGTATCTTGGTTTCCCTATGTTATTCAGTAGGATAAAAAATGATGACTTTGCTTATAACGTGGATCGAGTCAATAGCAGATTGGGTGGTTGGAAGACAAAACTCCTTAGTTGGGCAACGAGGGTAACATTGCCCAATATGTGGTCTCTGCTCTTCCTACCTATTATATGCAGAATTTATGGATTCCTGAAGGAGTGTGTGTAACCATATAGATGCTTCTATCGGACAATTTATTTGGGGAAGGAAGCATAGTCATTGGGTGAATTGGAAGATGATTACACAACTTAAGTCTAAAGGGGGTCTTGGAATTCGAACAACCCGTGCTTCAAATATATCTATTCTGGGCAAACATAGTTGGGAATTGATCCATAATTCTGATAAGCTTTGGGCCAACATTCTTTCTGTAACACCCCGAAATCCCAACATAAAAATTTCATGCATTTAATCAGAGTATATCGCATATTCATGATGTCACATTTCATAAAAACTTTAAACCAAATGAATAATAATTTATTCCTCATCAATGTTCAAACGTAGCAGCGGAATCTTAATTCAAAACTCCTTAAAATTCATAGTCAAGTCACAAATAACATAATTAATCCAAAACGATACATAAAGGAATAGAAACAAATAGTAAGGTCCCCATCCCGTTACGTATCAGAGCATTTCCTACGACACCACAAGGACCTCTCACATCGTCGAACCTATGCTTGGTCACCTGCACTTGCCCACGAGGCGGCAATTCCAACAGAAGGGGTGAGATTCACAACAATTATATTAGCATATAATTCAAATAATTATGCTTAACAACAACAACAATAATAATCGTCACATATAACTGAAAACATCTCAGACATCTACGTATAATAAAATCATCCTAGAACATCTTCACATAACAACGTCTCATAACATCTCAGACACAGGACTCGACTATATGCAACTCTAACATCTTAACATCATGCATGTGGTACCAATATTTTAGCTTTAATAAGCTTCACCGTCGCTTTGAGCAAATGCTCCACCGTCGCTTTGAGCATAAGCTCCACCGTCTCAAATTATGCAAATGCATGAACTCGACTCTTTATACTTAAACAAGTTAATACCACGTCTTATCATCAAATACGACTCTTTATCGACACATGCAATTATTCAATACATGGCAGCAGCTCAGCACACTTAACATATATATTTACAGCACATAGTTATCATCACAAACATCATTTGTACTTCGTTCATAAACCTCACTTAATAATCATTTAATCATAGATTAACGCCAACGTCTTAAAATCATCTTACAGCGTCATTACAGGTTCTAATTAGGTCTTAAACATCTCTAATACTATCCAAAAGTCTACCCTCAAAGCCTCGCTCAAAACAGAGTTCTAAAACTCAAGTTATAGTGGTCTGAGACCACATTGCTCGCTGTGGCGAGTGGGACTGCTCGCCACGGCGAGCTACTTAAATTGCATTCTGCCACTTGCTCGCTACGGCGAGTGATGTTGCTCGCCTCGCGAGCACTAAAGGGTCGCTCGCCACGGCGAGTGATGTTGCTCGCCTCGCGAGTTAAATTGTTCTGCTCGCCACGGCGAGTAGGTCTGCTCGCCACGGCGAGCGGTCGCAGAACAGGCTGCGGGTTCGCTCATATCCTCGCTAAAACTCGTCCAATCTCTCATACTAAGGCTCTAATCGTTCAGACTTATAGTCCTAGTGATTAATCTAGGTTCTGTAACAGATTTCTACATCAATTTACATCATTCTAACATCAATCCATCACAAAGTTCATTAAACCCTAATTTTGGAATTCTCTCAAAACTCTCTCTAATCCTTAGGTTAATCATAACAGATGAATTACAGCATAATATAATTGAGTTAGGCTCACCCTTACCTGGTATGTTCGCAGAATTGAGGTTCTCTCTTCTCCGGCCACTTTTCTCTTCTTTTTGCAAAAGTCTGTAACGTACTGACTGTTTCTCTCTAAACCTAATTCCCTTTTATAATTCTTTCCATTCTCACTTATCCCCACAACTCTATCTTATTTATGAAAACAACCCCATCTCTCAAAATATTTGTTATTATATCACATCTTAATTTTCATCACATATTTTATTTTATTAAACAATAAAATAAACGTCACACCACAACATCATCTCATACGTCACAAACATCATTAAAATCATATAATATATAATAATATACTATATACTCTAATAAAATAATTAAATAAATAAAGTGGGCGTTACACTTTCTTCTAAATATCTTCATGGTATCTCTATTTTAGAGGCGACAGATTATCAGCGTTCTTCTTGTGTTTGGAAGGCTATTACCAAGACAGTTGAAGTTTTGAAATCCGGTTTCAAGACTGGAAGAGGAGAGGTTTCTCTTTGGTATGACAAATGGTTGGAGGATGATTATCTTTGTAATCTTGTCCCTTATGTCCACATTAGCGAAACTAATTTGAGACTGAGGGACATTTACCATCACGACTGTTGGAATTTCTCTCATCTCACAACTTATATACCTCTCAATATTCAGCTCCAAATTCAATGTATCTTCATCGACGAGTCTTCTCAAGACATCAAGATTTGGACTCATTCCCCAACATTTATGTACTCTGTTAAGAGTGGTTATCAACGGTTGACTTTAAACTCTCTTTCTCTTGCAGGCCAAACTCAGCAGAAAACATGTCAATGGATTTAGAAGCTCAACCTTCTAGAGAATTTGAAACATTTTGTTTGGTTGGCTATGCATGGCAACCTTCCAACGAATGCATTTCGGGCTGGTAGACATTTAACCTCAGATTCATCATGCAAGAGATGTGGAGCTAGTATTGAGTCACTTCTTCACACCTTTAGAGATTTCCCTCTCTCATTGACGATCTGGGATGCCTTATTGTTCAACAAAGATACAAATTTCAATTCTCGTGATTTCAGTTGGTGGTTCAGACATTATGCTCTAGCTCCTAATGGTAATATATTCGTTATTACATGTTGGGTCTTATGGAAGACACAAAATCATAAGGTTTTCAAAGGAAATTATTGAGTAAATTGGGTTTGTTTTAGCCATATTTATTCTCTTCATTCAGATGTGGTGGTGCACCTTTCTAATGATGCAATTCAGAAACCTATTAGACAAGTTAAATGGATTCCTCCTTTGAGTAATATCATCAAAGTTAATGTTGAAGGTAGTTCTCTTTTTAATCCTGAAAGATCAGGTTTTGGAGGTCTTATTAGAAACAATAACGGTGATTGGTTGCTGGGTTTTTTTGGATTTTGTGGTATTACTTCTTGCTTGGCGGCCGAATTGTATGTCATTTGTCATGGCTACTGTATTGCGTATGATGTGGGCCTTAAGAACATTATTCTTGAATCAGATTCTAGGATGACTCTTGATTTAATCATGTTGGATGTCCGATCTCATCATCCATATGCTCCTTTGATTAGTTAGATTGTCCAACTGCAACATCGAGATTGGATTGTTAATTTTCATCATACTCATCGTCAAGGCAACGAGTGTGCGGATTGGTTTGCTAAACATGGTGATTCTTCATCGGATGCTCTAAAGTCTTGGATTGTTTGCCCTCCTCAAGTACATCATTCCCTTCTGGATGATGCTCTTGGAGTTGCTCGCTTGAGATTTTACTTTTGTTTTGTTTTTATCATTTCTTCTTGATAAAAAGAATAAAGATAATGTAAATGAATAGTTCATTATTTTTACATCACACACTGAAGCTAAAAAGTTGACGTTTTTCAAGAAGTGAACAATAAAGTTGACGTTTTTATAACTCTATAAAATCCTAATTGAACATCTTTAGACTATTTCAATCATAAAAAGTCTTTTAAAATTATTTTAAATTATAATTGAAGACACCCGCAAATCTAGACACTTGAGGTGTTAGTTCATTGGTAACATATTGTACTTGTAAAATAAACTCGAAGTACAAAGTTCAAATCTTCTCGATGATAGTCAATAATTTTATTTTATCTTCAATATTATAAATTAAAATGTTCCTCTGAAGGTTTCAATTTGTGCGTGTCGTCTACTTCGCAATAGGTGGTCTACAAAAGATAATTTGGTTCGTCGCGACATCATTCCGTTTGATTCTCAATTGTGTAGGACTGGATGTGGTTACAGTGAATCAACATAACATCTCTTAATTTATTGTCCCACTTTCGGTGATCTATGACAACATATCAAAACTTGGATTGGTGTGTATTCAGTGAATCCCCAATATATAATGAATTGTTTTATTCAGTTTGCTTATTCTTCGGGAGGCTTTAAACCCCACCGATCATTCTTGCAATTTATTTGGCTTTGCAGTGTTTGAGTGATATGGAACGAAAGGAATCATAGGTTGTTCTCTAACAATGCTAAAACAATTATGCAGCTTCTGAAGAAAAAAATCAAAATTACTTCTCTATAGTGGTTGAAAGCTAAAACTGTCTATTTTCCTTTTGGTTACCATATGTGGTGAGCAACCTCTTGTCTGTTTAGGCATTGGTTAATTGACTGTCTTTTTATGTATATATTCAGGATACTTGTTGTATTTTGCTTTGCTCTTCTTTGCACGCCTTGCACTAGAGAGTAGAGCTATCCCTTTTAGTAATATATCTCATTTTTGTTTCTTAAAAAATATATAAATAAAATAGACTTATCTACGGTAAACAATAACCTATCACTCATGTATTTTAACATTTAATTTTTTTATGATATTGACGGAAAGCTCTTGCATCTATTGCAATTGTCACAAGTATCTTTAATTTTTTTTTTGGAGTTGACAACACAAGTTTCAATGCAATACTTACTACATTTGAAAAATTGTGTACCTTTTTTTTTTGAGCAAAAGCAAAACTAATTCATTTCATTAAAGAATAAAGGGTACAATATAGATGGTACTTCATGAAAAATATGGGGGTTAGGGTGGGATAAGGAAGCTCTAGCTATGTTATGAGCTATCCTATTTGCTTGCCTCCTGACATAGCTCACAATAAAATTATTGTGAGATGACAATAGATCCTTACATCTAGAAATAATATCTTGGAACTCATTGTTTGGAGTAGAGTTTGAGTTAATAGTATCAACAAGTAACCTACAGTCGGTCTCAAAAATAACAGACGGCATGTGGCAATTAATAGCAATGTTTATAGCCTCAAATAAGCCTAGCGCTTCAGCTTATGGAGGAGTAGAATTGAAATAGGAATACTTCGAGAAGCCTAACAACAACGCCCCAGAGGAGTCTCTAAAGCATATGCCAAGACCCGTAATAGTGTTGTTGTTAAAGAGTGCACTATCCACATTACATTTCACCATGAACGGCGGAGGTTTTTTCCACAAAGTTTGTTGATCTGTACTTTGACTCAGTTGCCTTGCTTTTTGCATATATGTCCATTCTTGGAGACAATTTTTAGCCCGCAACACAATAGATTCAGGAGGTGTGTATGTGCCTTCCCATAACTTGAAATTTCGACTTTTCCACAGACTCCAAAGAATCATGGATGACAGCTCTTGTTGTTGAATCGGGATCTTGTTAAGGAAATCAAAGAGAAGACTAGTAAAGTCGTTTGCAGTACACAATAAATTACGGACAGTGCTGTCCAACCCAATTAATTCCCAACACTTCATGGCTTTGGGGCACACAATGGGTGTGTGTTTCAGCCAACTGTTCACAATGCACACAATTATCGTTGATTGGGAGACCCTTCTCTAATAAGCGGGAACGCGTAGGAAGACAACTGTGAGCCATACGCCATAACATAGACCGAATTCTAGGTGGGACTTGTTGTTTCCATAATGCATTCCAATTATGAGATGTGGTGACAGAAGATGAGGAAAATTCTTCTTGCAATGACATGCATAACCTGCAGGCTGATTTGATAGTGTAGTTACCATTCACAGAATGATTCCATAGCGAGTATCATGAAAGTTACGCGCGTGAAGGGGCAGATCTTTTATGGCCGAAGCATCTGTGACTGAAAATAAATTGTTGACAACATTGTTATTCCAAGAACACAAATTTGAATTTAATAAGTCTCGTATCGTCAAAGAATGCAAATAGGGTGGAGAGGCGGTAGACGGTTTAAGGGTAGGGAGAGTGCGAATCCATGGTGATGACCAAACATTAATTTGGGAACCATCCCCAATTTTCCATCTATAACCCAAAATGATAAGGTTTTGGGAACTCCAAATGCTCCTCATGTAAAGCTTGGATTATGACTAATAGGTGCTTCCAAGAAATCCCTTCTAGGGAAGTATTTGACTTTGAGAATACGAGTAAGTAAGGAGCTAGAATCATTGAGGAGTTTCCAACCTTGTTTACCGAGCATAGATAAGTTGAAAGCTTCCATGTTTCGAAAGCCGAGTCCCCCATAACTTGTGTGCAAGGTAACCTTGTGTACTTTATTTTTTAAAAGTTGAAAAATTGTTCTTTTCAATGCAAATTATATTTTTACTTTCTAATTTTAGCTTCTTAACCAGTGCCCGAGGCACCGGTTAACGAGACCTTTTTTTTTTATAAAATATAATAGGTTAAGGGCAGGGCTTTGAGAATGTATTATTAACTATAACGCTTAAAAAAAACTATTGATTAACAAATCTTATGTAAATTTTTATATTGAATCGAATATAAATATTACATTCATATGCCAATCAAATTATGAGTGTGTTCAAAATTCAAATTTGATTTTTCATATATTAGGCAAACAAGATTTAAATGTTTTACTTGTCAAAAAAAAAAAAGATTTAAATGTTTTACTTTTTTTATTGATTCAAGTTCAAACGTAATCTTATATTTTAAAATTTACCAATTTTGAATTAGGTAAAAATATAAATATTTTATGTCAACATAAAGGGAAGAAGGTGGTGTCACATAACTCTAGTAAGGAAGCATTGAACAGCAAAGATAGAGAGGAAAATGGGAATGATTTCTTCACAGTTCAGCTATCTCCCGTTTTACAACCTGTTTCGAATTCTAAAGGTGAACTGTTAAAAGATGCAGCTGATGTTAATCCCAAGAAGCACGCTGATATGGTGAAGGATACTGCTAATCCGGGTCCTTGGAGTATTGATTGGATTGCTAACCAGAATTCGGTAGCGGATGGTGGCATTGTTTTTACATCATTGCGAATTAATAACGGTGTTTTAAAGGAAGCATGTGCAGTTGATCTGACCACACAATCAACAACATTACAAAATCAAAAGAAGAGGGGCGGTGTCAAACAGTCTATTGGAGTTATGAAAAGAATAGCTCGGATGCCGGCAACGTATCGCAATAATATTCTACGTATCTTGAATAAACAGAAACACAAAAGGAAAGGAAGGGCCGATGGTCACTATAAAACAGCAACAAATTCTAAGTCTCTTTCATCCAATAATTCTAATTCATCCGTTAATAATGATTGGGAAAATTGGGCGCATCTACATGGAAGAGTGGACGTTGTGGCAACGGATGTTCAGTCATTAGGCAAGGTTGTGGGGGTGGATTATCAGTGTGATACCTTGAATAGCTTTAACCTGTTGACGAGGGAGGGGAGGAGAGAGTTGAGGGCAGCTAGAGTAGGTGCTAAGGTGGGAGTCGACGGTCTTGGTGCGGATGTGGTTGTGAGAAACTGATGAGGGCGGTGGAGTGTAGGGATGGATGTTTTTTTTAATGAAGATACTTACATATAATGTTAGGGGGTTCGGAAGTGGAGAAAAGAGGGTGGAGGTTCGGAGGCTAGTTAAAGAGAAGAAGTCGTTGTTATTATGCATTCAAGAGTCTAAACTGACAACAATTAATGATTTGACAGTTAAATCTTTTTGGGGAGACTCCTTGTTCGATTATTCTTATCAAGCGTCGACCGGGGCCTCAGGTGGTGTGGTTACTGTGTGGGATACTTCTCAAGTTGTTGTGTTCTCTTCTATGAGTTTTGCTCATGGGTTGGTTGTTAAGGGTAAGGTTATTATGACTGTTGAATAATTTATTGTCTGTAATGTGTATGCGCCTTGCGATTTAGTGGCTAAAAAGGAGTTGTGGGAGCGGTTAAATGTTTTGGTTCTCAACAACAGTGATGTCAGTCTTTGCGTTTGTGGGGATTTTAATTCAGTTCGAAGTATTGAAGAGAGACGAGGCAGGGGCACGGTCTTTAGGCAGGGGGATGCTGATTGTTTTAATAAATTTATTCAAGATAGTTTTTTGTTTGATTTGCCTATTTGTGGTCGGTTATTCACGTGGTATCGTGGAGATGGTGTCTCTATGAGTCGATTGGACATGTTTCTTTTATCTAACAAGTGGTGTGAGAAGTGGCCTAATTATATTCAGGTAGCTTATCAAAGGGGCCTATCCGATCATGTTCCATTGTTTCTCTCTGTTGATGATGCTAATTGGAGGCCTCGTCCAACTCAGATGCTTAAATGTTGGTCTGATTTTACTGGTTATGAAGATTATGTTCGTGCACAACGGGGAACTTTTAGCTGTCAAGGATGGGGGTTATTTGTTATAAAAAATAAGTTGAAATTGATGAAAGCTAGTTTGAAGGAGTGGCATATTCAACATTGTCAGAATTTGGATGGCAGGATGGCGGAGGTAAGAAGTAAAATGTCTGTTTTGGATGAAAAGAGTGAGTTGTCAGCGTTGCTAGAAAAGGAGGTTAAAGAGCTTCATGATTTAACTGCTAACTTACACACTATGGCTCAGACTCAGAAGAGTATATCTTGGCAAAAATCCCGCTTGCAATGGTTGCGGGAAGGGGATGCTAACTCAAATTTTTTTCATGGTTGTATGGCTAGTCGAAGGCGGCATAATGCAATTAATGTGGTGTCAGTCGATGGCGTTAGAGTTGAAGGGGTGCACAATGTTCGCGCAGCAGTCTATAATTATTTTTCGACACACTTTAAGGCAGTTGATGCATCTCGGCCTGGTATAGGGGGGCTTCCTTTTCGTAAATTAAATTTTGGTGAGGTGGGAAATTTATCTAAACCTTTTTCTATTGAGGAAGTTGTAACACCCCGAAATCCCAACTTAGAAATTTCATACATTTAATCAGAGTATATCACAAATATTCAGGATGTCACATTTCATAAAATCCTTAAACAAAATGAATAATAATTTATTCTTCTTCAATATTCAAAACATAGCAGCGGAATCATAAACGTCTCAAAATCTTAGAATAGTTAGTTCAACATGATACATAAAGAAATAGAATTTAACAAAACCCCATCCGGTTACATATCAGAGCATTCCCTACGACACCACAAGGACCACTCACATCGTCGAACCTAAGCTTGGTCACCTGCACTTGCCCACAAGGCGGCAATTCCAACAGAAGGGGTGAGATTCACAGCAATTATATTAACATATAAATATGCTTAACAACAACAACTATAATCATCACATATAATTGAAAACATCTCAAACATCTACGTATAATAAAATCATCTTAGAACATCTTCACATAACAAACATCTCATAACATCTCAGACACAAGACTCGACAAATGCAACTCTAACATCTTAACATCATGCATGTGGTACCAATAGTTTAGCTTTAATAAGCTTCACCGTCGCTTTGAGCAAATGCTCCACCGTCGCTTTGAGCAAAAACTCCACCGTCTCAAATTATGCAAATGCATGGACTCGACTCTTTATTCTTAAACAAGTTAACACAAAGTCTTAACATCAAATACGACTCTTTATCGACACATGCAAATATACAATACATGACAGCAGCTCAGCACACTTGACATATATATTTACAGCGCATAGTTATCGTCGCAAACATCACTTATACTTCATTCGTAAAACTCACTTAATAGACATATAATCATAGGTTAACGCCAACAATTTAAATCATCTTACAGCGTCAGTACAAGTTGTAATTTAGGTCTTAAACATCTCTAATACTACCCAAAGGTCTACCTAAAGACATCACATAGTTTTAGGTCTACCGTGGGATCTGTATTGAATGATTCCGGATGGCAAGTTGCATCACAAATTAGTGATATACCTTTCATTGATCATGCTTATTTTGGTGAGGAAATATATAATTACAAAGAGGAGCTCAAGATGCTGAGAGTGATAGTTGATTTAAGTGGAAATTATCAAGTTGTTACACAACATTTAAAACACCCTCAAATTTAGCCTCTTTGACAGCTAAGGCTGTTCTTTTGATAATGGAATGCATCAAATACTCGAATGTCCCTATTGAAGTCTTAAATTCGATAAAGGGAACAAGGTGCTTTAAGACAAACATGGGTTTGAAAGCACCATGTGAATGTTTCTTGTACAATCAAGTGTGGGGATGCATTTTGGAGGTATTCAATGTTATTCCTATTATTGACCATAAATTTTATGGGGAGAAGATTTTCAGTTACAAAGATGAATTAAAACAAATAGGGGTGCTGGTTGATTTTAAGGATGCCGCAAATATTTTTGCCAGTCTATTCAAACAAAAGGTATCAGAAACCTCAATTAACCCAACACATGTTATCTCCTTTCTCTCTTGTTACAGGCAGCTGAAGGGAACTCGCTATAGTTTTCCTTCTGGTTTCCCCACCATCGTACGTAACATGAGTTGGTTGCATAGTAGTGTTGGTGATCTTAGGAGACCTAGAGAATGCATTTTATATGGTCCGGAGTGGAAATCTATATCTTCAATCACTTGTCTCCCTTTCATTGATGACAGTACGAGAATACACAAGTACAAGGAAGAGCTTATGCACTTTGGTGTTGTTACTAAATTGAAAGATGGAGTGATGTTTGTGCCTTAATGTCTGAAATTTCCTTCCAATCCATCAAATATTACTCCTGAAAGTGTGTGTTCTTTGATGGAATGCATCCGACTTCTAATGCAAGAAAACAAGCTTATTATTGAAGATGATTTCAGAAAAAGATTGTCCAAAAAATGGTTGAAGACACATGCTGGTTATAGGCCTCCAGAGAAGTGTCTGTTGTTTAATTCCAAGTGGAGTTCTTTCTTGAATCCAACTGATGGGCCTTTTATTGATGAGAGTTTTTATGGACCTGAAATTGTCCTTTACCAAAAAGAACTTGCTGCCATAGGGGTCATTAGTGAAGTTGAGAAAGGGTGCTCTTTGCTTGCCAATCACCTCGAGTCCCTATTTGATCATGACACCATTGTGAAAATATACAAGTACTTATGTGAACACAACTGGAAACCTCTGAGGAGACAGCAGCAAAAAAGGTTTGGATTCTGGATGGAATAAAAACTGGTAAGTGGGTTGATTGTGAAGAATGCATCATACACGACCCACCTAAACTTTTTGGTTCTAAATATTATGTTCTTGAAGATCTCTATGATAGCGATATTCTTGTTTTTTTCAATGCATTGGAAGTCAAGAAGAAGCCCTCACTAGATGATTATGTTGACCTTTGGAATGATTGGGGAAGTTCAGTGAAGCAATTGTCATATGATGAGTGTTGCAGGTTCTGGACGTCTATCTCAAAACATTTGAGAACAAATGAAGAGAAAAAACTTTCTGCGAGTTTGATGAAACTACCTACAACATCAGGGAATAATGAAATATTTCTGGTTGATAAGGAAGATGTTTTTATTCCTGATAGTCTTCATATGAAGAAGCTTTTTGAGAAGGAAAAAGTTTTTGTATGGTATCCTCAGTATAACATGACACCATTGTCCAAGTCTAAACTATCCCGCATTTACAGAAAAATTGGTGCTAGAAATATCTCTGAATCACTATGCAAAGAAAAATCATCCTTGGTGAATGATGGTGGTAAACTGAAGCATGTTGATCCAAATAATCTTTTCAACTTAAAGGGGTTGGTTAAGCTTATTCTTGGTTTTCTTGCATGTCCTAGTCTGAAAATGAAACCAAAAAAGAGACATGAAGCTGTTCAAAGTCTTATCAACTCGAGTTTCCATGAGACAACAGAGCCGATCAATGTAAGCTATAGTTTATCATTATCATCGGGGGAAATCATTACAAAGAAAGCAAACAAAAGGGTACGTTGGGGAAGTCAAAGCTGCAAGTTTATCATCCAGAAGATTGAGGAAGTTCCCAGTGATTCATTGAATTATGCTACAAATTTCTCTGAAGCAATATCCGAGGGTATTTTGCCTGAGAATCATGATTATGTTCCTGCACTGGCTGAACTAATCACTTTGGGTTTTGTGATGAAATTCAAGAATGAAGAAATTGATTTTCTAATGGAATCCAAGAATTTGCAGATTGAGCATGCAGATGAGGAGTTCCTCAGTTCTGTCTTCCCTTCTGGCTAAGTCTATTGCCATTGCTTACTTGTGTCTTCCTTAGTACTTTTGTTTTCCTATCAATAAATGTGATCATGTTTAGACTCTTGATATCATTGTATGACTTGATTTTGAGCTGTAATTTTGCTACTATTCTGTTATGTTGGATGCACCACTGCATGTTCACTGTACACAAAGTACCTATGTTGTTTTTTTCTTTTGGATAGAAAACGTATTCACATTGTTTTTTTAGGTGCATAACTACATTGTTGTTATGCTTGTTTTGATTTGATTTTTTTTTCTTTTGTGAAAATTGATTTGATTGATATATGTTATTCTTTTTTTAAGGGTGTTAAATTGTTAACAGATCTTAGCATATTCTAATAATGGAAACTTTATAAATATTTTAAGATGGTAAACCTAATGGCTTTGGTTTTTGTGATGGAAAAAAAACTGATAGAAGATAAGTTAGCTAATGACAGGTGAAGTTACAACAGATAATATGTAAATTAACTAAGGTCAATAACTTGAGAGGTTGTTTCGTCAACTTGTTGACATAATAAACTAAAAAAAGTAAATAAATAAAATATAAAGCACATTGTGGTGGTTGGAGTTGATACATTAAATTGAAAACAACCGCCGCCAGATTATCACAATCACGCAAGGCCTACTATACGGAATACCAAAGGTTTATTACTCACCTTACCTAAATCTCACGCCAGATTATCACAAAGCATGTAATGTATTCTCAATATTCTCGCTATAAACAAGATTTTTCACCTTTGGTGGAGCTTTGATCTTCCATATATAATTCCATTGTCTTGGTCTTCGCAAGTGAGTTGTATCTCTAATGGTCTCAGTACAAATCCAATACTAAATTTTGCATATAAAACAAAAAATATTACATTAATGTTGATAATTTTTAATATTACAAATGCAATTAATATTTTTAATATAATTAACGCAATGGTATGCCACACAATTGTTCAAGGTTAAAGTACACAATTCAAGTAAATCCAAATATCCAATTAAGGAGAAAAGAATAACTTCCTTCTTCAGTGCCCAAAAAAACTTTCTCACAGCCTTATTTACGTGATTAATTGTTATGAGAAATGATATTTTCTTCATTTTCTTGTCATTTTGAAATGCCTTATTATTCAAGTATAATTATTAGTATCATTCAAAAAATTTCTGAATCAAGGGCTATAAGATTATTCTTGACTATGGATATCTAATAGAATGGCCAAATTGAAGAAAATAATCCATAGAGTCTCTCATATGGTTGAATTTCAGGAATTGGTTTCAATAGTGTGTTTCTGGTTGCTGCTCAGCCTTATGTATTTAGCAACGGATATCAGATAAGGTTCAATGAGAGGCCCTGTCCACATTGCAGTCTTGGGTATATAGTTCCTGAATGGGTTGACGAGAAGCCAACCCTTCTTGACATAAAGCAGATATACGGGACTGGTAAAGATTCCCTTCCAACTACAACAATTGTGTTGCCTCTGAAGCCGGACAAGGTAAATTCTGTGAAACAGCAGCTCTCAGGTATTCACCCGGAAGTTATATTGTTCCTTTAAAAAATCAGACATCTTTCTCTCCGAGAAGATAATGAGAACCCCAAAATGAATTCTTTAACTACTGTTTCTATTTCAAGAGAGATTAACTTTGTGACGGTGAAACACGTGAACGCCACAATCCATCTATCTGCGGGGGAAAATAGTTATGACGAAAAGGTATGCAGCTACTACATTTGGAAGCAAAAGTTTCCTGTAAAGTTGGAAAATGTTGTGGAAAGGAGAACGGGAGTGGAAGAGTGTGTTGTGACATTGGCCTTCCCGCAACAGGAGAGGTTACATAAGGATAAGAGCTTACCAGGGTTTTATGCATTTCTTCCTACAGAGATGGTCTCCAATTTTCCCTTCATAATTCAAGCAGATTTTGTCCTTGCCTCGTCAAGGGAGACAATTCTCTTGGATGATAAGTGGAATAAAGGGATACTTGAATATGTTCCATCCGCTTTTATGGATGCATTCAAAACACACGTCACAGGATCATATAAAGCTCCAGTATGCAGCTTGCCATATTTTGTTCAAGTTCATTCCAATCAATAGTTCTCCTGTTGAGACCTTCAATCAAGTGAGGGAGAAAATCAAAGCAAAACTGGCTGAAGAAAAAATTGTTCCTATTGAGACATTTTCGAACCAGAAGCACTTCTATAAGCCTCGTCAAGTTGGCAGGATACTACCTAAATTTTGGAATATTTTGACAAAGGCTAAGCAGGATGGAGTGTACTTGCTTGACCTATCTTCTCATCATGGGATGAAAATCTTGAGTTCTTCATTTGATCAAAATGAGTATGATACAATACTCAAATATTTAGGGGTGATACAGGTGAACTTTGATTGGTATGCGAAGTGCATCCAAAGTTCTAATCTTGTGGATAGAGTATCAGAAGATATCTATCTTGAGCTTTTACTGTTTGTTGTTCAAAACTGGTCAAGGTTTGATGGCTCCAACATCATTAACATTCCGTTGATTAAATGTGTGGTTACTGATGGGATCCCGTCTTTTTTCACTCTTCATGAATGCGGACACAAACGAGTTGTACTAGCACACTCAAGTCAGACATGTTCTTGGATGATAAATTGGAACAATGTATTTGCAACAAATCAGTGTTTCATGCCTGAAAGCACACAACAAGCTATTCCACAATTTCCCTATAAGCGAAGTTTGTTGGGTTGGTTAGCAAAAGATGTTAAAGTTCGTACTCTGAATATGTACGATTTTGCATTGGATGCCTGCAAATCTATCAGTGATGACTGCAAACTTGCCATTGCATTTGCTCATTTCTTATACCACTCTTTGTCAGAGGGTTATTTGTCACGCCGCGAGGTTGATATTCTTTGTTATTCTATGCCACTTGTGGACTACTATGGACGGACAATCAAAAGTAGAAATGGGGTTCTCTTGCCTGCAAGTGTGAGCAAATGGGCAAAATTAATGGTTTCTAATCCATGGAGAAATGAAAATTATGTTGAGCTAGGAAAGGTGTACCTAAATGCATCTTCTTATGCAGGACAACCTACAGATTCCGGGAAGCTTATTGAGTTCCTCAAAACTCACGGTAAAGCTTCTGACATACCTTATCTATCACCTCCAAATGCTGGGTTTTCAGCTGCGGATACACCACTTAAGAAAGAAAATGCCTTTTTACTTTTGGAGTGGATTCGGGATCTGAAGAAAAGAGGGGTTGACCTACCAAAGAAGTTCTTGGAATGCATAAAAGAAGGCAGGTGGCTTAAAGTTACAGGTAAGGGATACATGTCTCCTTCAAAGTCATTCTTGAATGGCTCATAGGGAAATATTTTGCAAAGTGGTTCAGTTCTTGTTGACATTCCTCTGATTGATGAGAGCTTCTATGGGAATAAAATAAATGACTGCAAGGAGGAGTTGAAAACAATTGGAGTGATGTTCAATTGTGAGGAAGCATGTGAATTCATTGGAAGAGAATTAATGTCTCGTGCTGCTTCTTTCACTTTAAGCAGGAGTGATGTTCTTTTGATGCTTAACTTCATACAATATCTCAGGAAAAGTCATCTTCCTTTCGACAAATATGTTGATAGCATCAGAAAGGGAAGCTGGCTAAAGACATCTCGAGGTCTCAGGTCTCCTGTGGGATCAGTATTAAGTGATTCAGGATGGCAAGTTGCATCACAAATTAGTGATATACCATTTATTAATCATGCTTATTTTGGTGACGAAATATTTAACTACAAAGAGGAGCTCAAGTTGCTTGGAGTTATAGTTGATTTAAAATCACCCTCAAATTTGGCCTGTTTGACATCTGATGCTACTTTTTTGATAATGGAATGCATCAAATACTCAAATGTTCATGATAAAGTATTAAATTCAATAAAGGGAACAAGATGCTTGAGGACAAATATGGATTTCAAAGCACCAAGTGATTGTTTCTTGTATGATCCAGTGTGGGGCTGCATTTTCGAGGTATTCGATGGTCTTCCTGTTATTGATCATAAATTTTATGGGGAAAAGATTTTTAGTTTCAAAGATGAATTGAAGAAAACGGGTGGTGGTTGATTTTAAGGATGCTATAAAAAGATTTGCTAGTCTCTTCAAACAAAAGGCATTGGAAACTTCAATTAAGCAAAACCATGTTATGTCATTACTTTCTTGTTACAGGCTGCTGAAGGGAACTGACTATAGTTTTCCTTCTGATTTGTTAACCATCATACATGAAATGAAGTGGCTGCATACTTCTATTGATGGTTTTAGGTGCCCAAGAAAATGCATTTTATATGGTCCAGAGTGGAAATCGATATCTTCTATAACTCGTTTCCCTTTCATTGATTATAGTGACAAATGTAATGAGTACAAGGCAGAGATGAAGAGCATTGGTGTTGTTACTGAATTGAAAGATGAAGAGACACGAAGCTGTTCAAAGTCTGATCAACTTGAGTTTCCATGAGACAAGAGAACCGATCAATGTAAGCTATAGTTTATCATTATCATCGGGGGAAATCATTACAAAGAAAGCAAACAAAAGGGTATGTTGGGAAAGTCAAAGCTGCAAGTTTATCATCCAGAAGATGGATGGAGTTCCTGGCGATTCATTGAATTATGCTACAAATTTCTCTCAAGAAATATCGGAGGGCGTTTTGCACGAGAATCACGAACACGTTCCTGCACTGGCTGAACTAATCACTTTGGGTTTTGTGATGAAATTTAAGAATGAAGAAATTGATTTTCTAATAGAGTCCAAAAATCTGAAGATTGAGCATGATGATGATGAGTTCCTCAGTTCTGCCTTCCCTTCTGTTTAAGTCTGTTGGCACTGCTTACTTGTGTTTTCTGTTTGAATATGTTTTTATTGTATGACTGGATTATCTTGTAACTGGTTTTTGTTTCAATTGCCACTACTATCTTTCTTATGTTGGATGCACCACTGCATGTTCACTGTACCAACGTATCTACATTGTTTTTTTAAGGTAGAAAGCAGCATATTCTAATTGAAATAAAAACAAAATGCAATTTTCTTATCAATAATATTTCCCAAGAGCTGAAACGGCGACTCCGAGGGATGTTACCAACAAGAGTAGTACAAAGATTCCAAGGCAGCCAGAACAAATAAATAAGGTTAAATAGGATCACCTTGTCTAATGTTGCAAAGGTCAAAACTAGATCAACTACTTTTAATGCCATGATTTGGAGTAGTTCCTGGAATCTTGGAATTAAATGGAATAGGTGGCGTGTTGTTTTTTATTGCCCTATTTTTTCCTTTTACACAATCATCCAAGGGCTGATTTATAGGCTGATTTAGGTGAATGGACATATTCAAATCAATTCAAACATTTCTTATTTTTTTTATTGAAAGAAACAAAATCATTTTAGAGAAGAAAAAGGAAACTACTCAACAGTTTGTTCTTCTGTGAATTTATCACCATCAAGGGTTAGTCATTTTTTTATATTATTATTATTTTATCACAGTTTGTTCTTCTGTGAATTTACTTGTATTTTTATTTGATTATTACGATCAAGTATAAACGTTAAATGTCAAAGTTTTTTCTTTTTGTGAATTTATTTTCCATTAGTATGATCTCTTTATGTTTTCACACACTGTCCATATACTCTAAATGTGTCTAATGATGTATGGTCCCTTTTTTTTTTTTTTTATCAATTCATTTTATAGGGTGAAGAAAGTATTGTCAATCAATTGATTAACATATCAAATAACGGTATTACATTGCAATCATATGCGTACCAAATAATGAGTGTGTTCAACGTCAAAATTTGAATTTTTATACTAGGTAACAAGATTAAAAAGTTTTTCTTTCATGTTGATTCAAATCCAAATGTAATATTTTCAGAATTTTTTGGTTAGATTTTAAAAATTGAAACTTGTTACCTTATCAAATAACTAAAATTATGGTGGAACACAGTTTTGGTACAAATGTACTTGTACTTCTTAAATTACAAAACAGTTGGGATCCATGCCGTCAATACTTTAACATATTCACTCAAACACTAAATAAGTGGTCGTTTGGATCGAGATCAAACCATTTAAAACTCAAATTTTTGATTAAAAAGAATCAAAATTAAAACATGAATCATTTAATTTCGATTCAATAACCACAACTATGCCGATTCGATTTCATAACCCGTTGGAAATGACGTTGATGGGAGAGATAAAGCCAAGGCGCATAGGACTTCGCGTGTTTCTCTACCGTTCCCAGCCTTGCTTGTCTTGGGATTTAACTTATTGGACCTCATCTTATTGGGCTTCTAGCATGTCCGAAACAATTTTGAATTTCATTTTGTTTAGGAACTTCAAACAAGTAACCATTAAAAATAAAAAAAATAAAAACTTTTTTAATTTCCTAAAAAAAATGAAATTCAAAATTAAAGTGCATCCTTCTTAAATTCAAATATATAACTTCAAATAAGGGATAAACCAATAACTTCCTCGTTTAGTGCCTAAAATAACTTCCTCACATAGCCTGATTTACGTGATCAATTGTTAAGAGGAATGATATTTTCTTAACATTTTGATTGAAAGAAATAACATCATCTTGTGAACAATAATAGAGTGCGGTCAAGAAGAAGGGTACGACTCACCAAAGGGCAAAGGCTTTGCATTCACTTCACTATTGGTCAGGAACATAAGGGTTAGTGATTTTTCTAAATTTCATTTTTACCTTATTATTTAGTTGTTTTATTTTTGAAAACTCGACATCACCCCGACTAATCCGAATAGTTCAATCTTATCGGCCATTGATTTTGAATATAAACCTTA
Source organism: Medicago arabica (assembly GCA_946800305.1). NCBI lineage: Eukaryota > Viridiplantae > Streptophyta > Magnoliopsida > Fabales > Fabaceae > Medicago > Medicago arabica. The sequence goes on along the minus strand of OX326968.1, from coordinate 2,811,871 downwards.
AAATGTATTAATCATCGTAGAAATGATTGTCTCGTCAAAAAAAAATCATAGAAAGGATTATAATTTGCTTTGCTTCGATCATAATTTGTACTGCTTAATACGAATTTGTTTGATAGTTGTTTTTGTTTTTTTGTTTAAGTTGCTACAGCCAAATATTTTGATACATTGTTTGAGTAGATTTTTTTTTTTTTAACGATTTAGAGTAAAGATGTCAACGATTGCCAAAATAATGGTCAATCACTACGAATCATTCATGCTTCCTTGATTATAGGGAAGTGACAATGTTGTGTGCTCTTGGCAAGGTGTCACACTAAATTATGAAAGATTGCTTTGGATCTGAAGTAAGCAATTTATTTTGGAGGGTGAAGTAAGAATTGTCATTTGATTAACAAATCAAATCATAATAATACACGTCGTTTTTGGAGAATAATTTTATTTTACTGTACTTGTCATTTACAAGTTTCAATACAACATTAATTATTGATTTATCAATAATACCCTTACCTATTTATTGTAGAGAGAGAAATAATAGAATGAAATAATAAATGAGTAAGGGTGTTATAAAAAAAACACAGAATTTCATCAAAAATAACAAAATTTAGTTGATTTCTTAGTATGTATAATTTCCTCAAAAGCAACAAGTATTGTGAAACGAATGGAGTATATCATTACATTACATTCAATGCATACCAAATTATGAATCAATTGGGATCCTTTATTGTGAAACGGATGGAGTATATCATTACATTACATTCAATGCACACCAAATTATGAATCAATTGGGATCCTTTCTATTTTCCCCTTTGGAAAATGTTAACCAATGTCCGGCGTATTGGTTAAGAAAGTAAATATAATAAGTATTGTATTAGAAATTGTGTAGTCAATTCCTTGAAACTCATAAAAATGTCATTTTCAATTTAAAACATTTTTTTTTGCCTTCCTTAACTAATCTCCAGGACATCGATTAAAATCATCTTAATTTTGTCATGCTAACGAGTGCACTAAAGACACTCTTTAAAGATTCCTAATTAAGAAAATATTCATAGGAAAAGTTAAAATGTTCAACTTCCAATGCATTGAATGTATCAATTTTTATAACAAAAAATTACTAAGGTTATTAAAAAGTGTTCTAAAATCACTCGTTAACATTTCCCTAAAATAAATATTACTAGCATTTTTTTTTCACGATCATAAGTTTTAGCTTTTCTGAATGTATCTAATTAACGGAGATTTATTGCAGGCTACACATAATGGCTGAGTTTGGTGTATCTCTTGGATTGTTGCAGCTACTGAATTTGGTGTATTAACTTTTTTTCTAAGGTTGATCCAATGAGTAGTTGCCTTTTTTCCAATAAGCAATAATCCATTTTGATTTAACTCGACTGACATCTTGTTTATTGATTTTCCTCACTTTGTAGATAGAAAGAATTCTCAAACTTGTTGGAATCAGCCACACTTGTTGAATTTTCTACCAATAGGCTTCTATATTTGCTAAGGTAAGGATGCAAGATTGATTAACTCTTTAGGCCACCATTTTCTATTTTGTGCATTAATTTTATAATATATCTAAACTTTGTGAAACTATGATTATAATTTTTTTAAAATGAATAGTATAAAGCTTAAACAAACTCTATAGTAAAGGGAGAATCAAAATTTCTTTTGTTATTATTAAAAAAGAATCAACCATCGTTTGTTTTTGAGATCCTAACCACAACCAATTGATGTGCTCTTATTAATGGTAAGCACTAACCAATTAGAGTCTCTTAAGTACATGGTCATAAGTTATAAGTTTGATATCATATCAATGATGTGTGATTCATTCTTAGTACATAACACTTGATTTATTTTTCTCAGCTTTGTGATCTTCTTGTATTCTCTTACACATTTCACAGAGTGTACTTCACTATACTAGCTACTTTGGGACCTTTCATTTTGAGAAGTGAAATATGGAAAAAATGAGTACAAAGAAAAGTTTTCCATTGGTGGGAGACGAGCAAATCCTTTGACTGAGGATCTTCATCAAGCTGTCAAGAATCTCTCAGCTGAACTCTATACTTCAGATGTTCATTTTCTCATGGAGCTCATTCAGGTACCTTATTTAGCTAGTCATGTTTAAAATATAATGCATATATGAATTATTATAATATTATTGAAGTTTAAAATACAACTTTATTCCTTAACCTTTACTGCTCTACTACTTTTATACCTCAGTCAAATTGTATCTTACTATCTTAGATATCATGTATTTTTTATGAAATAATATTATGGCATAAGATTATAGTGTGAAATATAAGTTTCTAAATACAAGCATAAGTTTTATTAGATAGTTTGGAAGAACTTATGACAAATAAGTCCAATAAAGAATTTAACATGAGAGAGCTAAATTGTTCAATTCGCGACAAAAACATACTATAAAATATGAAAAGATCAAAAAGTGTGTTTCGTTACAACAACAAAGAAACTGAAATACACAAATGTCCCTCGTAAACGTAATAAGGAAAAAATTGGAGTACCGGACAAGTATCGTAAGCATACCATATTGGTATAGGATGCTTCACCTTTTTACAAGTACACATGCTCCATAGCCCACTAGGGAACACAGGCAACTTGCCTTTTCCTTCAATGCCTGTTCTTATTTTTGAAGCATGGGTACTCATGGGCACTTTTTCGATTATATTGTAATAATTGTATTTTGTTTTCCTATTTTTTGCTATATAAACAACATTTATCAGACTCCTGTTATGTAAATATCATATTTCTATCTTGATTGTGTATATTTATTGCCCAAGTTCTTTTGATTTTCATGTAGTAAATTGTGAAAGACGATTTATTGTATTTTTCTTGTGTTTGTTAAATGGTATACCTATGAACATACCCTGTGCCTTAGTTTTTATAAATATCACGTGCCCATATCCATGTAACATAGGTTGTCATAGACTTTATCTGGTTCTTTAGTTTTGATTCCAAAAACCAGGCATTCTCAAATTTAAAACTGCGGAAAATAAGACTTGGCTTCTTTTCCTTTTATTTTTGAATTATTTCATCCATTTGTAATTCTTCATTCTAATAATTATTTTTGCATGTTTAGAAGATCTTATTAGAAAACCTAAAAGAATTTTTTTAATAACCAACCAAGTTTTTAAATATTTACATTTGTAAACTAATCTATTTCTGGACATCTACTAAACCACATTATGGTTAGGAATGTTTTTTGAACCATTCCTAATAATAAGCTGAGTTTTATGGTTAAAAGTTAAGTATGTGTTTCGTTTCAGTTTCCAACAGTCGCTGGTTAGTGATAGGTCACAGTCTCAAGGATTAGTTTTCTCTATTTCTATGTTCATCTCCGTCTCTATCTAGAATGATGCAATCATAGTGTCAAATTATGGTATTAGTGGTTGATATTAATCACAGTGAATTTGTTCTTAACTCCCACAGAATGCTGAAGATAACCAATATATTAAGGGAGTGAGACCAACATTGGAGTTCATCATAACTTCAAAAGACATAACAGCGACTGGCGCTCCAGCAACGTTACTTATTTTTAACAATGAAAAGGGTTTTTCTCGCGAAAACATTGAGTCTCTCTGCAGTGTTGGACGGTCAACCAAGAAAGCCAATAGGAGTAGCGGTTACATAGGCGAAAAAGGTATATTATCACATTTCAATGTCTGTTAGTAAATTTTGTACCTTTTCCTTGAGAAAGACATATGTTAACATGGACCACGTGGTTCCTTTCATTGAATGTTATTTAAATGATATTTTAGTACCTGGATAATTTATAAGCAAGTAATTTGCTTGAATCAATAAAGAGAGTATTTTCAGTCATTATACAAAAGGAAATGAACATAGACTAATTTAACCGACCTTCATCAATGCTATTTTTTTATACAGTTTTTTATATTTTGAAAAGCCTAATTATTCAAGTATAATGATTAATATCATTCAAAAAGCTTCTGAGTCAAGAGATATAAGATTGTTCTTCACTATGAATATCATTTAGAGTGTCCAAAATGAAAAATCTAATGCTAATGTTTGACAGAATCTCTCATATGGTTGAATTTCAGGAATTGGTTTCAAGAGTGTGTTTCTGGTTACTGCTCAGCCTTATATTTTTAGCAACGGATATCAGATCAGGTTCAACGAGAGGCCCTGTCCACATTGCAGTCTTGGGTATGTAGTTCCTGAATGGGTTGACGAGAAGCCAACCCTTCTTGACATAAAGCAGATATACGGTGCTAGTAATTATTCTCTTCCAACTACAACAATCGTGTTGCCTCTAAAGCCAGACAAGGTAAATTCTGTGAAACAGCAGCTCTCAAGCATCCACCCAGAAGTTTTACTGTTCCTTTCAAAAATCAGACACATTTCTGTCACAGAAGATAATGAGGACTCTAACATAAAGTCCGAAACTACTGTATCTATTTCAAGCGAGATTAACTTTGTGACTGCGAAAAGTGATAATGCTGAGTCTTACACAATCCGTCTATCTGCGAGGGGTAATAGTAATGTTGAAAAGGTATGCAGCTACTACATGTGGAGGCAAAAGTTTCCTGTCAAGTTGGAAAATGTGGTGGAAAGGAGAATGGGCATGGAAGATTGTCTCGTGACATTGGCCTTCCCAAATCAGGAGAGGCTTCACAAGGATAAAAGCTTACCAGGAGTTTATGCATTTCTTCCTACAAAGATGGTCACTAATTTTCCCTTCATAATTCAAGCAGATTTTGTCCTTGCCTCATCAAGGGAGACAATTCTGTTGGATGATAAGTGGAATCAAGGGATACTTGAATATGTTCCATCAGCTTTTATCGATGCGTTCAAAACACTTGTCACTGGATCAGATGAATCTCCGGTATCCAGCTTGCCTCATATGTTCAAGTTCCTTCCAATTCATAGTTCCCCTTTTGAGAACTTCAATTACGTGAGGGAGAAAATCAAAGAAAAACTGGCTGAAGAAAAAATTGTTCCTATTGAGACATTCACAGAACAGAAGCACTTCCATAAGCCTCGTGAAGTTAGCAGGTTACTGCCTAAATTTCGTAAAATTTTGACAAAGGCCCAGCAGGAAGGAGTGTACTTGCTTGACCTATCTTCTCATGATGGGATGAAATTCTTGAGTTGTTCAGTTGATAAGAAAGAGTATGATGATGTACTCAATTTTTTAGGGGTGAAACCGGTGAATATTGATTGGTATGTGAAGTGCATCCAGAGTTCTAATCTTGTCTATGGAGTATCAGAAGATGTCTATCTTGAGATTTTACATTTTGTTGCTCAAAACTGGCCCAAGTTTAAGGAATCCAACATCAGTAACATTCCGTTGATTAAATATGTGGTTTCTGGTGGGATTCCGTCTTTTTTCACTCTTCATGAATGCAGAGTCAAGGGAGTTGTACTAGCAGACTCAAGCAAGAATTGTCCTTGTTCGTGGCTGATCAATTGGAACAATGTTTTTTCATTTGCAACAAACCAGTGTTTTATGCCAGAAAGCACACAACAAGTGATCCCTCAACTTTCATATAAGCAAAGTTTGTTGGATTGGTTAGCAAAAGATGCTAATGTTCATACTCTGGACGTGTACAGTTTTGCACAGATTGTCTGCAAATCTATTAGATATGACTGCAAGCTTGTCATTGCATTTGCTCATTTCTTATACCACTCTTTGTCAAAGGGTTATTTGTCAAATCGTGAGGTTGATGATCTATGTAAGTCTATGCCAGTTGTGGACAACTATGGGCAAACAAATACTCTCAGACAAAGGGTTCTCCTGCCTGCAAATGTGAGTAAATGGGCGAACTTGTGTCTAATCCATGGAGAAATGAAAATTTTGTTGAGCTAGGAACGGCATACCTAGATGCATCTTCTTATGCAGGCCAATGTACAGATTCTGGGAAGCTTATTGATTTCCTTAAAACCCATGTTAAAGCTTTTGACGTACCATATATATTTCCTCCAAATGCTGGGTTTTCAGCTGCAGATACACCACTTACCAAAGACAACGCCTTCCTGCTTTTGGATTGGATTCGGTATTTGAAGTATAAGGGAGTGAACCTACCAGAGAGGTTCTTGAAATGCATAAAAGAAGGAAGCTGGCTCAAAGTTACATGTAATGGATACAGGCCTCCTTCAAAGTCATTCTTTATTGGCTCATCATTGGGAAAACTCTTGCAAAGTGGTTCAGTTCTTGTTGACATTCCCCTGATTGATGAGAGCTTCTATGGGGATGGAATAAATCAGTACAAAGATGAGTTGAAAACAGTTGGAGTGATGTTCGATTATGAGGAAGCATGTGAATTCATTGGAAGAGAATTAATGTCTCGTGCTGCTTCTTTCTCTTTAAGTAATAATCATGTTCTTTTGATGCTTAAATTCATGCAATATCTAAGGTCAGCTCTTCTTCCTTTGAACAAATTTGTCGACAGAATCAAAGAGGGAAGTTGGCTAAAGACATCACATGGTATTAGGTCTCCTGTAGGATCTGTATTGAGTGACTCTGGATGGCAAGTTGCATCACAAATTAGCGATATACCATTCATTGACCATTCTTATTTTGATAAGGAATTACATAACTACAAAGAGGAGCTCAAGTTGTTGGGAGTGGTAGTTAGTTTAAGTGGAAATTACCAAGTTGTTACACGGCATTTAAAATCACCCTTAAATTTGGCCTCTTTGACAGCTGAGGCTGTTATTTTGATAATGAAATGCATCAAATACTCAAATGTCCCTATTGATGTCTTAAATTCGATAAAGGGAACGAGCTGCTTGAAGACAAACACGGGCTTCAAAGTACCAAATGAATGTTTCTTGTATGACCCAGTGTGGGGCTGCATTTTGGAGGTATTCAATGATCTTTCTGTTATTGATCATAAATATTATGGGGAGAAGATTTTCAGTTACAAAGAAGAATTGAAGAAAACAGGGGTGGTGGTTGATTTTGAGGATGCTATTAAAAGATTTGCTAGTCTCTTTGAACAAAAGGCATTGTTAACTTCAATTAACCAAAACCATGTTATGTTATTACTTTCTTGTTACAGACTGCTGAAGGGAACTGACTATAGTTTTCCTTCTTATTTCTCAACCATCATAAGTGAAATGCAGTGGCTGCGTACTACTACTGATGGTTTTAGATGCCCAGAGAAATGCATTTTATTCAGTCCAGAGTGGAAATCGATATCTTCTATAACTTCTCTCCCTTTCATTGATTACAGTGAGAAATGTAATGAGTACAAGGCAGAGCTGAAGAGCATTGGCGTTGTTACGGAATTGAAAGATGGAGTGAGGTTTGTACCTGAATGTCTGAATTTTCCTTCAAATCCATCCACTATTGCTCCTAAAAGTGTGTTTTCTTTGCTGGAATGCATCCGACTTCTAATACAATCAGAAACTTGCAATGAAAGATGATTTCAGAAAAAGATTGTCCAAAAATTGGTTGAAGACTCATGCTGGTTATAGGCCTCCAGAGAAGTCTCTGTTGTTTAATTCCAAGTGGAGTTCTTTCTTGAATCCAACTGATGGGCCTTTTATTGATGAGAGTTTTTATGGACCTGAAATTTTCCTTTACCAAAAAGAACTCAATGCCATAGGGGTCATTGGTGAAGTTGAGAAAGGGTGTTCTTTGCTTGCCAATCACCTTGAGTCCCTCTCTGATCATGACACCATTGTGAAAATATACAAGTACTTATTTGGACACAAATGGAAACCTGAGGAGAAAGCTGCAAAGAAGGTTTGGATTCTCGATGGAGTTAAAGGTGGTAAGTGGGTTGACTCTGAAGAATGCGTCATACTTCTGGATGGAATTAAAGGTGGTAAGTGGGTTGATTCTAAAGAATGCATCATACAGGACCCTGCTAAACTTTTTGGTTCAAAATTTTATGTTCTTGAAGATATCTATGATAGCGATATTCTTGATGTTTTCAATGCATTGGAAGTCAAGAAGAAGCCCTCACTAGATGATTATGTTGACCTTTGGAATGCTTGGGGAAGTTCATTGAAGCAATTGTCATATGATGAGTGCTGCAAGTTCTGGATGTCTATCTCGAAACATTTGAGAACAAATGAAGAGAAAAAACTTGCAGAGTTTGATGAAATTACCTGCAACATCAGGAAATAATAAAATATATCTGGTAGATAAGAAAGATGTTTTTATTCCTGATAATCTACATATGAAGAAGCTCTTTGAGAGGGAAAAGGTTTTTGTGTGGTATCCCGAGCATAACATAACACCATTATTCAAGTGTGAACTATCTGATATTTACAGAAAAATTGGTGCAAGAAATATCTCTGAATCACTATGCAAAGAAGAGCCGTCCTTGGTGAATGATGTTAAACTGAGGCATGTTGATCCAAATGACCTTTTCAACTTAAAGGGGTTGGTTAAGCTTATTCTTGGTTTTCTTGCTTGTTCTAGCTTGAAAATGGTACCAAAAATGAGACACGAAGCTGTTCAAAGTCTTCTCAACTTGAGTTTCCATGAGACAAAGGAGCCAATCAATGTAAGCTATAGGTTATCATTATCAACAGGGGAAATAATTACAAAGAAAGCAAACAAAAGGGTACGATGGGAAAGTCAAAGTTCTATGTTTATAATCCAGAAGATGGATAGAGTTCGCAATGATGCAATGAAACATGCTAAAAATTTCTCTGAAGCAATATCTGAGGGTGTTTTGCGTGAGAATCATGATCATGTTCCTGAACTCACTGAACTGATCACATTGGGGTTTTTTCTGAAATTTAAGAATGAAGAAATTGATTTTCTAATGGAATCCAAGAATCTGCAGATTGAGCATGACGATGAGAAGTTCCTCCGTTCTGCCTTCTCTTCTGGCTAAGTTTATTGCCACTCCTTTTGCTTGTATTTTCTGTTTGAATGTAGATTATCATTTTCTAGAACTTGCTTGTTTTACTTTTATTATCTGATGAGCACCCTGTTGGAGTTTATTATACAATAGTTGTAGTTGTAGAATTTCAGTGTTGAAGTTAATTTCCATTATTCTGTATGAAGAAAATTATTGTTTCATACAGAATACTTTCTAAAATACTTTCTTTGGAAACTTTTTTACAGGAACTGTCTATAGTACATATAGAATCAAAATTTTAGAATTTGGATAAAACCCAACTATATGCTTAATTGTTAGCTTAAGTCTACTATTTAGATTTATTTTTTTTAATAAACTATTTGGAATGTTATGAAGCATGGTTTTCTACTATGAACTCCAATGTCCTGATAACAATTGCTACTATCATAATTGGAAGTTGGAACCATTACACAACTTCAATTGATCAATGCCTCAACCATTTCCTTATATTGAGTTTCATATAACCATATGATAAAATTGCCCTGCCTAAGTTCCAGAAATGGTGCTGTACAATTGAGAAATAATAATTTTAGGCATAAATTTGAGGGTTGTGCGAAAGCAATGAAATTGCTACCAAAGTTTATTTAAATAAAGAAAACATTTGATTCCCGTGAGCTTCACTCAGTTGGTGGGGATATTGCATATAATATGTAGGGGCCGGGGTTCGAACCCCGAATACCCAAAAAAAAAACATTTGAAAACCCTTTTAAAGAATTTTATTATTGTGCTTGATAAAATAGTACATTGTTTCTAAGAGCATCCACATCCATACCACCCACATTAATAGTATAAATGGACCCCACACAATATATAAATATTACTTCATTTTGTGTTCCTGATCTCTGGTTTATTGGTATAATATGATTCCATTTTGATTTCTTCAAAAAAAAAAAAAATATTACTTCATATTTTTTAATTATTCTAAATTGAGTCTTACCTAATCACACAATACACTTCCAATTTATCGTTTAAAGTCACATCCTAATTTTATATTATTTTTTACATCACAAAAGTATAAAAGCAATGGTGGTAATGCAGTACCACGGTAATTGTTGGAGAATGTGAAATTCTGACTATATGTCATAAATTTCAGCAAAGACACTCTAAAATGTTACGATATTTATGCTCTAAGTATCTCCGAGTGCGATAAGAATCCAAAGCAATGTGGATCTTGAATAGAAAATGTTTGCTTGTTAGTTGATTTTAAAGCGTTCAATTTTGATTGAGATAAAATATTAACTGCAAAATGTTTTTTGTTTTGAAGAATATTGATTGAGTGCAAAATGTTGTAAACTTAAGAAATAAAAGAATGTTTACTAAATTGTTTGAAGTCTACACAATATACTAAATTGTTTGAAACTCTTAATAAAGTCACAATCTAACATAAACTATTTACTGAACACTACCCAAGGGACGCTAGCCAAACTTTTCTGCATCTTTCCATTGACACACACTTGAAGAGGAGCTTGTCTTTCGTTTTTTGCAAAGTTGTTGCACACTGTCATTTAAGGATGACAGTTGAACCCAACTCTAATGAGTATCCGCAAAAAATAGTCACACGTTATATAGACTATATAAATAATTTTATTTAGGCTTTAATATGTGTTTCGTCCCTACAATTAGGGGTCATTTAAAAAATAGTTCATGTATTCGTTAATCTTGGCAATTTGCCCTTCTAAAATTTAATCATTTAAAATTTCGTCCCTACACACACTTAATTATTGCCACGTCATCAAATTAGCAAAAGGGCATGCCAATGGACAAAAGTACCCTCATCGTCCTTCTTCTTTCATTGAACAATGCATATGGTGCACTAGGAGGGGTAGATCAAGTATAAAAATGAGACTATGATTGATAATATGTACGACTCATACCTAACATTTTTAATGTAGATCATACTCAAATTTTGCTATGTCTAACATAATGTGCTTATTTCTACACTAGTATACTTAATTTTTTTCTCTTGAGTTTCGACTAAACATAATTGTTTTTATAAAAACTCGATATATATCTTAGGACCAACTAATTTCGGGGTCAATTCCATTGTCCACTTGCAAAGATTACATTTAAAGGCTAGAAACTAACCCACATAAATTGTCACCAAAATTATTTGACCTAAAAACTTGATAGTAACACACTCTAAGTCTCAAGCCTACACAAGAAGGATTGAAACTTGAAAACCTTAAAGTACAAAAATTAAATTAACTAAAATACTCAATTTCATTTGATTTAAATATGAAATCCAAATGTACCAAATATAATAATGCAGTAGGAAATTCTATGTACCAAATATATGTAACAGTATAGAATAGTATACTCAAATTTGTCTAGGTTTTGTTGATCTATATTCAAACGTTCCATGCAATTATATATAGGCTATAGCCATAGAATGAATTCTATTTCGATCTTTGATGTATGTCCTTTAATGAACATGATGCATGAAAAGGTCGATCTAGGTCTACCTCAAATCATTTTGATGTCTTATTTATGGGAACTTTATTTTTTATTTTTAGGGTTAAGATTTAAGGGTTTATTTGGGTAAAGCACACCTACTATATCGTATGGCAAGTGGTGTTCTCTTTGATTTTAGGGTTTGTTTTGACTTAAATATCATTTTATTTAATGCTATAAGGGTACAAAATTACATGAAATTTGTTGTAAAAACTGTATCCTTCAAAGAGCAGTGCAGTCTGAAAATGACCCAATCACGTATAGATTAAAATGGTTCTTTTCCATTTCGAACAAAAGTCGTCTTTGTCATCAATCTAGGTTCACCTCACCTCTTTTGATACCTTATTTATGGGAATATAACAATTTTTTATGATGTAAACAAAGTTTTCTATACCACTTATATATCTCGTAACATTGGTGGTAACAACACTATTTTTAACATTCTCTTTTAACATTTACTTGTTTATTGAGTGAAATTAATATCATTTCCATCATTTTACACGAGATCCATTTTTAAAATGTAAGATTTACATTGAGTACCTAACCTTTCTAATATTTTTTTTTTTTGATAACTCCCTAGCCTTTCTAATCTCGTAGTACACAACTCTACCTTATGCTCCCGCAATTATTAGTGCTCCATGGTTTGTTTGGTTAAAAGAGAATAAAGAGAAGAAAAAGAGCGGGGAGTAAAGTTTCTTTCAAGTAATTATTTATTTTTGACTTAGATATCAATCATTTTATTTAATGCGATATTAAATATATTAAGGTAAAAAAACTGAAACTTAAAATAACTTACCTCAATTACCTCGTCCAATAAAACAGAACTTTTTAATATTTCTTTCCTCTCCTACCCTTTCATTTTCTCTTTATTAAGTATTACTCTTGCAACTATTATATAATGATTCACTTTTTAATATTAAAATAATACAATGATTGAATGGAGAAAAAAATAGAATTAATTTCTTTAAAAAAATAATACAATGATTGATAGTAACACACTCTAAGTCTCAAGCCTACACCAGAAGGATTGAAACTTGAAAACCTTAAAGTAAAAAAAATTAAATTAACTATACTCAATTTCATTTGATTTAAATATGAAATCCAAATGTACCAAACATAATAATACAGTAGGAAATTCTATGTTCCAAAACTGACCTAAAAATATGAAATTCAGAATTCCCTAAAATGAAAATTAAGCGGTAATTAAAAAGAATATGAAATTCAAAATTAAAATTCACCGCTTTCAATTCAACCATGGAAAAGATGACAGTAGTAACTTCCTTATATTGTGCCTCAAATTAAAACAAACTTCCATATATAACTCATTTTTGAGGTATCAATTATTAAATGACAACAAATCACAAAAAACAGCAACATTCGAGGGACTGAATTGCAGAACCGCCGAGATTGGATCCATTTCATCGACCAACACTCAAGGTTTTGTCAAAATCATTAGGGTTAGTACCATTTCTTAGACTATTTTATTTATCAGTATGTCAATGTTTTTTCTTTTGTGAATTTCTTTCTCAATCTTATATATGTAACAGTATAGAATAGTATACTCAAATTTGTCTAGGTTTTGTTGATCTATATTCAAACGTTGCATGCAATTATATATAGGCTATAGCCATAGAATGAATTCTACTTCGATCTTTGATGTATGTCCTTTAATGAACATGATGCATGAAAAGGTCGATCTAGGTATACCTCAAATCATTTTGGTGTCTTATTTATGGGAACGTTATTTTTATTTTTAGGGTTAAGATTTAAGGGGTTCACACCTCTATCGTATGAGGTGTTCTCTTTGATTTTAGGGTTTGTTTTGACTTAAATATCATTTTATTTGATGCTATAAGGGTACAAAATTGCATGAGATTTGTTGTAAAAATTGTATCCTTCAAAGAGCAGTGCAGTCTGAAAATGACTTAATCACGTAGATTAAAATGGTTCTTTTTCATTTCGAACAAAAGTCGTCTCTGGTCAGGTCATCAATCTAGGTTCACCTCACCTCTATTGATACCTTATTTATGGGAATATAAGATTTTTTATGACGATGTAAACAATGTTTTCTATACCACTTATTTGTCTTGTAAAATTGGTAACAATGCTCTTTTTTTTGTTCTTTTGCACACTTGCAATATTGTGGTTGATCAATGTCACATGACATCGGCACTCCAATGTCACCAAAATGCTACCCTACCTTATGGGCTCTCACAATTATTAGTGCTCCATGGTTTGTTTGGTTTAAGAGGAATAAAGAGAAGAAAATGAGAGGCGAGTTAAGTGTCTTTCAAATAATTGTTTAAAATTTTGACTTAGATATCAATCATTTTATTTAATGCGGTTTTAAATATATTAAAGTAAAAAAAATTGAAACTTTAAGTAACTTACCTCAATACCTTTCAAAAAATAAATAACTTACCTCAATTACCTCGTCCAATAAAACGCAACTTTTTAATATTTCTTTCCTCTTCTACCCTTTCTTTTTCTCTTTAAAAATATTTCTCCGCTCATTTTCAACGTTGAACCAGACCTATTGAAATGTTAGGTGACCATGTTTTATGCCTTAGTCAAAGTGGTACAAAAATTATGGGATTATGAATTGAGGAAATTACATTCCCCTTTACACAAAGATGCTTAAATTACATTCATCTCATCTCCTCTTTTATGTTAAAATATACAATTTTGTCCCTTGAGAAGAAAAAATGATACTCCCCTCTCTATAAGATGTTTGAATTATAATTCTCTTCCGTAATAATTAAATATGGACTAAACTTTAATCTATTTTAACTTATATGTACTAATTCAGAATCATTATCTAAGAAAAATAAATTTATTTCTTTATAATTTAAATATCAATGATAATTAAATTTAAATATTTTACTATTAATTTTATATTTTAGAGTATAAAATTAACTTTTGAATAACCATATTTTATTGTATTTAGTAATTTTTCACATATTTAATTTTATTTTGCTTTGTTTCATATTTTATATCACGGTTTAAAACTATATGATAATGAAATTATAAATAAAAAATATGTATTCAAGTTTTGATTATATTGAAATACCCTTGCAATACTATTTTTTTTCCGAAGTGTGTTAGAGTTTTTTTTTTTTTTTTAGATTATTAGAAATAAAAAAATATTGAGGGATTAAAGTGTAGATTTTAACATAAGAGGGGAGGAGAATGTTTTTCAAGCTTCTCTTAGGGGAGGTGAGTGTACATTTTAACATAAGAAGGGAGGATAGTGTAATTTAAACATTTTTGAAGGGAGAGGAGTATGATTTACTCTTATGAATTTTTCTTATGTGTTATTAGTCTTTGGTGTCTTTAATATATTTAGATAAGTGAGAGATATGAACGAAGACATTCAAAACCCAAAATTATGAAGGTTATTTTGGATGTAATTGTCTTCTAATTAGAATGATAAACTATCAATTATCGATTAATGAATTAAGGATAAGAATCATGCTAACTTGTGTTCTTAGGGCACAAGTTAAAGATCTGAAAAAAAATTAAAACATAAGTTTTATATTAAAAAAAAAAAAGATTTTAACCTAAGACACAAGTTAACATTTTTCTAAGGATAAATATTGATTTCAAGGGTATAACAATCTTTCAAAAAAAGAGTGTATAAGAAATTATGAGTGTGTTCAAAATCATATTTTGATTTTATACTAGATGACAGCATAAAAATATTTTTTATTTTATTAAAATTTAGATTCCATTTGTAAAAAAAAGATTAGAGGTTTCCTTTTATTGTTAGTACTGTTATGTCTTGTATTGTTCGTAGGAGTCATGTTTTTTTTAGGAAGAATGAATCATGCTAATAAGCAGCAAATGTTATATCAACATTGTTCAAGAAACTTTAAAAATAAACTTTTTGTTTAAAAATACTAAGTCAAATACTTGGTAAAATTATAGATACACATATTTCAATTAAAAAATGATATCTTTTGATTCATTAAAGAGCGTCCCAAATATATTCGTTAGTGATTTCTTTTAGATTTTAATATTTTTTTATATATATCATTTTCCCAAATCAACTTTTAGTTCACTTTTGATAGTGCAACAATGTTAAATATTTTGAAAAAAAAAACTTTATATTATGCATTAAAATCTTATTCGACTCGAGTGGTTAATCTTTTCACCTACGAGGAAAAGATATCACAGAAAATCAAACTTTAGTTCCCACGTTTTTTTTCAAAAAAACATATTTTAGTTCCCACACTGTTTGTATTCTGGGTCTTCATTTTCACCATCGCTCTCCCAGCTCCCCACACCACTCACCTCCTTCTCCCCTTCCTCCCTCCGCTGTCATCGCCGCCATCACCGAACTTCTAATTAAAGCAACACTTTTCTCTTTTATGTTTCATATTTATCATTCATTTATCATAATACTAATTTTTCTCTGCTCATTAATTCACTGACATTTGAATTGATTTTCTGCAGAATACTGATTTTCCTCCTTGGATAAAACCAAATCAAGCATTTAGTTTGGAGTTTTCAATCTCACAATTAGAGTATGTACTATTTGTGATTTATGTAACTGAAGTTGTATATATTCAATCTTGATGTGCATGAAAAATACTGCTATTACTTTTCAAATTACATAAATCATCTTGTTTCGATTCATTTATTTGAGTTTATCTTCTGCTCATGTAAGCATTTTTGTGATTGTTGAAGAGAACTTATGAAAACAGCTTATGACAATATGTTCATAATCAGTTTCCAGCTTATTTACATTAGCTATTCAGGATAGCTTATGAAAATAGCTTATAGTTTATACAAATATAGTTTGACTTTATTTTATCATTTTTAATGGAAATATCTTATAATAAGCACTTATATATGATAATTGCTTATTATATAATATGCAAATTAAGTTGTTTGTCTCCACATGGCATATGTTCAATGCAACTGCATTATGTTTTGAGAGAAATGAAATATTAGCTTTCTCAAATTGAGGAATTTTGTAAGCAATGAAGGGATAAGAGCAGAATTGAAAACGACTTACTCATTATGACAGTTAAATATGAAAGTGTGATAATTTTATAGGATATGGTGATAGACCCACTTGTACACGTTTGCCTGCCTTAAAATAAATAGATTTTTTTTTATGACATTAAGTTTTAGTTTTTCTGATTATTTCTAATTAATGGAAGATTATTGCAGGATACCTATAATGGCTCGAATGTGGCTCTCAGATTACTGCAGCCACTGAATTTATCTATATTAACTTTATCTGAGGTTGATTGAATGTGTTGTTGCCTTTTTTCCTATAAGCAATAATCCATTTTGGTTGGACTCTACTGATATCTTGTTTATTGATGTTCCTCAATTTGTAGATAGAAACAATTCTCAAACTTGTAGGATCAGCTGCACTTGTTCAGTTTGCTAGCAAGAAGCTTCTATATAGGTAAGACTGATTAGTGTTATTTATTATGCCATCAGTTTTAATGCATTAATTTTATAAGTTGAGAATCAAGATTTCTTTTGTAATTATAATTTTTCAGCCATTGATAGTTTTTGAGATTCTGATCCCATCCCAACTAACCTAAACATCAATAAACTTTTACAATTCTTTCTTTTCATGTTTTAAGGCTGTTGTACTGAAATTGGAGAGGACCAAACTCGTATAGTTCAAATGATAAGCAATTTGAGTCCTTTAAGTATGCACACTATGAGTTGAATTTCTGACTTAGACGTACAAAAGAGACAACCTTTAAACATACTCTAAATCCTCGAATTAATGGATTAGTCTCGGCTGTTATTCACAGAAAATATCAACCAAAAAATTGTGAGGACACTACTCTCTTTACAATTACTTGTCAGATCCTATATACTCTTTTTTAAGGTTATTTTGAACTTTGATTTATAAGTAAACTTCAAAAATACTCTTAATATTTCACTTGTTTACTATGTCTAATAATGTAAGTGTAAAATATTTCATAAAGTAAGGATGTAATTGACAGAAAAGTAGGTAATATAACATTATAATTTAAAAATAACAAATAAATATGAACAATTTTCAAGTCCTTACTTTTTCTAAAATTTACTTGGATGGTAATCAGATATTTAAAATTTCATTAAAATCAAAACTACTTATTGATTATATATATAAAAATTGGAAAATTGAGGAAGTAATCACTAGTTTTGAAGTGTTTTACACCTTACTTGTCCAATAAGGAGCCTTGTATACGACCTTTCAAGTAAAATTAACACTTGATTTTTTCTTCTTCTCCTGCTTAATGATCTTCTTGTATTCTCTTACACATTTCAAACAGTGTACTTCATTACCAGTTACTTTGCGGCACCTGATTTTGAGATTGAGATATGAGCAAAATGGCTACACAGAAAAAACACATTGAAGAGATACGAAGGAAAAAGTTCTCCATTGGTGGCAACCCAAACCCTTTGACTGAGGACCTTCACCAAGCTGTCAAGAATCTCTCAGATGAACTATATACCAGAGACGTTCATTTCCTAATGGAGCTCATTCAGGTACCTTACCTAGTCACCTTTTCATCATTTTTCTTTTACGCTGCTTTTCTTACATGCAGACTCTATGCTAGCTTTTCAATAATGCATATATTTTTGTCACGACCCTAACTATGGCCATGACCGGCGCACAGACTAACATTCACTAAACAAATAAACAAGTCTGGCAAGCCTAACATAAACATACATACATTTACTAGTGCATGATTTACTAAAATTTCTGCAGAGTTTCCTTTGTTTTTCCAACATTCCAAAATATTTACATATCCCTGTTTCACATTCACATCAAAATATCATCCAAAATATTTACATTACTCATAATCCAATGTTTTTCATATGTTCAAAAGATGGCAACTACACAAAGGGATACTTCAGGTAACACTACCTAGAGCCCAAAATATTGGCGAATTCTAACTAGCATAGCTGCACCATACTGAAGTCACTACAAAATGGCCACTACTAAAGCTAGAGGCCTACCAAAGGAGCAAGAGCTTGAAATATCTACAGACAACAAGAGGGGCTTATCCAGCAACTTGTGAATCTGAAAAAAAATAAAGAAGGGGGGTGAGTCACATAGACTCAGTGAGAGCGTAAAATACCAAGTAGACAGGAAGGAGAAACAAGAATTCGCACGAACACAAAAATAAAGAGTATGAGAAAATTTTACGAAATAAACTAACTTTATAAATTAGTTATGGTTTCATGTTAAATTCTTTTAAGGCTTTGAGATTTCATTAACACTAAAAGTTTCAAGGGTTACTATGAGCCGTACCCCATAGGCTACATTATCTCTTCGTTGTAGCAAACGGAGATTTTGCAATTGTTACTATGAGCCGTACCTCATAGGCTACATTATCTCTTCGTTGTAGCAAACGGAGATTTTACATTTTGTTACTATGAGCCGTACCTCATAGGCTACATTATCTCTTCGTTGTAGCAAACGGATGTTAAATTCTCATTAGAACATTAAACAAAGTTTAAGAATAGTTTTTATCACCAAAATTAATTTATATGATCAAACCCTCGTAAAAGTGTTACCATGTGATAAGTTATTCACATTCTTACCTCAATCTTGCAATAACTACCAATTAACATCAAATTTTATAAACATCAAACTCACGTCCTTGCTATTGAATGAACGAAATAGTGAAACCTTATTTTTGAAGAAAAATGAGATTTTCCTTTTAAGTTTTTTTTTTTTTTTTTATTTGTTTCTCCCATAAAACAAAATTGTAACTTATAAAGACATGCCACAAGGTAATTTAGCTACTCACAACTATGAAGATACAAGTCCGTTCCTAGCAATGCCTTCCGGAACGGCCACCGAAGCGATATCCACCGAATCTGAACATTATACAATCATTATAACTCTTGAGAAAACTTATTTGAGGCTAAACTAACAATAAATAGCAGATTCAGCAAAAACCCCCAATTTTCTACACTTAGGGTTTAAAGTTTAAAGGTACCTATGAAAATCTAAAGTAATACTACATATACTAGTTCCTATTACCAATCAAAGCTAGATATCATGTATACCTTCTATTAATCATAAAATTTTTACCTTAAGGAACACCAAAACTCAACCCCTCCATGATTGGGTATTTCCACTTCTCACTTAAACATGAATTTCACACTAGTTGTAGCATATTTAATGACAATTAAAGAAATGAGGGTGACGAAAATGGAAAAGAAAGGTGGAAAAGCAGATGGAAATGAGTACAGAGCAATTTGGAGAGAAGGGAGAATGGGTTACGGGAGAGAGAAAAGAGAGAAGAGGTTTTGTATTGTGTTTTTAATGGTTATCATATAAAATGAAAAATAAAGTAAGGGTATAGTGTAGTGTGTATATACTGGTTCCAACAAGAAAAATTAATGGCCCCACCACTAGTTTTTTTTTTTTTTTCTTTTAAACAAAAGCAACTAAAATATATATCATTTTTATTAATTAAAATAACATTCATTTCAAAATGGCTTCTAATATTTTCAACCGCAAAAGTAAATGGTTTCAAATTTCTGGATTTTAGAAATAATTGGCTGTGAATATTTTTCTAATTCTATCATAAAACTGATTTTCAACTGGTTTATATCATATCATAATCTTAGTATTCCTGGTTTATATGCCTTCAACTAACTAACTAGGTAGATCCTATTTATAAATTGATTTGTGTCATATTAAATTTAGTATTAGATAGTTATTAGCTTCTTTCCATTCTTCTCATTTTTCTTTCCAATATTGTTACTTGCGCTCAATTTTTTACTACACCTGTTTGTTCTAATACTCTTGAAAATTATCTACTCAAGGATTTGTGTATGATGAACTTTCATACTGATTTGAGTTGTTATCCTGTCGCATATATTTGTCAACATAGATATGAGACACTTGATTTCATAAAAGAATTAAAAAATGAATAGGTTTGGCTTTGTGTGTGCTAAACAAATACCTGCTTTAGATGTATGAAGATGGTTAGTGTGTAATATTATTTTCTGTGACTTTTGGACAGGTTAATATCATGGACTGATGATTGCTTCTGTTGTGCGAGAATCGTGATTTTTGTTCCTGCTCTCTCTGAACTGATTTATTGAGGTTTTGTGCTGAAACTCAACAATTAATGAAGAAATTGAATTTCTGATGTAGTCCAAGAATTTACAGATTTTCTGTGAGGATGAAGAGTTCCTCAGTTCTGCATGAGTTTACAGCCTATGTTTTAAGTTTTCTTGTTCTCTTAATTTTGTTCTCTTTTAAGTGGTTTGTAACTATGATCAGACACCTTTGTTATTATTGTATGGCTGATTACTTTTGTGTACCTGTCTACATCATTTTGCTTCCTTTTCTTCTATTTGATTTGATGATCTTTTGGACTTTGCAGACTTAGAAAGTTTAACCACTAAGTCCAATAAAATTAGACTGAATGTGTATATGAACATTTCATTATTTGAGTCCCTCCCTGCCTTGCCAAAACAATAGTACCATAAAAGCGAAAAGACCTTCAAGCTGTCACGCTGCAAGTTATTTTTAGTTTATTTTGCATTCTGTTTACTCAAAATAGATACTATATGATGCTGTTTTTTTGTCATTTTTATAAATTAATTTTGTAATTGATAGTTGGACCATTTGTCAAGAAAGAAAGAAATAAATTAATTATAAAATCAAAATGACTCACTAATGGAAGAATTCAAAAAGGAAAACAATAAGAGGTGCACAAGAAATAGGACTTCTTCCTTCGCGCAAATTTGTATATGGTGAAAGAGCTTCATTTAATTTGTATATAAATAAATATTTTAGTTACTTGGTTTCCTTGTTAGTCATCTAGTTAATTGTTTCAAGAACTAAATAAGCCTTTGATGGCAAAGATAAGTCAATGTTGGTGAACAAAATTAATTTGGAGTGTCCTCTCTTTAACTGAAAAAAATGAGAGTTTATGTGTGTATGCACTTTTATTCGTTTTACTCTGCTGAAAGTGATACACATCAATAATACTCTTCCCAAAGAAGCATTGGGCTGGTCAGAGAATCACATCCAACCAATAGAATAGCAACACCAGAAGAGGCCCACATAAACTGATCAAAAGGAATCAATAGAATTCACAATGGTGGGAATTAATGTATTGACGGTAATTTATACTCTATTTACTTGTGAAAAGTATAATAATAAAGACAGAAGACTTTACAATAATTGTTTTGTATGTATTGTTGGGTTGGTCCACCTGGCAGAATTCCATTTTTATCACTTCCCTTTGTATGGACACCAACTCTTTCCTACATTCTTTCTTTCACACTCTCTATCTCTTAAACTTTTCAATCTTCCTATTGATCAATGTGCTTTTTTTGAAAGATGGTTGAGCAAATTCCATATGGCCTTACTGAAAGCATCATTAAAAGGTGGTGGATAAATTTCCATACCTTACTCTACACATTTAATTAAAATTGGCACATCAAACATACATATGTTGCATACATGGTTTTTTTGTTTATTTAATACCTTTTCAGAAAAAAGATCTCAAAATGAATGAAAAATTTAGTTAGTATACTGAATATTTGTTTCTCATTACAGCTTGGCTTCTGAGGCCTATCGTGAATTTCGACAGATATCCGGTGTTAAGTATGAGGTGGATAGGCTTCGGGAGACAGTTGAGTCCATCAAAGCTGTACTCCTTGATGCTGAGGAGAAGCAAGAACAAAACCATGCTGTACAAAACTGGATTAGAAGACTCAATGATGTGCTTCATCCTGCTGATGACTTGCTAGATGAATTTGTTATTGAAGGTACGAGACACAAAATGGAAGCACATAAGAAGAACAAAGTGTCAAAGGTATTGCATTCCTTATCTCCAAACAGGATTGCTTTTCGCCGTAAAATGGCTCATGAGATTGAAAAAATAAGAAAAAGATTTAATGATGTAGCGGATGAAATGACGAAGTTGAATTTGAGCCAAAATGTTGTGGTGGTTAAGCAAAGTGATGATGTAAGGAGAGAAACTGGTTCTTTTGTATTAGAATCGGATATCATTGGTAGAGAAGAAAATAAAAAAGAGATTATAAATTTCTTGAGACAACCACATAGAAACCACAATGTCTCCTTGATTGCTATTGTTGGTATTGGTGGTTTAGGCAAGACAGCTCTTGCTCAGTTGGTATACAATGATAAGGAAATGGAAAACATTTTTGAAAACAAGATATGGGTATGTGTCTCTGAAAACTTTGATGTCAAAACTATTTTGAAGAAAATATTGGAGTCATTATTAAATGTGAAAGTTGACGAAAACTTATCATTGGACACCTTGCAAAATAACCTCCGTCAAAATTTATCAGAAAGAAAATACTTGTTAGTCCTAGATGACATTTGGAATGAGAGTCACCAAAAATGGATCGAGTTGAGGACTTACTTGATGTGTGGTGCCAAAGACAGCAAGATTTTAGTGACGACTCGTAGTAAAACTGTGGCGCAGACAATGGGTGTATGCGATCCTTATGTTTTGAATGGTTTGACTCCAGAAAAATCATGGAGTTTGTTAAAGAACATCATTACATATGGGAACGAGTCCCAAGGAGTGAACAAAACTCTTGAATCAATTGGTAAGGAGATAGCAGAAAAATGCAGCGGGGTTCCACTAGCTATTAGAACATTAGGAGGCCTATTGCAAAGTAAGAGTAAAGAGAGTGAATGGAACAACGTCTTACAAGGTGAGTTATGGAGATTATGCCAGGACGAAAATAGCATCATGCCAGTTCTGAAACTGAGTTACCAAAACTTGTCACCTCAACAGAGACAATGTTTTTCATATTGCTCTATATATCCTAAGTATTGGGAAATAGAGAAGGATGAGTGGATTCATTTGTGCATGGCACAAGGTTATCTTGAATGTTCGCCTGAAGTTAAACTCAATGAAGATGTTGGTAACCAATTCGTGAAGATTTTCTTGACAAAGTCATTTTTCCAAGATGCAAAAATGGATGAAGATGGTGATATATGTAGTTTCAAAATGCATGATTTAATGCATGATCTCGCAATGCAAGTAGCTGGCAAAGATTGCTGTTCCTTGGATGGTGAGGCAAACAAACTAGTAGGAAAGCCCATGCATGTATCGTTTAAACGTAATGCCGTTGGATTGTTGGACTCATTGGATGCAAAAAGACTGAGAACTTTGGTTCTGTTGTCCTCTTCTCCCTATAGAACAGGACTGGATGGGGAGGAATCGTCGGTTATTTCAAATTTCAAATACTTGCGCGTTTTGAAACTGTCAGATTCTTCTTTAAATAGGCTATCTGGTTCAATTGGAAAATTAAAGCATTTACGGTGCCTTAACTTATATGATTGCAAGGCATCAGTAGATATTTTCAAATCCATAAGCAATCTTGTTTTCCTAAAAACATTAAAGTTGCAAATGCGTGAAACTGTTCCTTGGGAATTTAAAGTGTATGGCATTAATAATCCAAACTGGCTTTCTTCACTAACAAACATTGTTGAAATTTCTCTCACTTATTGTGGAGCTTTGCAGTTTCTCCCCTCCTTGGAACGTCTCCCGTTCCTTAAGTCACTTCGTATACGTTTCCTACGAATGCTGAAATACATACATTATGAAAAGACTATTTTGCCTGAAAAATTCTTCCCATCTTTGGAGAGTCTCAGGTTGGAGTATTGCTCAAACCTGATGGGATGGTATAGGATAGGAGATGATGTTGACTCTTCACAATCACGTCATCGATGCTTCCCTCCCTTTCCTCTTCTTTCTCAATTATCAATCACAGGATGTCCGATGTTGACTTGCATGCCTACTTTTCCAAAACTTGACAAGAGATTGGATTTAATTGGTAGTCATGTGGCGGCATTGGATGAAACACTAAACAGTCAGAGTCTCTCATGGACTCCTCTTTCCATGCTCAAATCTCTCTGTATCGGCGGATACCAGCTTGCTGTCTGTAATATCCCAGAAAACTGGATGCAAAATCTTACTTCTCTCCAACATCTTCAAATTGAACATTTTTCAAGTCAACAATTCCATGAAATTGCTAGTTGGTTTAATGACGACTTCAACTGTCCTCCTTCTCTACAAAAAATCACTTTAGAACATAGTGATGACCTAAAGGCACTGCCTGACTGGATGTGTAGCCTCTCATCACTTCAACATGTGACCTTAAGGTATTTCATACATTTATCATCAGTGCCTGAAGGAATGCCTCGTCTTACCAAATTGCAGTCCCTGGAAATCATTGGATGTCCCCTGTTGGTTAAAGAATGCGAGGCTCGAACAAAAGCAACTTGGACCAAAATCTCTCACATCCCAAATATAATCTTACGGGATCTCATTTAGAAAGGTACCATATATCCTCTTAAAACAACTGTTTCTATTTTTAGATGTTATGTATTTTTAATAGTAAATGGCTTGTAATATTTGTACCTCAAAAGTAAATGGTTCCAATTTTCTGGATTTTTCAAAGCTATTGGCTGTGAATATATTTCAAATCCTATCATAAAGATGGTTTTCTACTGGTTTATAATATATCATGATCCTAAGTTTCCTGTTTCTAGACTACATATGTGCCTTCAACTAATTACCTAGAAAATAGATTTGTATCACATGTAGTATTAGATAGCTATAAGCTTCTTTCCAATAATGTTATTATGCTTGAACATAAGAGGCTGGTTTATTTGATCTTTAATTAAAGCTTTCCATAGTGGTCTTTCTTTTTTGTAGGCTTTTAGAACTATTTGGCTTATTTGTTTTTGTGATTTTATCCTCTGGTGATTGTTTTTATTGTTTTTCATGTCTTGCATGAAAGAGGTGTTGTCATGTCTACTTTATACTACAATAATTTCCTATTTTGAATTCTGTGCCTAATCAATTAGTAAAAGTAGTAACTGGTAAGATTTGATTCTCAATTAGTTTGAATTCATGGTCAGATTTGTTTATAAACATATTGGTTAAGCGTGAGTGTGAATAGAAGACTAAATCAGTTTTGAAATTAACAAGTGGTTTGAGTTTCCATATTACAAAATTAATGATCTCTATGCAATGAATGTCTTCACAGAAACTCTTCAGATACAAGTTTTTCCACTAGCAAATCAGTTCTTGTAACAAGTCATCAAAGCTGAAAGGTCTCGGAAAAAAGAGAATATTCACATCCATCTTCTTGAGAAAATCTTTCAAATATCAGAGAAAATTTCTAACTCTTCGGAGTTTGCTAGAGTATTATTATCATCAAGAGTTTGTATATTTGTCAATCTCTTCTTCTCTAACTCTCAAAAAGTTATAGGATCAATTGTTGGTTGGTTTTACATTTTTTTTGCTATCCCTGTATATTCTGGTTTGCACTTCAAGGAGAAGCTTTGCTATATGCAGCAATCGTATTTGTATGTTTTTTCTGCTGCTAAAGCACTAGTTATGAGAAGTAACTCTTCAATTATTCATTGTTTGTTTATTATATAATCCAGATTTAAGGGAGTAATCTCTCTGAAAAAGTAGTTTCCTTTCGAGTAATGCATGCATTAATGCCTTAATCTCCTCTGCAACATCAACATGTATTCATTTTTTAAAGATTAAAATATAGATTAAAAAAGGAATCAAATTAATAATTTAATAAATGAGAGCATAATCATACATATAGAAGGTTAAAGTTGTGTTATGTCATAAATCCATTTATTAATGAGATAATAATGGTAACTGGATGCCAACATTTTTAAATTCATGGTGTAAATTTGCTAAAGGTCAAGTTTAAATAAGATGGTCATGTACTATTTTACGCTGAAATCAAATCTATTTTGAAACATGAGATAGTAAAACCAAGACTTACCAAGTGTTGCAAGACAATGAAGTGCAGAAAATGTTCTAGTTATATGCTTCTTTTGAAATCCAATTTTATATGTCATGGCATTATCTTAAACCATTGTTTCACTTTGAACAGCTTTAGCTAAACAGTAAATTTAAAGAAAATATGTTCCATCTATCATATGGATCATACTATAAATTCTCGAGAATTTACAATTTAAGCACTCTTATCTAACAATATGAATAACTCTCATTTAAGATAGAATTTCTCATATGAGCTTGGATTCACCAAGTCATTTTCTTCTTTTCTCCATTACATGGACATTCGGCATAAATGTCTCACGTGGACATATCAGCGTCGATCATCAATTTCAACCATGAGGTAGAAGTTCTTTTTACAGCTTGTAGATGTCTTAAAGTAATCTGATCAGTGAAGGGACTTCTACTTTTCGGGATGTCATGATATTCAAAGTTCTTCTTTTGAACTTTGTTCTTGAGCTTGTACAATGATATTCTCGTTGTGACTCCTTGTTGATCAGATGAAGTATTTCAGCTTTGGGATGATTGCTTTGAAGCTTGTTCTCAACGGTGAAAGCTCTATGTACCAATAACTTTCACCGATTCTTGTTCATGGTCTTTCAAGTGATGATTTTAACTAATGAAGAGTTAGGTGAGGTTTAGTTATTACAAATTTGGACTTAAATCTTCCTTAACATAGATTTATCTTGTTTCAATATTGTTCTTGAGAAAGACCAGTTCGGGCATATTTAATTGTTATAAATTTGAACTTCAATCTTACTCAAGACTAATATTGGAGCCTAACCATAGATTTATCTTGTTTCCATATGGTTCTTCATAAAGACCAAAATTGGACATATTTAGCTTTTACGAATTTCGGCTAAATCTTCAAAAAAAAAAAAACAACTTTGGGGATTAACCTTATACTCGTCCGTACCTATATTTAACCACTCATTTGACTTTATTTTTGTCTCTAATGTAAACCCATTTTCAAATTACGAGATGCATTTATTATTTTTTTCCTAAACATAACCCTAATTAATACTACTAACGTGTCTTAAAATATGAAAAGTCAAATTTAATACACATAAAAACAAAGAACAATTTAATAATATTAACACACAAAATAGTCACATTAATTACACCAACAACTTTCTTTTTTTAAGAAATGTGAAAAAAGCAACCGAGACTTACATAAAGGGACGGAGGGAGTAGATAGTTTCAATAGTTTTGTTGTAGTTATACTTCTTTGTTAATGTTGACAAAATTTGTTTCCTTATTTGAGAATGCCAATAAAGAGTTTGTTTTGCATTGAATTTACTATATACTCCCTCCGTTTTTAATTATAAGTAAAATTGAATTTTTTGGTTCATTCAATTGA
The DNA here is from genome assembly GCA_946800305.1 of Medicago arabica. Lineage (NCBI taxonomy): Eukaryota > Viridiplantae > Streptophyta > Magnoliopsida > Fabales > Fabaceae > Medicago > Medicago arabica. The sequence goes on along the minus strand of OX326968.1, from coordinate 2,784,401 downwards.
TGATATATGTAGTTCGTATTGTGGACCACATATATCATTAATTGAATGAACATATCAAGTCAACTTTACTTATAATTAGAAACAGGGGAGTATTTGATTATGAGCACTTCAAGAATGCTTATGTTTTACTCCGATGAGCATTATTACACTTAACTAATCGAAGACTTTAACTTCTCTAATAGAGTCTTAAGTTATTATCTACTTGTGTAAATTTCACAAAAAGATAGTTTGAAAAATAATGGAGGTGCCCGAGTTTGAACACATCATGACTTTAGATTTAGTAACTTCGACATTTTTATCAATTGAGTAGAATTTTTAAATAATTTGAGAGTAATTTTAGTGGGTGTATATATATATATATATATATATATATATATATTACAATTTTATAATTTAATATTTATGTTTTTATTTACAAGTAAAATACACTCTCATCCATTATGATAAAACTTAAATTACATTCTCCTCCTCTTAAGTTAAAATATACACTCCCCATCCATAAAAAGTAAATATATAAAATAAACCCATGCAACCTACGAGGTCATATTCCAGTTTATAAATTAATGCTAAAATATTTGAGTCTGATTTTACTCCCTTTGTCCCTACATATAAATGTTTATTTGACTAAAATTTTGTTATTAAATATAAGTTCATTTTCAAACACTAGATACATATATTGTTTCTTTTTCAAATAAACTAGTAACAGATACCACTAACTGTCCTGAAATAGAAAAAGTAAAGTTTATCACATACACATACAAAGGATATTTTAGGTACATATCTATACATAAAATGAACACATTAACTACCCTATCATTTTTTTTTCTTAATGAAATTGAAAAAAGTAAATGGTGCTTATAACGTTAAAAAAAAGAGTAAATATGGAAAGAATACAACTAAATAATTTCAAAAGGCTTCATATTGTGTTAAAAATGCACCGTGTTTATTTTAACAAAAAGTATCGTGAAAATATATACTGCGCACATAAAAAATTTGAGCCTATTTATTTTATTTAATTGTACATATTGTGTGTACACTCACACACGTATATTATATATATATATATTGAATATATATAATATATAGACAATCTCAAATGTTATATTTGCTTGAGCAACAAACTATCTCCCGATTTCAACGCTTTAATGTGTCCCTTTCTTTGAAACTGCCTAATCTTTGGTTGTTAACAAACAACCATGCATTCACCTTCTGCAAAATCCTCCAACAAAACAAAACAATTAATATAGAAAAAAATTGTTATCCTTATTATTGATCTTCCTCTTCAATGGGGGATAGAAAAGGAGATGTTAGAATATATGTCATCTCTTGTTTTTTCTTTGCATGCACAATTGGAGGAGGATTTTTGCTTTGCATGTACATATTCCTACCAGATTCAGAATCTGTACCATGGTATCTCTTTACAGGCATGGCATTGGTTGCAATTCCATGGCTATCTTGGTTTCTCATCTTGATATATAGATGCATTAGACCTATTAATGTTCAATTTGATGAACACCATACAAACAATTATGGTAATAATGCTGCAATTTGGACACCAAAATCTCCACAAACAGCTGCTACTGCTGTTAGAAGCCCTCGTGGTACAAAATCCCCTTCTCATTCCCCTGTTGGTGGTGGCAGTGGAGAGCGTCGCGTTCAATTTGGCACAATTGTGGAGATGGGAGATGAATTTGGTAACTGCGGGGAAGAACACCATCATAATGAAGATTTTGTTGAGCATCATGAGTCCAGAAAAGAACAAGACATACCACAAACATTGATAACGGTTGAGCACTAGTCTAGATAAAGTGTCCTTTATAAATGTCTTAATGGATTGAATGCACATGGTGATATGTATATGATATTGGAGTCTAATACACACAAGTGATGATGATGTACATTAGTTGAATTGATGCATACATGCTACATATTCAGGGAAAGTAGTAATTTTCACCATGGTCATATTGTAAGAGTTAGTTTTTTTTTTTCTTTTATAGGAAAATGTTACTAGTAAATTTTGTTAGGAGGAGGAAAAAAATTATTAACCGTAGAGATCGAACTTTGAACCTTTTTCATACCATTCGGCTACACGTTCGGAGACTATTGAAGGAGTTAGTCGGGCTTGCGTACATGAGACAACATAATTAGATCATAGTGATGAGATAAATTAGATGAGTGACTAAATGAGGCATCATATTGTAGAAAGAGAGCAAAGTTGAAAAGGGAAGAATCCACACCAACACAATGTTATTTATGTCCTTGAGTAGTGATTCTAAAGAAAATTGAAAAGGAAAATTAAGGATTTAGATTCTCCATGATATTGAGTTATATGTACTGATTGAATGATATGTGGTGTAAATGATAACTACGTGAGAAATGTAATAGAAAAAAGTTTTAAATATGATTTTAGTCTCCACAAATATATTATTTTATGTTATTAGTCTCTGTTAACATTTGTTTGCATACTAATTAAGGTGTGACTCTCTCAACAACCCAAATGCCAAATGATGGCAATAATGATACGATGTTGAATAAAAAGAGCATATAGTTTGAATCAATTTTCAGGGATGAAATTAGTAAGACCAAGCTCACTCGCAAATATCAATACTTATCCTCAAATGTTTTGATTTAGAGTTTCTGGGAAGTAAAAATTACAATAAACAGTGATTCTTTTTTTACTGATTTTTTGCAATTATCTATTATCCACAACTAAATGTAAAAAAATTGTCTTTAAATTTGTTTATGCAAAAAAAACAGATTCATTGGTTAAATTATGATCCTTTTGTACGTGTAGAAATATGAATCGTGATCCTATATGAAAGGTGAGTTTAGCACTCAAATCCTTAGCACTTGTGAGTTCTGTCATTCCAGCTTAGTGGAATAGAGACCATTCATGTTCAAAAATTCATTGTACATGATTACTTTTGGAGGAGTTGTACATTGATTACTTAAAAAACAAAACTAACTCAGAAATTTATTCTCTAACCATTTGCCAACAAGTATTGCTAACAGTTCAGTATAACAATAGTTGAGACATTCTCAATGTGCAGTGACTATGTAATTCAAGTTCTAGCTGAGCAAAAACTGTAAATTTAGTACAAACAAAATTACAGTGTGTGATAATTCTAGCTCATTGTTACCAAAAACAGCCGCCGAATCCAACACCCCACTGAAAGTTAATCTGATATAGACTATCCCAGCTCCACAAGGATCCAGCCGTAATCAAACATCTTCACCACTACATTACAGAGATATACAAAACCAGTTAGTCGCTAACTAGATGAATCAATCTCCAAAACAATCATCCCAACCATGCTAAAATTTTAGAAATGGAAAATGTTATTTTATGCACAACAAGAATCCAAATGTATACAAAAAATAGATACATACATACCTACTATCCAAGTGAGGAGTGTAAGTAACACAAACGACAACCTATATCCAGATTTGTTAACCAAAATAAAGGAATCTCTACACAGATACTGCACAATTCTAAACCATTGAAACCAGTCTGAATAAATCTGAACCATGGGCGAAAGGCTTTTAAGTTATAACAAGGCTGAAACCATGGACTTGAAAGAAAAAAAAAAGAAAAAAAAACAGAAAAGGCAGTCCTAACTTCTAACTAGACCGATTCATTCAATAAATCACCAACAACAAAAATTAAACAAGCTTGACATATTCAACAACAAAGGCATATTTAGCTGAATAAATTACTGGCTGTAATAATTATGATCATGATGAAGGACTGTCAAAGGAGTGATGAACAGTAGAGGAAAAAGAGTACAGAATGCAGAACCAAATCTGAGAGTTGTTGTGACTTATGTGAAGAAAATATTCTGTGGTTACAGAGGAGTATGATCATGGAAACAAAATGTTCCTTGGAGACACTGGAGAGGAAAATGGAAGATTACAGTCACATGTTTCACATGCCACTACCTTCATCTTCGTCAACAATATCAAACAAAATATCCTATGTTTCACATGCCACTAACTATTCCATACCATTATTTTAAATTGATAGACTATGAATATATGTAGTTTCCATACAAATATAATTTAATTGGTGACAATGAAGTTCTCTGTGTTAATCTAACTATTTCCCATAACTAACATAATCTAACTATTGCCCATAACTATCATCATATACTTAAGCAGCTGATGGGTGATGCCTTAAGCACATTGACTATGAAGGAACTTGAGTAATTATAACCTGGTTATTATCCTTTTTCAAAAAAAAAAAAAAAAAAAAAAACTTAGCTATTATCCTAGCATCTGGTCAGATATCAAATTCAATTATAACTGATACTCATGCAGATTTTGTTACATATAATCAAATCTCAGCAATAAAGGAAACAATACTAATGCATAAGCATACATTTCTTCCAAGTTTCCCTTTACTGTTGAGTCTAACTTTTGGAACATTGGGTTCTAAACCAATGGGCAGAAGCAACTGATAATTTGGGAGGACGATAACCTGCCAGTAGTTGTCAAGAAGCACAACTTTGTCACTACCTAGCTTTGACCAGACAATATAGCTACATATGCTTCTATCTTGTCACAACTAATAAACAAGGAGACTGTATACTATATGCTACAAATAAGGACTACTAGATAAACTGTGTTCAGTAAGTCATGGAAACAAGAACAAGCGATAAATTGAAAACCCGCAAGAGATAAAGATTTTGACTCGTGCAGATAATTGAATATCAAATTTAAAATTGTTGAAAATGAGTTATGGGGACTGAGGTTCAAACTCTCTAAAACATGTACATGAGTGGAGTCAATAACCCAAGATAGAATTCATTTAAGTGGATCTATAAAACAAACAAAAGGAAGAAACTCTATAGGTTTTAACAAGAAAACTGGAAAAACAGTAATTTGCAACCCCCTATCAATTTAGTGTTTGGATAAGAACCGCTAGATAAACTTTGACTTACGTATATGCAAATAAAACTTACTAAAAAAGAGTCTAAAAATACATATAGCTAATTAACATATATCAAGGTATTCTATTCCAGCAAGCATACGAAGACTTTGCAAGCAAGTTTAACAGGTTTTAAGGCTGGAAATACAATGTTTTGATTCAAAAAGTACTCCTTGTAAGTGTTTTTTCTAACTTGTTCTACAGCTGAAACTTCACACACAGGCACTTGAAGAGAAAATGAAAATTATACCTTCCATTAGATTTCTTATTTACTTAGTAGAGCTATGTTTGACTGAGTTTATCAATCAATCTTCAAAACTGAATATAAGCAGTGGCAATTTCACCTACTAAATATCTGACCACAAAACCAATACACAAAAATACCAGTAATTGAGAAATTAGAGGTAACCTCATCAATGACCTTCACTAAGTAGTTAATAAAGCTTCAAGTTATCGTTGACATCAGCGGCAATTAACTATTGATGTGCTCTGATAACAAAGGCAGAACAACATTCTTGACATAATTGTTGTTTTGTTAATCACCTAAATTTGCATTTAATCATCCACACATTCATTCAATCATTCTAAATACATTTTAAAAGTAATGATTTATTCTTTACCAAAAAGCAATTCATTCAATTAAATGATAATGTCATTAAATTACATATGATTTTTTTTAGGGATTTAATTCACATACGAATGATAATGTCATAAAAAAAATACACAAATAAAACCAAAATGGTCTCATTATTACAACCAAAATACTAAAAAAACAATTAAACCTAAAACTAACACCTCCTGATCGGATGCATATTCCTTCAGGCTATTTGAAACGTGGTGGTCGGACGCATCTCATCCTACATCCTCCTCAAGAGATCCGAGAAGTATTCCACAAAGTCACAATCATGTAGCCCCTCCTCCGTCATGACGTAGATGATCTGTATGATAGCCAGTGTGCTAGGATGATCTCTCGCATGATCCTCCTCAATAATGATCTCCTTATTAGACGGCCTAGGAGGTGGGTACCTGAACAACCTCTGGTGGGATCATCGACGGATGAGACACTCTGTAGAACCATGTAATGTACCTTGGTATATGCTGCCACAAATCCGCTACTATCAAACCCTGTTGAACCAGTGGTATGACGTGAATCACGAAGTTCTGAAAGGACTACATCATCTGGTCTAAACGAAGGGGAGGCACATATGACGTAAGTCGTGGAATGTCCTAGACATTACCATACTGCCACTTCACCAATGCCAACAAGTGTCGGTACTTCACCCCTTTACAGTTATTTTTCGTTGTTATATTTAACGAGCAACAATTAATTGTCGTTTGAGATAAACTTCGTTGTTATATTGAAACATCATTTAATCATCGTTGAAAGCATTTTGATAATTTCCGGGTGTACAAGCAATATTTGAAGTAAAAAGAACAAGTTGCAAGTTACTTTTGAGCGATGTCCCAATAAAGCCCTGCACTAGTCATTGAATAAATCTATATCTATATACTATATATAAAAAAATAATATCTTTCAGCTCTTTTAAGCTGACTTTTTCTCTTTTCAAAGATGCCTTTAATATTCAATACAAATAACACATGTAACAAATTCTAGATAAGAATAAATTTAAATATTAAAATAAAAGTTTAACAAACACAAATGTTCAATTCTTTTTTCTTATCATTTAAATAGTGTGACAAACTACATGAATGTATGTGTACTTACTTTTAAATTATCTCAATTATACCCTTAAACAATCTATAATAAAGATTGTCGCTGGTGTCATTAAAAAAATAAGAATATAGATTATTTTTTATTAGGGAAATAATGTAGATTATAATTTTTTTAGATAATCATGGTTAGTTTGATTTTTTTTAATTTAAAAACAAAAAACATTTATATTTTCACTTTTAATCAAAATTAAAATATAATAAATAAATAAATAAAAAACTGTTTATAAGTTTGAAACCTTGAGGCAATACACGTCGGAAACCTATAGTCAAATACTTGGTTTTGAAACCAAGTATTTTTAGTAAGAAGAACAAGAGGAAATTGTGAAATCAAGGGTTTTGAAACCTATAGTCAAATAGTTGGGTTTCTTCAATATCAAGTAAGTTCCTTAAATTTGAACCGGGTATTAGGGTTTTAATGAATATGAGTATTAAGTGATTAAAGTAGAGATGAATGACATGCCACTTATTTTGAATGTAGATAAATTTCAAACCTCCTAATGCTCTATGAATATTTAGGGTTTCATCATATCAATTATCCATATCAATATGCTAGAATTTGAATAATGAGAAGTGTTTATATTAATCAAGAAAGTTTATCTTCTATGATTAATAATAATTGTGAGGGAAATACACCAGAAAAGGTTTGATTCCACCCGGTTGGCGGGGACCCTGTGAACATTCGCTCTCAGGGTATCCGGAGTTATAATTGACAAGATTATGAATTCTACAATACACATTTATTATTTTCATATCATATCACTTGAATACATATTGATTAATTGTGTTAGTGAAGACTACAATGTAGTTAGTCAGGAATTAGAAAATTAGCGGTGAAGATTCATTTTCAGAAAATATCACATGTGTCGGTGTCGTTTTTGAGGAAGCACTCTAAGGATTGTCCTGACATTTGCATATGATGTCAAGTTGAAGTCAAAAAATGGATGGTTTATTTAGATTGTTTCCATATCCACACATGCTGTGAATTGATATTTTTAAGTTGAAGTCAAAATATGGATGGTTTATTTGACATTTTTATTTTCTTAAATAAAACCATAATTACCAAACATCGCCTTTGAGACCTTGAGAGGAAGATTACATGTTGTTACATCAACCATTTCTTCTATAACCTCGTATTGCGAGAAAAATAAAATTCTAGGTTAATACTCGAATCCATTTATTTATTTATTTATTTTGTATTGAAATATTCACTCATATCTAGTGCATGTTTATTTGTTATGACAGTGGTTCACCGAAATCACGATGAGTCATTGTAATTAAGCAAAAGTAATAAGAGAAATGCTAACATTTAAAAAATGAAAATAAAAAAGACAAGAAAAAAACATGTGGTGCTTAATTAAGGTTGGAGTGAAGTACGTGTACAATGTAGTAACTAGATTTTTGTGTGTCGCGTGTATCTGTGTGTTGAATAATGGCTGCTTCTACTTTCCTTCAATTTCACTCTCTTATTTCTTCTTCTAATCCTCAACTTTTCAATTTCACCAAACTACCTAATAACTACCCAATCACCCTTTCTTCTAAACGGACTTCCAGTTATAAGCGCGTTTTCGCAAAAGCTGTTTCCACTGACTCACAGAAACCTCTCATTGAGAATAACCAAAACACTCCCTCATCATCATCCTCCTCCAAACTTGTCCTTGTTCTTGGTGGTTCGGGCGGTGTTGGTAACCATTCATTTATTCTTCTTCCTTCTGTTTCATTTGTAATTCATTAGTTTGATTTTGAATTTGCTTTAATTATAAGAGCTTATGAATAAGCTGTTTCTATAACGGAAGATAAAATGAAGTTAAAGTTTAAGAAAACTGTTTTCATAAGTTCTCCAAAACGGTCTCACAAATCTAAACTGGCTGACGTTAATGTTTCATACCAGATACATTTATGATCTCATCGGTTGATTAAAATCGAATGGTTGAGACTTGAGACCGATTAGCTTAAAATTGAATGGCTACATTTATGATCCGTCTGATTTGTATCCAATGGCTTGGATTAACTTACTGCAGTGACCCATGGGATTTTTTACTCTAGGGAATTCTGGTCAAGATTTTAGAGAAATCTCAATAAATATTTGAGGATTGATATAGGTATCAGAAATTTAAGCCATGTTTGGATACAACAACAACAACCATGTTTGTATAAACAGCCTAATTTTTTAGTGCATAAGCTCATAAACATGTGGTAAGTTGTTTTCATAAGTTATCCCAAACAGTATCACATGTATTTATGTCGGTGGATAAGCTCTAATAAGCCAATTCATAGAGACACTTAGTAGTTGCTGACTTTTTTACTACTATAGAAATACTTCTGTGGGCGTTGTTTATTAAGTCGACTCTATGTTAGATCAGTTATATCAGTTAGTGGCTAGCAATCTGTTACAGTTGGTTATATTTCTGTTTCAGTTTGTTTGTTTTAGTTCTTCTTTTTTATCTTGTAAATAAGACTTGTTTCACTCCATATTCAATAACTCCGTTGAGATCAATGACAAACGTTTCGCTCAAATTCTCTCATCGTTTACTTTTATATGGTATCAGAGTCTAGTTACGATCCAAGGACATGTGAATAATACTAGCTTATGTGACAGAGAGTCAACCTAATATTGTTGACGAATAGTTTTAACAACCTTGTTGGTAAATGTCATTGTGGAATAAGGAATTCCTTTTTAGTGTTATTTTATGCATTTAGAAAACAACCGTAAAAATGTGGAAGTGCATACATAATCCATCCCAATAGTTTTGATTCGGGAGTTTGTGAATCAATTGACTTGACTTAATATTCAGGGCAGCTAGTTGTAGCATCACTGCTTCAGCGGAATATTAAGTCGCGCTTGATACTTAGGGATCTTGAGAAAGCCAAGACACTGTTTGGTGAACAAGATGAAGAGAAACTGCAGGTATATCACGACATCTACATTACAGTTAACAGACAAAGTGTAAATCTAGGACTTGTTCAGTTTAAAGAAAAAAATTACGTTTCTATTTCGTTTTTTTCACCTATAAATACAAAAATCAGATGACAATTTTGTGATTGCATGATTGCAAGTATGAACAGAGAGCATATTGATATTTTTTTTTTAACAAAAAGGCCCTTAATTGCTTTTGTGGCTCAATTTTATGTCATTCATTCTCAATGTATTTTCTAGTTAAAGAACTCTTGAATATGACAGGTATTCAAAGGAGACACAAGGAAGCATGATGATTTGGATCCATCTATGTTTGAGGTAAACTCTTCAATGTACCTTACAAATACATAACTGATACTTGTTTCAGCAGTATTGTTTTTATTTTGATTCATCATTTCATCCAACCAAGAGAATGTATTGGTAAATTGGTAATAATTTGTGTTTCTTTCTCTTTGGTTTTCCTGGCAGGGAGTCACTCATGTGATTTGCTGCACAGGAACAACAGCTTTTCCTTCAAGGAGGTGGGATGATGAAAATACACCAGAAAGAGTTGGTAAGAATCACATTCTGCATATATATTGCAGCATTCGGTTTCATAGCTAAATTGAAATATAAAGTTAGTCAGGTGAAGATTCATCTTTGGAAAATTCCTTAATCATCAACTTTTCCAGCACGTCTCAGTATTTTGATTTTGACTATTTTTATTTATCTGAAGATTGGGTGGGAGTGAAGAATCTAGTATCTGGGTTGCCTTCCTCAGTGAAAAGAGTTATTCTTGTATCATCAATAGGTGTGACTAAGTGTAACGAATTGCCATGGAGGTAAGCAAAGTGAAAAAAACTGTGCAAAATATGTTGATAAATGGACTTCTCTCAGAGACTTGTTAATGTTCATTTTTCACGCAGCATTATGAACCTATTTGGTGTCTTGAAGTATAAGAAGATGGGGGAAGAATTTCTTCAGAATTCTGGCTTTCCATATACTATAATTAGGTAAGATGAAAATGTTGCAGATATTATTACATTGATAACCAAAATGTTGAATGTTCTTGAAATCTCCTCATATGGTGTATTTAAATGCATTTTAGACCTGGAAGGTTGACAGATGGACCATACACATCTTATGATCTCAATACATTACTCAAAGCAACAGCTGGGCAACGGCGAGCAGTCCTTATAGGTCAAGGTATGTCAATAATGTTCATCACATAATTTTATATGATAGTTTATACCTTTTCCAAAAGCGTTTTTGCTTAAAGGGTTAGAAATTTTGTGACGGCTTTCAGGAGATAAACTAGTGGGGGAAGCCAGCAGAATTGTGGTTGCCGAAGCTTGCGTACAGGCACTAGACCTAGAAGTCGCTGAAAACCAAATATATGAAGTTAACTCTGTTGAGGTAAACTCTCATTTGTAATTTTGTTTTTATGTATTTATAATGATACATGGATGTGTTAAGTATATGTGATCCAAAATCCCATTATAGAATCAAAACCGTAAAATTCTTAATTATTTGTTACTGTTAAAATTGTGATTCATATTTAGTGTAAGAATCAAATGCTGGAAAATACTGATAAGATTTGTTTATTATTGATGCTGAAATATGCATATGTTTCAGGGTGAAGGTCCTGGAAATGATGCTCAGAAGTGGCAAGAATTATTCGAGGCTGCGCGCTCTAGCTGACTAGACTTGTAATCAAAACTTGTATACAAATAAAAGCAATTTATATGCATCATATAGGGAGTTCAGCTTTACAATTATTGTATATATACTTCATTCCTTATTGGAAGGTGAATATAAACTTCGTATTCAGGATAGCCTCATCGACAATATTGGCAATTATACACACGGAAGCAATGTTCCACAAATCGAGTGTTAACTCGTCGAGTTTGCCGAGTTTACATTTTTTGGTACCAAAATCGTGTCAACTCGGAGGTAAACTCGATTTCTAGTAAAATCAGAATGTTTGATTAACAACTTTAGGAACTCAAGTAAAATCGAGTAAACTCGAGTAAAATCGGAATGTAAGTCTAATTTTTTTTTGGATAGTTTTATTAACAACTTTAGGAACTTAAGAAACTTGCCTTTTTGGATGACTAAGACTTAATGATTTTGCAAGTTTATTTTGTATTTTGATGTTTAGTTGAACATAATGCTTTATTATGGTGGTTGAAAACCTTTATAATTTAGTCATATTTTGCACTATTGGACTATTTACAATATTATATTAGTTTACATGTCATGTAAATAATAAATTTTATTTAATTTTAATTTTAGGTAAACTCGTACGAATTCTCGAGTTGAGTTTACCTAAGTAAAACAAGTTAAAGTTAAGGTAAACTTTCGAGTGGTAAAACCTTGAATAGAAGCACATGTTTCATAAATAAATAATATGCAAAGTTAATTATTGATTGATCAGAAGTTATACAAGACAACATCTTGTGAAAGAAAATTTTGGAATTGGGTAGTGTGCACAATCAACAATATCACATCCATGAGCTCCATTTTGCTTTGCTTTCTCACACTCATTCAAGAATGTATTGAATGCATCCTCGACATATTTAACTGCGTCTGAAACACACATGTTCTCGATCAACTTGTCAGGATATATACTCCTTTTATGATCCCCGTTATGAGTAGCTGCCATTAGTACCAATTCTTCCTGAAATTCACTCAACTTGGCTTTTTCTTTAGCAGCAACCTCTCGCAGCTTAATCGGTTCGGGCATTTTTTCTGCACGATGAACACTTAAATAGTCAAGAAACACAATTGATGGTCGAATTTGTTATTCACGTACATGTAATATCAATAATTCATAATGATAGACATTATAATAATCGAAAACAAAATTGATCGACATTATTCAACACTCTAGAGTAAGTTGCTTACTTTAGAGGAGTCTGATCCAACATGAATTTAGGTAACATTCTTTATTTTAAGCTCGTCAAAACAACACATATCTAAGCTCATCAAAACAACACATATATTTGACAATTTCTTATGCATTAGAACATAGTATAGTAAAATACTATTTTTACTTCACACCCAAAAGTGATACATAATTACAAAAATACAATATAGTCGGTTAGTCACAGCAGAAGAAAGGTGAAGAACATAAAGAACAAATAGAAAATTGTTCTTCTCCCGACATAAATTGTTCACTCCCAACTGAACTTTCAAAAATACCTCACGTGATTTAAGTCATGCAGATGTTAAATCCAACGTGACTTAAATCACGTTCGCTATATTGGTGCATCTCACGTGAGTCAACTCACGTAGGTTATAACCCATCCTGAGTTAACTCATGTAAATCATAACCCAACATGAGTTAACTCATGTAGGTTATACTTCAGTCCACCGAACGTAAGTTAACTCGATGGGGTATTTTGGTCAGTTTGTATGGGAGTGAGTATTTTTTGTTGGGAGAAGAGCAATTTTCAAACAAATATTGATATTTTACCTCGACAATCAGTCCGTGGTCCGTGGACTGCTTAAAGTTAGAAGGCCCTCAAATGTTCCAGCCCATGCATCCCTCTTTGTTAGAAATTCAGGGAGATTGAATATCTTTTTCATAGTTGCTGGTATAGATGAATGCTCGTATTGTGATGTTGAAAATGGTCCAGAAGGTTCATGCAACACTATATAATGTAACCATGTTATGATTAATTTGTGTAATGTTTATCAGTTTATGTTTTATGGTATAAACTAATAATAATGAGTGTAAGAACTATTGTTGTTTGCATGCATATCCCTTACTCCTTAATCCTATTAGGTCAGCAATCGCTTAACCCTAAATTTTTCCCTCTAAAATTGGTGCATTAAATGTTGTTAGTGTTAACCTTAAAAATCCTTTCAATATTCCACCAAGTGAATTTAAAAAATCACGGTATAACTTAACGTGCCAATTTTATACTCCCTCCGTTTCAAAATACATGTCCAATTTTTGCAATGTGCACTATTCACTTGACTTACTTTGACCATATTTTTTAACTAATGTATAAATACAAATATTAGCATGTAAGATGTTGTTTGATTCGTCTCAACAAATATTTTCAAAATATTAAATTTTTATAATTTTTTACTTTTGATAATTAAAGATATTAACGGTCAAAATTATGCATTTCCATATGCTGCATATCATTAAGTTAAATCAATATGATAAAATATTAAATCAGATTTATATAAGATTATGTTGATACATGACATAATCCGAATTTTTTAAACTAAATATTATAACCAAGGTTTGAAAGTATTTGTAGTCTTTATAATAATCTACAAGTGAAACTTAAAAGACAGAATAAATGTCTTATTATGCGTTTTTAAAGCTGGAAGATGCATAGCGCTATTAAACATTACATTGGCATGCACAAGGTTTTACATTGGAACTGACAGTAACTTTAGAATGGAGTGATACATTTCAATTAGTGCACATTGGAACTGACAGTAACTTTAGAATGGAGTGATACATTTCAATTAGTGCAGGGTAATTGCCAATGTATATTAAATATTGATTTGAAGATAGTTTATGAATTAAAGATAGTAAACTGAACGAAGAATTGTGATTACTAATTAAACATTAAGTATGCATAGAAATCAAGAGTGAAAAAAAGTCATATTCCATGCGACCATCAAAAATTCGCTTTGGAGATATTACGATAACTTAATACCAACTATGTTTTCCATACATCTAGAAGATTATAATCAGAAGCAAATTCATACTAATATATGGTGTGAGTCCTTAAGCTTTTCAAGGATGCAGAAAAGGAACGGTTAACATGAACAAAATAACTAAATATGCAAAAAAATTATACAACAGAGAAAATAGTGCAGCCCTAAAAACTACAACAAATATACCCAAAGTTGGACCTAATGATGGCTACAAACACTATCACAACTTATATAAATCATCAAAACTAACAACAATACTATAAAGTCATGATCACAATAAAGATCAAATTATCTATAGTTAGATGCGTAATAGTCGTCTTTAAAATGTCAACTTATATAGAATAAAGAATTGAATACAAAATGCATAAAAACTCACATGCCCTCCCATTATAAATGTCACAGTAAGGAAACTTATCATGCTTACAATAGAGTATATCAATATCACACGATAAAATTACATAAATTGTAAACAAACGTGAATAAGCTAAAGATTGAAAAATAGAAAGAAAAAAAAAATTGTTTTAAAAATGAGCAAATAATTTAATCTACATGGAAGAAATTATCACAAATCAAATTAAGTAAAAGTAAGAAACAATAAAAAAAGTGAAATTTGGGGAGTAAACCAACTCAGAGATAAACAACGACAACAAAAAAACTAAACCAAAACCTAAAAAAATGCAAGAATTATACCATTATGAAACATACCATCATTGCGACTTGCTATAGGTGATCACCACTGCAAAAATGGTCACCGTGAGCTACCACAACATTGAACCAATGCAGTAAATCACCAGCACGTAAGCTATCACCGTGAGCTTTCTGCCAACAATATGGATTTTTTAGAAACTTCATATCATAAAGGAAAGTTTTAAAACCAAGATAGATGGAACAATCAAGAAGATGGATTAAAGAAGAAAACAAAATGCACAATTTTTCAATTAAAAACTTAAAACCCATTACCATAAAGATACTCTTAGCATCGAAGAACTCTAACCGAGAAATTCAACCCAAAATAGTTTTGTAATTGTATGCACACTCATTTTGCACATCACTTCTTCTGCCTGTGTAACTTAAGCCCTAAATCACCATAGGGGTTGATTTTGAGAAACTGGTTGATTATGAGAAGGATGTGGTATCTTTTCTTGAGGGCTTGAACATTCGAGGGCTGTTGAATATTAGGAGGGCTGTTGAACCATATTATCCTTGCTAAACCTACCATGTTTAAACATGGTTTCACCTTTAATTTAATGGTTGTAGAAGCATATTATATGCTCAAAAAACTACTTTCATGCTGTATTCACTATACGATTAATAAACTATAAACTCATGCTTTAACGAAGGTGTCTATCTTCATGTATGTCAAACATTATTTGCAATGAAATTAAATCATTTTGTTTGTATAAAAAATATTGTAAGTCTCGTAAGTACGACTAAGATGTCAACACCTGAACTTTTTTCAATGTCGACAATTTGTGTCAAGCATTATTTGTAATGATATTTCCATCAAAAAGGCGTGTTTGATGTTTGGTTTGTTTGGTAAAAAAAAAAAACTAGGATGATAAAGGAGCTAATAAGCAATTGATATGCCGAGTCGTGGATTTCAATATGCAGTTATTCATTTGAGTTTCGCTACAAGCTTTCTTTTTGAACAAGTTACATATGTCATGTGAGGAAAGATTTGAACTTAATTTATTTATATATTTCAACTAATCTTTTATTTATATTCATTCATAATTGGAAGTCGTCACCAACTACTATCAGAAGAAAAAAAATAAAAGTACAATTTTATGTGTACAGAGATGAAAATGGGCGTGCCTGTTTGGTTGTGGACTTGTGGTTCCTGGCTGCAGTCTCTTCAATTTTTGAAGCACAATAATGGAAAAAGGTAAAAGTAAATGAGAAAAAATATTAAATTAGATGAAGCAATATGGAAATATTAATTGCTACGAATTTTGAATTAAAGATTCTTCAGCATGTATGGTTGTGTCTTGCGCGCAGAGAGACAGTAATGACTGAAAACTAGTGAGTAGTTGTGGCAGATTATGATATATGCATGCTTTATATTTTTTTCATGGAAAAGGAAAACACACATATGCAAAGCAAGAAAGGCAAGTTAAAGACCAGCTGTCACGTCTTGGTAAAACAAATTGAAACGGTGGTACAAAATAAATTTGGAGCCACAACATTTTGTTTCTGAACAAATAAATTTGGAACCTTAACATGTTTATAATTGAGTCGAGATCCTCTCTATATAAATTTTATTTTTTAATTGGAAAAGGAATGCATTTTTTTCTTTCTAAAAGGGTGAGATACAACGAATATGCAGACACACACACATATATATATATATATATATTATTTAGAAATGTTAAATTAAATAATTAAGAAAGTATTTTCTTAATTTCCATGTTTTGCTAAAATATTTTAGAACGCAATCTGAAATATTTTGGTGCATAATATAAAATATTTTTGTATATCTTGGTACTCAATTTGAGATATATTTGCATTCCAGTATTCTAAAATTTCAAATTCATTTGTTCTCTTCCTTTAGAATTAAGAGTCTTCTTAAGACCATAATCCTTTTGAAATTAAAAATAAAATAATCTCAAGAGCATAGTCTCATCGATGATTTATGTCCCTTCTAAATAAAAAATAAAATGATTGAAGGAGGCCCAAAACATAGATAAGATCATAATTTTAAAAACCGAACCAATGGTCGACTCGGTGAGGGTATTGTGTCATTGAGTCATTGGTTGAACCGCATGATTTGGGTTAAATCGGATGACTCGATCATATAACCCAATAGATATATGTAATACATTTGTCTTTGTGATAAACTTAATTGAATCGGAAGACTCGATCTTGTTCATACACAATTTTATGATGCATTTGGTTCAAAATACCCTATCAGTCAATATTATTTAAGCGGAATAATTTTAACATACTTTTATAATTCAAATTAAAGATAAACATAATATGATTTTTAATATTCATATAAAATTTTGTCAAACAATATTATTATACATGTTTTTAAAGAATTAATATTGTATAATGAATTTTAAACAATTATAAAATAAAAAATATTTAACTCTTATTAGATGTAAAAAATAAAATAAGTATGAGACCGTGATTGGTATACTATACATGGAAAGACTTTCCCTAGAAACAATCAAACTAATGAATATATAAAGCCTACCCTACACTCCTCCAGCACCACCTTCATCTATCTCATTTTTTTTTCTGCTGCGCATTGAACCGGACCGGTTCGTTGAACTCACCGAGTCATAGGTCTATTTATTTGCTTGAACACTCTTTTTTATACCATCAAACCCTAAAATGCAAACAGCAGAAGGCGAAAAACGAGCATTTCTCGGAGGTTATTCTTATCCTGAAAATGGTGATGAACAGTTGTACGGAGCAGCAATAAACATGAAAAAGTGTTTATTATAACATCTCGGTTTTAAGGAAGAAAATATAATACTAAGCCCATTTGAATTCGTCAACAACAAAACAAGTTTTCTCTTAAATAACTTGTACAATTTCATTGGCAAAAGCAAGAAAGGAGATCGTTTGTTAATTCTTTTGGCTGGCCACGGAGATTATAATCTTGATGAACAAAGGAAGGAAATGGTCCATTGTTTTGTTGGACCTGATAAACAAGGAATATCAGGTACAATTTATTTTACTTTTATTATTTTTTATGACAAGGTCACAACTTAAATTATTTAAACACACATAAATAAATGGGAGCACCTAATCTATGAACCTATGTAAATACCTACTACAAAGAAATGACTACAGACTTCTACCCATCTCGCTATCTTCAACATCTTATGTGTTATAGTTGGCTATGTCTTGGTTTATAAGATTTGTTTGTGGCTGATCATATAATTATTTTATTTTGTGATATAGTTTCTGTATGTTGTTGGATGTTTATTGTTCTTATGTTTGGAATAGTAGGATTTGTTGTGTATAGACATGAGTTAAAATCCTCGCAATTTAAACTCTTTTTCATTTTATTTCATTTGTTGAGATAAATATAAAAAAATATTAAAAATAATTAATGATAGTGGGACTTATTTTTTTCCATTTATACTATTTAGTGATTGATTTGGTAGCAAGTACGTGTTGTTCATTGTTTGTGTGTTGCTTATGTTTTAGAGTTACTTCGATAAGTTGAAAAACTAAAGCTGGTTGTTTTTGCTTTGAAGCAGATGATGAATTCAACCATTTTATTGAGTTACTACCCGAAGGAGTTTCCTTGACAATAATTGCTGATTTTTGTTATTCTGGAGGAATTTTAAGAGGCTATAGAAGGTGGTTTAATGAGGACTTTACTGAAGAGAAGTACAAAGACTGCCCTTCCCGCTTGAATATTTTAAAGCACCGCGACACTGTCATGCAACGGAAACGGGAACAACAGTTAAAACGAAGTTGGTTATGCTGGTTTGGTGCAAACAAAAAGAGGAAGAGAGATTATGTGTGTGTTAACTGATGCCATCATAAAAGTTGTTGAAGAGTCAGGTGGCAATGTCTATGATTACGATTTGATTCAAAAGGTGTCGTCAAATGTGCTCCTCTCACGGGCAAGTTCCTGGACTTAGCTCCAGTCTTAGTCCCTACAATTCATTGTTTTTGGGCGGAGTAAGGAGCCTTGAGGGATTTACTTATCATGAAAGTTGAAGGTTCGTCATATGTTGCATCCCAAAATGGTGCAAATCTATTTTGTTATGTGTTTTGGATCCAAAAAATTTATGGTTTTCAATTTGGATGTATGGTTTATTTGGGGTGAATTTTGGATGTATTATGGATGATGCAATAATATCATCTTATCCATTATCTTTCATACTCAGTTATAATTGATGATTGTTTTTCAAACATGGGCTATATAGCCATCTATAATACCTTGCAACTAATGTTTATCATCTACTCCTTTGTTCTCGTTGGTTCCATTCAAAGGGTGAAATCAACATTTATCATTTTTCCTATTTGTTCGTTTTGGTCTCTCCACCGAATGCTAATGAAGAGTGCATTTGGTTTGTTTAAGTGTGTTTTTTTTTTTCTTTTCCATTATTTGTTTCACTTATAATTAAAAAAAAAAGTTGTTTTCATTTTTAAATTATTTGATGGCAGCATATAGCAAGTCTCAGGCAACTGTTTCTAATTATACAAACACCTTTTATGTTATGTGCTTGCACTCATGACTCTAACACATGTCGCATTTTCTTACATTTGTTTCCAAACATTTGCAGGTTTTTATTCCCAGTGGAATCTTAAAAATTGTTTTGTTGAGATCAATATCATGTAAATAAAAGAAAGAGAATGTTAACCATTGCCTTTGGGGTATTGGATAAGGAGATAAAAATAAAAATATGGCATTGGAAAATGGTGAAAAGTGATTAATTTAACTTTTTAAAAGTCAAAATGTTGTTGAAACCAATGCAAGGATTATACTTTTGACTTCCTTAACCATTACTGGACAATGGTTAGCAAGTAAGACACATAAAAGAATTATTAATTGAGAGAAACTCATTTTGGCGCGGCCACCCCAAAATTTGACGCGGCGCGGGGTGCGGACGCTTTTCATTGGCGCGGAAACCTATATATTTTATACTAAAAATACTATACTATTGAGATAGAAATACTAAAATACCTTAAAATTAATCAAAAATCATGAAGCATTCATAATTTGAAATAAAAACCATAAGTCTTGAGCAACATAAGAAACATGCTCACAAATAGTACCAAAAAATTCATGTCAGGACAGCAACAAAATACTAAACATCAAAACAAGTCAGAAAAGCAACAAAAAGTACTAAACATCAAAAAAATCTTCAATCTCTTCCTCTTCGTCCTCTTTTTCTTCATCCTCCCAATTAACAAACTCTGAGTCAAAATCATCAATTACAGCAGAATCAACTGATTGAGTATTGGATTGAGCCTGGGAGGATGATGATGGTTGAGTAGCCATAGCTATTGGAAAGGAATAGGTCAACAGTTAGAGTCTAAAAAAAGAAACCGAAGAATGGAAAGAATGGGTACAAGAAAAGAATGGAATAAAAGAAAGAGAAGAAGAAGAGATGGATATAAAAAAAGAAAGAACAAAACAAGAAAAACAGAGCAAGAATAAAAAAGAAAGGAAGAAGAGAAGAAAAGAAAAAGGAAGTGCTAGTCTGTAATCTGTAGGCTCAAGGAAGAAGAGATTTGATGTTGATGATGTCTCTCACTCTCTCTGTTGCAGTTTCAATCGTAGAAGAGAAGAGGAAGAGAAAGAGGCGCTGCAGTTATAGGCAGAAAATGCTAGGGTTTTGAAAATGACGAAAAAGCCTTTATAACGTTTTAAAATTTTGGGCAAAAACGTAATTTCGTTTATATTTCTGGAGCGGCGCATCTGACCGCAACAGACCCGCACCGCACCGGTCAAAATCGGCCGCGTTTGACCGCGCCACCCAACTGACACGCGCCGTCGCGGACGGACGCGGTGACCCCAAAAAATCCGCTACGCGCCGCAATAGCGGGCGGCGCAGCCGCAATTGACAACTATGCGTGATATACCTGCAGTTTCTCTTCATCTTGTTCACCAAACAGTGCCTTGGTTTTCTCAAGATCCCTAAGTATCAAGCGCGACTTAATATTCCGCTGAAGCAGTGATGCTACAACTAGCTGCCCTGAATATTAGGTCAAATCAGCCAATTCACAAACTCCCCAAACCAAAACTATTGACATGGATTATGTATGTACTTCCACATTTTTACGGTTGTTTTCTCAATACATAAAATAACATCACAAAGGAATTCCTTATTCCACAATGACAATATGACATATTACCAACAACAAGGTTGTTAATATTACTCATCAATAATATTAGGTTGACCCTATGTCGCATAAGCTAGTATAACTCACATCTTGGATCGTAACTAGACTCTGATACCATATGAAAAGTAATATCTAATATGTGGCATAAGTTTGTGTAAATAAGTTTTTTACATCTCCAATACATAGAAATTAAATTGAACACTGAATATTACATGTCCTTTAGAAAATACTATAAACTCACAAGTCCAAGTTACTCTAGAAACATCAACACATGTTACTCTAGAAACATCAACACATTTGCGTCAAGAAAAAAAGAAACATCAACACACAATTCACAGCATATGCACCATCTTTGGCCCGAATTTTTGCATGCTCAATAAATGTACATAGATACGGAGACAATCTAAATAAACCATCAATTTTTTGACTTCAACTTGACATCATAATGCCAGGACAATTCTTGGAGTGTTTCCTCCTGCGTGAAAGTTTCCGTTTCGCAGCCAACGCTTTAGTGTCTATGCGCTTTAAGTTGAGATCCTGCTTGTTCGTCATGTAAAACAAAGTTAATGACTATTATTATTATTATTATTATTAAACAAGAGGTGTGATTTTCTATAAGATGGGAGACAGCAGCCATACCTTAAAATATTTATTTGCTCGCTCATAATATTTCAATTCCATCATATTATTATTATTATTATTATTAAACAAGAGGTTTGATTTTCTATAAGATGGGAGACAGCAGACAGCAGACATACCTTAAAATATTTATCTGCCCGTTCATAATCTTTCAATTCCATCAAGCACGATCCATTGCCCAGATTACAAGAAAACCTCAAGCTTACAATTTCCTTATCCTCATCGGGAAAGGAAGTATCATACTTTATAAACTTCAGATACCTGATAGAACCCGCAGAATGAACCCGCAGAATGAACAAGGTAATTTTTTTTATTACGATCAGATGATAAATATGAGCGTAGAGGCTCTACAAGGGTGGAATGACAGAATGAGAGATAAACCAGAGTCAAAGACTCCTAAAGAGAGCACTATGCTCCTAACTAGAGAAACTCTAGTAACCAACTCTAATAATACATCAGAATGCCTTCTCCACTATCCATCCCCTCTCTTTTATCTCCGTACTCACATGAGATCGGTGCACAAGTCACTAACCTATGAAGCACGGACACCTCTATGATTACGCGTGTCGCGGTGTCTGACACGCCTATGACACTCATACAACACGTGTCAGACAAGTGTACTAAATAAATGGTTTTCTCCTTTATTTTGACACTCCTTGGACTGGTGTCCAACACCTATATAAAACATATACTCCCTCCGTCCCATTATAAATGAGCTTTTTGTTCATTTCACAGCTATTAAGAAAAAGTGAATAAGTGAAAGAAAGAGAAAAATGGTTGAGAGTTTTGTCATTTATTGATACATTCTTCCTTGTCATAAATGCATAATAGAATATATTGAATTGAGAGCAATGAAAGTAGTATTAATTAGAGTTATAATTGGTAAAAAATAATTAATATTGTATTGAAAAGTGAAATGGGTCAAGTTTTTGGACAATATTTTTTTGCAAATGGCTCACTTATTATGGGACGGAGGGAGTATGAGGCATGTCAGACAACTCAAACAAATGTCTGATTTATTTCTATGCTTCCACACATAGTATATTCAAGAGTTGAAGACGTGAGGAAAATGTTGATCAACGACGGGCTATAAAGTTGATGGATAAATAAAGGCCAAATACTATTGTAACTTGTTATAGACCTTTTTTTAATGAAATAAATTGCTCAAGTTAGATACATATGTGATTCTCAATTAAGATCTTTCATAAATAGATTAGTATACAGGTAGCAGTGTCGGTGTCCTATGTTTTTTTTTTTACATTAGCGGTGTCGACGTGTCAGTGTCGGTGTTTTCTCAGATATCCGTGTCGGAGTCGCTAACTAACTTATTATCTCACTAGCCCCGCCTTCCTTCCCCTCATGCACTCCTAGATGTTGGGCTTATGCAGATTTGTCCTAATGCTTTTGCGTAAACGCATGTGAACCATAGGCTTAAGTGCCCTATCACATTGCACTGGATGATGGTGAAATAAATTAATGTAACCTGGTTACCTTCTGAAATCTTTTAGAAGCTCTTGCATATTCAGCAGCATAAAATAATGCTATGCCTTCTTGTCGCTTCTCAAGAGCAGCTTCTATCTTCTCTTCAATGTTCATGTCCGATACCTCCTTAGCCTAAAGCAAACAATGAACCAAGGTATAAATGCATAAAGAAAGTTGCAGTGGTATCCAACCAATAATTATTTGAGAGACAGAAGTCAAGGAAAAAAATAAATACATCGTTCTTACTTAAATCCTGCTAACCGTTGTCCTAAAAACACTTTTATTTATTTATTGAAAAGTGTATAGTTTAACACTGCTAACCAATGCTACATTATTTCTAAGGAACCTTAACCATAAGAGCCTTGTAAACACAGCTAAGCATTTGGCTTCTTTTTTTTTTTTTTGAACCGGAGTTCAAACCCCGGTCACGGCGTCCGGCCTAGCAATTTGGGCATTCTTGCTAAACCAGGAAGATGGCAACCAAACAACAATCATATTTATGTCAAGAAATTCAATTTAGGTTTGACAATAGATACTGATTATAAATAATGAACACAGAAATGAAAAACAGTACAAAAATGAAAAGAAAAAATACCAGACTTGGCAATTGAAGTAAGTAGAATAAAAATAAAAGGCAGATCCCTGCTTTGTTAAACACCAGCTGCTAAAGTTCCTTTTCAATAATAGAATTTTAAAAAACAACAATGTAATATGTCACAATGCACAATTGCTAATTACCATCAAGTTATTTCTTTACCTTTACGAATGATACTAGCTCAACCTCATAATACACGGTAGAATTAGGAGGAACCACTGCCAATTCCTGCTGAGACTCTGATGAACCAAAAGCATATTCAGGCGCAATAGTCAACAAAGCTACCTCACCCTTCTTCATGGTCAGTACAGCTCTATCAAGCCCATCAATCACTTGCTCTGCTCAATACAGAAAGCATTCACTTTAGTAGATATAAAAACAAATTATGGTGAGAGGGTGAAACATTGGGAAAATTAAAATTACCCTCGTCTGTTTTAAATTCAAACAGCTCCACTTCATCACCATCACTATAGCCCTTCTTAAAAAATACAGTACCATCTTGCAGCTTACCAATTAGTTTCACTACAAAAATGCAAAATGAGGATATATCACATCAGAACCCATGAGAGAGCCATCATATCATAATATATTAGCATGAATCAATGGTTTACATTTCACAAGAGCTCCCTCATTTGGAGGGTCGTCTCCTTCTCCTTCCTTGAGGAGCATCTTACGAAAAGGTCCTTCCTTCCAAGAAACAAACTCGAGAATAATCTGCAATGTTGCGTTAGGTGGAACTGAACCTTCATCATGGTGAGCTGGCTTGCCCTTGTCACCAAATCCATCTATAACAGAATATGAAGATTACTAGTTATATTCCGTTCTCAAAGAGTAGTGATTCTTGTTTTGCAAGTTAATTTGTAGACTACTTACATTGTGGCTTAACAGTTAAAATGGCTTTTTCTCCGATCTTCATGCTCTTAACAGCGATTGACAATGCAGGACAAAAATGACCTATGAGATGGCGTAAAAGAATGTAAGATCGAGCCGGAAAAGGAGAGTAGTATGTATAATAAAAGTTGTAGGCAGTGACTGAAGGACAAACTGACCATCGTTGAGTGTGAACTCCACTCCATCATCATCAGACTTTTTAACAAGAGTTCCATCATCAAGACGTGCTTCGTACTTAACTGCAAAGCAATAACACCAATTAAGATTGAGAAAATGAGAAAATAAAAAAAGAAATATGATCATGAATGTATTTATACCTAAAACATAATCATAATCATCAACATGTTGTCAACACAAGAAAAGAAATATCGGAAGAAGTCCTTCCAATCATCTCATTGTATTTGCGAATTGGATTAGTATACTCACTTTGTCCATACGTAGATTCATCAAATTGATTGTTACCGCCGCCGCCATACATCTTCTTTTACCAACGACGAGAGAGAAATTCCGGTTTGCTTCAGGGATTATTCGAGAAAGAAGAATATGAACAAAAGGGACCTTCTCTCCCTCTATTGGGCTTTTAAATATTACTCTTTAGCCCCAGACAAAATGTCCCTCTCATATAATATTTGAGAATACGAGGACAATCCTTCAACAACAAAAAAAAATACAAGGACAAGTACATGTAACATCTCAAAGCTAAATATATAAAATAAAGGGGAATTAGTCACTGTAGTCCCTGAATGAGAAAAGAGTAGTCATTTTAGTCCCTGAATGTAGAGAAATTGCAAAACAGTCCCTGAATGTATACTCTGTTAATCAATTTCATGGATTAAAGTGACAAACAGAGTCTACATTCAGGGACTAACTTGACTAAGAGAGTCTGCATTCAGGGACTAAATTGACTTACATAGTCTGCATTCAATGACTATTTTGCAATTTATTTGCATTCAGGGACTAAAATGACGACTCATTTCCTATTCAGGGACTAAAGTGTCTAATCTCCCATAAAATAAATATGGGTGGATAATTCAATTTTTTTTTTCTATATAACTAATCAAAACACTGATAATTGCCACAACAATTAATGATTTATAACCAAAACAATTAATTTGGCAATTTTGATTGTTTTGATTGATTGTATGTATAACGTTGTTTTGTACGATCGACTCTTACCACCATTAAACTCAATAAATATAGGTGCACTACCATCGTTTTACAAAAATAATCAATATAGTTGCTTCTAAAATAAATATACAATACTAAAGACCTTTTTTTAAGCCAGTTACACCTTAGCAGTATTATTGACGGTTCCTTTTCTGATTGCATCTTTGGCGGTTCCTTTTGAGATAGAAGTTACTTTTCATTATTGGTAGTTCCTTTCCTTTTCTGATTGCAGTTCTTTTTCATTGTTATATCTTTTTCTTTCAGTTACATAACAGTTCCTTTTCTTTTTTTCCTTTCGTTACCGCTGTCTTTTCATTATTCTTTTTTCTTTTTGTTACTACATAGCAGTCTCTTTTCCTTTTTATAGATAGAAACCTACCCAGCTTTGTTATAACTAGACTCTAACGAGTACGATGCGCTGGTTTTCTAGAGTTTCATATATAAGTATTAAATTGGCATATTTTTACTTTTAGAGTTATAGTTAAGCTCATAGAAACAATCAAACTAAGTGATGATTGAGAGCGATCGACATGCACAACCTCGAAGAAGTGCATCAACAAAAATGAATATGGAATCAAAGTTCTAAATTAAATTTAGTGGAAGTAATCAAAGGTGGAATCAACATAATAAAAATGATAAACCATAGAAAACACTATTCCCTCCCTAATCATAAGTTTAACCACCAATGACCTTTTTACCCCTTTAGGTTCAAATGAGAAAAAAAAATTGATTCAGGGAGGAGAAATGGTTTAGGCATTTGATTCAAAAGGTACAACGATGAAGTTATCTCTTTGGGTTTCTCAAGATTAACTATGGATTATGAATTTAGGGTTTTTGGCTCCCAATTAGAAGAGCGAAGGGAATCTGCAACACCCACACACGGTAGTGATATGAATTTGTCAAGAGATTCATCATCATTCATATCTCTAATTACAAATTGGATAACCTTGCGCTTCACTGCACAATGATCTGGAGTAACACGTTCATTACAAATGAAACATAAACCCATTTCCATCTTTTCTTCCACTTCCATAACACTCAATTTTTTCTTCGGTTTGTATTTAGCAGTCATGGTCGCTAGATTGAAGGCGCGTGATACCAATTGAGACGGTAAATATGGATTATAAGGACTAACCGATAAAATCCAAGTCTCAAGGGTAGGAATTCTAATAATTTAGAATAGAATTCGATACAAAAGAGAAATCATATGAGAACAATGTTGAATGAGAGTTCTAGGGTTTTAGAGAGAAGAAGATATTTGTTGAAATATTGATTGATTGCAAATGAGGCACAAGGCCAGGTTTAAATACAACCATGAGGGGTAAAATAGTAAACTAACATTAAATAAAACTAATACTTAAAATAATCTAATTTACCATTACTTCTTATTCACTACTACTTTATTCCTGTTATAGTTCAACTGATGAGATTTTTGATGCCTTAAAGCTTTGAAATAGCATGTGGAGGCAAGTTGTTGAACCTCTTGGGGAACTCCAAATCTTTCCATCCTTCAGCATCAAGCTTAGAGAAGTAACGATCAACATCACTATCCTTAACAAGCTCCAATTTGGAAGGCTTCCACTGATAAAGACATAATCAATATGAGAACCAAAATAGATACAATTCCAATAATACAAATAACTAAATTACTAACTAATTTATGTCTTTAGTCATGGCTTCTCACCTTTGGTTTCCTGTCTTTATCTATCAGTATAGCTCTACAACCCTGCAGTAGGACATAACCATTGAGTATGGCATTAAATCAAAATAATTTAAAATAGAAACATGTGTATGAATTGTTGGAAAACCTCGAAGAAATCCTTGCTATGGTGTCCTTGTAGGATATGACAAACAATTCTATACTCATAAACAAGGCATTGACCAACACCTAAGAGCCTGCCTTCTCTAATCTGAAAAGGTAAATAAAAATATGAAGCTAACATCATAATAATAGTAACAAAAATTGGAAATTGGAAAAGGATTTGAGATTTTAATATAAACACATTTTAAAGATATTAAAAGAAAACGAAAGCAAGAAAATGGCTTAATAGGCAAATGGATACAATTACAAAGTATCTAAATCTGGCATTGAAATAAGCCAACAAACCTATGTGGTCGTTAAAACTGACACTAAAAAGGAGTATACTAGTCTCTTGTAATCAAACTGTAACATTTAATACTTTATGGACACGTACCAATCTAAGAAAAACTTTAAGGCTTGTCGGAGATGCTTTCTTCAAGGTTTCAAGAGTTGCAGATATCCAGCTATCTGCCTTACTCATAGCTTCAGTTTCCTAATATTGCGTGATAAAATTATGGTTGTTAAATGGCAAAAATGCATCACTGATAATGCTTTAGAATATATTCAGTAAGATATTTTTAATAGCATAATAACTCGACATAACTTACAAGAGAATATAATATATCTTCCACTGTTTTCCTAGAGAAACACTTATTGATTGCATCCATCCTGCAATGAGCAATCACAATAAGCAAATAGAAAGAAGAAAGGTACCCATTAAGCTAATGTGATATGTTTCAATTGTTTAAAAATAATAAAGAAAACAAACACCAGACATGCTCTAAGTTCTCAGAAACGTACAGAGCTCACACTATCCCAGGACAGATATATGTTTATGACATGGAATTTAACAGACAGTTATCCTAGGACCCAAGGGAATTTAACAGACAATATATGTTTATGACAGATATATATAGACATACACACCAACCTGTGATAAACACTATCCTCTTTTAGGAAAGACTGCTCTGAGTACTTGTCAATAATTGCAGATACTATGGCTGGATCACTAGTTTCCACCTTGCATAATGATTCTTCCAATGACGATAATTTCTGTGCATACATTGCAAAAGGCAATAAACAGGGACACATATTATAAACCCCAAACTAAAGAGTTTTAACATCATATAACTGCCATGGTCAAAATTGTGCAGCATAAACTCCCGACGTAATAAAGTTCCACAGGAAGATCCATTGAAACTGTTGAAAGTAAGGCAGTTAAATTTGGACAAGGCCATCTTGTTTAAAATGAATCTCTATGTACCTAGCTTGAAAAAGGTTTAAGGTTGGATAAAGCTTGAATCTCCATGGCTTTAAAATGCATACAGTTACACCACTTAAGCATTCAAAACAGGTTTCTCAAACTACTTTCTTTTATTGCTTACAATGAAACTAATTAAACAACATCATCTCTAATTTTTGAATATTTATCCCTAGATATTTCATTATAAACTTTTAAATTCCAGGCCTGAAAACCATTGGTTAACAATGGTACTTCAAAACTGCACTAAATTTCCCATGACTGTACACTTCTTATGACTCGACTGGAGTTGGTATTTGTTTACCAAAGATGCAAATCAGCAGAAAAAGCACCAAACTATAGTAGTATGTAGCATACCGATGAAGGGACAAAATGTGTTGCAAGACCACAAGCAAGCATTTCTGCACCATCCAACCTAGCACCTGTAAGACCAACATATTCTCCTGCAATTTGTTTTCCAAAAGGAAAGAAAAAAGAGGACACGGGGATGTTATTGTGCTTATCTTATTAGACGTTTGCAAATGCTGAAAATTTGTATCATAATCAAAAGTATTCCATGGAAGTATTTGATTTTGATATACATAACCCAACCATGCAAGAGAAAGTAAACAATCATGAAAAAATCAAGAATCTCAGCCTTTCCCCTTCCACCCCCAGGTATACTCTGTGAGTGCACACGCGCTTGTGTGTGTGTCTTTGTAAATTGGAAGATGCTAATTGACAGACAAAATCAGCAACCACCAAAAGTATGCAGGAGACATCAGTCGCCAAAAACGATGAAAAGATTGGAAAATTGAGTAATCTTCTTATCAAGTAACCTAGTTATAATCAATCAAATTCATAGAGATCTAAGATACAACATTCATACCAAAAAATCCAGCTAGTCTAGACAGATAATATGAGGCGCCTACATCAGGAAATAATCCCAAAGCTGTTTCGGGCATAGCAAATACCTGCAAATGGTCCACAAGTACAACCATAAAAGTTAAGTAAATGAAAATTTGGATTCTAAATAGATAGGGAAGGTATATCTGTATCATTTCAAACCAACATTTCTTTCCTATCACTGTTTTGTTTTGGATAGAAAACAAATTTCCTACAACAGTGGAGAAGAAAAATCTTAAGAAATAATACTGTTAGAATCTCTATGAAATATCTAATACCTTTGACATTATGTTATGGCATCTTAGTTTATCTCCTAGGATCGGTTTTTAATCCTAGAGTATCTTAAATTATCTCTTAGAATTAGTATATATATTATTTAGGGGGCGTTTGTTTCACTTCTACAAACTAAGTTCCTGGGAATGTAAGATGGGAACTATTTATTCCAATGTTTGGTACACATGCATAAAAAAAGGTTCCAAGGAATTAATTATACCCGGTAATTATTTTCAACTATATTATCCCATTTTTTATTCTCAGCACAAAGTATGGGAATGACTTATTCCCAGCGGTTAACATCCATTAATATCTCAAAATTTCATTTCTACCCTTTAAGTAGCTGCATGGCACCCCACGTCTCCTATTTATGTGCCACGTTTTCTTCCTGCCTTTACACAAGTTTTGCTACATATTACAGTTACACACTTGAAATACTCAAGGTGGTTAATTCAATTAGAACAACAAAACTCATGTGATTATGATTGCATCAACAATACGTTTTCATGGATGAATTGGTGTATGATAAAAAGAAATTTGAAGTAAGATGTATGATAAATTAAAATTATCAAACCCGTTAATTTATATTCTTTGATGCTTTGCTAAAAAAATAAAGAATTTTTTTAGGAGATATATGTTTTTCATGGTAAGGGTATTTTAATAAATTACACAACTGCTTTAAAGAAGAACTCCCATTAATACAAAACATCAACCAAACACTTTTGTCAATCATTCCTAGGAATAAAATTGACACTCTAACATTCCTAGGAATGGTTAATCCGAGGAATACATTTTCATTCCATATAACAAACACACCCTTAGTTATTATTATGACTTGTTTCCAGATTTCCTATTTATAAAGGATTAGGAATGTATCTCTATAGATAGGGATTAGCATTAAATCGTTTGTATCAAGTTACTATTAAAACATTATTGATCATATTTTAACTCCAAGAATTTGGTTTAGTAGCAAAAACACAGGCCTTGGTCCCGGGTTCGAGCTCCGCTAGTCCCCTTGGAGGGAGGTAAATGTAAATCCCTTCCTAAACACTCTTTGAGCCCTTGCTGCATATAATGTATGTGTACCAGCTTGGGTGGGGGTGGGGGTGGGGGAAAGTGTTGATAGTCTTTTATATTGTTTGATATCACTTGCAATTAGCAATAGAATCTTATTATATTTGGGATGAATATACACACACACAAAGGAATTGGGTTCTGAAATGTGAATATGTCAGCATTATAAATTTGCGGAGAGGGTTTCTCTCAAACAATAACTAATTAATTTGGTTAAACTATGCAATATATCTGACAATATTTACATAATACTGATCTCAACAAAACTTACTGTTTTCTCGGTAACGACACGAAATCTACCATGCATAGAAGCACCAGCGCCACCTCCCATGACAATTCCATTAAGAATTGAAACCTGCAAATGTTTGGAAACAAATGTAAGAAAATGCAACATGTGTTAGAGACATGTGCAAACATAAAAGAGAAAAAGGGTTTGTACAACTATAAAGAGTTACCTGAGGCTTACTGTATGTTGCCATCAAATAATTCATTTTATATTCAGTATCAAAAAATATTGCACCAAACCTCCAATCACCTATACCATATGAAAACAAATAATTAACTTTTCATTTCAGTAAAATGCTACATCTGAAAAATCATACATTTAATTTTATATTCTCCTCCCATAAGGAGTTTAGAAGCAGCGTGATATTTCATACTGAAATAGCTACCCTCTTAAATTAAGATTGCAACAATTGTCCCAATTACTTGGAGGGTACTGCTAAATTTATCCCAAAATTGAAAATACATTGTAAGGGGAGTTAACCTCAAGTTGCAGGCTTGGGAAACTGACCACCAAAACAGAAGTAAAAGTCACCAGGGTAGACAGATGGGACCGCTAGCAAGGTGAATAGAGGCAAGGTGTGCCTTCACATGCTACCACAAGGCACATTACTCTGATATCAAAACTCAATAGAAATGGACCTATGGTGGTTGGTTAGATGAAGGGTGGCAATTTGTCAAGTGAGGTCGTCGGATGAAGTCATGGCAGCATCAGAGGGTGACAAATGGTTTGGTCTTCAGATACTAACATGAATGTAATGAAGGCATCAAGCCATCAACATAGTATTGAGGTTATCCACAACAGAGGTAGTTGAGCCGCAGGTGGTGTAGGTTGCCTAAGGTTTTTGTAAAAACATGGTCTTCCATATCAAGTGCACACATACCAACTTGAAATAAAAAAACTTGGAGAAAAAACTAAAAATTATAGATGATAGTTCCAAACATGGTTGTTTTTCATTATAAATCTAACTACTTTTACCTTGCCTAAAACATAACCCCCTATATATGGTTACTGATAATCCTAGTAACTGAATCATTTAATAAAATAACAATGAGTGATGGTTACAATAGATCGGAAATAGCAAAGTAAAATCAATAAAAGAAAATAACATGAAATGATATTATAAAAGTCTAGTACAAACTCACAGAAATGCAATTAATATGATGGTTATATTATACTGTTTGATGGATTGAAAAAAAAAAGACAAACAAACCTCTTCTTGCGTCATTAGCAACAGCTGCAACATCACCACCAGCACAAAATGCCCTTCCATTTCCCTGATAAATGTAACCTAAAGTAAGAAAATCCATATTCTCTTCGAAGATGAGAAGACATGTTGCAAAGGATGTGAAAATGTGCACTTTGGTTTGAGTCTTTAATTTATTCAGAATTCCTAATGAGAAACATACATGGATATGACATATCTATTTTATTTTGCTCAGAATTACCCTTTTCTTAACATAGAATGTACATCGGTCTAAATTTTACGGTATGAACGCTTTATAAAGATACAAACTTTGCAAATTGCCTTCCATCTGAAAGTTTAGATAGAGAAAAAAAAGTACATAAACATATATCATATACAGATACATAATGTAACCAGAATCCATATTGAGATGAGATGATTTTCTGCATAAAGAGAACAAATGAGTCCCTCAATATTTATTAAGTTACTACTAATTGGTTTTAATGGCAGGTGTAAATCAGTCCATCAGGGATGTGGATGTCATATTTTAATCTAATAGCGAGCGCGCGCACACATGTGTGTTTTATCTATAAAAGAGGGTTAAAGAACATTTGATTACTTTCAGACACCAATTTTCCCTTGCTACATTTTTTTTCAACTAATACAACAGTTTATTCATTCTTATTCCAATTGCTATTCTCTCTTCCATAGAACAATAGCAAAATGCAAAAATTAAATGAAAAGTGCTCGGTAAATGGAAATTACCTTCAGGACAATCAATTTAACATCAGGATTTCCCTCATCATCATGAAATATTTCTAGTAGCTTAGATACCTATAACAGGAAGACAGGGGAAGAATACCAAGATAAGTAAGAGAATAGAAAATGGAATCAGAACTTCACAAATAGAAGAATAATTTTTTGAAAGAGTTCAAACGGGTAAATGGAAGAGGTTAGGGTCAGTTTGGTATGTGGAAAATTCTCTTTCATTTCCAGTACAAATATTTAAAAATAAGAAAACAAGATGACATTTTTGTCATTATTGGTGAAAACCACATGGAAATAAAAATACTTATACAAACCAAATGCACTCTTCAGTGGCATTTGGCGGTGAAATGAGAAGATGCCATTCTCTTGAACTCTGTCGAACAACACTACCTCAGAATTTGAAAAATTCATTTCAGATCACAAACATTATTTGTTTATGATGTTGATCCAAAATAATATAGATGGCTAGACAGCACGTGTTACAAAACAATAATTAAAGGCTAAGAGGGTACATGAAAAACAATTCCAAAAAGAAGCCCCAACACATCTTCATGTGGTTTTGTGTATGCAGTTACTATAGAAATAAGTGAGAAGATATCCATCCATCACATTACAATGAAATTCAGAATCAATTCCAAGCCATTTTAGAAGCTACACATGGGAGCTTCAACTTAGCATTGATTTTGACACTAGAATCAATTTCTTATGTAGGAAGCCAAACATCTTTACATCTTGTCAAACTACGATTGGCCATGGCAAACTCAAGTTTGAGCTCTCCAACCATGGAACCAAACACGGAAGCTAAATGTTCCAATATGCAGCGACAAAACTTGATTTTGAATTAATCGATTCTAGTTAAAAGTGAGTTGAAGATAACGTTATTTATATTTGGATAAATCTATGTAAAAGTGAGTTGAACAATAAATTTGAGCCTATGTTTGGAGGAGTAAAAATTGACCCTGGAGATGTAAAATTGATTTTGACATGTTTGGCTACTCTCGAGTAGAACTAATTTTGTCACCAGAATTAATTCGAAGATGAAACTAGGATTCATAGCTTTTGAGTCTAAACATAATTTATACGTGGATGTATCCAAACATACATAATTTTACATTCAACTCACTTTTAAGTAAAATCAATTTATTCAAAATCAATTCTAGAATAAAAAAATTGAAATTCTAGCTTCAGCTTCAAGTTAGAATCAGTTCCACAGGATACAAAGTAAATATGTCAAAATCAATTTTAACCAACGGAACCAAAGGTAGAGTTTTGTATGATATGTTACTACTCAAAAGTAGAATAATTGAAGAAATAAAGCAATGCATGAAATGAGTTATGAAATTGTACCATATAAAAAGAGAGAGCATTCAATTGTTTGGGCCTGTTCAATGTCAAAACTCTCGCAGATGATTTACGTTCCACAAGAACCTGTGCACAATACGAAAGAAAGTAGTTAGAATCAGTTTTAAGCAGAGAAAACGATTTGAATTGAAAATTAATCCGATGAATGAAATTGATATTGATTGAAGTATAATTAACAATGCAAAATTGAGAATAGAGAAAACCTGATCTTCATCCAGTTTGGCGGGGGATGCCATGGTCGTTGTCGTTGGTGAAGACTCAGGGAGAAGAAGGATTTTATTGTTTATTGTTTAAAATAAAGATTTTTATTTATAATAATTGTTCTAAAGTCACACATTAATGTTTTGTTATTCACAATATTTGTAAGTTAACAACACCCTACATCATCTCTGGACTCTAGAATAGACTAATGATTTCATGATTTGGAATGTGATAGTAAACATAAACAAATTACATCCATAAGATTTATGATTTTTTATAGGAGTTGAGTAATAAAAGTTGTATCCTCGTGAGTTTAGTTCAGTTGATAGGAGATTTTGCATTTTATATGCAGGGGTCGGGTCATAATTTAATTGTGTGAACCCGTATAACTATTTTGTAATAATTTTGAAATCGACTGTAAAATATCTTACATAACCCTATCATATGACATCGACTGTAATTTTAAAAATGTAATATAAAAATCATTTTTTGTTTACTGTTTAATATATTATGGCGTGTGATGTTAGAATAACATTGTGTATTCAACTAGGTTTTGACGTACCAAAAACAACATCGTGTATCTAGTAATTTTACGTTGATTTAAATAAAACTAGACCTATATGTTCTTAATATCTTTTCATATTTCTTTGATTCACTTATAAGACTCTTTTTCTGTGGAGGTGTAGTTAGTATTGTGAGGTAGGTTAATTGGGCCGGACTCAAAGCCCGGCCAAGTTTTTGCCACGTAACACATTGTGCGCTTGTGTGTGCTTGTGCTACCTCTTCTCTTCATCTCAGAGTTTCGTTTCGTGTTCTCTCTGTGGATTCTCCTCAGATCAAACCTTGTTCAGGTATCTCTCTTTCTGAAGAAACTTATAAATCGATTTGAAAAATAATACCAAGCATTTCAAAAATTAGGGTTCCATGTAAATAATAATCCCGAATCCTTTCTTCCTTCTAATTATCGATTCAATTGAAACTGAATCAAACTTCTTTCTTCATTTTCGCAGAAATGGCCGCATTCTTAGCTCGGAAATCTCTTCTTGCTCTTCGTACCCGCCAGCTTGTAAGATTCCTCTTTTTTTTTTTTTACTCAATTTTATTTTATTTATGTAGCAGATGATATTGCTTTAGATGTGCCACAAGACTCGATATAATAGGATTAGAAATTACAACATCAGAGAGAGATTTAGGGGTAGCACCTATCGTAGAAATGATGGTAGAAACTCGGCTTAGGTGGTTTGGGCATGTAGATAGAAGACCGGTAGATTCTGTAGTTAGGGGAGGCAGATGTAGACCTAGAAAAACTATTAAGAACGATCCAAAGATTAATGATTTGGATGGAGATATGATATTTGATACAACATTCCATAGTGGGATATGGCTTGGTTGTTGTTGTTGTTGTAACTGGAAATGAAAGAAGCACTGAAAAACTCTAACGAGTTGTGATTTACTATATTGTATTTACTTCTTCTTGTATTTTGATATATGACTTTTCTATCTTTTTTCTATACATTATTGATTGTTATTTGTGATGTTCTTAATATTTTTATTGGTATAAGATTAAAAGGTTCTTGTAAATATATAGAGGTTTTGTGTATAGGATGAAAAGAAATGTTTAATTTAATACTGTTCCTTATTGTTGTTATGCTTGTTTAGGCTGTGGCAGGTCAAGGGCTGCACAACCCTCAAAATTATGGCATGCGATTGAGTTCACACCTCTACTCTACCAAATTAGGTCTGTCGTTTCTCTTACAATTTTTTGTCCGCATAATAATTATAGAATAGTTAGCAAACAAAATGATTGTTTTCTAGTTTCTGCACCAAATCATTCACAGCATTTACAAAATGAGGATGATGTTTCTTTTTTGGTTCCGTCGTGTTGTACAATCATTGAGCTACCAAGAACATGATAATGGATGCAATGTTTGCAAGCAATGTTTGAAGTTGAAGAAAACAAAAATGTTCAGACATTTCAGTTAGTTTAGCTATAAAAAATGAGAGGA
Organism: Medicago arabica; assembly: GCA_946800305.1. NCBI lineage: Eukaryota > Viridiplantae > Streptophyta > Magnoliopsida > Fabales > Fabaceae > Medicago > Medicago arabica. Next base: position 2,747,471 of record OX326968.1, on the reverse strand, counting down.
AAGTGCACAGGTTCTAACACCACAATGTGGTCCACTCACTTTCCCCGTTACCGTGTGAATGGTCAGCCGGACTTGTGTGTATCCTGCTGAGTTCACCGCAGCTCCCCGAAACCCCATCAATAAAAAACATATAATTAATTGAGTCGAGGGAATAACTTGTCAAACATTTGAATAGCTTTATCTTTTGTGATTGTCAATTGACATGTTAATGGATCTCCATTTACTTTCTCGTGCTTGCATTTTATTATGTATGCTCCCTTGATGAATATCTATTTTTTTTTTATGTATTAAAACTGCAGAGGACGAAGAAAGGGAGAAACTTGCGAAGGAAATTTCAAAGGATTGGAGTACAGGTATTTATTTAGGAGCCTTTCATTTTCAATTTGATTCTTCCTCTTTTATATAAAGTAATTAAATCACCGTGGATGCTTTGGATGCCAGTTTTTGAGCGTAGCATCAACACACTTTTTCTCACTGAGCTTGTTCGAGGTCTAATGCTGACGCTGAAATATTTCTTCGATAAAAATGTTACCGTAAGTGTCTTTTATAACTGTTGGCTGGTCAAGAGTGTTGCAACTTATACTTACGCGCATGACCTCATTTATGCAGATCAATTATCCATTTGAGAAAGGCCCATTGAGTCCTCGTTTCCGTGGTGAACATGCACTCAGAAGATATCCAACAGGAGAGGAACGTTGCATTGCTTGCAAACTTTGTGAAGCTGTAAGGATTTAGTTGTTTATCCAATATTCTCAGTTTAACAATGATATTAGAGAGCACACATGCTACCAAATGGCACATCATTTTCCTGTTGCTTTAATGTTCTGTACATACTGATTGTACGTAGATGTTAATGTTAACAAATATAGCCTGTAGTTAGTTAATGTAGAATCAAATGTACAGGTGTTTTTTATAGAACAAGACATAAAGCTTTGGTAGGTTTGTGAATCTGTAACATATCTATAGTGGAACTAGATTTGAGAAAACGTGCTTGCAATCCCTAAGAATTAGAAATTTGTCTAATTTAGATATTCCAAATAAGGTTGTCAAACTCTCTCATTCTTAGAGGTTGTGATTGGTATATTTTTTCTTATACAGTTATAATCATGATAGTCAGAATCTAGATTTTACGCATAATCGGTAAGGGGAAGTAATATCGTATAATTGTAACATTAATCATAACATTATGCAAAATTCATAAATCTAAAAAATATGCATATAAAATAGCATAAGTAGGAAAAAGACAATGCCAAAACAGATGAAAATGGAAGTAGGAATGTCAGAGGAAAATATGGAAGCAGGAGAAAGGATCACAGGAAATTATGGAAGTAGGGAAAGAGAAACGATCTAGAGAGGTGTAGTGGAGAAGTTACTTGTCTCACTCCTATAGGGAAATGGTTGCAGGGCAGGGTAAAGAAACGGTGAGGTAAGAATTCTTTGGAAAGAGGTGTCACTTACTGCATGGTTAATGTGCACTGCACGTGGCCACTTAAAAAATCCAATTTCCTATAATAAGAAAATCCAATTTCTAAATGGGCCTTCTTCTGACCCACAAAGTGAAACAGTCATCTTCTAACCCAAGTCCCTGAAACTCGTTTTCTAACCTGCGCCTCTGAAACGGGTCTTCTTTGACCCACAATTTAAACCAATCCCCAACCTTAGAGGGCCCCGTGGTGAGTTCCACTGTTGCAACCAGAGTTGCAGAATCGATTGGATGAATGTACTGTTACGATTACGATTAGCATGTGAGATACTACACGATTACACAGAAATACGATTCTGGGTGTACTCATAATTGTCGAGGGGTTTCTTAATCATAAAATCGTATTATGACTCAAAACACGATTCTGACTACCATGGTTATAATAGCAGTTTGTTTTAATATGGGCTTTGAAATGTTTTCTTTTTAACTTGTACCGCTGCAATGTTATCCCTCTGGTGTTGTAACGTAGGATAAACAAGCAGATCTAGTAAAGAGTATGGATAAACAAAGCTATTAGGCGTGTCTCTCTGGATAACAATTCAGTCTCAAAATATAGGCTGCGAGTGAGCCTATTTATCTGTCCTGATAACCTGAATCATTGAAATCTAGTTAATGCAAGTGAATGCCAATTTTATATTCAAACTCTACCTACTAGCATTTTCCTCTTGCTTCATTGTTTTGTTGTATACACTGATTGTACGTGGTTGTTAACAAATGTAGCTTGTATCCTCTCAAAAAAAAAAATGTAGCCTTTAGTTGGTTAATGTAGAATCAAATGTATAGGTGTTTTTTATAGTACATAACATAAAGCTTTGGTAGGTTTTTGAATATAACATATCTTTACTTGAACTAGATTTAAGAAAATGTGCTTGCAATCCCTAAGAATTAGAAATCCGTCTAATTTAGATATTCCAAATAAGGTTGTCAAACTCTCTCATTCTTAGAGGTTGTAATTGGTATTTTTTTTTTCCTATACAGTTATAATAGGAGTTTGTTTTAATATGGACTTTGAAATGTTTTCTTTATAACTGGTACCACTGCAACATTAGCCCTCTGGTGTAGCCACATAGGACAAGCAAGCAGATCTAGTAAAGAGTAGGGATAAACAATTGTATCAAGTGTGTGTTTCTATATAACAATTCAGTCTCAAAATATAGGCTGTGGCTTGTGAGTGAGCTTATGTATCAGTCTTAATAACCTGAAATATATAAATCTAGTTAATGCAAGTGAATGCCAACTTTATATTCAAACTCTATTTACCAGCATTTTCATGTTGCTTCATTGTTTTGTATATACTGATTGTATGTAGATGTTAACAAATGTAGCTTGTAATTGGTTAATGTAGAATCAAATATACAGGCGTTTCAAAGTACAAGATATAAACCTTTGGTGGGTTTATGAATCTATGACATATCTTTAGTTGAACCAGACATAGGAAACTTTGTTTGCATTCCCTAAGAATTATAAATTTGTCTAATTTAGATATCCCAAATAAGGTTGTCAGACTCTCATCGTTGGAGGTTGTATTTGGTATATTTTCATATACGACTATAATAGCAGTTGATTTTCATATGGACTTTGAAATATTTTCTTTATAAAATTGGTACTGCTGCAACATTATCCATCTGGTGTAGCCACATAGTACAAACAAGCAAATCTTGTAAAGAGTAGGCATGGTTTCGAGCCTTTCTCCTTCCTTATCCTTAAGCATTCCTTAATGGATGGCTCGGTATAATGTTTTATGTGTCATATTTCTTGTTTGGACATTCCTGCAAGGAAAGACTTTTTAAGAATTTAGAAAAAGCAGCTCTAACCGTGGGCTACCTTGGAAGGTAAGATGGCAGGGCTAATCAGTCAACTGGAAATTAGGATAATAATAAGGCTTTTTCATCTCATCCATTTATCGGAGTCGCTAGGAATAAACAAAGCTATTAAGTGTGTGTCACTGGATAACAATTCAGTCTCAAAATATAGGCTGTGAACTCATGTATCTTTCCTTAAATATTGAAATGTAGTTTATACAGGTGGTGCCAATTTTATATTTGAACTCTCAATTTACCATAAATTGAGCCATTAATAAATACCCTTACTAATAATTATCACAAATGACCAAATATATTATACATATCCGTTATTCCAATATTTCCTTTCCGTGTTTTATTTCCACTTCTCCATACTTGCTTTATTTCTCACCCTCCTTTCAGTAAAATCACCTGCTGAGGTATATTAATTTGTCCAAATAATTTTTTTTGTGATCAGATATGTCCTGCTCAAGCAATAACAATTGAGGCTGAGGAGCGTGAAGATGGCAGCCGTAGGACAACTCGGTCAGTTACCTACCTTGTGTGTCTTCCCTTCTCCTTCGTTGTATTCCTTAATTCTGCTCTAATGTGTCAAATCTTGCAGGTATGATATTGACATGACCAAGTGCATCTATTGTGGATTTTGTCAAGAGGCATGCCCAGTCGATGCCATTGTTGAAGGGCCAAACTTTGAGTTTTCTACAGAGACTCATGAGGTTCCTTTTCATTGCCTTTATATTGAATATATGAGTATCTTTAGTGCTTGCCATAATTGTTTCTCTTTTTTTGGTAATTGATTTTAAATAATTGTTTATTTATTACTAAATATGTGTTTTAACTGTTAAAGGAACTTTTATACGACAAAGAGAAGCTGCTTGAAAACGGTGATAGATGGGAAACTGAAATTGCAGAGAACCTGAGATCTGAAAGCCTTTATCGCTGATAATCTCGTTTGATTCATGGCTGCCGATTATTCTGTGTTATTACACACTGATAAATAAAATGATCAGTGAATGGTCTTGAAGATTTGTCTGGATTAATGGTTTGCTATCAATTTTTATGTTTTGGTGGGCAGTTGTTGTATTTCTGGCATGCATGCAATTGTGATTTCTCTTTTGCTCTTGAAATCTTTGAACGAATAGTAAATTAATTGTAAGAATTCAACAAATAAATATCGTTACTTTGTAACAAACTTGTAGCCTTGAACTATATAGCTTGCATACCATTAACAGCATAATGGAAACACACTCGGCTTTGATGATATGACCCTGATACGTGCCTTTGTAATTTCTAGTAATCTTGTATGATAGCATGAAGCCTTTTTCCAAGTTATGTCGTGCCAACACGGAAGAATGAAGTTAATTTTTTAGACTACTATTATTAACTGAAGTTAATTCTCAGGTATAAAGCTTTCTTAGGAATAAAATAAGGATTGTTTAAGAAACTCAAAAAGAATTTTTATTTCGGGAATATAAATCAAATACTTGTAAAAGTAATAAACACAATTTTCACTAATGAAAAATAATTAAAGGTTGAGATGACTTAGAAATAAAAGTGAGAACACATGTATATTTTCACGCACACTACCTAGCTCCACCCAACCAACCGTTCTCATTCTATTACTCTCCTCCCTTCTCATCTCTGATGTAGTGACGTTTCCATGTAAATAGAAATCCATAACAAAACCTCTTCTCTCTTAAATGTTCATTATCATTTTAGCATTACCCCGTAATTTCTCTTAAATGTTTTGTTAATTAAATAAAAACCATCTTTTTTTTATCTTTCGATTGGGATTGATTAGGAAATGAAAAAATCTCCATAACTGAAACACTAAAAAGATACGTTGAAACCTCTTTCTCTGCAACAATTTCACACATCTCCTCTTTTTTTTTGTGAAAAATGAGAAATTAGAAGTTATTTGGTTGTAAATCGTTTTTTTCATAATAATTGCAAATTTGTATTTATTTTTTCCGTTAAATCTTAATCTTATGAGCCAGGGTTGTTCGCCAGTGGAGGATGTATGAGGAAATGGCAGAGATGGGAGGACTCTGGCGGTGAACATTTCTCTGTCTAAAATCAGTGCATATGGATGAATAAAATGGGAGGAAGAGAACAAAAATAGTTTATTTAATATAAAAATAAAAATAAAATCATAAGAAAGGTAGGATCTAGTGTGTAATACCATATGTGAACTTGATCAATATAATGACTCTCAATAGTTGTTCAGAGTGGTTCATCGGTTACTTTAACAAAAAAAACCACTTTTTTAAAAACTTTGTATAAACTTAACCATAAATACCTTTGTAACAACTAGGTGTAGAATCCGAGACCAAAATGATAATTTACTCTTAAAGAATTTTCTTAGAAAAGTTTAAAAAACAAAAAATTAATATAGGAAAAAAAAAATAATCCAACCCTTTATTTATCCATTTGTCTGTCTGAACTATAGTAAGTATAGTGGTGGTGAATAATGAAAGCTGACGCAAACATATCGACGAAAACATACATCAGATAGATCTTCATCAATCATCCAAAACCCCAATTTGCAACTGAAGAGAATCGACTATTAGTGTCTGAAGAAAATGGAAGTGGTGGTAGGTTTTGATGAAAACGATTACTTATCATGTTGTGGAAGCACCAAATTCGCCAAGGAAATGGCTGCTGCCTCTCCTTTCCCTTCCTACCACCGTGCTCTCACTGTTGCCAAACACATTTGGTTCAACATAGTTGATGTCAATGGTTGGCTTCAAGCTTTCTCTGCTCATCCTTCCATTGGTCAACCTCGTCCTCCTTCTCATGCTTCTGCAACAAGTGCTGAGTTCAGTCTTCATTATCTAACTTAAACTCTATTTTTTTCATCTGGGTCTCTCTCTCTTATAATTGATATGAAAAATTGTTACTTTAGTGTGAAGGTTGTGTTTTTCTTATGCGGGTCTCTCTTTTTTTTGTATATTGATATGAAAAATGGTTACTTTTGTGTAAAGGGTGTGTTTTTCTTATCTCAGTCTCTGTCTTTTTGGTTTATTGATGTGAAAAATTATGACTCTAGTGTAAATGTTGTGTTTTTCTTATGTGGGTCTCTCTCTTTTTTGTATATTGATATGAGAAGTTGTTACTTTAGTGTAAAGGTTGTGTTTTTCTTATGTGGGTGTTTATCAATTTGTGTGTTTATTTGGATATCTAGGATGATGATAGTAATTGAAGTGAAAACTTGATTGTGGATTATTGTTGTCTGTGGCTTCTTCATATTTGGTGGTGTTTGTTAGTGTCTTCATTTGGAATTTCTTCTATAGTGATGGTAATGGAATTTGTATGTTTCGTCATTCTTCTAAGTGTATGTTTCGTCATTCTTCCAAGTGTATGTTTGATATCAAAAGTGATTCTAGACACATAATTGATTTTGACATGTTTGATTCAATTGGAATTGGTTTTGCATCTAGAGTTGAGTGTATGTCAGCTTAGGCCCAACCAATTAAATGTACATTTACATTGAAGCTCTAGTTAGTAGCTTTGTTACATTCCTGCGATTAGAGCATCCTATATGCGGTTCAAGACATACAATGGTTTTAATTTGAAGTTAAGATTTGTAGCTTTTGGCTCCAAATGTGATTTTTACTTTCAAATTTTTTGTTCAACTCGCTTTTACGTGAATGTATCCAAATATAAATCACTTCATATTCAACTTACTTTTAACTAATATCAAGTTTAGGAAATCAACTTTTGTCACCGCATAACCAAACATGCACGGACTCTATTATTGTTTTTAGCCATATGGGTTGCTTTCTTCTCTTTGCATTAATAGAAAAACTTGGCATCATTAACATGTAGAAGAAACTCATTTTGGCAGGTGGAGTATAGGAGAACAATCAACTGCTTTAGCAACTTCTACTGCTTCTAGTTTACAGGTTTGCTTGCTTTCAGCTGCTATTGAAAATGCTACCAGTAATCTAGTGTTGTTTTGTGTACGAAAGAACGTATGGAAACTGATTGTTCTCTTGCTCTGCTATCAGCATACTTAAGACCATTTGCGTATGAGTACTGATTTAAAAAAGCACCTTCTTTCATAGAGATATAGTTTCTTACAAAGTATCTTATGGTTTCAACTTTTGCATCCTTCATTGGCTTGACCTACATCATGGTTCGTTATTGGTTTTATTATTATGGTGGAAAAGTCATCTGTTCATCAACAAAATTGGATTTGGGACCGGGAAACAAACATTCAGTTTTTGTAGGGTTAATATAACCGGTATGTTAATAGTTCATATATTATGATGATAATTAGTATTCTAATTGTGGTCTGTTTGACTTTTGTAGGAACTAGCTGAATGGAATGCTCGGTATATGCAAAAGTTTGGGTTTGTATTTCTTGTATGTGCATCTGGGAGAAGTACTGAATCGCTACTTGCGGAACTAAAGGTAAAATATGAATTTAAGGTCTAGTGTTGAGTGTTATATTAAAGTTAAATTAATTTGTTCACTGTGCAGAGACGCTATGCAAACAAACCAATTGTTGAATTTGAGATTGCATCTCAGGAGCAAATGAAAATTACAGAACTGCGCCTTGCAAAGCTCTTTTCAAGTAAAAAAAACATATCTTCTACAACTGATACTAATTCCATTGGTGTTTCTCAAAGTCAAAGGGCAGAAGGTACTTCCATATACTTTATTGTGTTTTATGTTTGGTTATTTTATAAGCATATTTCCAAATTTGGATTTGATTCCAATTGATAGCTTCATGTTCTAATTGTTTCAATGCCTGCGACAACCCTTGTACTATTGAATTCGGTTAAGGAAATGATCCCATCCACTCATAATATACCATGACGACTTTATATATTAAACCTATGATATATCATTTTCCGTTTATAATCAACCATCACTGAGTCACAATTTTTTGTCTAGAAGTAGCAGGATCACAGTTTGGAGTTTTATGTCCATTTATTCTGTATATTAAAAGTTGTGAGTTCTAAGATAGTCAAGTCTAAGATTCAAGTAATTTAATGTTAACAAATGCGTCAGAATCGTATGATCGTCACATGCCACTATCTGTATAAATAAAAAAATAGATTATAGAAAAGACAAACTGAATAATCCAATTGCATGATGTTTAATTAAATCAACTAGAACATGAGAATATCCATTTGTAAATGCATCAACTAATGATGTTGTAAATTTAGCATTTCTATTTTGTACGTAATATTACATAATATTTATCTTGAAAAAGCATAAGGTGTATGGTTTGGTTGGTATAATTTAAGTTACTGGCATCATTTAAGTTTTTACCAATTTGAGTAGTTAGGTTTTTTCTTTTTTCTTCGGTTACATTTACTTTTATTTGATAGTCTATTATTTGGAATTACTTTGCCTTGCAATTGTGTCTTTCCCCCATAACTTGCTAATTGTGCATATATGAGAAAACATAACTATGGTATATGAAATTTTCTGTCTGGTGATAACATTTTTATGTAAAACACTTCATGAATCTTCACCTAATAACTTAGGCATTTGGATTCATTATTTGAAATTGTATTAGAGCCTCGGCAAGTTGTCATGTGTTGGATCCTTGCTTCCCTCATTCTTCTAAATAAAATAAAAAATTTGAATTTCAGAATAAGCTAGGTAGACCTGTGTCCTGTGCATAACATTTCAAACTTCAAGCATAAAGGTCTTTGCTTGAGGAGTCATGTTGGATATAAATCCATTCCGAAGGCTTTACCGAAGAACTTATCTTCTGACAAAACTGGTAACCGACGAGAATAAAGACGCACGTTAACTTGTGGGATAACAGATAGTACTTCTGATAAACTTAATTAAAGTTGCCACAATGTTATTTCTGAAATTCAGGTATCTAGAAACTCTGAAGTGAGCATTGTGTTCTTCTCAGGGAGAGGTTCAAACGAACTTCTAAACACATGCTAAACTTGTTAAAGGAAGGTAGAATAGAAACCAAAGTAAATAGATCTTTTAAGTTTTAAGAAAACATTTTGATCTCTTAAATTTGGATCATTTGGACCTCCATAAAATGTAAGCATTGGTTTATGTTATTCCAATGCAGCACTTCTGAAGCCTTCCTTAGATCTGCATTCTGCAATGGTGGCATTGTATATACTTATTGCTTACTATCCCAAGATTGTGATATTTGTCCTATTTCTGACTGATTATAGAAATACATATTATTGGAAACCCTTCAACTTTTTGGCTGGACACTAATGCTAGGTCTAGGATGATCAATGAAGTAACTTAAAATGATTTCGTACTTATCATTTTATCATATACCTCTTCGCTTAAGAAAATCTATTTCATGTATGTCTCCGGACTCGAATATAAGCAAAAATAATTAAATGCACATTGATTAATGATAGTAGTTAACTCCAATTAATTTTCTTGATTTAAAGGGTATTTCAGGAATGAGAATAATTAAGATGTTAAGATTGGTTAGAATTTGCTTATATTTTGTACCATTCGACATGTCTATCTTTTGTTTGTATTTTTAAGTTTGAAGAGAGTTGTTGGTATGAATGTGCAGCTCAAGAACTCCTACTTTTGCATCATTATTGTTTTTGGTGCTATGATGATAACTCCTTAATATGTTACCTTGTTTTATTAATTTTTTGAATGCTAGAAGTTCGTGTAAGCATTATTGGTGGTCATGTGACTGCTGCTTTAGACACTTTAACAGGAAAATCAATCCAAAATACATATAGAACCCGCCCAGCTATTACCACTCATGTGTTGGATGTTTCGCGGGGATATCCAGCTCCCGGAATTGAGGTACTTTTGGAGGTGTGGAGGGGAAGTCAAGATCGGCCAACATTTGGGATTACAGATGGTGGCGGTTGGGTGGTTCTAGGGTCTTCAACGACTGACTCAGACGGTCGTAGCGGTCAACTGATGGACATAGTTGATGAGGTGGATCCAGGGACATACAGATTAAGCTTCAACACTGGGAAGTACAATCCAACTGGTTTCTTTCCATATGCAACTATTGTGTTTGAAATCCTAGAGTCACAGAAAAGGGAACATTTTCATGTTCCTCTGTTGCTTTCACCATTTTCATTCAGCACTTACCGTGGAAGCTAGAAGAAATATGGGAATTGATTCCCTATCATGCATTCACTACATGCATTAAATATCTAGAAGTTTTCATGAAGTGGATTTGTATTTGTGGTGTTTTGCTTAATGTAATGCCCGTACTGTATAGGATAATAATTGAGTCTTGAAATGTTTTTAATATAAGCAAGGGTCAATGACTTATGAAATAGTTTTGCTCTTAATTTCTCCTTTCTCAATAATCGCAAGGGTCTATAACAAGAACCCTATATGTTTCCTTTATATAACAACAGCCCTAGATTATAATTCTATATATTACTTGAACCATTTTAAATTTGTTTTAAAAAATATATATAATTTTAATTTGAAAGTTGAAACCAATGAAACGTGCAACATCCTTAGGTAACAAATTCCCAATTGGGTAAAACGTACAAGATACCACTTTTGATTTAAGCACACAAGTTTCATGTAATTGGTGAGCTACCATTAGCTGAACCAACAAAGATATTTAATTTGTTAAGAAATTTCTACCTAGTGCTAACCAAAATTCCTATACAACATGTGTTTATCAACCATTCTAATAATGGTCATTCTTTCCCAAACCAAATATTTCTTGCAATAAGGAATGACTGGAGGGAAAGAAGAAAAGAAAGATGAGAAGGGGAAAGATAAAAAGGAAGAAAAGAAGAAAGATGATGTTGAATTGATCACTGCTATTTACAAATTAAACTTGCATTGTCAAGAATGTGGGAACAAAATCAAGAAACATCTCTTAACTACACAAGGTATGACCTTACAAATTTGATTAATCATTTCCATATGATTTTATGGGTTTCTTTAAAATCATGATTTACTCACTAATGATAGAATTTTTAGTTTTAATTTTTGTGTCATTGTATTTTTTTTTTCTTTGTAGGGGTACAAACTGTAGAAATGAATATTGAGAAAGGAGAAATTAAGGCAAAAGGGAAATTGGACCCTTTAAAAATCTTGAAGCTTATAGAGAAGAAGAGCAATAATAAAGTTGAATTAATATCACCAAAAGTGAAGCCTAAGGAGATTATTATTACGGATAAAAAGCCAAAGGAAACTAAGGATGTAAGTATGTGTGTTGATTATTGTTAGCCTTCATTTCTTTAAATTTGATAAAATATAGTAATAATTCATGGTCATAAAATAAGTTGAGCAAAATATTGATAAAAAAGTATTAGCAATAAATCTACCTGCATGAAAGAAATTAACTTTTAATTAATTTTGGTATTTATGCATGCATGACAATAGTTTTTGTGTCTGATTTTAAGGTAATTGTCCAAACTATCACGGTGAAGGTTCACATGCATTGTGACAAATGTGAGGCTGACCTAAAACGTAGATTAATCAAGCACAAAGGTAACTTAAAGACTACACTTAATGATATGATTTATATGTTAATATTAAAATCTTTTTTTTTAACAAATATAATATTGAAATCTTATATTCCATGTTAATCATGTTTGATGTGGTTAAATTTGACTAAATATATATACAGGGATTTTCAATGTTAAAACCGACAAGAAAGCTCAAAATCTAATAGTTGAAGGGACCATTGAAGTGGAGAAATTGACATCATTTTTGAAAAAAAGAGTGCATAAAAATGCAGAGGTTATTTCCATAAAAGAACATAAAAAGGAAGAAAAGAAAGAAAAGGGCAAAGAAGAAGAAAAAAAGGAAGAAAAGAAAGACAAAGGCAAAGAAGAAGAAAAGAAAGACAAGGGCAAAGAAGGAAAGTCATCAGAATCAACCAAAGTAATAGAAATTCATCATAGGGATACACAAGATGAGATTAAAATAAAGGACAATAATAATGTTCCTTATATTATTCATTATGTTTATGCACCACAACTTTTCAGTGATGAGAATCCTAATTCATGTTCTATTTCCTAGTTTTGGAGTTTAAGTAAACAATAAATTAGTCAGACATTTAAGTATATCGTATTTTTTTTACTTATGATTTTCAAGATGCTTGAATTGCATGTGCATATAGTTTCAAATATATGATAACTATCACATTTTTTATGTTAAAGTTAATGCCAAAAATTTGATGTGAAAAATCTGTAAGTGTATTAGTTTTTTCAGTTACTTCATTTTCTTCGTCATGTTCGATACATTGAAGTTGGATAATTGTTCTTCTCCCATATGTTTTTGTTTATTCCGTCCAACGTGAGTTAACTTACGTTAAAAAATACACTTACGTGAGTTAGTTCACATTGAAAATATATTTATGTGAGTTAACTCACGTTCGACTTTTTTACGTGAACGAGTAAAAACAGATGGAAGAAGAGCAATTATCTCTAAGCTGACTCCAATGTATCAAATCCAATTCCTTAAGGCCTACATCCACTGTTGTCCTAAAATGGAAAAAGAAAGGGTGACATGATTTCTTTTCCCACCCTCCTTCCATCGCACATATCTTTCAAAATTAGATTTTATAATTTGAAACGAGGTTTTTCTTATTTTTAAAGTGCAAAATATTAACCATGATCGTCTCAGTCATAGTTAAATGATGACTAACTTATTTTATTTTTTTCACCAATTGAAATTATAAAATCCAAAATATAAGTACTACGGATTTTACACTCCTATATGTCAAAATTAAATTTCACATGTATAAGAGATGTTAGAATTATAAAATCTTAAAACACAAGTATCAATGTTTAAACATGTTTGGAACCCCTATTGTGATAAAAGAAATCATTAAAAATGTGAAAGTTAATTATTTGTTGGGCTCGTCTGCTTCTAGCAATTGGAGTGAAGAATCCAAACAAAATTGTGCTTTTCTCTTTCAGATTAAACAATTGTACTTTAATTGATATGGTATTTTCAGCCGGTGGAGTAAGGGTTGAGCCTTCCCCCATAGACAATTTGGATTTTCGTAAAATGAGTTAGTACCTAGTTAGTGAAAGTGATTTAGTCAAAAAATGCCATATAATTGGAACGAAGGGAATATTATTTAGCTTGAGTAAACTACAAACACACTCCAATAGTAGTACTTTAGAGTATGAACAAATAATTAAGTCATTAAAACTATTTGTAAGTTTACGACTTTAGGGTATGGATGATTAAATAGGCCATCTATAGTTTTTAAATTTCAACTAATTATTAAATGTTTTACTATAAGAATAGACTAAGGAATTCATCTAGTCTAGTCTAGATAATTAATACTTGCCCAGTTTTTTCTTCTTCTTTGTTCAGTTTGAAAAAATACAGTGAAAACGTGTTAGTTGTTGTTTTTTTCCCTCTTTATTTAATAAAACTTTAGTTTGGTTAATTAATCAATTAAGTAAATAAAAATATACACCGTGCTAGCATGGCTTGATCAACAATGAAGTGATTTGAGTGGTAAATGATTTGAATCTCTTAATTAGGTGGTCAAGGGTTCGATCCTAGCTCTTGCGTATGAAGAAAATTTAGTTGAGAATGAAGAATCAACCTTGTATGTACCACAAATTCTCCGATGAAAATTAATCACTAAATGTGGTTGAAATCCGTATCAATAACATGTAAAGAAAACCCACCTGGATTGACCGAGTGATATTGACTTGGAACCTGAGAGTGTGCTCCTCCTAAAGGTCTCAAGTTCGATTCTTTCTGGTGTCAATTTGGATGAACTAATTTAGCTTCTTTAAAAAAAAAAATATGTAAAGAAATTATTTTTTAAAGTAATATTAGTTTATAATAGAAAGGCTCTTTTGGTAAAAAAACAATTTGGTAATTTTTTTTTGGTTACAATGCAAAAGGGAAGGAAAAGGAACAAATGGAAAAATAGAAAACAAAACACAAAAAGGACTAATCTCTAGGAAAGAAAGTCCCAGCCGCGTCCATCCTAAGGAGATTCAAAAGGTCATCCGGAGGGGAGGAATGGTAGAGCAACTCAGTATCCGAAGAGGCTCCGAGTTTGGCCATGAAATCCGCATATTGATTACCTTCCCTATGAGTGTGGTAAACAGTGACATTATTTTGCACCATCAAATATTTTACATCTTGAATCAAAACCGCATAGACATGAAAATTCAAAGTAGGACCCGTAAGGAGGTTGATACAATGCAAAGAGTCATTGTAGCAGATGAGATCGTCAATATTTAAGTTTCTTGTCAAAATTAGGCCCTGGTAGATAGCATAAAGCTCAGCATATAAGATGTCAGATGAGTCATAAATATATCCGGAAAAACCTGATAAATAAAATCCAGCATCATTTCGAATGACCCCACCAAAACTAGCTCTCAAGGGGGTGCCCAGACAACTACCATCAACATTAAGGATGACGCCAGAATGGTTGTCATTGTTCCACTTTATGAAAATGTCATCTGACACGATTCTAGGATTAGTGGCAAAACAAGACATGAAGGAGTCCACCATGCTATGAATGTTGTAGGAGAGACGACATAGAGGCCAGTTCTCATTGCTTAAACACATAAGATTACGGTGACGCCATGCCCACCAAATAGTAGCAGCGAAAAGGAAAGAGTGAGGGCCCATAGACCATTCCTTTAACCAATCAATCACATCCAAATTCGCAAAGAAGTTCACATCATGGAATCCAACATGGTGCCAAATAATATTAGAAAAATTACAATCACGAACACAGTGAAGGAAAGTCTCATCTTCAAGACCACAACGGGAGCAAAGAGGCGAAGGAGCAATATTTCTATGGTTGAGCAACAAGAGAGTAGGGACAGAGTTGTGGCAAGCTAACCAAAAAAGAAATTTATGCTTTTCAGGAAGGTTTAGTTTCCAAATCCAAGACAAAGAAGAAATAGTGTTAGAATGAGTTACCATGTTGATACGAGACAACAACCAATTGTAACCACACTTGGTAGTGTAGACACCATTTTTGTTGGAACTCCAAATAAAAACATCTTCCATGGAGGGATTGAACTTGATGTGCATGTTATTAATAAAATCAGTTGCCATAGGAGGTAGATGAGAGTACAAGTCCCGAGTATGAGACCATTGGTGAAGAGGACATCTCTAACAGTCAAGTGCAAATCATGAATGTCTATGTAGGGAACAATGGAGCCTAAGAAGCCAAGGGAGCTCCAAGGACAAAACCAAAAGGAAGAATTACCAGAACCTACGCACCAAGTGAAACCATCTTTGAGAGCATTTTTAGCATGCATGAGAGAAGACCAAGTTGGTGAATCTTTGGGATGAGTTGTAGCATGCAGGATTTTATGCCCATAAACATACCTATTAGAGAGAAGATCCACCCAAAGTTTTGGAGAAGATTGAATCAAATCCCAAACAAGCTTGCCAAGAAGACAAATATTAGTTTCCCTAGCTGTTCTGATTCCCAAGCCGCCTTGATTCTTAGGGCGGGCAATTTTATTCCAACCAACCAAATTAATACCTTTATTGCTGCTATCTCTCCAAATAAAATTATGTGTGGTTTGATCAATGCTATCACAAATACTTTGAGGGAGCCAAGCAATCTGTATATAATAAGATGGAATCGATGAAAGGACGGATGATGCCAGAGTTAATCTTCCGGGTTTGTTTAACAACCTGTTTTTCCATGATGCTAGCCTTGTTTGCATTTTTTCAATAATAAAAAGGAAATCACTTCTCTTCGCTCTTCCTTTAAGGATAGGAAAGCCAAGATATTTATCAAGAGATGTGGTACTTCTTATGCCAGAAATAGAAGTAAGCCTATTAATTTTGGCCTGAGGAATACCTGAAGAATAAAAAGCTCGAGACTTTGACAAATTAATTTTCAAACCAGATGCCCTACTGAAACGGTCAAATAAATCAGTGATGAATTTGAGTTGAGAATTTTTTGCCTTGGTGAAGAGAAGGACGTCATCAGCAAAGAGAAGATGAGACAATTGAGGCCCGTTGTTAGAGAGCTGAATGGGGTTCAATCACCTTGAAGAACAACTTTGTTGATGGCAATGGAGAGCTTTTCCATGCAAAGAATGAATAAATAAGGAGATAAAGGGTCCCCTTGTCTAAGACCATGATAAGGCTTGAAAGGAGGCAATTTGTTCCCGTTCCAAAGAATAGAGAGCGTAGATGATGTAACACAATGCATGATAAGCTTAATGGTGATGTCTGGGAAGCCAAAGTCCTGAAGGCAAGATTTAAGGAAAGCCCAGTTAACATTATCAAACGCTTTTTCAAGATCAAGTTTGAAAGCAGCAAAACCCTTTTTCTTTTTTGATCTTCTCATGAAATGAATTATTTTCTGCAAAACAACAACATTATCAGAAGTACCTCTACCTGGCAAGAAGCTGCTTTGGTAGGGGCCAATAATAGAATCAAGAATAGGGCGAAGACGGAGGACCAAAACTTTAGTGATGATTTTGTAAATTATGTTGCATAAGCTGATGGGCCTGAAATCCTTGTAAGACTTAGGAGGATCAATTTTGGGAATGGGAGAAATTAGAGTATTAGAGATTGCCGGATCAAAATAACCTGTTGAAAAGGATGTCTTCTCCCACTACATGCCAATATTGTTTAAAGAAAATGGTTTGAAATCCATCTGGACCAGGAGCCTTGTAAGGTTTCATAGTGTTCAAAGCAGCAAACACTTCTGCTTTAGTGATAGGATCAGTTAGAATTTTTTTTACCATTTTCATCAATGGTTGGATGGTTGCCATCAAGGAAAGGATGAGCTGCAATTTGATGGTTGTTGCAAAAGATATTTTTAAAGTAACTTTGAGCCTCACTTTGAAGAATGGAGCTATCGTCAGACCAAGTGCCATTGGGAAGCTGAAGCTTGTAAATTCTATTTTTCTTTCTTCTAATGATGGTTTGGGCATGATAATTTGGTGATTGATTAAACTGTAATCTCATTTGGAGATTTGAAATAAAAAGATTGCTTTAATT
Organism: Medicago arabica; assembly: GCA_946800305.1. Lineage (NCBI taxonomy): Eukaryota > Viridiplantae > Streptophyta > Magnoliopsida > Fabales > Fabaceae > Medicago > Medicago arabica. The sequence goes on along the minus strand of OX326968.1, from coordinate 2,730,272 downwards.
GATGATTTTCTTGACATTTTTTTTTTCTTTCTTCAACTTTAGTTTAAGTTGTGTTATGCATCAAATGAATAGTGTGATTCACTCCTTTGCAAAGGAAGTATCAACCACATCTCACTATGCACATTTTTATGGAAATATTTAAAAAAAAGTATATAATAAAATTATATTATATATCATGTAATTTGATTGAATTCATATAAGTAAATTATATATACGTATGATAAATAGTAGTATATTGTTATCAAAGAACATTTTTTTTATAATTTGTTACAATTAAAAAAAAATGATTTTGATATACAATAATTTAAATTATTATTTAAAAAACTAGAAGTTATTTTGTGTCTGTCTAACATAATGAGAATGTTTGTCATTTTTATGAAAAAAAAAAGTTAATTAGAAAAAATGATTTTGTTTCCATAAGCTACTCAAAAAGCTTTTCATATAAAGCAATTTTCATATTAGTTCAGATCCTCATTTTTTTTATTTTAAAAAACTGGTAATAAACTGAGGAAAACTTCTGAAAGTGACTATTTTTTAAATAAATATGCTTTTTTCACAAAAAAAAATGTAACAAAAAGGCTCTAATGATCTTAAATGAAAGTATGGAAACTTTTTTATTTTTTTATTTTTATGAAATCTTAGCGCGTAAGGTTTTAACTTATAGAAATTTTTTGTCTTGGTATAAAAAATAAATTAATGGATTTTGTCTTTATTTGAGCTGTAGTACTATATCAAGAACATTTTTCCTCAAAAACAAAAAAATATCAAGAACTTTTTTGACTAGAAAATGGACCAATCACTCTTATTATATAATGGTTTGATTAATTGGACGAACAATACAACATTAGAACAAGAAATAGTGTAGTATTAGTTGTTTTGTATATGTAACATTATCCCATGTTGCAGTTGTAACATAAAACACATCAAAGAGTAGTTAAGTAAGTTAACGTTGTTCATATCAAACATTGTGTAACGCAACTGCAACATGGGTCATGGTGGAGGAGAAGATGAAGAAGGAAGTGATTTGCAATTTACACCTACATGGGTTGTTGCTCTTGTTTGCACCGTCATCGTTGCTGTTTCCTTCGCTGTGGAACGTTCTCTTCATTATCTTGGCAAGGTTCTTAAGAAGAAAAACCAGAAACCACTCTTTGAAGCCTTACAAAAAATCAAAGAAGGTTTTTCCTTGTTTTCTTTGTTATTGTTATTATATAATGAGTCAATGATTTTGAGAATTTGGATATATTTAGTTTTATGAGTTTGATGATTTTTATTTTTGTTATGCAGAGTTGATGATTTTAGGTTTTATTTCACTGTTTCTAACTGTAACACAAAATGGGATAACGAAAATTTGTGCTCCAGAAGAATGGACTATTCATATGCTTCCTTGTAGTCTTAAAGAGAACGATGAATTTAAAGAAACAAAATTACGATCCAAGTCACATTTTCAGACTTTTTTATCTTCCAAGGATGTTTTTGGCACTGCTAGGCGCCTTCTAGGTGACGATCACGATCACTCATCCAAAGGTGAAGAAATTGGATACTGTGCTGCCAAGGTATTGAAATTACATGTTATGGTCCTTTACATTTTGTCCAAGGTTTTAAATTCCAGTTCTATTCTATCATGAGTTTTGAAGTAATGAAAAATTGCATACAATATTTTTGAAATTGTGAAAAGGTGCATAGAAAATATCCCTGATGATGTAACAAATCATAATTGTGTTTGTGATAATGTTGCATAAAGTCTAAAATCTTCATAGTCTCTTGATGTTATCAAGAGAATTTTGATTTTATGATTTAGTCATGTTATCCACTTTAATCATATTTTGTATTATTATGATGTTATTTTCAGGGAAAGGTGCCTCTATTATCTGTGGAAGCATTGCATCACCTACATATCTTTATTTTTGTTCTAGCTGTTGTTCATGTGACTTCATGTGTTTTGACTATTATTTTTGGAGGATTAAATGTGAGTATCTCATTTATATGCTTTTTACTAAACAAATTGTGTTTGTTAAAAGATCTTCGTTATTAATAAGCATTGTCGTCGTTAATAGATTCGCCGGTGGAAGCGCTGGGAAGACTCAATTGTTGCAGATGAAAATCAATCTCAACATGGTAAATTAAAATATTTGATCAGTTATGGTGTAATGTTAATATTTTTCTGTCTTCATTAAACTTTATATTATGCATATTGGTCTAATGCAGCCCCCGAACGGACGGATACGGTGACTCATGTTCATCAACATGCTTTTATCAAGGATCATTTTACTGGTTTTGGCAAAGATTCTGCTATAATGGGGTGGTTGGTAGGTTAATTATATGTATTAATTATATTTTACTGGTTTTTCAAAGTTAGTTATATGTAGCTAATTTTACAATTTTATTTCAGAAATCATTTTTCAAGCAATTTTATGGATCTGTGACAAAGTTGGACTATGTGACATTAAGGCTTGGTTTCATTAAGGTAAGATTTTATTGTGCATATCTTGCCATTATTATATATGATTGAACCATATTATTAATTTTGTTTATCTGTTTTAGACTCATTGTAGGGGAAATCCAAAGTTTAATTTTCACAAGTACATGAACCGTGCACTTGAAGATGATTTCAAGAAAGTTGTTGGTATTAGGTTTGTGTTTCTATCAAGTTTCTATTATTGGCCAAATTTTCTTTGTTTAGCTTATAGTGTGAAGTTATGTATTCTTTCTTGTCACTAATTCACCATTTTATTTTAATGGTTGCAGTTGGTATCTTTGGATCTTCGTGGTCATATTTTTGTTGCTTAATGTCAATGGTATGCTTCCAGACTTGGTACTTTTGTTCAGTGTCTCAACGCAATTACCTATATTTTCTACCTTAAGACATATGATTATTATTGTAGATAACATTGTTTCAAAAACCTAAGCGACAGGTTCAGCCGGTTGAATTGGTTTAATCCCGGTTATAGTAGAGTCTCGTTGAACTGGTCTGAGTTGCAGTTTGTTTGATCTCCGTTCTGATTGATTTTTAAAACATTGAGAGATAAAATCTTGTAATTAAGTACTGGTGTGATGAGTTATTTACAAACCTATATGAACAATAGAAGTCACAGTTATGCAATTTTCCAATCAAAATTAAGATTTCTGTTTGTGGTTTCAGGTTGGCACACATATTTTTGGATTGCTTTCATTCCTGTCATTGTAAGTATCTTCATAACTTTCTTTTGACTGATTTCTATTAAAATTTATGCATAGACACATTTATTTTACTTTGATTTGATAACAATTTTTCAAACCTTTTATCTTATAACTTTTTCTTTCTCTGATTTGCATTCATAAGCTTCTTCTTGCTGTGGGAACGAAGCTTGAACATGTAATAATTCAATTAGCACATGAAGTAGCTGAAAAACATTCAGCCATACAAGGCGAATTAATTGTTCAACCATCAGACGATCATTTCTGGTTTCATCGTCCTCGCATCGTCCTCTTTTTGATTCATTTGATCCTTTTCCAAAATTCTTTTGAGATAGCATTCTTTTTTTGGATATGGGTAAGCATATTAATCAGTCTCAAGTTATGACATTCTTTACTATACTTTTATTTTCTTCATTTTTCTCTCTTTATTAACCTTACCTGCTTGTGTATCTCAGATAACATATGGCTTTAAATCATGTATAATGGGACAAGTCAGATACATTATTCCAAGGCTTGTTATGGGGTAACTGCAATACTAAATTAATATATAACGTGCATTTTGAGTCTCAATATTTTCTACCTCTTTCTGACACTTTTTTCTTTAATATTATAGGGTATTTATTCAAGTGCTATGTAGTTACAGTACCCTACCATTGTATGCAATTGTTACACAGGTGAGTTTGGGTCGTTTTCCACAAACAAAATAATTTTTTATATTATGAATTATAAGTTGAGAACTTTTGACATTGACATTGATCATTTTTTACACAATGTAGATGGGAACTCACTTTAAGAGATCCATATTCGACGATCAAGTACAAACACGACTTATTGGTTGGGCACAGAAGGCAAAGAAGAAAGGATTAAGAGGTGATAGCAACCAATCTGGCCAAGGAAGTTCTCATAATGGTGGAAGTACTAACATTCAGCTAGGGTCAATGTTCAGAAGGGGAGCTACCCCAGAAAACAATGCCATTGTCCCTAAAAATGAAGAGTCTGTTTGAACATGTAGTCATGTAACAAAAATGTTTATAATCATTACTACATGCATAACAAGAAAACAAATTTTGTTTAAATCAATAGAGTTATATGCAATTGTCAGCTCTCAATTAAACTAGAAAGCGAATACAAAAAGAACAATAGAGAAATCTTAATTAACCAAAGAAGAATTAGAAAGAAAAGAAAATTGTATACCAAGGCAAGGACTTCTCAACATCAACACCACCCTTGTTGAGGAGGTATTTCAACTCGATAAACCAGGCATTCTTGATCGTCTCCCCCTTTTTGTCGACGGTGATGTACGACTGATAAGACTTGATCTGGGCTAAGAGCCCCCGAGCTTTAGGGGCCAATTTACTTTCCTCGAAAAATACTTGCTTGGCCAACATGATGGAACTTCTCCACCAATGTTTGAAAGGGGAGCCCATCTTATCCGGTTACAACTTCCCAAAAATCGTCCGTTTCATTTCAATCACGAGACACCTTGTGCTCGGACGCAGAATTGGTCACCTTGACTGGGAAGAACTTGTCTTTGAAATGTTTATAAGCATATGTAAACAATTCAAACACTTTCATATATACTAGCATTACCTGCCTTCTTTCATATACTTTAGTCTATCTACCTAAGGTACAAACCACATCTTGGTTATTCATTAACAATCTACTTAGATTAACAATATCCATCTAATGCTTATTCATGTCCTCTTATCATTAGCTTTATTTCTAGTTTGCTTACAATAATACATAACTATCTCATTACTACCATACATCTGAGTTTTTCAAACTTTTTTTCAATTACTCTCACCCACATAAAGAATTATACAATGGTGATGAAGGGTCCATGGTGGTGAAAAAGAGTGTTTAGTCTACATATAACTATGTTAAACTGATGGCCTGCAAAACTGGTCTCACCTCTCGTGGAATCTGAAGCTTCTACCGATGCTTATAAATGCGAAGCTACATATAACTATGTTAAACTGATGATATAACATCACATGCTTGCTAATGAAGCGAGTTATGACAGTGGTGTAACTTTATAGCGTTGATGGAATTGATTTATTTTTTGTGTTAACACTTTGTTTACTAGGGAAAATGTTTGAGTTCACTCTAGAAATCAACTCAGGAGCTCGTTAAACACCCTAGTCCAATCACTTAGTTATGTTAATTAAATGACCTCACAAATTTCATAAATAACGTTACCAAAATATGTATGTATAAAATGTTGTCAAAATAAATATGAATAAAAATAAAGTAAAATAACATATTGAATTTAGTTGCATAATCAATCATCCATTAATTGACTTTGTAAAAAAATAAAAATCATCCATTAACTGATCGCACAAATTAGTAAATAATGTTACCAAAATAATTATGAATTAAATTCGCACAAATGCAGTTGATTGTCAATCACAGAAAATTTAGAGTCAACTTACATTAGGAAAGACATTTCATATGTTAAAAAATTACACAAAAAAATGAAAACAACTTTATTCATTATTTTCAAATTTAAAATAACATTGTTTGGTTGAGTTAAAATCATATAATTATAATTAAGTGATTGAGTTCAAGTGCTTAATAAGCTCATATTGGGGATTAAATTGAGTCGGGAGGAAATTGTCAGAATCAAATTGGATTTTGACTCTAATTTCAAAATTTGAAATGAAGAAATCGAATTTAATGCCTAATAAAAAAAAAGATAAAGAGTGTTTACGATTAGGTGTTTGTTAGTAAAAATTTATAAGGAGTGATGTGTTAGTTAAAAATTATAAATCATGTTTAGGCGTTGGGCTGGAGGAGTTAGATACTTGTCTCTCACAAATTATAAAGATCGACGTGCACACGTGAGATCCATTTAATCGTCCAAATGTAAGAGCCTCATTGTAGAAGTTAAAATTAAAATTAAAAATTAAGAATACTTTATAATCTTGTGATTACAATCTGTAATTATACTGAGTCTATTCTATTGTGCAGAATTGCTATATAAAAAATGTAAATAGAGGAGCTGAAATGATTAACATAATTTGTGATGGTCTCAATAAAAGCATTGATGATCAAAAGTAATTAAAATTAATAGTGAATAAAAAAACAGAAATATAATATTAGTGCATGATTGATGATTATAGTTCTAAACTTTCTATTCTTCTGAAAATAGAAATACAAGTATATTGGTGCATGATTGATATGCTATCTGTAACATTATTATCCTACGCGTAACAAATTAAAGTCACAGGTTGTAGTAGCAACATTATATATAACGACACAACAAAAGAGTAGTTAAGTAAGTTAATATTGTTCAAATCAAACACTGTTTAACACAGTTGCAACATGGGTCATGGTGGAGGACAAGTTGAAGAAGGACCTGATTTGCAATATGCTCCTACATGGATTGTTGCTCTTGTTTGTAGCGTCATCGTCGCTGTTTCATTCGCCACTGAACGTTCTCTTCATTGTCTTGGCAACTTTCTTAAGAAGAAAAACCAGAAACCACTTTATCAAGCCCTACAGAAAATCAAAGAAGGTTTTTTTTGCTAGTTATTATTATTTATAATGATTTTGAAAATTTGGTTATGTTTAGTTTTATGATTTTTAATTATTGTTTGGTTTTTATTTTTATTGTGCAGAGTTGATGCTGTTGGGATTCATTTCTCTATTTCTAACTATAACACAAAATGGGATAACAAAAATCTGTGTTCCTGATGAGTGGACTTATCATATGCTTCCTTGTAGTCTTGAAGAGATAGAAGAAGAAGAGATGAAAAAAAATTCACATTTTCTGACTTTTTTCTCTTCCGATCATGTTTCTGGCACTGCTCGGCGCCTTCTTGGTGGTGGTAATGATGATCCATTCGGATTCACCGATGAAAAAGTTGGATATTGTACTGCCAAGGTATTGAAATTATGTCTATTAGCCATGACCTTGTAATTTCAAGGGACAAAGTCATACAAGTGTGAAAACCTACTCACAGTCATATACCATTCGATTCTTATACTTTTGTTTAGACAATTTTGATTTAATGATTTAATCATGTTATCTACTCTAATCATACTTTGTATTATGATGTTAATTTTCAGGGAAAAGTACCTCTATTATCTTTGGAAGCATTGCATAAACTGCATATCTTTATTTTTGTCCTAGCTATTGTTCATGTGACCTCTTGTGTTTTGACTATTGTTTTTGGAGGACTAAATGTGAGTATTTAATCTAATCATATACTTTTTAGTATAACAAATTGTTTTTGTTAAAAACTCTTCTCTATTAATAAATATTGTTGTCGTTAATAGATTCGTCGATGGAAGCCCTGGGAAAATTCTATTGTTGCAGATGAAAACCATGAATCACAACATGGTAACAAATTTGATCGGTTATGATGTAATCGTAAAATTTTCTGTCCTCATTAAACTTTATAACATTCATACTGGTCTAATGCAGCTCCGGACCGGACGGTGACTCATGTTCATCAACATGATTTTATAAAGAATCATTTTACTGGTTTTGGCAAAAATTATGCTATAATGGGATGGGTGGTAGGTTAATTATATGTAGTTCATTATAATCTTCTGGTTTTACTATGTTTCCTTGTTAATCCTTGTAATTTTTTATTTATATTTCAGAAATCATTTTTCAAGCAATTTTATGGATCTGTGACAAAGTTGGATTATGTGACACTGAGGCGTGGTTTCATTATGGTATGATTTTTATGTTATGTATTTGCTACTTGCTATTATATATGATTGAACCATATTATTAATTTTGTTTATCTGTTTTAGACTCATTGTAGGGGAAATCCAAAGTTTAATTTTCACAAGTACATGATTCGTGCACTTGAAGATGACTTCCAAAACGTTATTGGTATTAGGTATGTGCTTATGCAAAGTTTCTATAACTATCATAATCTTCATCAATCATAAGCAATAAGTTGACCAAATTTTCTTTGTGCAACTTATATTGTAATGTTGTTGATTATGTCTTGTCCCTAACTAACCATTTTATTTTAATGGTTGCAGTTGGTATCTTTGGATCTTTGTGGTCATTTTTATGTTGCTTAATATCCATGGTATATATGATACAAGACTTGGCACTTTTGTTATGTGTCTCAACATGCTGTTTATATTTTCTAAACATGCTATTTACAAACCTATGTGAACAATAGAAGTCACAATTATGTCCAACAATCAAAATAAAGATTTATGTTTATTGTTTCAGGTTGGCACACATACTTTTGGGTTGCTTTCATTCCGGTCATTGTAAGTGTCTTTATAACTTTGTTTGGATCTTTTTCTACTAAAAATTTGTTGAGTGTCCATAGGGGTGGGTTAGGCTATGCTAGATTTTAAGAAGCCTAAGTTTCAATAATTTCTTGTGAATGAAGTAGTTGTCGTGCTAAATAGACTAGGTCAGACCATGCTTTAAATAGAATAAGTTATAGATCTTTATCGAACGACCTGAACTATTTTAATCTAAGGGCATGCATATAAATGTATATTTTCTCCATTCAAGTGATGTATTTCTCTTCCAATTTTTGTTACCAAGCCTTTTATCTTAATTTGTGTATCTTCTTGTTTGCATTCTTCAGCTACTACTTGCTGTGGGAACAAAGCTTGAACATGTAACAATTCAATTAGCACATGAAGTAGCTGAAAAGCATTCAGCCATAGAAGGCGAATTAGTTGTTCAACCATCAGATGATCACTTCTGGTTTCATCGACCTCGCATCGTCCTCTTCTTGATTCACTTGATCCTTTTCCAAAATTCTTTTGAGATAGCATTCTTTTTCTGGATACTGGTAAACATATTAGTCTCAAACTCAATTTTATGACATTCTTTGATATGCTTTATTTTTCTCATTTTTTCTTTCTCTTCATTATTTTCAGGTAACATTTGGCTTTAATTCATGCATGATGGGAAAACTTCATTATATTATTCCAAGGCTCGTTATTGGGTAACAACAATATACTTGTTTTTAATATATATTGTGACTTCTCAATATTTTGTGCATTTTGAATCTCAATTTTGTTACTCTTTAATATTTTTTTTCCTTTTTCTCACACCTTTTATTTTTAATTAATGTTGTAGGTTATTGATTCAGGTCATATGTAGTTATAGTACCCTTCCACTATATGCAATTGTCACACAGGTGAGTTTGAGTTGTTTTCCAAACTAGATTATAGCATTTGGTTAATAATTTTATTAAAATGTCATTTGACTTATATTTTAGATTTTAATACGAAAAATTGTTTTCACAAGCCATATAGATTTTAATTTTATGAAATTTAAATTGAGTCCTTTTGCCATTGACATTGATCATTTTTCATACATTGTAGATGGGAACTCACTATAAGAATGCCATATTTGATGAGCAAATCCAAACCCGTCTTCTTGGTTGGGCACAAAAGGCAAAGAAGAAAGGATTAAGAGGTAATAATAACCAACCTGGAGAAGGAAGTACTCACAATGGTGCAAGCAGTACCATTCAGTTAGGATCTGTGTTTAGAAGGGCACCTGCTCCAGAAGACAACACCATTGTCCCTAGAGATCAACAGTCTGTATGAACATGTAACATTTTATAGATATAATTAACATATATTAAAGGTTATTTTACTTTGGTATCAAACGAGCAATGACACATCATATACATGCAATTTAGATGATAGAAGACTTTAGTGATATTCTATGATACTAATGCATTTTTATCCTTCTTTTCTTCCAAATATTATCTTTTAATTTCATGTTTCTAAAACCTCCCGGTTTTATGATGTGACGAGCAAGTCTTATATGAACACAAATAAGATAAATGTTTGGGCACACTCACATAAATAGAGAAAAATAAATGAGAAATTTTTTAGTCATGTCATTCAATTATTTTATCTTTTAATTTTTCAATTTATGTGTGTATCTAATCATTTTTTATTTGTGTTTGTGATTATGTAAATATTCTCTGATGTGACACAAATAAGATGACTACAAATAAATCCATGTTATTATTTTTATAATTAAACTATTTGAGTTTAATTGATAAATTATATATTTAATTTAATGTTAGTAAATTCTATTTTTTCAAAAAAAACTGAAATTAACAAAGAAACCCTAGAAATTGGGATTCTTGTTCTTCTTACTTCAACAAACACTGACCAACTTTTCTAACACTTCCCGCTAACTATTTATATTTTCATTTCCTAATTATTTGATAATTTTACTATCAAAAATCAATGTCGAACCAATTCAATTGTCACTCAAATAATTTGCCCTCAAGCACAAACTCCTAAGTTGTCCAACGGAATAAATTTTGAAACTTCTTTTTCATGGCTTAAACTTTTTAACGTTGTTGTATACTTGTAGCATTGTGCATGATGAAGATGTCATTATTGTTAGAATGCTACTTTGTGAGAGAATGAATGCAACAAGTTGTCTATGGTTAGAATCGGGGTCCTTCCCTTCTAATATGAATACAAAAACATTGCCTTGATTCCTAACGGTGAGAACCAAACTTCTATAAGGATTGGAGACTTATTGCTCAATGTAATGTGTTGTTCAACATAATTGTTAAAGTTCTTGCGAATAAACTGAAGGGTGTGGTTGACAAATGTATCTCTCACTACCAATTAATCAGCTTTTATATCTAGAAAATCCATTCTAGACAATATTATGGAAGTCGTAGAATCGTTCATTATATGAAATCTAAGATTAGCGGCAAATCAGGAGATGAAGCTCTTAAACTTGACATCATCAAAGTATATGATCAGAACAACTGGGATTACCACTTAGAGATATATGATAATGGCCATGGTATTCTCTCAAAAGTAGATAACCTAGATAATGTTGTGTGTGTGGAAACAATCGACTACTTGACTTGATTCTTGTTAATGGTAGCAAAGTGGGTTCTATTATACCGAGCGAATGATTAGTGATTACATCAAATGGGCCCTTTTATACCATTTGCTTTGGAGATTTTTGGTTTCCTAGCTAGTATCAAAGGTTGTTGACATTTTACCTAGAGTTTAAAGGGTCATTCATAACAATGTCATGTCTTTTAGATCTATGAATATTATGTTCACGATAATTGATTTTGTCATCCAAAAAAGTCCAACGGTGCTGCATGTTTGCTTTATATTTCATGTGTAAGAAACTATGTTAATTATTTGTGCCGAATGTTTGTAAGCACTTATACACGAAGATAAATTTGTAGAAACTATATTTTTTTTAAGGAAAACTTTTTATAATTTTCTAAATATATATATGCAAAAAAGCATTTAAAATACATGTTGAATTAGGGACTAAAACCGCATACATGAAAATTTTATAAGGACGCAAAAGTGTCATTTTATAAGGAAGTTAGTGTTGTTCAAATCAAACAATGTATAACACTAATTTGTTAATGTTAATAAGTTGGTTATCGAAAATTATGTGTTGGATTGCAACTTACCTTGAGGTGTGTTTTATTGAGCTCCATTAATTTTACAATTTGCTGAAAATTATGTGTTGGAATATGTGAATGATGGAATCCATTTCATTTCATACCACCATCATTCTATATTTTTTATTCCCCTTAATTTGGGAGGTATGCAATTCAGTGAAACTACTTCATTCAATTACTACCATTTTTATCCTTATTTTATCGGTTCATCATTTTACCACTTCTCCTACTCCTTCTCATTCTTCATGTTCTATTTTATGCATTTTGTTGTCTACCAATCTTCTTTGTTTGTATCATTTAAACCAATTTATCATATTTTATTTTATTTTATCTTGCGGCTTCAAATGTTATCAATCATACGAACTAAAACAAAGGAATAATACGGCAAAAGTTATGGTGCATAAGTCATTTTCTTATACATCGTGCATAAACACTTCACAACCATTAGATCTAGTGTACACATGAAATAATCCTAGGTTTCTCTCTAAGTTAAACTTAGAGAGAGAAGTTATCCCTTCTCTCTTCAAACAAACAGTCTGACGGTGATGATGATGAACGACGATGTTGATGATGAGATTGAAGATTCTGTAAACCATTTCCATAGCAAAATGGGTTTGGAGTACAACTCACAGAAACCATTTCCACAGCAAAATAGTTTTGGCATTCCGGTACGGTGATGATGATGAACGACGGTGTTGATAATGAGATTGAAGATTCCAGTGGCGATGATGATGAACGACGGTGATGATTCAGTTTATTTCCGAGTTTCAAGGGTATAAGAAACAATTATGTTGGGATTTATGCACGGTGCATAAGGATTTCCTTATGCACCATAACCACTCCCGAATAATACGGTTTATCCCTTTCCCAACATGTTGATATTAGTCTGCTTCAATTTTATTTTTTTGCTAGCACATGGAATATAATATATTTACCTCTATTGAATTCAAGCCTAGTGTATTAATCTATGGACAAACTATATATATATATATATATATATATATATATATATATATCAAATATTAACATATTCTTGTTTGAAGAAGAAAATGTATACATTTTAATTGAGCAGACATATTGAATTAATGTCTTAAAGGTGATTTGTTATTGAATTACATAAAAAAATCAAACATATTAATGTTTTTTCTTAAATAAATTGTAAAAATAAAATAAAAGAATTATAACTTACTCCGTTTTATCCATTTTTCAAATAATAGAGTTAAAAACTAGTTTCACTCCATCATAAAATATTCAAATTAAAATTTATATTTTATTCAACCTCATTCCACTCCATTTCGTCCAAATAAAGTTAAATATTATTCGATCAGTCTAAAGAATAGTGTTAGGAAATTCTCTTTTGAACACTTTCTTTAGTACTCTACTCGTTTTCTAATTGGATGAAATTCATGTGGGTCTCACTACTTTACGTAAGATCCATTTTCAAGATGTGGACTTCATATTGATTTCACACAATAAAATAGTAAATGTTAAAGAGAGTGTTCAAAAGAAAGCGTTGATAGCACTTCTCTCGATCCAAATCCAAACAAAGCTAAATATATATAGAATCCTGCTCTTCACCCAGCACAAAACACTCTCGCTCAGCTGAACTGACGAAAATACCCCTGCGCAAGTTAACTCACGCAGTGTATGTTAACATGCGCACGTTATACGCCCTGCGTGACTTAAGTCACGCACCACTAGCACGTGCGCGAGTTAACTCACGCACGTTGGCCGGTGGTCATAACTGAAGAACAAACATTTTTGATCATTGGTCAGTTTTTCAACATTCAATCCACACGTTTTTTGACCACATTAATGGTATTTACAACCTATACTACCATCCCACCTATAAATACCCCTCCATACTTCCCTATTTCTTCACACCATCTCACTTTCTCTCCCTCCTCACTCTCTCCCTCTCTTTCTCTTCTTCTTTTTTGCTTATACAGTATTTAGGCTCTTTACACCCCTTTAGGTATATACCAATAGTTTTTGGGGGAGGTAGTGGTCTGCCGGGTTGGGAAAAAGGGCATCATCTCTTCAGGTAAAATTAGGTTTGCTTCCTTTTACTCCTAAAATCATTTTACCGTGGGTAAAAAGAATCATCGTGGGGGTATAAAAGGAACCAAATTTAAATTTACCTCAAGGGATCTTGATGTCTTTTTCTCCGACAGGACGGATCACTATTTTCCCCAAGAGCTAATATACCGAAGAGGGTGAAAATAACTTTTTACCCCAAGAGGGTAAAATATATGTATTAAGTATTGTAATGTTTGAATGATATTAATAAAATTAGAGTTATATTTATTAATTTTGTTTTTAATTTGTATTTATTTTTGCATTTATTTTATGTTTATGATTATGTATTGAATAAAAAAATATTGTATTTAATGGTATCAAATTGATTTGTATCGAATTTATTTTCTAATTTTGTATTTATTTGCATATTGAATAAATAAATTCGAATAAAAAGTCTAATTAAACTCAGCGTGAAATCGAATAAAGAATTGTAATAAATAAATTCGAATAAAGTTGTGTATTGAATAAATTCGAATAAAAAATCTAATTAAACTCAGCGTGGAATCGAATAAAGTTGCGTATTGAATAAATTCGAATAAAAGTTACATTTAAATTACATTACATAAAGTTTATAAATATGGTCTATCGTTACATGACATTACATTCAGAATTGCACCTTTCAACTACAACAATTGTGTTACCTCTGAATGGTGCAAATTCAAAGTTGCTAAGCAGCAGGACTCCAGCGTCCGTCCAGAAGTGCTTTTGTTCCATTCAAAATGTTAAATTCTCGTTGGTCTTGGTTTTAAATGATAGTATCCAAGTGCCAACGGAATGAGGTTCATACATTGACACTTCAATACCATCATTTAAACGAAGCCAACAAGAATTTAACATTTCGAATGGAACAAAAGCACTTCCGGACGAATGCTGGAGTCCTGTCGTTTAACAAGTTTGAATTGTCCCATCAAGAGTAACACAATTGTTGTAGTTTGAAGGTGCATTCCCTACCTAATCACGACCGCCACCTAATCACGATCTTTTAGCGAAATCAGACTTTTGATGATATTTTCAGTTGATCTCACCAACGTTACTCGCATATTGATCCACTAGAACATGTTGTGCTCCCAAAACATGGTCGTCACGTTTTCGTCGTTCGTCAATTCTACCCAAGTGAATGATATTCTTCCATTGTCGAGCGTTGGACGTTTATACCGAACGTATTCTACCTTCCTTGTGTCTCGGGGGTTGACTCCTTTGTTTAATTCATCCAGCTGATCCTTGAGACCTCTTAGCATTATACCAAGACACTGAACCTTCAACCTCCGAGGTTCTCCGCCGTTGAATTGTGCACGAACGTCGATCCACCCGGTCATTGTTTCAAATCTACACAATAAAAAATTAAAAATAATCAATGAAAATTCTCTAAAACAAACCCTAAATCTAAAATAATTCTCTAAAACTCATAACCTACAACGTAAACATGCAAACAACTAAATATTTAAATACAAGTAATTTTCATGTAAAGATTTCTTGCAACTTTGGTTAAAAAAAAAAAAAAAAGTTAGATGTAATAAATTGAGAGAGTGAGTTTAGTTCCACTTCCTCCACTACATAGAGTTTAGTTTAGTTTCACAGCAACTCAGAGAAAATCTAAGAGAATGCCTTCGATTGTTATAAGCAATGAGACGCCATCGGTTATCACCAACGACGTCGACGAGATAGAGCCACAGCCAACCAATCACATCACTCTCCTCGTCAAAGACACGGTTCGACGTTTTCGTTCATTCCTTCTCTCTCTCTCTCTCTCTAGGGTTTTATTTTATTTTAATAATAATTCACATTCTTCTAATCTTTTTGTAGGATGATATTAATAAGGTTTATTTTAGGATTAAGAAAACTACTCAAATGAGAAAGCTCATGAATTCTTACTGTGATCGAAACGCTCTTGATTTCAACTCAGTGGTTTTTCTCTTTAATGGCCGTCGCATATTGCCACATCAAACACCATACGAGGTACGTACGTACGTACATGTAATCCACTAAATCAGGAAAATGACTCTTAAATAGATTTTTATATTGAGTTTTACTCGTCCTTACTGAACCTGTTTGTAAGGGGAGGAATGATACTCTTTATAAACCCTAGTGAAGTCTTATCGTTAATCTATGCGGGACTTATTTTTTTCGATAATCCAAAGTTAGGTCCGGTCCGGTTCAAAGGTTGTTTCTATCATGAATTGAATTCGGGTTCCGTTGAACCCGGCTTAAAGTTACTCAAATTTAGGAAATAGTAATCATGTTCCTTCCATTGAACAATGCCGGTCAATTTGGTCATATTATTAAATTTAACACCATAGTTTCAAAGGGTTTATGTTTGCTTATCTTGATGCACCAAGTACTATTAAAATCAACATGGACGTCTTTTTTAAATAAAAATTGCACACATGGCATCCTACTCACTTAAGTGAGATGCCATGTGTGCGTTGACTGAGTCAAAATTGGACAAGGGGTCAAAAGTGCAAAAGGAGTAAACTTAGGGGGCTGATTTGTTATTGTTTTTTTATTGGGGGCCAAAATTGCAAGTTCGTGATACTTCGGGGGCCAAAACTAACTTAGGCTACTAAGCCTTTTTAATATTAGGGACTAATTTTCTATTTTGTAAATTTGAGGGATTAAATTGTTCAAATCTTCAATTTTGGAATATTGAAATATTGATTTACCCGTTTATAATCCCTATAAATTCACAACTTTTAAGTTTAGTTTAGTCTAACATAAAATTTTAGTTTTTACTATTCATTTTTAGTTCCCCCTTTTGTAAACAATAGTACTTTTAAGTTTAAACCTTTACTGGGCTAAAAACACTCTGTTTATGTACATTTTGAAGACTAAAATAGACAAAATTTATAGGAACTAAGCTGATATTTATAAAGACTAATAATAATATATGTTTAAATTCTATTATAAATCTACATAGTTGAGATTTGTCTTGAAAATATATTTTTTGATGCAGCTGGACTTGGAAGATGACGATGCAATAGATGCTGTCTTGTATCAGCAGTTGAGAGAATCCATCAACATCAAGGTGAAAGGCCAGGTTCGCCCGTTCCTTCCTTTTTTTAGGGTTTTGGGTTTAATGCTGTTTTTTGTTTTTGAGGTGACTTTGATTTTGTTATTGGTAACCATTTTTATAAGTGCAAAGTATTCACCGACATTATCAATATCTAATTTTTATCAAAAAATGTGAATGTGGTTGGCGACCTTTAACGTTGCTCTTTTTGTCTATCCATGTTATTTCATCCACAACGCTCAAATTTCTTTTGGTTTTCAATCCTCGGGTTTCCAGAGGAAGGGGAACTTGCTAATCCGAAATTTGACCATAGATAAGTTAAGTCTGACCAGGATTGTACTATCCAAGATTTGAACTTAGGTTCTCTCAAACGATTCATCCTTAACCGGAGCTTATTAACCACGTCAACCTAATCACATGGTTCATAACTATCAAATTTGAGTACTTACCTTAAGAGAATTGAATCCAAATCCACGACCTAGTTAATGTTGGTTGAAGAGGTTCTGTTTAAGGTTTATTTTGAATTTGTATTCATGGGTTTGGATAAAATTTAAAATTTAGATTGTATGCCTTTAAAATAAAAATAATAAATGATTTTTTTCATGAATTTATTTTTTTAACTTCACAAAAACTTCATTTAATTCTAGGGCATGACCCTTTGTTTCTATTTCATAATGATAGTGACTTTTTTTTACATCATCATGAAAAGTGGAATCCAACTATACTGACCCTCTAGAATGATCTACAAGTTTTTGTCATTGGCATTTTTCTATTTCTGTTTCCATGTCTTTCTTTTTTTATTGAGATGTAAACTTGTGCCATAGACTGTGTTTATACAAACATCAAATTATTTGATATTTTGGGATCGATGGACTAATTTAGGTATGAATGAGTTTCAAAATTTTCTTATCTTCGTTCATGCTATTTTCATATTCTGTCATTTGGTTACTATGAATTGTTG
Source organism: Medicago arabica (assembly GCA_946800305.1). Lineage (NCBI taxonomy): Eukaryota > Viridiplantae > Streptophyta > Magnoliopsida > Fabales > Fabaceae > Medicago > Medicago arabica. The sequence goes on along the minus strand of OX326968.1, from coordinate 2,712,637 downwards.
TATTATAAGTTGTTTAAAGGGACAATTTTAGTTACTTCTCTGAATGTTGGTTTTATGAAAGGGGAAAACAATTTTATCTGATTTTGAATTTTCCATCCAGATTTTACTTTGTTATTAAGAAACCAATGAAAGTGTTCTTGACATGGTTATAGTTTATAGCCTTATTAGTATTACAAGTCACTACCGTAGCTTTTGAAACCTGAACTTTAACATGAGATGTAGTACACTAATTTTGAAATTTTTTATATGTAGGATGGGTTTCAAGCTGGCTACGAGATCCGAAGAAGCTCTGCATTGAAAAAGCTTATGGATCAATATTGTTATAAATATTGTTTGGATGTTAATGGAGTTGGTTTTTTGTTCAATGGTTATCTCATCCAACCAGAGCAGACTCCTTTTGAGGTTTGTGTTTTCCAACATCTCTTCATTATTATTTCATTTATATATTAGCTAATATTCTTATAATAATTAACGATCGTCTTATTGTCATAATTCTTGGTTTTCTTCTCCAAATTATATTTGCTGCAGCTGGGAATTGAGGATGGCGATGAAATGCTTGCCATGCTTCATCTGAGAACAGGACATGCTAGGTGTTTATGATGAAATGCTTCCCATGCTTCATTTTAGAAGGGATTGTTTTATTTTAGGATATGCTAATTAATGCATAAAATTACGGACTATTAGATTTCTATATGCATTATTTATGGATTATCAGATTTCTAGTAGTAGTATTATGCAGTCATTGCAGCTGGACTTTGCACTTCCTTATCCTTAGTTAATAGTATAGATTAGGGATGGAGTAACAGAAGTAAGATTCTAAAATTTTCAAAAGATGTTGTATGGAGAGTCTAAAAGATCAAGAAGCACAGGGATTAATGGTGACAGCCCTTCCATATTCCTTCATGTTTTCATGTCAGTATGTGTTTATGTTTCTATATCGGTGTGACAGTTCTAACACATTCACTTCTCTCGCGCAACAATTTGCTTTGTTCCTTACAATCGAGCTTCCAACTGAACTCATGGCTTCTTCCACACAAGCATGGAGGAGTTAGCTCAATGTTTCCTCTTTGTCTTCCTCCCTTACCAATAAGTTAATACCTCTCACTTACTCTCCCACTTTGTTATCCGCTTTTCAATCCAAGGAAACATTGATAGGTTATAGTGAAGATAACCTTGGGAAATAAAGTTGAATTTCGGAGCCAATTCAAGTCCATCGTGAAAGTTGTAAATCATAGTTTCGACTTAAAATTAATTTTGAAGATGGAATGCATGTGTTGAAGCCAAACACAATTTTGTACTCAAACTCAGTTTGACCATTCCAAACGAACCTCAATAACATGTTGATGCGGTACAAAACAAACACAATATCTATTGAAAAAACCTATTTGAAGTTTTTTAATTTTTTATGTTTTAAATAAGTCTTTAAAAGAGTAATAAAGACCTATTTAAAACTTAAAAACTAACTTAAATTACCAAAATAGTTAATTTACATGAATATCATCTCAAATATGATTAGGTATGATGAAGTGAATTGATAAAAAAAACACTCACATATAAATGATATTGCAAGAAGTTTTTACTCTACATTGAGCCAGATAGATGACTATTACTCCCTCCCGCTTTAAAGTAGACAAAACATTTATACTTCATTACTTACATATCTACCAAACAATAGTACTCTTCATTATTATCATTTCCTACTTTTTCTTTACTCATGCTGTAACTTTTTAATGCAATGTGTAGATATATGCAACAACTCACAGCGACGACTTGAAGTCTTTCAAGTCAAGCTTAATACATCATTATTATTTTTATGATTTTTTACTTTTCCTTCATTCACATTTCACAGTCACAGTCACAGCCACAGCCACTCTCAAACTCTGCAAACGTTTCAATCTTCCGATCCTCTAACTGCCTTGTGTGTTCTCTTTTTGAAGAATGACTGAACAAATTCCATTTGGTATTGCTGAAAGCCTCTTTAACAGGTGACTTTATCTATTTTATTTTTTTGTTCAAATTAAAATAGTTAAACCAACGAATATATAGATATATAATACAAGCTTGTTTTTGCTGAATATTTTCTCTTCATAGGTTGGCTTCTGCAGCTTTTCGTGAATTTGGACGGATTTATGATGTGATGGATGAATTGGAAAGGCTTAAGAAAACAGTTGAATCCATCAAAGCTGTGCTCCTTGATGCTGAAGAGAAACAAGAACAAAGTCATGCCGTACAAAACTGGGTTAAAAGGCTCAAAGATGTGCTTCTTCCTGCTGATGATTTGATAGATGAGTTTCTTATTGAAGATATGATACACAAAAGGGATAAAGCTCATAAGAACAAAGTGACACAGGTATTTCATTCCTTATCTCTAAGCAAAGCTGCTTTTCGCCGTAAAATGGCTCATGAGATTGAAAAAATACAAAAAAGTTTTAACGATGTTGTGAAAGATATGTCTAGGTTGAATCTTAACTCTAATGTTGTGGTGGTTGCGAAAACTAACAATGTAAGGAGGGAAACTTGCTCTTTTGTGTTAGAATCTGAGATCATTGGAAGAGAAGATGATAAAAACAAGATTATAAGCTTGTTGAGGCAATCCCATGAAAACCAAAATGTCTCCTTGGTTGCAATTATTGGTATTGGTGGTTTGGGAAAGACAACTCTTGCTCAACTGGTATACAATGATGGTGAAGTGCAAAATTTGTTTGAAAAGAGTATGTGGGTATGTGTCTCGGATAACTTTGATGTCAAAACTATTCTGAAGAACATGGTTGCGTTATTAACCAAAGACAGTGTTGTAGATAAAACATTAGAAGAGTTGCAAAATATGATTCAAGCCAATTTATCCGGTAAGAGATACTTGTTACTTCTTGATGACGTTTGGAATGAGATTTTTGTCAAGTGGGATCAATTGAGGACTTATTTGATGTGTGGTGCTCAAGGCAGTAAGGTTGTAGTGACAACTCGTAGTAAAATTGTGGCACAAACAATGGGTGTAAGTGACCACTATGTTTTGAGTGGTTTAACTCCAGAAGAATCTTGGGGTTTGTTAAAGAATATTACCTTTCCGGATGATGCCGTTGGAGCGAACCAAACTCTTGAACCAATTGGAAAGAAGATAGCAGAAAAGTGCAAAGGAGTTCCATTAGCAATTAGATCACTGGGAGGCATATTACGAAGTAAAAGGGAAGAAAGGGAGTGGATCGATGTCTTACAAGGTGACTTTTGGAAATTGTGCGAGGATAAAGATAGCATCATGCCGGTCCTAAAATTGAGTTACCATAACTTGTCGCCTCAACAAAGACAATGTTTTGCTTATTGCTCTTTATTTCCTCAGGATTGGGAATTTAAGAAGAAGGAGTTAATTCAAATGTGGATTGCACAGGGTTATCTTGGATGTTCAGTTGAAGAGCAATTCATGGAAGATGTTGGTAATCAATTTGTAAATATTTTTTTGACGAATTCATTCTTCCAAGATGCAAAATTGAATGACGATGGTGATGTAAATGGTTTTAAAATGCATGATTTATTGCACGATCTCGCAACACAAGTAGCTGGCAATGATTGTTGTTACTTGGATTCAAGTAAGGCAAAAAGATGTTTAGGAAGACCTGTGCATGTATCAGTGGCTCGTGATGCCTTTTGTATGTTGGAATCGTTGGATTCAAGTAGGTTGCGGACTTTGATAATATTGGGTACGAGTTACAATGGATTGGATGAAGAGGAACTATCGGCTATTTCAAAATTCAAATGCTTACGCGTCTTGAAGATTGGGGTTTCTCATAGCAAGCTACCTGGTTTCATTGAAAAACTGAAGCATTTAAGGCATCTTAACTCACCGATTTATTTTGGATTAGAAAGTCTTCCCAAATCTATCGACAGTCTTGTTTGTTTAGAAACAATAAAATTGTTTTTGAATAAAAAAGCTGTACTTTCTACAAAAGTTGTTTCAAAATTAATCAATTTGAGACACCTTGAGATAAATAATGGGACCTTCAGAGCTGAGACTCTATTTGGATCTAGAAAATTGAGCATACAACAACACAAGAGTTTGACTTTGTCCAATTGGCTTTCTCCACTCACAAATATAATTGAAATACATCTATCTGATTGCGCAGGTTTACAATATCTCCCACCGTTGGAACGTCTTGCATTCCTTAAGTCACTTAACTTAGTTTACCTTGATGAATTGGAGTACATATATTACGAAGAGCACATTCTTCATGAGTCATGCTTCCCATCATTGGAGATCCTATCTTTTGATCATTGTTCCAAGCTGAAGGGATGGAGGAGGATGGGAGATGATTTGAATGATATTAACTCTTCACATCATCTCTTGTTGCCTCACTTTCCTTGCCTTTCTATATTGACAATTCTTTGGTGCCAAATGTTGACTTTCATGCCTACTTTTCCAAACATTAAGGAGAGATTATCATTGTCTAATTGCAATGCAAAGATATTGGAAGCAACACTAAATATAACAGAGTCACAATCGATTGGTTGTCTTCCTCTTTCCATACTCAAATCCTTGGAAATTAGTACAACCAATTTGGGTATGGAAAAAGCCCCGAAGGATTGGTTTAAACATCTGACTTCTCTTGAGAATCTTCTATTTGAAGATCTTAGATATGAAAAATTTACAGTAATTGAAAAGTGGTTTAAAGATGACCTCAACTATCTTCCTTCCCTAAAAAAAATCACATTTAAATATTGTAACCAAGAGGCATTACCAGATTGGATATGCAACATCTCATCACTTCAGCATCTTACGGTGTTCAATTGCATAGATTTGAAAGATCTGCCTGAAGGAATACCACGTCTTACCAACTTACATACCTTAGAAATCGATGCAAGTCCATACTTAATTAAGGAATGTCAGAGAGAAACAAGTGCAACCAGGTCTAAAATTGCTCACATCTCAAACATAATCTTAAAAAGTTATGATCCTTCGGAAATCTTTGAGTAGAAAGGTACCGACTATTATTTTTGGACTCTATTGTTTAGTTTTTTCTCCTTTTTCTGGAAAGTAAATTGCATTCAATTATTTTTAGAAAGTGACTATGAATACTCTGATATACTACGTAGATTTAAGAAGTGCAATATTGTTACTCTGATATGTACTATCACACTCATTTATTGTGTGCTTTTGTTAAGGTAGCTTGCTCAATAAGAGAAATGGAGAAGATTTGTGAAGATGGCTGCTCTAGATATTCAAGTTTTTGATTTTCTGAATGATTATTAGTTAATTTTCTTTTCTTTGTTATTGTGTTATTTTGTACTTGCTCATAAACAAGAGACTGATTGATCAAGGGTCCTCTTTGTTAAGAGTTCTCTTTTCTTTGTTGTTTTCACCATTGTTTGTTTTGTACTCTTTTTTCCTGAAAAGGTTTTTAACGAGGCAGATTATAAATGTTCGTTTGGTTATTTTGATTTGTGTTTTGGTCTAGTCCAAATTATATATGATAGCCAAAAAGTGTCACCATAGTTACTGAAATGTTCGGTGACGATTGAGGAATGTGAACGGTCGTTCATGGTGCGAAATGTGGTAAAAGTGAAGTGTACATGATGTTGAATCACCCTTGTATAAGCGCAGAGAATGCTAACGGATACCGTGAAATGCGGCGCCATCTTAGAAGGCCGTTGGTGATTGATAGGCCGCAAGTATACGACTATATCAATGTAGTATAAAAGGTTTGTCGAATCCATAGCTACCAATTACAATTAACACTATATGTCGTTCCCATGTTTAGCTAAGGCTACTCAAATGGTTGGTTTTAATCAAAAAAATTAAAATAATGGGATTAATTCAGTTAATTTCTCAATTAAAATATTGAGAAATGAATGTTGGTTGAATTGTGATTTTAGTTTTGATGATTTCCAAAAGTTGATTTCGTGAAAAGAAAGAAACTATTGCTGATAAAGCATTGGTTCCACATTATGGGTGATCTCTTGGATATTGATTATAGAAATTTTTATGTGTTTCTATATTGGTGCGAGAGTTCTACCACATTCACTTCTCTCATGCAACAGTTTGCTTTGTTCCTTACAATTGAGCCTCCAACTCGATGGTGACTGAACTCGTGGCTTCTTCCACGCAAGCATGGGGAAGTTAGCTCAATGTTTCCTCTTTGTCTTCTCCCATATTTCCAATAGGTTAATGCCTCACACTTACTTACCCACTTTGTGTTTCGCTTTTCAATCCAAGGAAACATTGATGGGTAATAGTAAAGATAACCTTGAGAAATAAAGTTGAATTCAGAGCCAATTCAATTCCATCGTGAAAGCTATAAATCATAGTTTCGGCTTAAATTCGCACGGGTTGAAACCAAACACAATTTTGTAATCAAACTCACCATTCCAAACGGACATCAATAACACATTGACGTGGTACCAAACAAAGTAAAAAGAAATAGAAAAATAAAACTAAACACTACATAGTTTGTCTTTTAGATAGATAGACTCTAAATCATTGGAGACGATCCCAATGAGAAGAATAAAAGGAATGGACGTTCTTCTTAACCACAAAGTCAACATATATATTTTATTCCTTTAGAATATGAACTAAGTTGATAGTCTCGTGGTACAAGACATCTAAGATTTATATTAACACATAGGTATACATGCAAACTTGTATTTGTCATATTAGGAATAAGGTATACCACTTTCAAACAATCACTTTCGCAAATGAAATTTATATAGCCGAGATCATTACAAGTTGCAATCCTAAATTGAATAGCACGAATTTCCGCCAAGACTGCATCACTGTCATTTACAAAGTGAGTGAACTCCGCTATCTTGTTCCCATCATAGCCACAAACACTATATCTATTTGGTGACATATAACTAATGTTAACAATTTAATTACAAAGTGAATGAACCCCGCTATCTTATTTTGGAATGCTTAAAGAGTGTCCCAGGGCACTCGTTAACAAGACCCTTAAAAAAATTGATATTTGTACTATTTTGTGACAACTTTCTCTTTCATACTTACATTATGTTTTTACTTTCGCTCTCTATTGTTTTGGTTTTTGTTGTCAATAACTCAATTTTTTTGTAAATTTATGGTTCTCCCAAAAATTATCATTAAAATGATTGTTCAAATAACACAACTCTTAAAAAAATCAACATTTATTTGGCCTAATATTCATGTTTTATTAATGCGTTTTCTTTATTGGATAACTTTAATCGTTAAAAATACCTATAACCACAAACTTGCTTTTGGTTTCCTCCCAAAAACAACATCCTAAGCATCCACTTCACTTTTGTACTGTTTTCAGGTTTGGAGGGAAAATTCTAGGGTCTGAAAGTGAGGGAATGACAATTTAACCCTCAGTTTTGCAGCTTTTTTCACCTTGTATATCGATACTCTCTCCTCTTTCAATGTAGACAGATTTTCTCTCTTTCTTCCTCTTTCCTTCTTCTTCGGCCTCCTTCCTCCTTCTTTTTCTTCTTCCTTTTTTTCTACAATCTATGATCTCAGTTTCATTTTTTAGGTTCATATATGAAATTTCTTCTCAATTTCATTTTTTTTCCTCCAAATCTCATGCTATGTTCTTTAATCCCTAAAAAGTCTTAATCAATTTGGGATTAATTGCTTCAATTTCATGAGCGAAAAATTGGGTGATTATACCCTCTTTGTGAGTATGTTTATGATTTTTCATTGGTATGAGTTTTTTCTTTCTCCACAATGTTTTGTTTTACAACTGATTTGTACTTTTCTGATTCTGTTTTGATTTTGATTATGTTGCAGAAATTTTAAGCTATGGGAAAATCTTACCCAACCGTGAGTGCTGACCAGAAGGCTTTAGGGAAGGTGAAGAGGAAGCTCAAAGGTTTCATAGCTGAGAAGAAATGTGCCGTCTTATGCTCCGTTTGGCGTAAGTTCTATTTTGTACTTATATTTTGTAGAGTTTCTGTGAGATTTTGACTTATTAGATTGTTTTGCTTAAATTTGTGTTTGATTAATTTTTTTTTTTTAATTATTTGTGTGATTTTTTTTTGTATTTTTTTTATGATTATTTGTAATGATTTTGTTTGTTTGTGTTATTTTTTGGTAATGATCTGTGTGAATATTTTTTGGGATGATTTGGGTGCAATTTTGTTTTGTTTGATAATTTGTATGATATATTTTATGTGATGATTTTTTTTCTACTTCTTGCAGCAAGAGTTTTCTGTTATGTATGTGCTGGGAATTGTGGAGCGAAATTGTCATTGACTTTACTTCGATGATTACGTCTAAATCTTTGTGTCTCCTCAAGGACTAATCTGTGGTGAAAATTAGGTATTTGAATGTCTTTTTGACCAAGTGTTACAAGAAGTATCCAGGTATTCAACCCTCGTATGAATCCTTACATAAAAAGTGATATTTGTTTAATTTATGATTTGTGTTTTACTTTTACAGTAGGCAGACTTATAGTTTTTAATTCTGCTAAAATATTGCAGGTCTTACACTTCTTTTGAAATAGGCATAAGGTACACCATGATTCCATGTACTTTTGTTCATAAATTGTGTAAAAAGTCAGTTGAATGGAAAGTTGTGCTTCAAAGCAATTCGACGCTGCAGTCTTGGTTTTAATCTTGATATCTTAGTTTTAGATTTTAGACATTTAATTTTGACCATCTTTTGGAATATGTCAATTTCCTTTGATGGGTTATTCATTTAGGTGGACAAATTTAGTGGAGTTTGATGCTACCAAAAGCACTGGTCATATTTGTGCTGCAACTCTTGAAAACTTTGAAAAAGATTAGCTCTTTCTATCAAAGTCAAGATTAATAGAATAGTTAATCTTTGTTGTAACTGTATAGTTTTCATAGGTGGTTTCAGGTTGTTTTTCTTCATCTTTCTTATTTTTGAACTGTTGGGTTTTAGGTTATATCTTAGTCACTTTCATAGGATTGTCACTGTACATTTAACCACACAAAAACTTATGACACCTACAAAGTAATGCAAGTTTTGAAATTGGGAAAGTAATTGTCATAACTCACTTCATCAGTCTGAAATTAATTCTAGCTCTACAGAAGCTACTTTATTGACAATCATTTGCTCGATTTTTTATTTTTCATGCCTGGGCTATCCAATTTGAGCAATGATTATTCCTTATTTTTATTCATACTCATACTCATATTCTACAACTCAAGCTTAGAGTAATAATAAAGGTAGACAGATAGTGGTGCAATACTTTCTAATATAATTGGAAGGTTTCTTAACATTTTGATGCATATTTTTTTTGGTATATGAGAGTTGACTTCATAAGATAGACGACTCTGACTCCAATTTTGGTGATCTGTTTTGCTTTCAATTGATTTTTATCTCTTATTTTTTTACATGATGTAGGTGACTTTTGCTTTTGGTTGTTTTTTCTTTAGATGACTCTTTATTCTGCTTTTATCTTTAATTTTTCTAGACATAATGTTCTTTCTTAGTTTGTTTCGATGAAAGACTCAATCATTTGGGTTCAGGGAGTAGAAAAAATTATGAAAGATTCCTTAAGCAGCCGTAAATGCTAATGAGAGTAAGGAGCCTTTGATAGTTAAATTTCACCAATCATTGTACCACTACTTTGAACTGCAAAGTATTTTTCTGTAAAATCATTTTTTACAAGTTAACCAATGTGTGATTGTTGGATAAGCGCAAGATCAAGTACTATATCAGAGGTATGTGTTTTATAGATGGCTATTTTGGTTTGTAATGCTTGAACTTTGATTTTGCTATTAATGGTCGTAGTATGTTTGGCTGGTTTTGTGTTGCTGTCTTTGGAATGTAAATCATATAATATAATTTATTGGTGTTAAGAAAGTAGTGGTAAATCATGTAAAACATGGAAGCTACTATGATGATGGATCAATTGATATAAACAGGCTTTTAACTGGTGAAATGTGTGAAATACATTTTCTAATTAAGTGCATGAAAGTTTGTTATTGATGTTCTAAATTAAGGGTATGACAATTAGGGTGTGAGGTTTTAGCTACCATGTCTTGAAAATAGTTTATAGATATTTTAACCAATTAATAGATTCCATGTTGACAAGTTATTACAAACTGATCAACTTTATTCTAACAGACCCAAATCATATATAGATATCATTTGTGTTTTTTCTATATATGAAATCTGTTAATACATTGTCCTGTTTCTACTTAAATATGGCAGTAACACAGGTACTGGGTTGCAATGGAGGTTGTTAGGCTACAGGCGGTGGATATCAACGATCTATTCTTCAAATCTGCACCATCACTATCCCATGTTGATCTTTGTAATTGTAAGTGCTGTATGCTGCTATGGAGTCATTGGCATAGCCGTAACCTACAATTGTGGGTAGGTATGATGGTGCTGTTTTTTTGTTTTTGTTTTTTCTTCATAAGTAAGGTTTCTATTTTTTAGATTTTATGAAATTGATCCTTATTGAGTTAAAAAGAAAAAGAAATTTATCAATTTTTTTAGGTTTAACAAAGTAGCTTATGAACTTTCTTCAGTTTCTATAGTTTGACATGAGTATCTTATGTTATATATGATTGTGATTAACTTTCTGATAGCTTAGTTGTGTTTAGAGTTGATGTTTGTCCCTAGTATCAACACACTCAAACTTTAGTGATAAGAATGTGAGGAATGATTAAAATGTAGCTACTACTTAAATTTATGATAGATTAATGGAGATAAGTTAATTAGGTTTTAACTACAGAATATGAAAGCTTTCCATTTATCTCATTTTGGTTCAATTTCACCTCCTATGTTGTAGTAATTTTCTCAAGTGCTTCTTAGTCTCCCTAGAGGCTTCTCAATTTCTACAAGGTAATTTTAAAATTGAATATTGATAAATTTCATTTGGAGACTAATCAGTAGAATTTTCTATTTAAATAACTTACAATAAAATACAATACAATGCTAATTTAAAAAAACTTGGCTACACTACCTTTACTTTACTTTCATATATCTCAATATCATTGTAAATATCCACTGCTTTCATTGTAGAAGTCTTGGCTTTCATAGGGTATACTTAATATATATATATATATATATATATATATATATATATAGTAACTGATTTTTATTTTTTTTGAAGGAAACTGAATTTTATTATTTGTTAAGCACTTTGGTATCAATTAATCTGTAATTCAATTTTGTTCAGCTTGCCAATGCTGGATGGTAATTGGAATATCCCCATGTATCTGATACAAAAGTCTGAAGAGTTAACAAAGCAAATTCTCACGGTTACCCTCTCTATTGATGATTCCCGTGATAGGTTGAATTGGAGGGCCTCTGTTGATAGAGAACTTACTAGCAAAATTGCCTATAACACCTTGCACGTCTCTGGTCCTAAGGTGAGGTGGTGTAAGTTAGTTTGGAACAATTTCGTCCCTCCCTCTAGGTCTTTTGTTTTCTGGAGATTAGCTCACAACAAATTGCCGACGGATGAGAATCTTAGGAAAAAGGGCTGCAAGATTCTGTCAATCTGCTGTTTCTGTCATCAACATGAAGAAACATCCACTCATCTTTTCTTCAGCTGCCCAGAAACGCAGAAGCTTTGGCAGAGGTTGTGCACTGGGATTGACCAAGGCCTGGACTGCTCCGATGGCTGAATGTGATTGACAATTGTGTTGGTAACTGGAGCAAACAAATTCAGCAGGTTTTGATAGCAGCAGTTTTTCCCATTGTCTGGAGGATTTGGATAAAACATAATGATAGCTATTTCAATAATAATGCACATTCGATGGAACATATGTTTCATATTCCTTTAAGGCCAAAAACGCTAAGTGTTGTTGAGAATGTCTACTGGCGCCCTTCGGATATTGGTTGGACTAAGGTTAACATTGATGGATCCTGCTTTGGAGTCCCTACATCTGGACTAAGGTCAGTTGGTTGATCAAACCCCATTTGTATATATTTTTCTATTTAAATTTATTTGGTGGCATATAATCGACATTTATTTAACTAATTTACTTTGACTAATTATTTGTTCAATTAATCATTCAGGAAACCATAAGGATGACTTGATTGTTGCTGATTCAACAAATACTCTAACTAGAAAGGCATTATGAAAGAAGACGGTGCATCCACCATCAAAAAGCCAAACGTGATGTGTGTAAAAATTGAAGATGTCAAGTAATTTTCTTTCAATAATTAGTAGTTTTAGCAGTGATGCTAATTCTTATGTTTCGTTCTCTGTTTTTTTATTTGAACTCATTTGACTTCCAGCTGTATTATGTTATGCGAAATGTGAATGTGTCATATATGGCTTATGTGAAACGTGAATCTTAGCTGGATTTCAAAGCTACTAGCATCAAAACATTTATGATAAAGAATTGTAGTAAATCAATGTTAAGATCCTTTATCAAAAGTAGTAATATCATTTTCAAATTGACAGCAAATCATTCAAATTGTGATATTACTATTACCACTCTTATCAGAAGTAGTAATATCATTTTCAAATTGGCTGGATATATAGTTATGTTATAGAAGATATCTTGGCTGAATTTTTTAAAAAGAAAAAAAAAAGTCTTATAGCTAATCCATCTAAGTTTTCTATATCAGATGATCATCTTTATACCCATTCATGTCATGTAATCTATGTATTCCCTAAAAGAAAAAATCTGCTCCTAACTGAACGTTGTCCTTAAGCAATTTTTAAGAAATGCACTTGCATTTTCCAAGTAAAGTGGCATACAAGCCTAGCAAATGAAGTTGCACTTGCAGTCCTCCTGTCATAAGTGTCGCATCGAAAAAAAAATCCCTATATTCCATAAAGAAGCTACTTGCAATTATTATTGTCAAGCTCAATGCTCTTTGTTGAGATGCACATTGTAGATAATTATAAAACACACCAATAGTTTTGTTCTTTATCCTTTTTAAATAAAATTTTCTTTCGTTTGCCTCTTAAAAAAAATAAAATATATAACACACCAATAGACTACATAGTACCTAAGGCTTTGTTTGGTTGGAGAATGAAAGTGAAAGGAAAGATTGTAAAAGGAAAGAAAAGGTAGAAAGTAAAGAGATTATTTTAGTTGTTTGGTATAAGAGAAAATGTTGTAGGAAGGAAAGGTCTATATATAATAATTTATATAAATACCCTTTATATACATACCCATCTACGTACAAAGAAAGTGTAATTGTGAGCATTAGAGCAATGCAATTGTGAGGGCAACCAAAAATGAGGCGGTAAATTGAAAAAGTAAAAAGAAAGAGTGATGATGAAAATATATCGGTGGAGGTGCCACCGGATTTGCTTATCTCTGGCTTTGGTGATCCTCTAGCGGTTATTGTTAACGGCACATATCTAAATCTTTTGCAGAATATTAGTGACCCAACGTTTTTTCAAGATAAGGCTATATTAGCTCCAAAGGATGCAGTTGTTGATGCAGTTAATGACTATGTGCTTGATTTGATACCTTGGGAGAAAAAAACTTGAGTTGTGATTCTGCGTATAAAGCCAACACATCTGTCGGTGGTGCAGGTGATGTACATACACCAGAGTTCCTCAACATCATATCTGCTTCTGGACTTCCAAATAATAAACTAAGAATGATAGTAGGTGTTCCAGTCAAGGAATATTGACTAGACATTGGAGCTATGTAATGGAACACGGTTGGTCATTACAAAGATGGGAACATATGTTCTAGAGGCAAAGGTTATAATAGGAAGGCATATTGGTAATAAAGCTTTCATTCCACGTTTATCACTGACACCATAAGATAAAATGATTTCTTTTAATTTCTAGCGTCGATAATTTCCGTTGTCTGTTTCGTTTGCAATGATGGTTAATAAGAGTCGGGGACAATCAGTTAATCATGTTGAGGTGTATCTTCCACAGTCGGTATTTTCTCATGGTCAGTTATATGTTACAATGTCTAGAGTTACTTCAAGAAAAGGGCTAGAGATATTATTAACTAATGAAGAACGCGAGGATACAAATATAACATTTAATATAGTTTACAATTAACAAAAGTTCTGAAATGTTTATCCTTACCTATAATAATATAAAAACTTTATGTTTATCTTCTAATGTTTTCACTTAAAATAAAGTTCATACAATACTTTTGTATGATACTCATCATTAACCCGCGCGACAGCGCGGGTCGGCGACTAGTACTTGTTACGGAAGTAACCCGTTTTTCATCAAAGCCATTGAAATTTTTAATAGAAAAATACACCGAAAAATACTAACTATTGCTTGCCACTTAGACATTAGATAAGGAAATAAATATAATATGAATATTTTGATTTTCTTTTTTGAAGCAGAATATCTTTCAATATAAATGTTTATATTTTTGTTTCCTTAATCCGTGTCTAAGAAATACCAGTTAGCATGATCATTTTTAATATTGAATAAATAATGCTAACGAATACTGCGATACACCGATTAAAAACTTTAAATTGTAAGTTTTATAAAAATATATTTATTCAATACATTGGAATTTAAAATGTGTGATTTTTTTAAAGAATAGTTTTTAAATTTAAAATCTTTAAACAATGTTGAATAAACACTCCTAGCAAGATACTTTATTATTATATCAATGGTAATAATGACATTTCTATATGCTGTCTAAAATAAATTTAATCCTTTACGTACTTTAAACTCTAAAGTCTAAATGCCACCACATTAAGCCCCCTTAATTATCCTTGTTCAGAAAATCTTTGAACAAAATCATCTAAGCTAGCCTGTACAGCTCTTGCCTCGATATCAATCACCAACATCTCTGTAGACCCGAATTTGTGCAAGCAACAGTGATTATAGAGAAAAATGTTCAGATCAGAGTAATAATTATTTTTGGTAACGGAGCTATTGAGAGCCCCTGTCATTTAGTTGTTTTATTATTTGTATTACTGTTTTTGAGTTTAATAATATATACGAGTACTTGACACAAAACAAAAGTAGAATAAGGTATCCTCGTTGAAACATCCATTCTCTTTAATGTCATTGTGATTTTACCTTATAAAAAAAAGATAGTTATTGTTAGTTGAATTTGAAAAAAATAGTTAGATGTGAAACAATTAATCAAGAATGAAGAGATATTTTTTTTTCTTAATATATGCTTTGGTCCCGTAACTTATTTTTGCATTTCAATTTGGTCCTCTAACTTTAAACTGTCTCAATTTGGTCCCCTAAGTATACCTATGTTTACTCAAGCGATCCCTTCTGTTAGCTTTTGTTAAAAAAACGTTAACTTTGCCCATGTTGGCATTCTAAAAAAGTTAACATTTTTTGACAAAAATTAACAGAAAGGACCACTTGAGTAAACAAATGTATACTTAGGAGACCAAATTGAGACAGTTTAAAGTTAGAGGACCAAATTAAAATCCAAAAATAAGTTAAAGGACCTATTAAACTTTTTTTTTGGGTTATAGAATGAAAGAATTTTATTATGATCAATGTAACAAAGTAGTTACATAATGACCCTTTATATTCTTTCAAAACAAAAAATAACAACCCTTTATATAGCTCTTATTCATTATAGTCATAGTCAAGTAACTAACAATTCTGTTTGACAATACACCACTTCTAGTGTGCCATTGTTAACTTGTTTTCGAAGAAAAAAGAATCTAATTGTCTAAATATTATTTATTTATGTTTGTAATCATACTAGAATCTCTCTTGTCAAGTTGTGTGCCTTGATACAGTGTTAATGGAATAAAAATTGAAGTTAGCAAGCCAATGAAGTTTATTGTCAACAACAAATCAACGATAAATCTAGCCAAAATCCAGTCTCACATAAAAGAAGCAAACACATTGAGACAATTATTACACACACATATACATACATACATACATACATACATATATATATATATATATATATATATATATATATATATATATATATACACTCCCTCCGTCCTATAATATAAGCAAAAAAAACTCATTTTCTTTGTCCTAAAATATAAGCAAAAAAGACAAACTTTTATCTTATTTAATCTTGTTTTTAAAAAAAATCTCTTTTCCAAAAAAAACTTTTGTTTATTCTCATAAACTTAAATGAAATTTACATTCAATTTTATCTCTTTTTCATTTTTTCCATAACCAATAGCCAATAAAAATTGTTTTTACATCTTCCTATGAAACTTTTTCCAAAGAAAACACAAAAAACTATACTCCAAATTCTTATGTTTTAGTTTTTCTTAATAAGTGTGATTTTTTTTTTTTGCTTATAATTTGGGGCGGAGGGAGTATATATATATCAAAAGATTTCTTTAAATGATAAAAAAGAAATTGATAATAAAATTATTACGTATTTTGAGAAAAGTCTTTATTACATGTGTGTTACCAAATACTAATTATTTATGTTTGTGATAATAAGAAAAATGCCTCACTCGACAAACAACATATGAATGAACCTTCTATATGCTTCAGCTTCACACGATTAAAATGCAACAATCGGTTGTTTCTTCGAATACGAGACATTAATGTTCCTGAAAAAATATCCAGTGGTACTCTGACAGTAGATCTATTCTTGTCCTTTGTTTTGCTTGATTTGGAAACAAAATTCGCTTTAAGCATCCAGTGGAAAAACATTCATTTTTTTTTTATATATATAAATGTGTGCACCATTTATTTATAATTTTTAATTATAAGTATTTAATTATCAAACCTAAAATCTTAGGCAAATTTCTTAGATATAACCTAGGCTTAATTTTACTTTTGAACTTCGCATTTTGATCAGCTCATGAAAATGATTTTGTCTCTTTTAAATCAAACAAAACCGTCCCTAAACTATTATGTTTTTGGGTCTTGTAAACGAGTGTCCCAGACACTCTTTAAGCATCTCAAATTTAGAAATTATTCCATGGAAAAGTCAAATGTTTTAAATTCCAATGCATTGATTATATGAATTTTCATAAAAAAATTACTATCAATGATGCTTAAAGAATGCCCCATAACTCGTTAACATTTCCTTATGTTTTTTACAGTTTTAGTCATACCTTCTATTTTTAACTCTAAAATCACACGACAATTTTATTACAACCACGTGTACTCAACCATAAAATAAAAAAAATAAAAAAAAAACATATGCCTACAAAGAATCTATTTATAACCTACTCTACACCCTTAATATTATAGGTATGATGATCAATCCCCTCAAAGAAAAAAAGGCATGATGATCAATCTTTTCGTGGGTCTATTATGTATATTGACCCCACATCTATCTATAGCCTATATAAAGTTGGGTAGTGTAATACCAGCAATGTTATATCTTTAGAAAAATAACATTAAAAATTCTTCAAGAATAAATAGAAACTAATCACAATGTATTATTTGCCACAATTCAAAGAGGTGTGGCTGAAAAATAAGAAGTGAACAAATAAATTATGCAATTAAAATTTGTCAACTGTTTCTTGAAAGATTCTTGATGCTATCTTTTTAAATAAATAGCATTTTCCTACCAATAAGTACTACTAGTATATTAATTAAACTTTCTTTTTTAAACAATTTACATCAAGCTATAAATTAGCTACTTTACTTGACCAAACATTGCTCCAAGTTTCTCACTTCCAAGTTAGACCCCTACTTGACAATTCCATTTACGTCTACCAGTGTTTTTTGAGTTCATGGAACCAACCAGTGACATGATCTCGCTGGTCGTCAACGCCACGGTTCGTTCGTTCCTTCCTTATATCTATGGTCTTAAATATATAGATTATTTTGCTTACAAGAGATATTTACTAATCTTTTGATTTGATTTTTAAACGGTGTTGTATTATAGAATGGGATACTAATTACTTTTACGGGAGAGAGAAATACTCAAATGGAAGAGCTCATGAAATCTTACTGTGATTTACACACTCATGATCTCAACTCAGTGGTTTTTCTCTTTAAAGGTCGTCGCATTTGGCCACACCATACTTCATCCGAGGTTTGTCTTTACCCTATTCTCTCTTCCTTAAATTGTTCCTTTCTAAAGACTAATAATATATTTAGCTGTAATGATTCTTTTTTTAAGGAAAATATATTTAACCTTAATTATTACACTCTACATTGTTGAGTTTTGACTTAAAAAAATATATTTTGTTTAAGTTGGGCTTGGAAGACGAGGATACAATAGATGTTATACTGTATCAGGACTGGAAACGACCCATCAACATCAAGGTCAAAGGCCAGGTTCGCCATTTCCTTCCTTTTTTTTTAGGGTTTTGGGTCTAATGTGGTTTTGTTCGTTTGGTATGATTTTTTTTAATTAATAATTGTTATATAAGTGTGAAGTATTTTTGGACATTGCGATAATGACTAATTTTCATTAAATGTCTTTGTCATTTGGTTGGCATGCACTTGAATTATTTGATCCGATTGTAACACTAAGTTATTCAATCATAAAGAAATGTCTTTGTCTTAAATGATTGATTATGTGAAAATACGCATTTGATGTGGATTAAAGATAAACACAAAAAATTTCTATTCTAAAATATCAAAATGACTATTACCTATATTATTTAGGAAAATGCTATTTATCTAGAAAAATAGCATCAAATTTTTTTCAAGAAACAGTTGGCAAATTTTAATTGCATGATTTATTTGTTTACTTCCTATTTTTCAGCCACACCTCCTTGAATTGTGGCAAATAGTGCATTATGATTGGTTGCTCTTCATTCTTGAAGAATTCTTGATGTTATTTTTCTAGAAATATAGCATTGCTCATTTATTTATGATAAATGTTAACATACGCTCTAAGGATATATGCTAAATAATTTAAAATAGAAATAATTGTCTTAAAAGTTGTGCATTCAATTTTATTCAATATTTTAAAGTTAAAATTTTGCTCTTTTCTATACAAAAGTTTTATTTTGGATTCCTTATTTATTTATGCCTTGGAAAATAGCAGTAATCATTTCATAATTCCTTGATAAATGTGTGGGCAGATGTATTAAAATCTTTTTTGATGATACACGTGATAATCATTTCACTTTTTTGAAAATGTGTGAATACATTAATTTAGATAATTCCTTGGTTAATTGTGTGTGCAGAAATATTAAAAACTTTTTTTTCTATATATACCTTATAATCATTTCATTTCTTTAAAAAAATGTTTCAATGCATTAATTTTGAATAATTTCTTTGATAAGTAATGTCAAATGTCATATCTTAGGTTGAAAATAGTCTGTGAGAAATGTTGACCGTTTCTTTTCAATTCATGCATCTATATATACGGGCCCCATATCTAAGGTGGTGTATCAATTAAACAAAGTTGGGTTATAAACTAGTACATCAAGCTATAAGTTTCTCACTTCCAAGTTCCATTCCACTACAACTTACAATTTCATCGCGTTAGTGTTTTGTGAATTCATCGGTTTATTGAAGACACCGTCAATTAATCATGGAACCAACTAATCACATCAAACTCATCCTCTGCGACACGGTTCGTTCATTCCATCTCTCTATGGTCTCTTAACAAATAAAAAGTATATAAACTAATTAATGTTGTTATGAACTCTACAAGAGTATAGATATTTGCTAATCTTTTGATTTGGTTTTTGATCGTTATTGCATTGTAGGACGGGATTAAAGTTAATTTTAGGATTAAAAGAAGCTCTCAAATGAAAATTCTCATGAATGCTTACTGTGGTCGAAATTCTCTTGATTTCAACTCAATGGCTTTTCTCTCTAATGACCATCGCATATTGCCACACCAAACACCAGAGGAGGTTTGCCTTTCCCTAACATGTTCCTTTATGTTGTTTCTTAATTCAAAAATTCAGTTTTTACTACCAAAGAGATTATCGGGTTGAATCACGACCATATCGCTCTCTTTAAGACGTTTCGCAGCACTACCCAAACTTGTGCAAGGTAAACTAACAACCGCGCTGCCTCCAGGATAAAACAGCTCAGATCACTGTTCAATTACGCACTGCACAGTGTGTAATTGTTCGAGAGTATACCCCTCAAATTATGGGTTAATCGTTCGATTAACACCACTCGTTACGGTTTGTAGCCGTTCTTATTGAAACCAAAAAAAGGAGCAGAGGAGGAAGAATGACTCGTTAACACAAGTCGAAAAGAGAAGAGAGGAAATGCACAGGAATCATCTACTGTGGATTTCGGTGTGATAATGAGTGGGACGAGCTCTCCTTTTATAGGGAGAGTAACCTAAACCGTGTTTACTTAGGGATTAAATCAACTTGATACGCGTTTTGGATCGAGTCGGATCGTAACAAATTAATTTGTTACGCGTAGCACTTTTCGGATAGTGATGAATTAATTAATTAATTAATTCTTTATTTTCAAGTGATAAAAAATAAATATTTTTTTGACCCCGGCCCGCCGGCGGCGCGCGAGTGATATATTATTTTTTCTAAGCGCTCACCCGTTCACAGAAGTGGATACCTCAAGGGCACACCCTTGGAGGTCTCCCATCTCTATATAAACACTTGATAGTTGGGGTGACCCTCCAATGTGAGACATTTTTAAGTCACACTTCCACACACTA
Organism: Medicago arabica; assembly: GCA_946800305.1. NCBI lineage: Eukaryota > Viridiplantae > Streptophyta > Magnoliopsida > Fabales > Fabaceae > Medicago > Medicago arabica. The sequence goes on along the minus strand of OX326968.1, from coordinate 2,692,231 downwards.
GTTTTTCCACATTGTGTTCTTTCTATCCAACTTCTCACTAGAATTTAACTAGCTTTCTATAATTGTTTTTGTTAGGGTTAAATATGTTTGTAATGAGGATTAATCAAAACTGATATTTTATAAAGAATAATAATATATTTTACTTTTATTTTTACACTCTACAATATTGTTGAGTTTTGGCTTGAAAATATATATTTTGATGCAGCTGGACTTGGAAGATGAGGATGAAATAGATGCTGTCCTGTATCAGCAGTGGACTGAACGCATCAACATCAAAGTCTAAGGCCAGGTTCGTCCATTTTTTTAGGGTTTTGGGTCTAATGTTGATTTATTTAGTTAAATAAACATTCAATTTAGTTCATTATCTATCACTCTCTCAACAATTTGATCTCTAATAATTTAAAAGGTTTTTAAATTGTACTTCTACTCGTCAATTTAGTCCTTTAATATAGACCAAATTGATTGTTTATTTTCTTTATTTTATTCTGAGGTGGCCATGATTTTTTTTATTGATTATTGTTTTATAAGTGTGAAGTATCTCCGGACATTTTCAATATATAACTAATTTTCATCAAAAAAACGTGAATGTGGTTTGCGACCTATAATGTAGTCTTTGGTCTATCCATGTCGCTCAATGTTTTTTGTTAGTTACTATGATAGTAATTTCGGAAACTTTAACATAGACCGACGTATTATACTAATGTATTTTGGATATTTAGGATGGGTTTAAAGCTTCCTACGGTATTCGAAAAGCTCTCCATTGAAAGAGGTTATGGATCAATATTGTTTCGATGTTAATGGAGTTGGTTTTTTGTTTAATGGCTGTCTAGTCCAACCTGAGCAGACTCCTTTGAGGTTTATGTTTGCTAACATCTCTTCACTATTATTTCATTTCAATATTAGTTAATGTTTGGTTTACTACATATTATATTTGTTGCAGCTGGGAATCGAGGATGGCGATGAAATGCTTCATCTGAAAATGGGACGTGTTTAGTGTTTATATATGATGAAATGCATGTCATGCTTCATTGTAGATGGAACTAGTTTGATTTTGGGGTAGGCTAATTAATGCATAATATGTTCCTTCTATTTTCTAGTAGTAGTGTTGTGCGATCGTTGCAGCTGGACTTTGCACTTCCTTATCTTTAGTTCATTGTATAAAAATTATGAATGGTTTATCATATTTCTATATGTGATTTCATGTTTTTAGTTGGCTCATGAGTGTGTGACGTATAATAGTATATCTTAACTCTGAATGTGTATTGGATGTTTGGCTCATGATGCATGTCCTCAAAAGTTTGAGAATGACTGTTAGTTCACATGTGATTTTAGTTTTCATCGTTCATAAAAGTTGATTTCTTGAAAAGTAAGAAACTACAATTGATAAAGCATTATACACACACTATATGGTGAACTTTTACAAATGATATTTGCACAATAATTTTTTTGACAACTTTCGAAACAACTATATCTCATATTTACATGTGTTTTTATTCTCTTTTCTTCTTTCTATCTTTTTATTGTTTTTGTTTTAAAAAAAAATGGTTGTCACAGAAGTTATTTAAAATTAGTTGTACAAATATCATTTATCATATACCATATAGTAGTCTTGCATAATTTTAAGGTAGTCGATATGTGGTATTCCGATGATACAACTTGCACTAATTCATGGTCGTTAATAAATAACTCGAATCAAATTTGGTGTCCAATGGGTTTTTTCATTGCATTTCATAATAATTTACTGTTTTCTATCTTTGTATTGTTATAGGTTTAGACTACAAATAAAAGTTGATGAAATTGGCAATGAGTTGACTTTTGTGTTACATGATGATGTTGTGAAGAAGTTAGCCCATGAAACATGTTGCTTGCTGAACTACATATGGTTTGAATTATTGATATTTTTATTAATTTGTAGTATGATTAATTGGATTAATTTCATGGCATTTTCATTTGATTTTGTGAAATGATAATTTTTATTTCAAATTAAATTTAAATAGAATGAAGGATCTTCAATATATCCCCTTGAAATGAAGGAGTTTTTGGTGACAACTTGATATTTAAGGTTAATAGATGGTGTAGGGGGTTTCGTAGTGTTGGATATACATATACATATATACATATATATATATATATATATATATATATATATATATATATATATATATATATAGTGTTCTATGTTATGAACTTAACCAAAACTATAACAAGATATTTTGTAAAATATAGAATAATATAGATAATGAATAAAGAGAGAAGAGAGAACACGATAGTATTGCATTATGTTCATCAAAAGATGTTATATTTACACGGCTACATGACTCATTTGTAACTCACAAATATTGAAACCTACAAGAATATCAACACCCTAATATAGAGTCAATTTAACAAAGAACGAACCCATGAATAAAATTGTCACTGAGGCTAAAAAAATTGGCTAAGTAAATTATACTAAAAATAACAATTGAACCATCCTCGATAATTTGTCAATATCAAAAGTTACAAATGATCGATGATGATGGATTCAAGTATGCCACGCATTCTAAAAGTTCAATATTATTTTCAACAAAACTAGCATTAAGCTTCTTGAATTGTAAAAGTTATGTATTTTTTAAAAAATTATGAACTAAACTGGTATGACTATAGCCGTACCATGCCTTGCCATAGATCTGTCCATTACTTCAACGTAGGAAGTTCAAATCAATACTAATGAGTGGAAGTCAATTAATCACATAAGTAATGTGAAAAAGCTTAGGAAGCTTTGACACCCATCGAATATTCATCTTAACATCAAATAATATTTTTAGTACCATTGAGTTATGACAATTTTGTGAACATAAATCCGGAAAGAAAAAAAAAAATCATGTTCGTTAAAAATATGATGGCTATAATGTAAGACCTTGTTTTATTTTTGTATCAACGGGTTTCCTTCAATGAAGTTAATTATGTCTGAAGAATGTAACCCACATCTTTTAACTGATATTAAAATTTTGATTTGTCATGTTGTGAAAGTCTAAATTGATCCTCTAATTTGACAAAATCCTAGTTGGTTAATATTGTGTATCAAATATGATTTATAAGTCTTGCCTTGTTTAAAAAAATGGAGGTGGAACTTTTTATACATTACATTGCTTAAAGTTTTTGGTAAAATGTGTTGTTTCCATTCATGTGGCTGCCGCTTAATCTATATTATATAAACTTGAAGGCTTGTAAACAGTGGCGTATCCAGGACCCTGGCTCGGGGGTGCAAAAAATTTTGTAGATAAAACTTTACAAATTCAATCATTTTTTTTGTCAAAACTACTTTTCTTTTATATTAATTACTATTTTTTTTATTTAAATTTGAATTATACTTATATTATTTTGGATTTGATCTAAAATTAGAAAATTGGTTTATTAAGTAAAAATATAAAAAAAAAATTAAACAAAGGATACATTTAGAAGAAAAAACCTACACCGTTATATATATATTTTACAAGAAACCTACACTAATATATAGTAGTAATATTTATAAAGACTATAGTAATACATATGAATATACACAATAATATCCATAATAATAACTATTTTCCATCTTTTTAATTTATCCAAAAGAGTACTTTTATAAAAAAAAAAATATTCCAAAAGAATGCTAATAAGTTACATGCGGGGTAAGAAAAAGAAGAATACTGCTCTCCCCCTGCAAAATTCACTCCCGCCCTGCAGGCAGGACGAAAATACCCATGCGCAAGTTAACTAACGCAAGTATAAAACTGTGCGTTAGTTAACATGCGTTGCGTAACTTAAGTCACGCATGTGTTAAACATTGCGTGACTTAAGCCAGACACTGCGCAAGTTAACTCACGCACAGCTTTAACACATGCGTGGGTTAACTTGCGCAGTGTCATAACGTGCGTAGGTTAACTTGCGCACAGAGGAGGTTCTATTTACATACTCTTTAAATTATAATCCTTATATTTCTAAAACCTGTTTTTTGATCCCTATGTTAATAGTCAAGATTTTTATTTTTCGTTATATTTGATTTTTCGTTATTCATTCAAGCACGTGTTAACTCATAAATAAATTACGAAAAAATAAAGGACCAAGATAAGGGAAAATGTCATAAAAATGCTAAAAAAGCGCAAATGTAATATACATCCAAATCCGACAAAATATCATAAACAAAAACTATACAAGTCATAATGCCTAAACCCTACTGTTGTGGACTCCTGCTCCGTCGTCGTGGAACCTGCATCTGCTCCAGCATGCTCCACTCAGACTGTATACCCTGCATCATGCGAAGTACCTCTGGGTTACCAAACACATCAGGATGCCCCATAACACTATCAACTCTGGCTCTGATGTTGGCGATGATCTGGTATGGGTCGGGAGGATGTCTGGTCCACTGCTGGTCAACAATAACCTCCTCGTAAGGAGGGACAAGACAAGGAGGTGCCTAAGTTGCGTAGTCAGGAATGGCCGCAGGGGGTTCACAATAAGATGTGACACTCTATAATACCATCTCATGTACCCCCTACTATGAGCCCACGGTTCATCCTCTGGCACTGGATCACCCCTCTGCTGTTGGCTGAGGACATGTAGAGCAAACTCCATGAAAGCCTGGGCCGCGACATCTGCCGCAGTAAGCTCAACATCCGTAGGAGACCTGGGTCATGTCTGGACATACCCGCACTGCCTAAGAACCCGCTCAGGCAAGTAACAGAACATCCTGTCTCTGCCGGCCATGATCCATCCGGAGTACCAGCATATGTCGTGGAATGGCGTGATGTGTCATCGTCTCTCGTACGGCCTCCAGATGACGTGAGAGTGATCCATCGCTTCAATGGCATCTCTGTAGTGTCCAGGGTCCGTAAAGCCCCTAAAAGGTCTCCACTGGCTCACAAGCAGGGCTACTGCCGGGTCGTACACATCACTACGAACCCTCAGAATGAGGTTCGTGAAGTGCGCCAAAGTCAATCCCTGCAAACACAAAGAACCAAATATATATCAACACAAGTATTATACAAACAATGTAAAAAAGAAGAAAAACAAGTTAAACAACGCACAAATTTACGATCCAATAAGTTAAAAAGAAGAAAAACAAATCTTACCACAAGCAGGGTCATGTATCCACCACATGTGGCCAATGATGAATCGGAGGTCAGAGAGAGCTGCTCGTACAGAAATGCTAGCCCCATCCCACCCTATGACCAATCGTCCAAGTCGTCCATATCTTGCAGCGCAAGCATCCACAACATATTAATGTTTTTGCTGTTCTTGCGGGAGAAAATGATTCATCCAAGCAAGAGCAACATAAACGCCTTAACGCAGGCCAGCCTAACTTCAAAGCGCTCGTCTTCCTCCTCCTGTGTGTCAACCTCCACTAGCTGATTATGTAACGCCACTTTTATTTAGTTAATTATTTTATTGGAGTATATAGTATATTATTATATATTATGTGATTTTAATGATGTTTGTGACGTATGAGATGATGTTGTGGTGTGACGTTTATTTTATTGTTTAATAAAATAAAATATGTGATGAAAATTAAGATGTGATATAATAACAAATATTTGGAGAGATGGGGTTGTTTTCATAAATAAGATAGAGTTGTGGAGATAAGTGAGAATAGAAAGAATTATATAAGGGAGTTAGGTTTAGAAAGAAGCAGTCAGTACGTTACAGACTTTTGCAAAAGGAGAGGAAAGTGGCCGGAGAAGAGAGAACCTCAATTCTGCGAACATACCAGGTAAGGGTGAGCCTAACTCAATTATATTATGCTGTAATTCATCTGTTATGATTAACCTAAGGATTAGAGAGAGTTTTGAGAGAATTCCAAAGTTAGGGTTTAATGAATTTTGTGATGAATTGATGTTATAATGACGTGAATTGATGTGGAAACCTGTTACAGAACCTAGATTAATCACTAGGACTATACTTCTGATAGATTAGAAGCATAACATGAAGAATTGAACGAATTTTGGCGGGGTTTCGAGCGAACCCGTAACCCCTCTGCAATAGCTCGCCGTGGCGAGCAGACCCGCTCGCCGTGGCGAGCAGTTAGGTATCCACTCGCGAGGCGAGCAGCTGAGCTCGCCGTGGCGAGCAACCCCTTTAGTGCGCGCGAGGCGAGCAAGTGGCAGAATGCAATTTAAGTAGCTCGTCGTGGCGAGCAGTCCCGCTCGCCACAGCGAGCAATGTGGTCTCAGACCACTATAACTTGAGTTTTAGAACTTTGTTTTGAGCGAGACTTTGAGGGTAGACCTTTGGATAGTATTAGAGATGTTTAAGACCTAAATTATAATCTGTAATGACGCTGTAAGATGATTTTGATTGTTGGCGTTAAGCTTTGATTAAATGCTTATCAAGTGAAGTTTATGAATGAAGTATAAATGATGATTGTGATGATAACTATGTGCTGTAAATATATATACTAAGTGTGCTGAGCTGCTGCCATGTATTGTATAATTGCATGTGTCGATAAAGAGTCGTATTTGATGTTAAGACGTTGGGATAACTTGTTTAAGAATAAAGAGTCGAGTCCATGCATTTGCATATTTTGAGACGGTGGAGCTTATGCTCAAAGCGACGGTGGAGCATTTGCTCAAAGCGACGGTGAAGCTTATTAAAGCTAAAATATTGGTACCACATGCATGGTGTTAAGATGTTAGAGTTGCATTTGTCGAGTCCGTGTCTGAGATGTTTTGAGACGGTTGTTTATGAAGATGTTCTAAGATGATTTATTATGCGTAGATAGTTAAGATGTTTTCAGTTTTATGTGACGATTAATGTTGTTACTGTTAAGCATAATTATTTGAATTATATGTTAATATAATTGTTGTGAATCTCACCCCTTCTGTTGGAAATGCCGCCTTGTGGGCAAGTGCAGGTGATCAAGCTTAGGTTCGTCGATGTGAGAGGTTCTTGTGGAGTCTTAGGAGCTCTGATACGTAACGGGATGGGGATTATCATTATTTCTATTCCTCTTATGTATCATGTTGATTAATTATGATGTTTGCGACGTAACTTGATTTGAGATGTTTTATGAGGCCTTTGTGCCAAGAATAATTTATTTAAGATTTTGAGACGTTTATGAATTCCGCTGCTATGTTTGAATATTGTTTTAGAATAAATTATTATTCGATTTGATTTAAAAGATTTTATGAAATGTGACATCCGGATTTATTGTGATATACTCTGATTATTTGAATGAAATTTTTAAGCCGGGATTTCGGGGTGTTACAGATTACACCTATTTAGGAGCTCATCGTAGCGCCTCTTCAGCATACCAAAACTAATATACGGACCACCCTTCCTGGTCAGCTCCCTAGCGGCATCCTCCTCGGAAATAAGCAGGTCGGTCGACATAATCTCCATCGCCTCGGTACGGGTGAGCTCTCTCTCAGAAAGGAGCTTCCCAGTGATGGGGATGCCTAGGAGACACGCCACATCATCCAGTGTGATGGTCATCTCCCCAACGGGTAGATGGAAGCTGCTGGTCTCCTCATGCCATCTCTCTGATAGAGCACAAACGAGTCCGTGGGAGATGTTCTCGTACCCACTATTCAGGAGGGGAGTTAGGCCGGACACATTCAGTACATCCCAAAACCAATTATTTTGTGCTCCCGGCTGAGGCACCGTCAAGTTTTTCAGACTCAGCTTCTTCTTGTGGGAGATACCTCTCATCCTATGCTTTCTCCGAAACTGAAATACAAAAACAAAAAACAACAAACAACACCGTTAAATAAATAAGTTGTAAAATTACCATTAAAATAAAAAAAGAAGTAAAATAAACATTAAAATATACTTACATCAGCATCGACCCATATCATGCATGCCACATGTCCTCCAAAGCGAGGTAAAAGCGAGAGGTTAGAAGACCCCCCTGCATAGCCGTCCGTTCCGACATCGTACACCACCCTCGGCACCCCATGAAAACGAGCCCCAACTTCATCATCCTGCTGAGGCTGAGCCTGAGGCTGCGCAATATCTTCCTGCTGCTCGGGATCCTCAATATGAGGCTTCTCCTCCTGCTCAACAACATGCTGCATATGATGATGTTGCTGATGCTGAGGCGTCTCAAACTGATACTGGTGAGGCTGAGGCTCCTCAAAATGATATTGGTGAGGCTGAGGCTCCAAAAACTGATATTGCGTCGGGTCCATCGCCTGGAATGGACCGGTCTGTGATTAAGAGGGCCCAGGCACAACATCATCATCACTGGCAAGTCTTATGCCCCCCATCCTCCCTCGACCTCGACCATGTAAAGGAGGGACTACTGCTTGCTTCTCCCTCCGTGCACTACTAGCAGAGGTAGGCCTCCCTAACCTAAGTCTGTCACTCCTCTCCCTCTGAGACATATCTGCACAACACGACAGTTTAAAAAGCACAAAATCAATGACACATTTTCACACGGACATTGTGTCATTTCTAACAATTCAAGAACAACACGAAAGTTTCGATAGTGTCATTTCAATTCGTAATTTACCAAATTGTTGTCAAACATACTATATTCTAACTAATTTCATCATTAACAATCCAAAAAACACACAAATTTTTCATTGACACATTTTATCAAACACCTAGAGTGCAATTTCCAATCAACATAAAATCTAACAATTTCTAAACCCTAAACTACCACAATGCACTATAAACAACATCTAAACAACAATTCCTAAGTTAAATCATCACTAACAATCATAAAAACTAACATGCAAGCAAAATTTATAAAAACCTAAAAATGTTAAATTTCTTCAAAAGTTCGAAAATTTCAACCAAAAAAATGCAATGAGGTAGGATAATCATCACATACTTGATATTGTGGGCGAAATTGGCTTTGAATGGCGCAAGAATGGTGAAAATCGCACTTGGAGGGGAAAAATTTGTATTTTGAAACTTTGGGAAATGAGGGAGTTGTGTTTCTGTGTTGCTGTTATACTTAAGTCACGCTGCGCAACGCAATTTAAGTTGCGCACAACACATAACTTGCGCAAGTTAAGTCACGCAGCTTGACTTAACTTGCGCAGGGGTATTTTGGTCAGTTTGGCTGGGTGGGAGCGAAACTTGCTGGGTGAAGAGTGGTATTCGAAAAAGAAACATCTCTTAATGACCACTCTTGGCCCAAAGTAACATTTGGCCCAAGTCCTTGAATAAGATACATACAAAACCCTAGTTAATTGTTGGCTCATCATTTAAACAAAAGATGTCGCCTCCCTCATCTTCTTCTCTGATTCATTTCTAGTTTTATACTTCTTCCACTTCTCCTTCCAATATGCTAGGTTACGATTCACCTTCACTTCTTTTATTTTCTTATCTCTGTGATAGAAATAGTGAACCACGGGTGCAAAAAGAAATTTTCAGGGTGTGCAAAGTGCAATATATATAAGGTTATATGTGCAAATTTTGAAATTTCAGGGTGTGCGCTGCACACCCTCACCTCTACATAGATTCGCCCCGCTTGTAAACCAACCGTTAATGTAACATCTTCTTAACGATAGGTATTTATGACACAATAGATGTACAATTTAATGATTTTAGTAAAACAATAATGTAGTGAATTCGATGAAAAATCATACCAATAAATATTTGATGATGTGTGGAGCAAGGAATAATCAAGCAACCAAAACAAGTGGGTAACAGTTATAATCACAAGCAAAAGTAGAAAACAACGAAAGAAAAGAAGAGAGAACACAAAAGAATTTATTTACCCAGTTTTGTCCAAAATTGACCTAATCTGGGGGAGAGCAGCCCTTTGTTCCACTATAATGATGAGTAACTTTACAAAAGAAATATCAATGAGTTACAAGAATAAGTCTCCCGCCAAATCTATTACCCAAAGTCTCAATCTCTTCCCGTAACCAAGAGACTCAATCCTAATAGTGTTTCCTAAAGTGAATCAACCCTCAAACCCTAGTGTTTGTTCCCAAGAGACAAACTCTATACTAACCCTAGTTTTGTTGCTGTCTTTCAAAACCCTTGTTTCAGCTCCCTCTATCTCAAGGTTTACTATGATACAAAACCTATATTTATAGTAAAAGAAACCCTTAAAATTTGCAACAAATCTCCACCGAAAATACGTTTTTGTTTTTCGCTGCCAACGCACCATCGTGCCACGTTGCGATTCCATCGTGGCACAATTTTTCCAGTGACTTGCTTCAGGATCTTGTTCAACAATCGCGGCATGTTGCTTCTCCATCGTGGCACGATTTCTCCAAAACCCTGATTTTAAGTTAACTCTCACAAATAATTTTTCCGACGAAAAAGAATTCATTTGTTTAAGTAAAATACGATTGAGTTAGACGAGTCATACTTTTTTAAGTAAAGTTTAAGATCGATAATGTGTGTGTGGTCATTATTTCAATCGTTAAGAAACTATGCATATATGAAGAGTTTCTTTGGTGAGTGACGTTTATGGTAGGCAAAGTGTCTAAATTTTCTATGTTGAGCAAATGATCATTGTAACCATTTACATAAAGTTAAAAATTGAATGGTTTCGATTTTTCATGGACAAATAGTTCTATTAATTAACACCAAATTGACATCAAGAAGAATTAAATCAAAAACCTTGAAGAAGAACAAACTATAATATCTCAAACCAATATCATCAGATCAATCCAAGTGTGGGTTAATTAATCCCAAATTAAAAGATATAAAAACTCAAACATGCATCTTCTCTAGTGACCCCTCTACCTCCTTGCCCGTATTGCAAAGGGCCACAAATTTTTTCACTTTGCTCCATGACTAAGAGCATCTCTGATGAAAAATTCTTATAATAAATTTTACGCGAAACTCAAATGCACGCATTACTCATTTATAATTTTTAAATATTAGTATCTAATAAGAATTTAATTCTCCAATGAAATACTACTTAACAAAATTAACTAAATAGGTCTCACCAATATTTAAACATCATTGCATTCAAGAATAATTGTTACTTTATTTCAAATAGAGTAATTACGTAGTAAGTATCACTTGTTACTTGCACAACTATGTTGCACCATACACCATATTTATGAGCCCTTGGATTGGATTGAAAGATTCCATAAACGTGGGTCCTAGCACAAACATTACTTAGTTCCCAAGTTTAATGCATGCAGTGTTGCAGTTTCTCAAAATGCAAAGTTTAGGCGGTTTGATAAAAGTGAAGCATAAAAATGAACGAACGTATCCCGAGGCACACTTGAAAAGGAAAGTGTCTTTAGTTTCAAAACAAAAAAGACATATATAACCTTATAAGCTTTTTATTACTATATATAAGATTCAAAGTTTCTTTCTTTCATATACTGATAACAGCTAAGAAGACATTATGAAGCCAATCAAAGAGTGTACATGTATCAGACTCAAGCTTAATGGCCAGGTTCATTACTTCTTTCCTTTGATGAAGGTTTATTTAATGTTTTATTTTTTAAAATTAAATTATAAAATGTTTATACAAATGAGTTATGAACATGATCGAACTGTTGAAAACTCATCTGTAGTGTTATTCTTTTAATTTTTATTTTTTAATATAAAATATAAATTTTACTCTTTAAAATCATCCAAAATCTTTCAAAATCCTCCCAACAAACATACCTTGGTTTTCCTTCATGGGATAAGAATTGGTTAAAATATAAACCTTTGCTGTCTTACCTGATGTAGGGTCCGCTCAACTTTGTTTCTTTGTCCAAAGTAGATTGGTTTTTATTTTATTTTATTGAATTTGTATTTACTTTTTATCCAAAATCAGGTAACTTATGTAGGAAGCTTCAAAGTTCTTTACTAGTATCTATCTTTGATCTAGTGATAAAAATTTAGATTTTAGGTGTGCTGGTTCTGGGTTCGAGTCACGTTAGTGTCCTTGAAGGGAAGTAAATATAGATATTTTGTTAGTGTTTTTTGAGTCCTAAGGTCTTTTCTGCCTTGGACCGAAACGTCGTTAGTTGTTACATTGCAACTTACAAGTATATGTTGTATAACTAAGGCGGGTTCTTCTGTGGATCATCTTCACAAGTGGTCAATCATTAACACGTACTTAAAATCATCAGAAATTCTAACAACAGTTGACGATACTATTCAAATTCGATCGATGTTAGTTCAATATTTACTACTAAGACGATGACTTAGTTGACCTGTACTTAGAAACTCATGATCCTTCTCATATTTTATTGAATTTGTATTTACTTTTATCCAAAATCAGGCAACTTACGTTGGAAGCTTCAAAGTTCTTTATTAGTATCTATCTTTGGGAGGGTTTGTTACTTCCATCTAGTGATAAAAATATAGATTTAGGTTGGGAGGTCTTGAGTTCGAGTCACGTTAGTGTCCTTGAAGAGAAGTAAATATAATATTTTGTACGTGTTCTCCGAGTCTTAATGCTTTTTCTGCCTTGGACCGAGGCGTCATTTCATTACAATTTAACTTACAAGTATGTGGTACTAAGGCGAATTTTTCGGTGGATCATCTTCATAAGTGGTCAATCATTGACCGGTGCTTAAAATCATCAGTAATTCTAACGATGGTTGACGGCACTATTCAATCGATGTTAGTTCAATATCTACCACTAAGACGATGACTTAATTGTTGTTCGTTCAATACGAGTTACGTATTTATTTTTCACGTTTTTAATCAAACCAGTATCGTTTAAGTGACTATTTCAATTGGAAAAATGAGGAGGACCAAACCACTATTTCATTGAAGTCTTAAAACATTGTTAAGTACTAGTCCACGATGGATCATTTATGAAGATGGTCCATATTAGAATTTCTCGAACAACTAAATTATTATGAAGAGATAGTATATTTCTAATGTGTGGTCTTTGGATGGTGTAGGATGGGAGTGTGACTTTGGTTTCTATAGACAGAAGCACTCAACTGAAAAAACTAGTGAAGGATTATTGTGATGAGCACTCTGTAGAAGATCATAACTCTATTACTTTTTGGTTTGATGGGAATGGTCTCCAGGGAGACCATTGTCCAGATAAGGTTTGTGTTTTTATCGACATCTTCTGTTCATTGTTTAGCTTCAATTGATCCAAACAGTTAATTGGTTTTTATGACTTCCTAATTTATTTGGTTTCAGATGCACATGGATGATGGGAATAATGATGATGAAATGGATACCATCTCTTATGATCAGAGTGCACACATTAAGCTCAACCTGGACCTCGGTGTCAAGGACAAGGTTTGTTCTTTCCTTCAATTTTTAGCTACACAAGCACTTCCACAATACACAGCACTGACGGTGACACCGGCGGTAATAATTTGAGAAAATAACATAATTGAATATAAGTACATGTGTGTCGTTTTCAGACACTCCCTTCAACTTCAATCAAAAGTGTAAGTGCTACGTAGGTTTTGAGAGTTTAGCTCTGCTACATTGCTTAGCGTTGACCCCTGAATTTACACAGTAACATTGGTTGGATTTGCCTTGGATCAATAATTATTCTATTATTATTTAAACAGAAATTACTAAATAGCGATGAAAGTGTCATTGGTTGGATTTGCTACATTGCTAACCAGGATTTTACCTAGTTATCAAATATCAAGAGGCCAGTGAAAGTGTCATTGATGGATTAGTTGAAGCTAAATGCTTTACATTATTGGTTATAACTTAGTATTTTTAAATAGCCATGCTACATTGCTATTGCATAATAATATTTGAACAAATCGCTATTGTTCTGCGATCCATAATTTACGACACTATTATTGCTTACAATCTACTAGGCTTTGTTACAAAACCTGAAGTTAACTTTAGAGGTATATGACAGTTTGGTGATTTTGGTTGCTATAGGATGGGATTGAGGTTTACTTCAACATCAGTAGAAGCACTCCATTGAAAAAGCTTATGGATGTTTATGGTTATCGACATTGTTTGGATATTAATGGAGTTGCTTTTCTGTTTAATGGTCGTCTCATCACAGCTGAGCAGACTCCTGATGAGGTTTGTGTTTGTTGAAATCTTTTCATTGTTTTACTTTTGTATGTGTTATTTCGGAAACAGAAAATGTAACAAAAAAAGAGATAAAATAACAGTTGTGGGAAAAGTTTACCAACAACATATTACTGCTAGTAGTATTTATTCCTTTTATTGTTGTTTACATTCTTGGTTTATAACTTGAAAATATTTTCTTGTAGCTGCAAATGATGGAAGGAGATGAAATAGATGTTGTTTTCTTTGATCAAATTGCACGCATGAAACTGAAGGTCAAAGGCCAGGTTCGGTAACGCTATTAATTTTTATAGTTTTACTCTTATGTTGGTTTGTGTTCGACGTGTTGATTATTAATATTGAGAGTAGGAGTATTCATGGTTCTGTTCAGGAAAGAAACTAGACCGAACTAAGTCGTTACACCAGTTCGGTAAAACCGAATCAAACTGTTAATGGTTCGCCCAAACGAACTGGTACAGTGGTTTGGTGTATGCGTTGTGTGGTTTTGAACTGAAACGGAACTACCTTCACAAAACAAAACAAAAAAACTATACAATTGTTAAAATGAGCTGCACCTAAAAGAAGTGAATGGTTTGTCATGGAAATTGAGGCCTAACTCATCCTTACAAAACCGACTTGTACAGTGAGGAGTGCCTCCTCTTTATAAACTCTTCTCGAGAACCCTATCTATCCGATGTGGGACTAAATCCCACCGAGTGTTGGCCGCTATCACACCCCCTCACGCTTCAGCCCAGCCCAATGGGCCTGAAGCGTGGACGATGCAGGAAGCCCAACGATGGACCTGATAGGCTCTGAAACCATGTCATGGAAATTGAGGCCTAACTCATCCTTACAAAGCCGGTTTTGTAAGGATGAGTTAGGCCTCGATATTTGTTACATGGTTCAGTTCAGTTCGTAAATTATCCTTCAAAGTTTGGTTTTTTCTGGTGCGGTTTGGAACAGTTGAGTATGGTTTTTGGTTTTTTTGAATAGTTTGGTTTTTGTTTTTTTTGTTTTGAATAGTTCTAGTTAAACTCACAAACATGTGGACTAATTAATACTATCAGCTAAGGATTGATTTTCCAGATTGTACTTTTATGTCTCCATAGCTTTGATTTGGTAAAAATGAAATCAAAATAGGACATAGTTATATGCTGATTTGTGGTTTTTGGATATTGTAGGATGGTAATGAAATTTTCTTTTCAATTAACAAAAGCACTCAACTGAAAAAGCTCATGAGTGCTTACTGTAATCATCACTCAGTGGATTTCAATTCAATCGTTTTTATGTTTAATGAGCATCACGTACGGGCAGAGCAGTCTCCAAATGAGGTACATGCTAGAACTATATGTTCATCGTTTGCTTTATCGCTGTTAAATGTCGGCTATAGAGGCACTATACTGTAGCAAAATTTAAACAAATGAATAATATGTGACACACTATTTAGTACAAAATATTCTCAGGTAGTGGCTATAGTGATGCTATAGCACTTTTGCGTTGCAAAATTTGATCAAATTGCTATTTTCAGCAATCCACGATTGACAACATTTGGTTTACTTCAAGACTAGTTAATCTTTGTTTATATCTTGGTTTATGACTCGAAAATACATTTTTCTGCAGATGCAAATGGTGGATGGAGATGAAATAGATGCTATCTTCTATGATCAGAGCAGGCGCATCAATCTCAAGGTCAAGGGCCAGGTTAGTCATTTCGTTCAACTTTTAGCCTTTTTGTTCTTCAGTTGGTTCATGTTATTTGCATACTTGATTTGTAACACTAGATGTGGTTGCGAACACTGCCGCAACTGTAATCTTTCGGCCACTTCATGTGATTTGGTCAGCAATTTGAAACCCTGATGAGTGGCATATGCTAATTTGAGTATGGTGGAATTTGGATAATGTAGGTTGGGTTTGAAGCTTCATTCGGGATCAATAGAAGCACTCGATTGAAAAAGCTAATGGATGTGTACTGTTGTCGATATTGTTTTGATTTCGACGGAGTTGCTTTCCTGTTCAATGGGCATCTAGTCGAGTCACAGCAGACTCCAGACGAGGTCCGTGTTTAGTGTTTACAAACATATGTTCACTATTTCATGAGTTGATTTTACGTCAAAATTATTTGTTTGTTTACTGCTTGAATTGAAATTATATTTGATGCAGTTGGGAATGGAAGATGGGGATGAAATGCTTGCAATGCTTCAGCTGATATGTGTTTAGACTTTAGTGCCACTGTAAGTGGAATTAGTTTTTTGTTGGGATGTAGGGTCTAATCAATGTCTCTAGTATTTAGTACTGATATTATACAGCCGTTACGGCCGGACTTTGATGGCAATGTAAATTATGGATCAATTGTTATCATATTTCTTTATGCCATAATGTTCATTATTAGTTATGTATTTATCTGGCCCCATGAACGTATGATATACATACACCGTAAAGCGCCAGCTGACATCTATACAACACAGACACGTACATGTACGCATGTGTTTGGTTTCAATTCTAGAGGGTCAAAAGTGATTTTAGAAGTTGTAGAATTGATTTTAAGATGTTTGGATGATTTAAAGTAGAATTGATTTTACTTGTAGAATTGATTCTACTTGAAGTTACAATTTCTAGCTTTTGCCTTCTACATTTGATTTTATCCTTAAATTCATTGCTAAATCAACTTTTACATAAATGCATCCAAACATAAATCACTTTACATTCAACTCACTTTTATCCGAAATCAATTTTACAAAATCAATGAGTATGTTTGAATCAAATATACACGTAGTCATTGATAATCGATACTATTTTAAGTAAATAGAAGTGATTGAATGTAATTGCACGTGTTAGTATCCTCACTTTTATCCGAAATCAATTTTACAAAATCAATGAGTATGTTTGAATCAAATATACACGTAGTCATTGATAATCGATACTATTTTAAGTAAATAGAAGTGATTGAATGTAATTGCACGTGTTAGTATCTTACTATCATTATGATTTGTAGGTAACTCTAAACATTACTCCCTCCGTTTCAAAATACATGTCAAAGTCAACCACTTCACATATGCCAATGCACAATTTTGACTGTTAATATCTTTAATTATCTAAAGTAAAAAATTATAAAAATTTAATATTTTGAAAATATTTGTCGAGACAAATCAAACAACATCTTACATGTTAATATTTGTATTTATACATTAGTTAAAAAGTATAGTCAAAGTAAGTCAAGTGAATAGTACACATTGCAAAAATTGGACATGTATTTTGAAACGAAGGGAGTAGTATTTAATATTTACAATATGACTTTGTGCTCTCGATTTTCGGGTATCAAAATCATTAATCGGATTTGAACCTTTAATCTTTGAACTCTCAACTTTTATTCGTGGGAAGGGAAAAAAGTGAGTAAAAACCCTTATAAGACCTTGGATCCGGGGGTTGGTTTCGATTGGGGAAGGTGTTAAGCACCCGAATCGACTATGTTATCCCATAGGAACCTTCTACCTATTCTTAATCTTGCGCTAAATTATTTTTACTTATTTGAAAATTATTGTTTAAGAGTTTAAATGAAAGAATGGGGGAAGATGAAACATGTTTTTGGTTATTTTTATTGATTTGGAAAGGCCAAAGCCTTTTGCCTACTTACCCAAATAAATCGGGATCAAAATCAAGTAGTTCGGCTAAAGAACTTCTTTGATGGGTTGAATTGATTTTAACATTTTTGAAAAAAAGATTTTAAGAAGAGCTAAGAGGCCTCAAGGCATGAGAAAAAAAAAATGATGAAGTTGGTTAATTTTAATTGCAAGAAATTCATGTCTAAAGTGGATATTAAATTGATTAAACATTTGATTAATGAAAATAAATTGAAAACACTTGGGTTACAAGCCAAGGTTTACTTTAAAGAAATTTGAAATTTGATCTTTTTGATTTTTGAGATAAAAATATTTTTCTAAACTAACAGTGAACTAGCGTAACGGCGAAGAAAAAAAAATGAAACGTAAAACGATAAATAAAATGGTGAAGTGTCGGTGCGTGTGTCGGTTACATATTACATACCCTAAATATATTATATGGTCTTGCGGAAAAAAGAAAAATAAAATAAATGACAAAAATAAAACACATGCAATATTTACACAAAACCTATTATACACACTAAAATCAAGAAATCAAAATAATGAAGCAACTAACAAAAAATAAAAAATAGACACATAGAAAAATACATATGCTAAATAAAACAAATCTACATAAAACATGCATATAATGATTTTTCGTTTAAAACCTATATAGACTATAATGCATAAGATGATGATTAAATTGATAAACAAACCCTATAATAAAACAAATGCATGATATGAAGAATAATTTTGGATTAAAATGCATGAAAGTGTAACTAACATTAAACAGAATTGTATGATAAAATAATGCATGATTTAATTTTTTTGAATTATAATGTATGAAAGTATAACTACAAAAATATGCAAATGAACAAATGGGGTACAGCAGCAGCAACAATGGTGAAAATAGCAATCTGGACAGCAAAACAGTTGGGCCTAGAGAGAAGCAAGGCTGAGCTTAGGGAGATTGAACCGGTTCGGTTCAAGCCTGGGTTGGTTCACAGGCGAACCGAACCGGTTAGCATAGTATAAAAGCACTTTTTGGTTTTTCTTCTTTCATTTCTTCCTTATTCCTTCTCTCTAAAAAAACTTTTTAAACAAAACCTCTCCCCTCTCACTAGAAAGCCATTCCGCCGGAGAAGAAGGTGAGGTGGTGGCCGGAGGAGCTCCGGCGCGGTGGTCGGCCGGAGCGCTGCCGCGTCGGAGCAGTTTTGTTGTTTTTTTCGATTTTTTTTTTTTTACCTCAAGCTTCATCTTCTTCTCCTCTACTCGAATATCAACTCAAAAAATTCAAAAACCAAACACACAAACCTAGATCTAGCATTCAAAGTTCAACACAAAAACAAAAAAAAAACAAAAAAACTACCTTGTTTTCCTTTTCTCTTCTTCGCGTTTGATTCGGTTTTTCTTCTCTTTTCTTGCTTGATTCGGTTCGCCTTCCTTTCCTCTTTCTCGTTCGGTTCGTTCCTTTGTGTTTAATCCGGTTCGGCCGATTGAAAATGTATGGTTACTAGGATCCGAAAAAAGGGAACCGAAACTGTGTGTTGTTGTTTGGATCGGTTCGAGTTTGGATAGATTGGTGGATAGTTGTGATTATGGCCGAAGATCTGTGTTTGGATTCGGAAAAAAAACGAGTTTGAATGATGAATCTAGCTTGCTGGAATTTTCATGTTCATATTGTTCTTGAGATATTCATAAGTTTTTTGTTGATTCTTTTCTGGTTTGATGCAATATTTGATGAGAGAGAATGAACTTTTGTGTTTTTAGTGATTTGATGATTTTTTTGATTTTTCTGACTGATTGGGACTCATTGGGCCCATTTTCTGACGCGTGAACAGTGTTAAATAGTAGAGTTCTCTGATACATTGGAATGACCAAAATGCCCTTGACTGAAACTTGGAGAAAAAGTTGGACCAGAACCAATAACAAAGTGACACATGGACAGGATAAAACTTGCACTAAAAGACTAAATAAAAAAAAAACCAACTAAATAAATAAATAAAACGAAAATTAAAACAAATAATAAAAGAAATAATAATTATGACTAAATAATAAAAAAAAATGTCCCTTCGGAACCAAAAAATGAGGTATTTTAAAATACCTCTCTGCCGAAATTTCGTCTGAGACGACGGAATTATATGGCTTAAAAAACGCTAATAAAATAGTAAATCAACGACGTGAACAAAATGAGTTTTAACAATGCAAACCTTACGATAAATAAAATACAAATAAAACGCGGATAAAATTAAGAAATTAACACACGAGTGACATTAAAATGTAAACGAAGTGAAAAATCAAAATGTGAATAAAATGCGATCAAAATGTGAATAAAAACAGATAACATGGAAATTAGAGCGCGAACGAAAAGTTATTAAAATACGAACGACATACGAAATAAACCGTTTTAAATTGGTCAAAATTTGGGGTATGACAGACTTGATTCAATTTAAAAAATAACAATGTCTAATCAATTTTTAGGGGAATAATGTCTATTATACTTTTTTGATCCATAACTATATTTTTTCACTTAAAACAGAGCAAGAATCTTTTTATTTTGATCTCGTGCAATGTTTTTGCAATTTCTCTTTAGTCATTTCCTTAAAACAATACAGATTTAATCGGAATCCGTGTCCCGCTAATTTTTTCTATAAAGAATTTTGGTCTTGTTAATTTTACAATTTTAGTTCTTTATT
Organism: Medicago arabica; assembly: GCA_946800305.1. Lineage (NCBI taxonomy): Eukaryota > Viridiplantae > Streptophyta > Magnoliopsida > Fabales > Fabaceae > Medicago > Medicago arabica. Next base: position 2,672,058 of record OX326968.1, on the reverse strand, counting down.
TATTTTTTTTAAATTGGTCTAGAGAAAAAATGACAATCCACCATAAACTTACACATAATTCTGACGTCTTAGTTTCAAACTTAAGTGAAAACGTTCAATCTAACAAATTTTATCCACCCAAACATATTACCCTAAGTCAGATAGGCTTCATCTAGATGGAATGGCCTTCTGGGTTGGATCCTAAGTCATTCCTTGTAGCAAAGGAATACTAGAGATAGTATGTCAATACTACCACCAAATAGAATGTCAAGGATAAGTCTCTTCTTAGTCTCTTGAGGTTCTTTGGTTTGGTTGTACCTTGATGTAGTATTTTTGCATCGAACAAAAGTAAGTATTTATATCGTCTCCTCAGAGACTAGTGCGATATCACGGACCGTTCGACACTAAATACCATTTTAAGTTAAAAGATAGATTGTTTGTTTGTTTGTAACTAAGTTAACTAATGTGCAAGAATAAAAGTTAAGAGTAATAAGGCTTAAAAACGTTGGAATTAGAGTTCCTTGATTAAACATCAAATATAACCTAATAATCACATATATGATTCTAGCGTTTTACCGATATTATCACGTATCGCTCAACAAGATTATTCGTGTCCAAATAATCTTGTGAGATCAATTATATTGTCCTAGTTGATTTCTCAAACTATTAAACAATCCAATAGTCGATCGTATCGTTGAATCGACGATTTCTCAATCTATTCAACGATCCGAAAGTTTTACGTTCTAATACCTTGTGTGATTATCAAAACATCAATCTTATGTCTAGAATCATTGTTTTGATAGCTGAATATTCTAAACATAGATTTAAAAGTAAGTACCTTTCAATATCAATTAAACCAAAGATAGGAAATGAATTGCAAGAATAACTACAATATCATATAAATTGCTAGAATCATATATTACAAGATTGAGAGATTACATTCTAAGCTTAAACAAGTAGCTCTAATCCCAACTAAGGAGATTTAGTTCATCGTTGTCATGTGAACATTACAAAAGTGGAAGGAAAGTTGAGAATCCATGTCAAGAACTTGACTCCTACAAAACTAACTATAAAAATATGAAACTTGATTTTTATTTCAATTCTAATTCACTCTAACCCTTTAACTAACCTTAGCATTTGTACTTATATTAAGGAGTGGTATTAAAATATAAATTTTCTTGTTAATAAATATCTTAAATTCTTTTAAAACCGAAGGTATCCTATATTGGAAGTCAACAACTAGTCTTTCAAAGTAAAGATATTTGTATAAGTTACTGACATCTCTTAACACATACTATTTCATACACATTACAATATTTGTCATTAAACCTTTAACCATATACTTAATTAAGGGTCGTATATTTGATTAAAGGATTCTATTATTCAACATTATGTAAACCTTTTACATCATAAAAAACATTATGTAAACTCACACTTGCATACTAGATTTTGTATATTTTATCTACAACAATATGAGAGGTACTATGTTTGAACCTTAAGCATGGTCTCTCATTTTATAACAGATTATACAAAAGAATAAAGAGCAAAACTAAGAGCAATGTTCCCAAACCAAATCCAGATTCATCATAATCATGGCTGGAGACATTGACATAACGTTTTGTACCATAAGATGACTTGCTAAACAAGGAAAATGAATAAGGGAAGTAAATTATCACAAAAACTAAAAGAACAAGAAGCAAAAGGATTAAAGTTGTGAAACTTTTTTCTTCAGCTTCAGAAGCCATTTGATAGAAAGATAATGACATGTCAAAGAGGGATAGCATACTAGACCCATATATTAGAATTCCCAAAACTACCAAGATTAGAGAAGGCACCAATGGTGATGACCCTTCCATCTTACTATGATGACAATGTTGAAAGAAGAACCGTAATTTATTAGGGACTTGAATCAAATTATGATGTGTTTGAATGTTGTAGAGATATTCATATAGTGGAATGATTTATATTAAATTTATTTATTTGGTGGCACATATCTAATTGGTTGAACTATCCCAACGCCCCTTGCAGTAACCACCCTTTTCTTAGGAAAAAAGAAACTCTTACTTTTCTCTTGACACAATAGAAATTGTCGCCATAAATATAAAGCCATTAAAGTTGTCTGAAGTTACCAACATTAAGTTCGTCCGAGTAGAACTTGACTTAGATCTCTTGAACAAAGTATGGAAAAAAACATAATTGCAAGGAAAGATTCAACTAAAGATAGTCGGCTAGATTTTCGACGGAAATTGATCGTTAACTTAAAGTTGGTAGATACTTTACACCAATAACATAGTTATAAAAAATTAAAAAATATTATCACTTATGTTGGATGCCAACTAGTTAAGTTTCAAGCGACACTTCTCTCCAAAAAAAAAAAGTTTCATGCGACACTTCTAATTTTTTTTTTTATGTAAAATTAGTCAGTATCCCCAACTAAGAGTTAGAAACTACTAATCTTTTGAAGAATTACGAACTTACCTCAATAAATAGTAGTAATAATAATCTTTCGTATATGTCGGTCAAAGATCGAATCTCTAATCACATACTTAAAAAATGCTTTACTAAAACCTACAGAGTATTCTAAGCAGTTGAGTGTAAATTTTTCTTTTGTCCACACCCAAAAGGAAAAGTTGGCTAAGCAAAAAATTTGTTGAAAAGGGCTAAACTAACATAGGAACATCAACTGAGAATTGTGGTAGATAGTTGAGAGAATGAGTTAGGTGAGCTAGTCAACTAATGAAGTGAATAATTCCTATCAACTAATGAACTTAGATATTAAATGTATTAAAAATACTTGATCTAGTCGTACAAGAATCCTAGCACTCAAATGAATCAATACATTAATTTAATCTATTTTGGGCTAAAGTTTTAATAGCTATGTTTTTTCTTTCTTTCTGGATTCCTGAATGTACGTAGAGACTAAGTTGACCACAAAGAATGTTGTAGTTATAACAATGTTCCTTTCTTGACAAAAATAACTTAGGAACTAAAAAATACTTTTAAATACCTAAGGTCTAAAACTAAACATCAAGAAGAAAAATCTTTCTTTTCCAACCAAACACTAGTTTTTCATGCCAAGAGAAAGAGTACCTGGTGATAAATGGCATTTCATCGAGATATATCGTTCATCTTAATTCCTAACAACTTAAAAGACTTTCTTTTCTTCATATCATATTGTTAGTATAAAGCGGTGTTGGCAGATCGCAAAAAATATCCGTTGGATCAAATTCCATTACGGAACAATGCTATAGCGCCGCTATAACGGCTATTTGACAATATTTTGTATGAAATAGCATATTGCGGAACATTAGCGATTAGTTCATATTCCGCTATGCTATAGCAACACGGGTATCAGGTCAATCAACCAATCAATACTGAAAAATATGGCAAGCAAATACAAAATGCTCACAAATAAATAGGAAGTTCCAGAAAATTTTAAATTAAATCAAAAGAGAGTTTTGTCTTAAGCAAACTCTATAGAAACCACCACCAACTTCAAATGTGGAGGCACTCATCAACATGCAGCAAAGTATCTAGCCACAAACTTTTCCGCAGTTTAAATAGTCATCATATCATACCTATGTATTACTAACAAACAAAGGTTCCATTTCCCTTTACTATCTCCACCATAACTAGGAATACATTCAAAATCTAGCCAGAAGCTCCCTCTTGTAATCTCTTCAATCACACTGGTTTTGGATTGTAGCGCAGATGCTGCTCATAGTAATCAATCAGCTGAAATTTAAGGGAAAAAAACATTAGCTTCATGTAAAAAAAAGAAAAAGAGCATAGAAACATCTTGATATAAGCCATGAAGCCATGCAAAGTTAGAGATAGAGACTTACTAGGATCGGATGATATGTTTTGAGATGATTGTTATCGACCACAACTTCAGATCCATCAGACCTATAAAGTTTAAACCAGATTTATGTCAATAAGCATCTTGTAAGATGATCAAATAATACAACTCGTTTCGTGAAAGTGGTGCAATCAGTACAAGTTTGGGTACAAAATTATATGATAAAAAGGAAATCTTACGCTTCCATAGAATTGAGGAAATATAATTACTTGTATGACAAGTAAATAATGTTGCAATGTGAATTGATTGGTTTCATATATTAACAGAAGCATGATAAACTTTGATTTAAAGGATAATGATATCAAGGAATAAACATTAAAACTCATTTCGTGAAGAGGTGCAATAAATACAAGTAACCACATTTCCTTCTGTGCTAACCACCATTGGTTCTCCTGGAGGAACATTGGCTTCTTGAAACTGCATTGCAAAGTTGCCTGCATCATTTCCATTGGCAGTCGCATCTTTAGGTTTGTCTGCATCAATCCCATTGGATGTTGTAGCTTTAAGTTCACTAAGCTTAGGGTCATACTCCTTTTCCTCGTTATTTTGAGGAACCTCTTCTGGAGGAATTGCAGTCTTATTTTCATTAGCATGGCTGTCTTTGGTAAGACTGCTTCCCTCGCCATTATTTTCAACTTCATCAGCAAACAGCACAGTCTGAGGAAATGCAGGAATGTCGGGAATATGAGGAGGTTGTTCACTGAGAGAGGCAGGCGCTGAATGGTTGTTTGCAGCTGCCTGTGAATGGTTGTTGTTAGCTGTGCTAGTTTTTAAGCATCTAAGGCTGTAAGGAGTGGCGGAACGTTCCACCCTCTTCTTCACTTGAGTTTGATGACCTGTATCCTTGGAGATTGCGAGGTTGGACTAATTAAGTGAGGAGGGTGGAGGTTTGGGTGATATGGAGGTGGAGGTGAGAAAGGTTAAATTTGAGGAATTATGGAAACTTTTAAAGGCGAAAGATGTGTTGATTGCTCAAAGATCTAGATCAAGGTGGCTTAAGGAGGGAGATGGTAATACAAAGTACTTTCACAATTGTGTTAAGGTACGGAAAAGTAGGAATACTTTTAAGGCATTACAGAGAACGAGGGTTGGGTGATGTCGCCCTTTGAGGTTAGGAAGAAAGTGGTGGAGTATTTCAAAAATATCGTAGCCAACGATAGATAGGAGCGCCCGAAGCTGGATGGGGTGAATTTTGAGAGCCTTTCCGACGGTGATAATATGTTTTTGGTCGCTCCTTTTTCTTTGTTGGAAATTGAGGAGGTGGTGCGATATAGTGATGGTGGGAAAAGTCCGAGGCCGGATGGTTATAATTTCGCTTTTATGAAGGACTTTTGGTATTTAATTAAAGATGAGGTGCAGATTATGTTTGACCAATTTCATGCCAATGAGGTGTTACCGAAAGGTATGTTATCTTACTTTGTTACTTTAATTCCAAAAGTATCATCACCGTTGGAGTTGAAGGAATATAGGTCAATTTCCTTGCTAGGGTGCCTTTATAAATTATTGGCCAAGGTGTTAGCAAGGAGATTGGTGGTTGTTATGAATCTCATTATATCTTGAAATCAATCAGCTTTTCTTAAGGGTAGGAATTTGGTGGATGGGGTGTTGGTGGTTAATGAATTGGTGGACTATGCTAAGAAAACGAAAAAGGAATGTTTGATTTTCAAGGTTGATTTTGAAAAGGCATATGACTCGGTGGATTGGAGTTTTTTGGAGTATATGATGCGTAGGGTGGGGATGTGTGATAAGATTTGCGACCTTATGATAAGATTTGCGACCTTCAAAGACGAGACATCATCTGGATTTAGAAAATTGAGCATACAGCAGCACAAGGGTCTGATTTTATCCAATTGGATTTCTCCACTCACAAATATAATTGAAATATATCTTAATGGATGCAAAGGTTTCCAACATCTCCCACCATTGGAACACCTTCCATTCCTTAAGTCGTTTAATTTAATTGGCCTTCATGAATTGGAGTACATATATTGCGAAGAGTCTATTCTTCATGATTCATTCTTCCCATCTTTGGAGATCCTAAAGTTTTGGTATTGTGAGAAATTGAAGGGATGGAGGAGGATGGGAGATGATTTGAATGATATATTGCGAAGTGCAATATTGTTACCTGTATGCCATTTTTTTGTTGTTTTTATACTCTTATTTATACACTACCATACTAATTTAATGTGTGTTTTTGTTAATCTAGCTTGCTCAATAAGAGAAATGGAGGACGGGAGGAGATGCGTCAAGATGGCTGCTCTAGATATTCAAGTTTTATATTTTTATGAATGATTATTTAGTGAATTTCTTTAGCTTAATTTAATTTGTTAATGTTATTTTGTATTTGCTCTAGATATTCAAGTTTTATATTTTCTTAATGATTATTAGTTAATTTTCTTTTCTTGTTATTGTGTTATTTTGTACTTGCTCATAAACAAGAGACTGATTGATCAAGGGTCCTCTTTGTTAAGAGTTCTCTTTTCTTTGTTGTTTTTACCGTTGTTTGTTCCGTACTCTTTTAAGTTTTTAACGAGACAGATAATAAATGTTCGTTTGGTTATTTTCATTTGTGTTTTGGTCTAGTCCCCAAGTACTTTTGTATCTTTATTTAATAATATTTATATAGTACTGAAAATTATGTATGATAACCAAAAAGTGTTAACATAGTAACTGATATGTTGGATTGAGGAATGTGAATGGTTGTTCATGGTGCGAAATGCGGTAAAAATGAAGTGTACCTTGAGGGTGACGTTGAATCACCTTTACATAAGTGCAGAGAATGCTAACGGATCCCGTGAAATGCGGCGCCATCTTAGGAGGCCGTCGGTGATTGATAGGCCGCAAGTATACAGCTATATCAATGTAGTATAAAAGGATTGTCGAATCCATAGATACCAATTACAATTACCGCTATTTGTCGTTCCCATGTTTAGCTAAGGCTACTCAAATGGTTGGTTCGCAAAAAATGAAAATAATGGGATTAATTCAATGTTAAAAACAAGAGACGAAAACGTTGATTTCCATCTACCTATGTTACTCAAGCAAATTACTGTGTTTATTCATAACGAAAAAATTATTTTGGTGGAGAATACTTGATTAGAGATATCGTCTTCTTTCGCATGTACGTTACCAGATTTTAAACCCGCAATTGCCTACTTTTGTAGTGCTTAACTACAAGTTTAAAATTCCCTTTTTCAAGTTCGGTAAATCCTTAATTAAACTGTCAATGGTTCGCCCAAACGAACTGGTGCAGTGGTTTGGTGTAGGTTATGTGGTTTTGAACCAAAACGGAACTACCTTTACAAAACAAAACAAAAAAACTATACAATTGCTATAATGAACTGCACGGAAAAGAACGGAATGGTTCATTTCTGTTCGTTAATTGACCTTCACGGTTTGGTTTTTTCCGGTGTGGTTTGGTTTAACAGTTGGGTTTGTTTTTTGGTTTTTTTGAATAGTTTTAGTTAAGAGATATGACAAACTGGATGAATTCTAGAAGTAGGAGGCAAGTTAAACTCACAAACCTATGGACTAATTAATTCTATTTCCAGATTGTACTTTTATGTCTCCATAGCTTTGATTTGGTAAAAATGAAATCAAAATAGGACAGAGATATATGCTGATTTGTGGTTTTTGGATATTGTAGGATGGTAATGAAATTTTCTTTTCAATTAACAAAAGCACTCAACTGAAAAAGCTCATGAGTGCTTACTGTAATCATCACTCAGTGGATTTCAATTCAATTGGTTTTATGTTTAATGAGCATCACGTAAGGGCAGAGCAGCAGTCTCCAAACGAGGTCAGTGCTAGACTACATGTTCATCGTTTACTTCGTTGCTGTTAAATGTCGGCTATATAGAGGCACTTATAGTGTAGCAAAATTTAAACAAACGAATATTTTTATGTGATACACTATTTAGTACAAAATGTTGTCGAATAGTGGCTATAGCGATGCTATAGCACTTTTGCTTTGCAGAATTTGATCAAATCGCCTTTTTCTACAATCCATCATTGACAACATTGATTTACTTCAGGACTAACTATTTTCTTGTTTATATTCTTGGTTTATGAGTTGAAAATACATTTTTCTGCAGATGCAAATGGTGGATAGAGATGAAATAGATGCTATCTTCTATGATCAGAGCAGGCGCATCAACCTCAAAGTTAAGGGCCAGATTAGTCCTTTCCTTAAATTTTTAGCCTTTTTGTTCTTTAGTTGGTTCATGTTATTTGCATGCTTGATTTGTAACACTAGTTCATGATGTGGTTGCGAACACTGCCGCAACTGTAATATTTCGGCCACTTCATGTGATGTGGTCGGCAATTTGAAACCCTGATGAGTGGTATATGCTAATTTGAGTATGGTGGAATTTGGATAATGTAGGTTGGATTTGAAGCTTCATTCGGCATCAATAGAAGCACTCGATTGAAAAAGCTTATGGATGTGTACTGTTGTCGATATTGTTGATTTCGACGGAGTTGCTTTTCTGTTCAATGGGCGTCTAGTCGAGTCGGAGCAAACTCCAGATGAGGTCTGTGTTTAGTGTTTACCAACATATGTTCATTATTTCATGAGTTGGTTTTATGTTAAAAGTTTTTTGTTAGTTTACTGCTTGAATTGAAATTATATTTGATGTAGCTGGGAATGGAAGATGGGGATGAAATGCTTGCAATGCTTCAGCTGATATGTGTTTAGACTTTAGTACCACTGTAAGTGGAATTAGTTTTTTGTTGGGATGTAGGGTCTAATCAATGTCTTTAGTATTATCTGCTGGTAGTACTGATATATTATACAGCCTTTACGAATGGACTTTGATAGCAATGTAAATTATGGATAATGTATTAGTTGCGTCTTTATTTGGTCCCATGAACATATGCGAACATCAGTCACAAAACTGACATGGATACAATACAGACATATAATGTAGTTATGGATAATTGATACAAATTTAAATTAATAGAAGTGATTGAACGTAATTACAATTGCTAGTGTTCCACGATCAATATGATTTGGAAGTAACTCTAAACATTACTGTTTCATATTACAACATTGACTTGATCAATTTAAAAAATAACAGTGTCTTATGTTATTTTTAGGGGAATAATGCCTAATATTATACTAATATACTTTTTTGGATCCATAACGATTTAATTGCAATATGAGTCCTGCTAATTTTTTCTATAAAGAACTTTGGTCTTGTTAATTTTACAATTTTAGTTCTTTTATTTATTTTTAAAAATATTGGTCTAATTGCGAAATGACAATCTACCATAAACTTACACACAATTATAACGTCTAAGTTTCGAACTTAAATGAAAGTGTTCAATCTAACAAATTTTATCCATCCAAATGTTACCCTTCAATCGGATAGGATTCATCTTAGATAGTGTAGCCTTCCAAGTTGGATCCCAAGTCATTCCTTGTAGCAAAGGAATACTAGAGATAGATGGAACATACATTGGCAGTAATATTTTAAGTTTTCGTGGAATACATTAGGTTGTCTATGTGGATGTCATGTCACAAATTTCATATTTTTAAAAACTTCCAATCACTTTCATTAATTTATGTAATATTTTAGAGGAATAATTACATCTTCATGATTTAACTTGGAACAAAGTTGTTCTTTTAAAGGCATCACTCATTTTTTGGGGTTAATTCAAAATAGGCTTCCTACATAGTCCAATTTGATTTGTCGCCGACAAAGTTGGCTAAGAAAAAAATTGTTTAAAAGGGCTTCATGATTTGATTTGGAACAAAACTCTTCTTTTGAGTATATTGTGAGATTAATAGGACTTGTTTTTTAGTTTTTTTTATAGATGATGCATGGTTCAGAAACCAAGAAAGAATTCACTCTCTAACTCTCAAATGAGAAATTCAAAATTTATATATTTCAATTGATGATGATACATGAAGGAATAGACCTTATTTATAGTAATCATAGAAGCCATATTGTAGTTGGAATAGTAATAATAATTAATACATTAACACAATCTAGTAAAAATACATATTGTCAAACATGGTGGCTTGTTGGCCATAAAGTAGCTAGTAGGGTGGTGGAATGGAAGAACTAGCATCGTAGGGTGGTGGCTGCAAAGTCTATAGCATTGTCTTTATCTGTATCAATATGAATATTTAAATAATACAACTGATTGAAAAATGTGAGGTAATATAAAATATTAGGCATAGTTCAGTACTACCATCAAATAGAGTATCAAGGACAAATATGTTCTTAGTCTCTTGAGGTTCTTTGGATTGATTGTTCCATTTATTTTAATCGTAACTCTTGTATATATATATTTTTAGTGCTAGAATAGTTTTTTTTAATGTTTCTTTGTTTTTAAAAAAAACAAATTATGAAAGTAAAAGATACATTACCTTTTATCTTCGTTAATTTGAGTTTGGTTTAACTTATTTTTATTTCAATTCTGATTCACTCTAATCCTTCATCTAACCTTTGCATTTGTACTTATATTAAGGAGTAGTATTAAAATAAAAAATTTCTTGTTAATAAATTTCTTAAATTACTTTGAAACAAACTGAAGGTATCCTTTATCGGAAGTCAACAACTAGTATTTCAAAGTAAAGATATCTGTATAAGGTACTTACTAACATCTCTTAACACACTTATTCAAAAAAAAAATCTCTTAACGCATATTATTTCATACACATTACAATATCGGTCACCAATACCTTTAACCATACACTTAATTATGGATCGTATATTTATTAAAGGATTCAAATATTCAACATTATGTAAACTTTTTACATCAAAAAAACAGTATGTAAACCCACTTCCACACTAGAATTTGTATATTTTATCTACAACAATATGAGAGGTACTATGTTTGAACCTTAAGTATGGTCTCTCATTTTATAACAGATTATACAAAAGAATAAAGAGCAAAACTAAGAGCAATGTTCCCAAACCAAATCCAGATTCATCATGATCATGGCTGGAGACATTAACATAACGTTTTGTACCATAAGATGACTTGCTAAACAAGGGAAATGAATAAGGGAAGTAAATTATCACAAAAACTAAAAGAACAAGAAGCACAAGGATTAAAGTTGTGAAACTTTTTTCTTCAGCTTCAGAAGCCATTTGATAGAAAGATAATGACATGTCAAAAAGGGATAGCATACTAGACCCATATATTAGAATTCCCAAAACTACCAAGATTAGAGAAGGCACCAATGGTGATGGCCCTTCCATGTTACTATGAGTACAATGTTGAAAGAAGCAATGCAAATTTTAAGGGACTTGGATTAAATTATAATGTGTTTGATTGTTGTAGATATAGTGGAATGATTTATATTAAACTATTTATTTGGTGGCACATATCTAATTGGTTGAGCTATCCAACGCCTCTTGCAGTAACTACCCTTTTCTTAGTGGAAAAAATTCAGAATTTTCTATTGACACATAGTAGAATATTGTTAACATAAATATGAACTCATATAAAGTTTTCTTAAGTTACCAACATTAAATTGGTTCGAGTAAAACTTGACTCAGATCTCTTAAACAAAGTCTCAGGTTCGAGTCTTGTGGATAAAAAAAAACATGATTGAAAAAAAAAAAAAACTCGACTAAAAAGGTTCAGTCAGATTTTTCAATATAAATTGATTGTTAACTAAAAGTTGGTGAAAACTTTACATCAATAACATAGTTATTGAAACAAAAATCACTTATGTTGGATGCCAACTAATCTTGTTTCACTTGACACTTTTTAATTTAGTTAATTTTAATTAGTCGGTAATCCCCAACTAAGAGTTACAAACTACTAATCTTTTGATAAATTGTGAACTTGCCTCAATAAATAGTAGCAATTCTCTTTCATACATGTCGGTCAAAGATCGAATCTCTAAATACATACTTAAAAAGAATGTTTTACTAAAAGTATTCTAAACAGTTCAGTGTAAATTTTCCTTTTGTTAACACACAAAAGGAAAAGTTGGCAAAGCAAAAAATTTGTTGAAAAGGGCTAACCAACATAGGAACATCAGCTGATAATTGTGGTTGATAGTTGAGAGAATGAGTTAGATAAGCTAGTCAACTAATGAGAGAGTGAAGAATTCCTATCAACTTATGAACTTAGATATTAAATGTATTAAAATATACTTGATCTAGTCGTACAAGAATCCTGGCACTCAAATTAATCAGTTGATGCATAAGTTGAATCAACACATTAATTTAGTCTATTTTTGCCTAAAGTTTTAATTTCTTATTTTTCTTTTTTTCTTCTGGATTCCTGAATGTAGGTAGAGACTAAGTTGATCACAAAGTATGTTGCAGTTATAACAACATTCCTTTCTTGACAAAAATAACTTAGGGACCTAAAAGAACACTTTTAAATACCTAAGGTCTAAAACTAAACATCAAGAAGAAAAATCTTTCTTTTCCAACCAAACTCTAGTTTTTCATGCCAAGAGAAAGAGTGCCTGGTAATAATTGGTATTTCATCGAGATATATCGTTCATCTAAATTCCTAACAACTTAAAGACTTTTTTTCCGTCGTATTGTTAGTATAAAGCAGTGTTGTCAATCGCAGATCACAAAATATAGAAGTTTGATCAAATTCCGTTAAGGAACAATGCTATAGCGCCGCTATAACGGCTATTTGACAATATTTTGCATGAAATAGCATATTGCAGAACATTAGCTATTTGTTCATATTCCGCTATGCTATAGCAATACGGGTATCAGGTCAATCAACCAATCAATACTGAAAAATATCGCAAGCAAATACAAAATGCTCACAAATAAATAGGAAGTTCCAGAAAATTTTAAATTAAACCAAAAGAGAGTTTTGTCTTAAGCAAACTCTATAGAAACCACTACCAACTTCAAATGTGGAGGCACTCATCAGCATGCAGCAAAGTATCTAGCCACAAACTTTTCCGCAGTTTAAATAGCCATCATATTCATACCTATGTATTACTAACAAACAAAGGTTCCATTTCCCTTTACTATCTCCATTCTCCAGCATAACTAGGAACACATCAAAATCTAGCCAGAAGCTCCCTCTTGTAATCTCTTCAATCACACTGGTTTTGGATTGTAGCGCAGATGCTGCTCATAGTAATCAATCAGCTGAAATTTAAGCGAAAAAAACATTAGCTTCATGTAAAAAAAGAAAAAGAGCATAGAAACATCTTGATATAAGCCTCTGAAGCCATGCAAAGTTAGAGACAGAGACTTACTAGGATCGGATGATATGTTTTGAGATGATTGTTATCGACCACAACTTCAGATCCATCAGACCTATAAAGTTTAAACCAGATTTATGTCAAGAAGCATCTTGTAAGATGATCAAAGAATACAACTCGTTTCATGAAAGAGGTGCAATCAGTACAAGTTTGTGTACAAAATTATATGATAAAAAGGAAATCTTACGCTTCCCTAGAATTGACGAAATTACTTGTATGACAAGTAAATAATGTTGCAATGTGAATTGATTGGTTTCATATATTAACAGAAGCATGATAAACTTTGACTTAAAGGATAATGATATCAAGGAATAAACATTAAAACTCATTTCGTGAGAGGTGCAATCAATACAAGTTTAGGTACAAAAAACTATATGATAAAAATGAAATCTTACGCTTCCATAGAATCGAGGAAATTACTTGTATTACAAGTGAATAATGTTGCAATGTCAATTGATTGGTTTCATATATTAACAGAAGCATGGTAAACTTTGACTTAAAGGATAATGATATCAAGGAATAAGCATTAAAACTGAGGTCATGAACCAAATGTTCTCATTGTTTATGAAACCAAATCTCAGAGAAAATATTACCTTAAAGTTACAAGATGTGTAAAACGCTATTTATCTCTGCAAGGTTTTTATGAAGAAAAAAAATGCAGCTGTGAAATTTTGGTCAAAGGTATTCAATTAAATTAAAGTTTAAGTTGAGTAAATTACCTTATAGCCTCGAAAGTCACCAAAACATCCTGTGTGGTGCTGGCTGCTGCAGGTGTATAGCCTACTGGCTTAATAATCTTGACAATATCGCCCGCAGGTTTAACAGATTCTGTCGCTGTATTACTACTAGCAGCCACATTATCAGTAACGCCTGTTTGTGCTAGCTCGGCTGTATCAACCAGTGCCGAATTTGGAATTTGTGTATTACCAGGCTTATCAGCACATGGATCTATCTTGAACTTCTTAGCAAGAGATTTTCTCGGCCTGCCTCTTGGTCTTCCGGAGCCATTTTGAACTGGTTCTGTGCTAGCCACATTTCCTTCTGTGCTAACCACATTTCCTTCTGTGCTAACCACATTTCCTTCTGTGAAAACCACCATTGGTTGATCATTCATGCCAGTTTCTCCTGGAGGAACATTGGCTTCTTGAAACTGCATTGCAAGGTTGCCTGCATCATTTCCATTGGCAGTCGCATCTTTAGGTTTGTCTGCATCAATCCCATTGGATGTTGTAGCTTTAAGTTCACTAAGCTTAGGGTCATACTCCTTTTCCTCGTTATTTTGAGGAACCTCTTCTGGAGGAATTGCAGTCTTATTTTCATTAGCATGGCTGTCTTTGGTAAGACTGCTTCCCTCGCCATTATTTTCAACTTCATCAGCAAACAGCACAGTCTGAGGAAATGCAGGAATGTCGGGAATATGAGGAGGTTGTTCACTGAGAGAGGCAGGCGCTGAATGGTTGTTTGCAGCTGCCTGTGAATGGTTGTTGTTAGCTGTGCTAGTTTTTAAGCATCTAAGGCTGTAAGGAGTGGCGGAACGTTCCACCCTCTTCTTGACTTGAGTTTGATGACCTGCATCCTTGCGTTTGCGCTTTTGCTGCTTTGGCTGCTTTGGCGTTTTACAGCTTCAAACCAACAATTATTTATAAGCAAACAAGTTAAAAAATAATTAAAAAATATAAGTCAATTTAGATTGACTTATTTGAACCCGGCGTAAACACTTAATATTTATTTTTTTGAAAAATAAACATTTATTATTTGACAAAGCTTATAGAAACAACTTATGACATATTCATAAGGTGTTTCCAGCTTATTATTATAAGCTCTCTAGGACAACTTATGAAAACGGCTAATAACTTGTATGAAAATAGTTTAACTTTATTTTATATTTTGTTGTAGAAATAACTTATACATAAGCATGTATATAAATGCGTATATGATAGGCACTTAATTAAGATGTTTGTCCAAACAAGGCCTAAGTTTATCCAGTCTCCGACAATCAAAGTCTTTGACCTATGCACATACATAGTTCATTCATAATCATAATAGCAAACACAAATACAAAACATAAATTGGAATGTATATTTTCTTAGGTGACACTGTTTGTAGAAATGGCTTATATATAAACGTGTATATGATACGCATTTAATTAAGATGTTTGACCAAACAGGGCCTAAGTTTATCCGGTTTCTGACAACCAAAGTCTTTGACTTATTCTCGTACATAGTTCATTCATAATCATAGCAAACACAAATACCAAACATAAATTGGAATATGCATTTACTAAGGTGACACTGTTTGGAAGAGCTTATGATATGTACATAAGTTGTTTTCAGCTTATTTTTATAAAAGCTATCTAGGATTATCTATTAAAACATTTTATAGCTTATATGAAAACGGTTTGACTTTATTTTACTTTTTGCTATAGAAATAGCTTATGCATAAGCCCTTACATGATAAGCACTTATCTTATTAGTGTTTAATTATATAGTTTATTCAAACATAGCCTATGTTTAACACAAGATGTAAAATAAAATATGAACATTGTAGAGAAGAACAAGAGAATACCCCTTCTCAAAAGCTTCAATAATTTCAGGAACACCAACTAAATTATCTGGAGGCTCCCAAGTGTTTGCATGCTCACCCCAGCCCAACCTTCAATGATAAAACAAACAAAAAGATTAAATATCATTAAGTAAATCACATTTTGCACTGTAAAATTGCCACACAAAAAAAAGAAAAACAAAGTAAAAGGGGGCACTCACCATTTCACAAAGTACTCCAACTTACCCTGTAAATTTGCCACAAAAAAAACATGGTCAGCCAAAAACAGAAATTGGACAAAAAATTATCATATATCTTGTGTGTTTAGTTCTGCAGTGACGAAAAATTGATTTTATAAAACCGATTGAGTTGATATTGAAATGATTTATGTTTGGATACATCAACATAAATGTGAGTTGAGCAATAAATTCAAGCATAAAATCACGTTTTGAGTCAAAAGCTACAAATTCTAACTACAAGTTAGAATCAATTTTAGAGAAGAATAAAGAAATGCAAATCGCAAATAATGGAACAAGATTGTTTCTTTACTACTTCGTCCAAATATGTCTACCTCTGCGACTATAAAGCAATTGTAGTTTCATATATTAGGGTTTACAGTGTTAATAGGCATATATATCACATTACAGTTCAGATTACAACAATGCTACCGCCAGGGTTATCGCCCCGCACCACTGGCCACCCCCAAAACGAACAGTTAGGTTTAACACATGTTTGGACCAAATGCAAGGTCAGGGATGGAGGTAGCTTCACTACACTAGCTCAGCTCCCATACCCCTTGACCCTCCCTCTGCGCTTATGAGTCATACTCAACAATAATCAATTTTACTGTTCTTAAATCAATTTTGCCACATCAAAAATTCAAACCAAACATTTACTAAACAAAACTAAACAAAACTAAACAAAACAAAAATAAACAAAATGATGAAAAAAAATTGACCTTGCGGTATCTCTTACGACGAATAGCTTCAATTTCATAGAAACCATCACCAAGAGAAGGAAGTCTTTCTTCAAGTTCAAGATCATCATCCCCATTTTCTTCATCAGAATTCTCCATCTGGGTCTCCTCATTTTCCAACTGGGTATTCTCCTTTTCAGTAAAAGAACCATCTTTTCCACCATCACCACCATTTCCACTTCCTTCACCAACTTCAAAAACACCAGCAGGAACATCATTTGGAGCTACCAAGGTTGTTGTCTTGTTCATCCCTTCTTCACCCTTCATTACCAGTACAAAAAAAAACAACAAAAAGACAAAAAAAAAATTAACAGAAAGACAAACACAGTAACAACGTTAGAAAAAAAAAAACATCATCGTATTCTCCGAGTAAGAACAAAAAAAAAAAAAAAAAAAACTAACCAAGTGATTGTGTTTTTGTTTTTGTTTGTGAAGTGAGTGAGAGTGAATGTGACGCTGTAAATGAATGAAAGGAATCTATGGAAAAATCCATTGATGTGTGTTTATTTAACTCTCTTTTCTTTCTTCTTTCATCAGTTTTTCTTTTCTCTCTCCTTTTTCTATTGGCTTTTCTTTTCCTTTTTTCCCACTTTTATTACTCTATTTTTACAACAAAACAAAATTTCTTATTTCGCTTTTCTAGGGTTATGTTTTCAAAAATGTTTTTTCACTCAATTTAATTTGTCTAAATTGATGGTGTAAAGTTTGTTATGCATGTGTAAAAAAATACATCCGTTGATGCATACAAATTTATCTATGTTATTTTTAATATAAATTGATAAGGTTCTAAAAGAAATCTTCATAAACTTCAAATTGAACAAAATTGATACTATAGCTAAGGTTCCGGCCTAGTTGATTTTATTGCTAGGGTTTTGACATAATTCCTTAGCTTGAATTACAATTTTTAACAAGATAAGAGATATGGAAAATGTGAGTCGTCAACAAAAAACAATGACAAAAGTGACTTACATTGAGACATAATCCATTGTTCTCACCATGTCAAAAGTTGTGATTCGATTTTGAAAACTGAGTTAGTGACTATTTGGAACCACGTTCAAAAGGCCGCACAATGCGCGATTATACCGAATCTTCAACAGAAAAGTTTATAACTTTCACGAGGATATCACCTTATGATGTGAGAATCGCGCATCAAATGCATATCCAAACACATAGTTGATAATTGAACCAAACATTGATATTGTGACTATTTACTAAATGGAAAAGTATTAGGTTTAACTTAAACCATCAAAACCACGAGGACTAAAAATGTAGACAAAAGCACAAGGTATTTATACATTCCGTCTTCCTGAGCATAACTCGGTTGGTTGGTACATTATGGTACGTAAGAGTTGCGGTTTGAACTCCTAATTTTCGACTTATTCACTTCAAGAGGAAAATTTTTAGCTACTAGGCAACTTGTCTAAAAAAAATCTTTATAGATTTCAAAAGTGACCTACTTCCAGACATAATCTGTTGTTTTCACCATGTCAAAAGTTGTGATTCGGTTTTGAAAATTGTGTTAATGACTATTTGGAACAACATTCAAAAGGCCGCATAATGCGCGGTTATATTGAATCTCAAAAGAAAAGTTTATAATTTTCACGAGGACATCACCTTAAGATGCGAGAATCGCACATCAAATGCATATTCAAACACACGGTTGGTAATTGAACCAAACATTTATGTTGTGATTATTTAGTAAATGGAAAAGTATTAGGCTTAACTTAAAACCATCAAAACCACGAGGACTAAAAATGTAGACAAAAGCATAGAGTATTTATACATTTTGTCTCCCTGAGCATAACTCAGTTGGTTTGTACATTATGGTATGTAAGAGTTGGGGTTTAAGCTCCTAATTTTCGACTTATTCATTTCAAGGGGAAATTTTTTAGCTACTAGGCAACTTGACTAAAAAAAATCTTAATACATTTCAAAAGTGACCTACATCCAGACATAATTCGTTGTTTTCACCATGTCAAAAGTTGTGATTCGGTTTTGAAAATTGTGTTAATGACTATTTGGAACCACGTTCAAAAGGCCGCATAATGCGCGATTATACCGAATCTTCAAAAGAAAAGTTTATAACTTTCATGAGGACATCACCTTAAGATGCGAGAATTGCACATCAAATGTATATCCAAACATGTGGTTGGTAATTGAACCAAACATTGACGTTGTGACTATTTATTAAATGGTAAAGTATTAGGTTTAACTTAAACCATCAAAACTACGAGGACTAAAAATGTAGACAAAAGCACAGAGTATTTATACATTTCGTCTCCCTGAGCATAACTCAATTTGTTTGTACATTACAGTACACTTGGGTCTGGGTTTGAGCTCATAATTTTTTACTTATTCACTTCAAAGGGCAAAATTTTAGCCACTAGGCAATCTGACTAAAAAAAATCTTTATACATTTCAAATTGAACTAAATTGATTGTTGCTTGAATCACAATTTTTAACACGGTAAGAGTTATGAAAAATATGAGTTGTCAACAAAATTGATGACAAAAGTGAGCTACTTCTTGACATAATCCATTGTTCTTACCATGTCAATAGTTATGATTCGACTTTGAAAATTGTGTTACTGACTATTTGGAACAACGTCTAAAAGGTCGCACAATGCGCGACTACAACGAATCTACAAAAGATAAGCTCATAAAGTTCACGATGACAACACCTTAGGACGTGAGAATCGGACATCAAACGCATATCCAACCATACAGTTAGTAATTGAACCAAACATTGATGGTGTGACTATATACTTATTCGAAGTATTAAACTTAAACAATCAAAAAGATGAGGATTAAAAATGTAAACAAAAACACAATAAAACATATTAAATAACAAGATAAAAATAAATTTCACCACAAAAGGAAAAAAAGAATAAATTTTACCATGTGGACTTTGGCTTTGTTGAGAATGGGACTGTGTCCCAATCCAGACAATGTAACTCCATCTTCCTGTTCTTCTTCTCCTCCACGGGCAACAATTACAACATCAACCAGCAAATCCAATTTTGTCTTCTTCTTTCCTTCATCCTTCATTGTAATGCCAAAATAAACAAAAAAAGAAGAGTAATATTAGTTAGAGAGAGATGCACAAAGTCACATAGTCTATCTATTTATTCTATTTATCTATTTTATTTATTAAAAAATTGCTAATTATATGCGACAAAATTTCATACTATTATTTTTTGTTATTTTTCTCACGTTTCTCAAAAGAAAAAAAAATTATAAGTAAGGAGAAAGGACAAGCATCAAGACGTTGACACCTCGAGAAACCTCCATCCTATGCCGCCAAAATCTACTGATAAGAAATCTTAAATAAGATCCCTACTAATAAGAAACTTTACCTGGATGACCCTCTCATAATGCATAGATCCTTCTTCATATGTCTCATGTTCTTCTAGATTTTTTACGCCTGAATTCTCAGCTTCATCTTTGTGCAACTGAGGATTCTCCGTTGCAACAGAAGAGCCGCCATTATTGTGACCATCTTCATTCATTCTACTATCACCGTTGGTAGAAACATAGCACAACATCTCCAAAGCTGTCGCACACTCTTTCCCACCCTTCATGGTAGTGTTGAAAATAAAAAATGAAATGGTTCACCTGCTCTGAATTGAGTTATAAATGATAATTGAAACGATGCGTCTTCTTGCATTGAGTTATGACTTTATGCAAAATTAATTACGCTATTTTAATTATTTACTTTTTGTGTCGCCTTTTTAATGTTTCCCTTTCATTTATTTTTCAAAAAATAAAATTTATGATTTTTCTTTTTTTCGGGTTTTTTCTTTTTGGGTTTTCCTTCCCCGCACCGCCAATGGTTTTTCAGAATAATGCTTTATTTATTTATTTATTTAATGTGTTTATCTGCGTGCAAATTTTTTTATTCAACGCAACTAATTACATTGTATCCTTTCAAAAAAAAAATTATAAATTCTAACCTGCTTCAATGCATGAATAATAATAAATATAAAATGTGGTGTGTTCTTTTCCTTTTAAAAAGATATCACATCTTTCTAATGTAATTTTTTTTTGTTATACTCATTTTAAATATAAATACCTCGCAAGTGGACGGTGGGATTAGTCTTCTCGGATTAGTCGGTCTTTGAATCCGATACCGAGTTTTAAAAAAAATATAAATATAATCTTTTGGTCAACAAATATCATTTTTGTTAATTTAAAAAAAATATGAATATCATTATTAAATATAAATATAATTCTTTTGGTCAACAAATATAATTTTATTAATATATATTTAAAAAAGAAGAAATCATTAATATCAATATAATATATTGATAAAAGATTGTCCCTAAATTTATTTTATTCCTGATAATTTTTTAATAAAAACAGTGAAATAGAAAATATTAATAGAAAAGAAAAAATATAATCAAATTATTATTTTTTTGACCAAATTCAAATTATATTTTTAAAATTGAGGCAATTCATAAATTCATTAATGCTCACATGTCATGGTATTGACTAGTTAAAAGATTGGGACTTTTCTTTAAAATAAATGAGAAAGATGAAATTACTATTACTAACGATGATATTGATGATCATTTTACAACTATTCTTAAGCGAGGTTTGAATTTCTTTTTTTAAAGTAATAGAGTCAAATTTTTACCACACTTACATTTTATGGGTGGACAAAAGGGAATCGATGTCATTGTACGTATGCTTTTTTAGTGAGTTTTGTTGTGTCTGTAAATTGTATAATATATATTTTAATTTAATTGGTTTAACTCAATTATATTATTACTATTATTATTATTATTATTATTATTATTATTATTATTATTATTATTATTATTATTATAATTATATAGGTTAAATAGTTAAATCGTTCATGTAAATTTGTGTGTTTTTGTTTTTCGTCCATTTTTTTTGCCTAAATATGCATTTGGTCTCTGCAAATAGGGTATGTTTGGCTTTTGGTCCTTGCAAAAAAATTAAAAAGGTAGTTGCAAAATTTGTTGTCTTTTAAACAAGTCTTTGGGACCACTTAAAGCGTTGATGTGGCGGTTGCTGCATGTAACACCATAAACCCTTAAAGCGATAAATCACGCAAATAATACAAACATATAAAGAATTTAGATGTTACTTCTTATATAATTCTAAAACATGCATAATAAATTTTCAAAACATCACAACGAAAATAATATCATAACATCTCATCAACAGCTAAATAAAATCTCCAAGTTGTCATGTCACATATATCATAACACATCACCAAAATAAATCTTCAATCTCAAAATACCGAGTGATAAAATCTCATCAAGTCATAAAAACATAAGACTCTAAAAGCAAAAGGCGAGGTAGCTCCGAAGCTAGCCTTCAGCATACTCACAAGCAAAGCAAAGCAACTAATCATGCACGTCGTCTACCCATCCATACGAATAAGGTAGGCGGTCAACCAAATGACTACTGGGGTTAGATAACATTCCACAATTAAAGTATAATCAAATGAAAGTAAAGTGACATAATTAATTTCAAATGATTAAACGACACTTAATTAAATCATTCACAACAATTCAACATCATTAATAATCATCAAGCATACAGGTGTAACAATACAACAAGTACACTTTCACATCTTCACATATTCACCAAATTTCACCAAGTATATAAATCACTAAGTTTCACCAATGCAAATATACACCAAGCACATAAGCAAGTATGACATTCATCAATTGTATGTAATGCGCTCTAGACACGACACTATATGCATGTGGTACCGGTCATCACCACGGTCGTCACCTCAAGATACAATTGTATCATAATCATCGCCTCTTGATACGAAACTGTATCATAAACACCGCCTCTTGAATACAAGGTATTCTAATCATCGCCTCTGGACACTTATGAATGCATGAACATATGAATCAACAATGCATACGTTCATTCAACAAATCATCAACATCAACATTTACATACATGCATTCATCACCAATATCATCACCAATTTGCATGTAAGAATTCACCATCAAAAATAAGTTATCACCATTGAAAATCATCAACAACAATCACCTCAAAGAAACAACAAGTTTCCTCAATCATATTTTGCATAAAATACGGACAATCATCCACATCATTACATTCACCGTATTAAACACCCAATCATCATTGATTCACTCTTATTCTATCATATGATCATGAATACAAAGTCAATTACAAGTTATCTGGTTATAAGACCTCATTTCAACAAAGTTCGTATATTTTCACCACTTTTATCATTTTCTAAGTAATTCACCAAAGACAAGTATACATGTTCAACCACCTCAACCAAACATATCCACATATCACATATAATCACAGTAGCATATACATATCCACATCATAAGTAAATTCCGATTAATTCCAAAATTTCACTAAGTTTGTCTCATTTTACCATTTTTCAAAGCAAGACCAAGTTATTGCTCATGTATGCCATTCAATACCATTTTAAAAATCATTGTTACAGTAAACAACCTTAACCCTACCCTTTTCCCTTGAGAAAAATGAGTTTTGGAAAATTTCATGTTCTTGAACATTTTTCAAATAATTCCAATTTGATTCACAAAACCATTCTCAATCAAATCCATTTGATGTTTCAAAAGGTTTAGAAGCATAAACAGTGATTAAATACATCAAAAGAAGCATTTAGGAAAGTCCGGATCGACCCCAAAGCACCCAGAACTACAAAAACATGGGTGACTGCACTGAGAAACTCGCCACGGCGAGCTACCACTCGCCCAGCAAGTTGCACCTGATAGGTGCACCCTATTCTTGGGTTTCCTCTCGGGAACCCATCCCATTTTTCATCAAAAACCTCGATTTTGATTCCCTTTGACCCAAATTCGCTCCCAAAACTTGTTTATCAGTTAACATACATCAAAAGGCAATCAAAACTCCTACAAACATGGAATCATAACATCAATTCATGTCAAAATCATCATCTAATTCATTTTTCACCAAAAGATCATATTTTCTCATTTTCATTCAAACTTCACAAACAACCACACCAATTCAAACCCCGTTAACGTACAAACATGTATAATCATTTATGAAGTGAATTTAAACATGTTCCAACAATAATAACTCACGACATTCAAGTTTATAGCAAAAAAACAACAAAATATTTACAAATGTGACAAAATAAAAGTGTCTAAAATACACATGTCTTCATATTTGTAACATTGAAAGCGTCAAAGTCATTGTTTGAATTTGAACCAAACAAACACCACATCATGACAAGAAAAAAAAAATCAAACAACAATAAACCATAATGAATCTTAAAAATAAAAAAAAATCAAACCAGAATAACAAATCAAACAACATTGCACCAAAACAGCTCATATGTAGACAATGAAACCACAGATAAAATACAAGAGAAAAATTAAAACCACTTGTTTAGATAAAATGAGAAAAAAAAATTTGAGATAGGTGATTTCAAACCAAAAAATCTCATAAATCTTAAATCTGAATCTCATAAAATCTCGTAAAAGAATGAAGGACAAGAGAAAAGATATGGATGGCGACTAAGTCCTAAGTCTAATGGCTATGTTAGTAAAAGTAATAATTAAAATACACTGACATCTACTACCAATAAAAAATAAAAATAAAAAGAAACTGACATCTGAAAATGTTCATGTCGTCAATATAGTCCATTTCCAAAAATTTCCATTAAAACACACTGATAGATGAGTTATTAATACTATATCCTTCCTAAAAAAACATTTACCGAGAATACTATACTACTAGCTATATAACCCGTGCGTTGCACGGGTTTTATTAGGATGCGTTTATATAATTTAATTTTTTCAGTACAATAGGTAAAAAATTGAAATGGATACATGTTTAAAAGTCAAATAGTGAATAAAACATGTCAATCCGATACAATGTGTTCAATCATAATTTAAAAATTAAAATCTGTTTAGAACTTTCTTTTCCCTTGTAACCATAAACAATATTAGTTTCTCGACAATACAACAATACTAAGACCATCTTAATATGACAATGATTTGTTCTCAACATCCTATGATCGAATATACTTGACATTTTTTTTTTTACGAACACTATTTTTAAATCATAATGTGTTTAAATTAGATACAATGTGTTTAAATCATAATTTAAAAAAAAAAATGTTTAGAACATTCTGGTTCAGTATCTTGCCATGTAACCTTAACCAACCTCATTTTCTCGTTCAATATCTTTTTTCACCACTATAGCCACATTAAGACCATCTTAACACGACAATGGTTGAATCTCAAGTTCCTATGACTGAGAATATATTTTACGAATACTATTTTTAAAAAACACTATCTTTCAACTTATGAACCGAATAGAATTTTTTCTACCAAGATATTTTTTTAATAGTTTTTCCATATAATAACAAAGAGATATTTTATGTCATTAATTACTTTGATTACTTCATTATTGATTAAAAAATCACTTATTTAACATATTTATCATTAACCACTAAAATATAAGTAACTATCTACTTATTAGAGTAATTTCTTAAATTCTACTAAATTTTAATATTTTAACTATTGTGTTGTTCTATTAATTTGTTTTGTACATATCATTCTATAAAAAATAAAATAAAATTGTGTTGACCCTCTAGTTTCTAGGAGAAGAGAACATAATAATCTAGAGTTATGCAAGGAGGTAAAAAATTTGTTCAATAATTGTTCCATCCAGAAATCGAAATTGAGTACTCCCAAACTATTCATCCTTTTTGGATCTCACTGTTGACCCTCTGTTATACGAAGTTGAGTACATTCACCTTTTAATTTGACTCTTCTTATT
The DNA here is from genome assembly GCA_946800305.1 of Medicago arabica. Classification (NCBI taxonomy): domain Eukaryota; kingdom Viridiplantae; phylum Streptophyta; class Magnoliopsida; order Fabales; family Fabaceae; genus Medicago; species Medicago arabica. The sequence goes on along the minus strand of OX326968.1, from coordinate 2,646,697 downwards.
CTCATCTCTCAAATGCTATATTAACCTTCAAAACATCCAAGTGTAATTACCATTATCTTTTATTTTTTACACAATTATTAACATTTAATTTGTAACTTCGATTACCATTATTAAAATATTTAAAGAGTCACCCATTTATTTTACTCATAAAAAGTCATCCATTGAAGTCCAAAATTTTATTCTATTACTTAGGTTCATCATTAAAAATACACTATTACTTTTTGTATAAAAACAACACTATTGTTTCTAAGAAGTGTTAGATTAGTAGTTGTAGCATGATTTTGTAACACAATATTATTAGGACCGGTCTCCTTTGAAAAAAATATTATTAGGACCGGTCTCGTGAAATAAGTTTAGAATCACTTGTGACAAATTAAAACATTAGTTTCACAAATTTGTTAGATGATAACATCAATAGAGACAAAAGGAAGCTTGCAAGAGGTTGCGTATAATGAGTGTATCATTCAATGGTCAATAATAGCATGACTAATGTATTCTCCATCATGAGGCAACTTTTTGATTCAAAAACTTAACTTATAATCACATGTGGTTCAACATCTTTCTTTTTTATGATAGAATATTTGATTCACACCTGAAAATTTCAAAAATAAAAAATATATAATTGTTCAATTACCTATGTCATATAATTAAAATTAGGAATGTAAAAAAATTCAATATATTCTCAACCATCTGATAAACAATAAAAAGAAAGACTCAGAGAAACATATCATTTTATTTTGTTGGGTTTTTTTTCCGTCATACCAGGCAGCTCCTTATTTTTGTTGTTTAATAACTTACTTATTTTGGCTATATGGTTTTTTTTTTGCCGTTGTTAAAGCTCGGTAAAAGGATTATTCAAATTAATAGGCAGTAAAAAGCTTATGAATGAACTATGAATCTATAATAATAGGTACAAAAGAGAAGAAGGGAAAGCCTCATGGGGGAATACTTTAGTTCAACTGAAATGATAGCAGCAATAGTATCATTTAGAAAACACTCTGCGATTTACTTGGCGTACAAAACATCGGGACCAACCTTTCAGAAGACAACATAAAAACCAAGATGATTTTGCGACTTGGTTCAACAAAACCTAATAAAGATAACAATTGGAACAATAAAAACATGGAGCTGAACCTTCTTTTTTTTTTTGGAGAAAAACATGTAGTCAAACTTTTGAATATAGCAAGTTAAATTTTGGAGCACATATACATGTCAAAAACATGAGTCTTGTGCTTATTTAAAAAAGCTGAGTTTGTTACATTCCATTTGCATAAGAAAAATTTTGTTATCAAATTAAACAATACTGCCCAAAGCTATATAACTTGAAGATATTAATAAGAATTTTCTGAATTAACAACCTCCCTTAGGTATATGTTGTCTATCATCATTGCTATGAAATTTGCCTTATTATCGGCACTTAAAATATTTTGTAAAAAAAATAAAAATCAGCACTTCTAATATAGTTAACAAAATGTTTAGAACACACGGGTAGTAATTCATTTACCATTTTTTATCTGTTTACTCTAAATATCATGGTCACCAAACACTAATAGGAACAATATTCATAGAATGACATGATTAAAGGTGACTATTAAGAAAACAAAAGGATATAAAACAAAAGGATATAAACAAATAACAAATAGGTTGAATACTCCAAATAAACTCTAAATAAAGTAAGATGAATCAGAAATGATACGATTGAACGTGAACAAACATAGGTAAGCGAAAAGTAGTATTTGATGAACAGATGTGAACCGATGGAGAAAAATTTGAGTAATGAAAAATTTTCTCTAGGTGGAGATGTGCATAAAAGAGTAGAAAATGAATGTGGCTAAGTGGTGGTTATAAAGGGTGAAAGGAAATGTGAAAAATTATGCACTAAATTTGTTCAATTTGTAGGATATTATAAATGAAAAATAATGAGTAGTGGAATGAGTTACACAAATTAATTGGAAGTTACATAATAATTTTTTCAATTTGTAGGTTATGAGTAGTGGAAGGAGTCACACAAATGAACTAATAGGAAGCTACATAATAAATAAACAAAAAATGAAGAAAAAGAGAGAGCCATATGGCATAAGCATGAAAGATTAATTAGAAAGGAGAGGCTTTGGTGAGGTGACACATCATCAAAATGCACCTTAGAATACATGTATATATGTATATGTATATGTATGTATATAGGTATATAACCTGTGCGTTGCATGAATTTGATTATAATGTTTTTTTAATGTACTGGAAATAAGAAGTTTTATTTAAAAAATACTATTGAAATACTTTTAATTTTTTTCCTTTGTCAAGTGAATATAGAATATAAACAGTATATAAAAAATTAATTACACTATTCATCTTAATCCTTTCTGGCATAAATAATTTGTATTAAAATTTAATTTGATTATATGTTGTTCCACTGTTTAATCTTCTAGCATATATAAATGGTGTATATTATTTTTAGAAAGTTTAGTGCTAAGTATAAAATAACTTTCTTAGGTAGTTCCACTTCTCAATGAAGATTTTTTTAGAATGTAAGAGGTATAGGAAATTCAGAATCTCGAACTGCACTTCATGTTTGTTTTTGGAATCATAGACCAGAGACTTTGTTTGTTGTTGAACCTATTCATGGGCATGTTAAGGATTTTCTTAGAGACTGGGTTGGGCTCCATATGTCTCTATTTTGCGGGTTCTGGTTTGGTTGCCCTGTTGGTACATTTTTCTCTTTTTTAATAATTTTTTTTTAGCATGGTGGGAGATGACGGAAGTCGTCTTGGAGTGAAAACTTGGTTGAGATGTCTTGACGCCTCCTGATGTCTTCTATTGCTTTTGATTAAGCAAAAATAAAATAACTTTCTTATTAAAATAAATATGTTGTATTTAAGAAGCATATGAAATATGTTTTTAGCACAAATAAAACTTTCTTATGAACATGGCATGCTAGAGTTAAAAGGATAAACTATGTACCACAATATCCTCCTCCGTTGACTCTAGAGAAGAAGAAAAAAACACAATAAGATCACATAAGTTTTTAAAAATTCTTCTTCTACAATACTTACATACCCTCTCAAATTGAAATTTCATATACTCATGTGTACAAAAGAGTTGTTCATAAGACATATTTATAATAAATTTATGCATCAGTTATTAGTTCCTAACAAGCAAAACATTCCAAGTATTTCCTTTCAACTTTCAACACAACAAAGTTTGGTGAAATTATTTCAACAAAAAAAAAAAGAGCTTCATGACAATCCTTGCTCCATAATATATTTTTTTTTCCAAAACATTAAATACACAATTTACAATGTTAAGTGTCGATGATTTCACATCATCTTTACTTAATCCCATCATCGTCAATAATTAGTGAACTTGAAAGGCTAAGAATAAACTTAAAAGGTTAAATTCAAAATAAACCCACAATAAAACATTAAAGAGGGTGCATCCTTTCAACTTTCTTTACATTAAAAGTTGGGCACATTCAAGCTTAGAAGAAGAATGCACATCTAATATTTAAACTTATAACTAACGCATTAAACTAATTTATATTGTAGACAATGATTTCAATTTATTTTGGTCGAATCTATTTTCTTAATGAATTGTCTTAACCTTTATTTGCAATAAATTTAAATTTATTTTATAAATTTAGCTAGTCTAACTTGAATCATATCTTTCACCTTTATATATATATATATATATATATATATATATATATTTAGAGGCACTATTCTATATCTCTCAAATCTCTGTACCTTTCACCTTTATGTAATAAAATTGAATCCAAGTGTTTTTTTTAATGATAACGTAACTTTTCTTAAATGATATATGTAATACGTTTGAGTCAGAAAAATAATATATATCATGGAAGAATTAAATGTATGACTTGAAAAAAATATGAATAAGTGAGAAAAGGAATTAAGGGAGTGAGGAGCAATAAGCATGACAAAATTTTTTAAGAAAGAGTGAAAGAAGATTTTTAGATGGGACACATAAACCATATTAAAACTTAGATTACTCAATACATACATATGATATAAATATTTATAGAAACTCTTCTACATTCAACATTAACCTCATATTTATGAAATACATAAAATCCATGTAAATTTTATTAAATCAAATATCAAAATATTCCTAATGAAATTTACACCTTAATTAAAAGAAGACAACTAAATGACAAATAAGTCTTACAATTATTCCTCAAAATAAAGTAACAATGATGAAATTTGCCTAAAGGAATGTGAGTGGGCAAACAATTCCATGAGTTTCACTCAAATTACCATGTTGTTGATTTCAAATTATCAAAATGTGTTTTTGCCACTCCAATTTCAAGAAGATCAAGAACATTTCATCAGAAAATCAAATAGATGTGTGCTTTTACCATTAGTTACATGAGCCTCGATGTTAATAACTCTTAGAAAAAAATTGTTCAATTAATAACATAACATGCTCACTTAAAATTAAGATGAATAAAAAAATATATTCATTTTTTATATGTTTTCTCCCATGTTTTGTAAACTCTTGTTCTGATCACAATGTTAAATTAAAAATATTAATGAATAAAACTTCAATTTCAATGAAAATTTCAACATAACCCTCCCTTTTTCAAAACCTGCATATGTGAATTCAAACAAAGGATGCACATTAGAGAATATAAAATATTAGAATTAAATCTATATGAAGCTTGAAGAAAAAAATAAAAACCGTCGAAACTAAAATAGAAAGGATATATAAGCTAAGAAAACAAAATTAGGAGCATTGTAGGAAACTTGTGTGAACATTTTATGATTTAGTATAATTGTTCAAATGAGTAAAAAATGAATGTGAGATAAGTGGTGGTTATAAAAGGTGAGAGTGAATTGAAAGTTACATGATACAGAATTCAATAAATATGATCATGTACTATGTAGTAAATATGTGAAGAAGAAAAAAAAGGCACACGATGAATACAAATACATATATATGAAAGAAGATGGATAGTGAAAAAATATGAATATATAGTAAGTTGGAAAAGAGGAGAAGATGGATAGTGGAAGAATAAGTTATAAAACATACATCATTACCTTAATTAATGGATAGTGGAAGGAGTTACAAAGCTCACTCAATTATAAAAATGAGCTTATGTAAATGTAAATATGTAGTAATAAATAGATAGAAAATAGAGTAAAAGAAAACATGGTGAATGCTTAGAAAATTAGTTAGAAATAGGGACATTAGTGAGATGCCATGTAAACAAAGTGTAGCTTAGAATACATGTATATAAAAATAGAGATAGAAATAGAGATGGAGATAAAGTGCAAATTAGAATACATATATATAGAGATACGCATTCAAATTGCTTTAGTCCATAAATCGACTTATTTAATTTGATGATCCAAATTTCATGTCTCAAAAATTAGATCTTCCAAAAAGAATTCATATAATTGTCGTTAATTATCAAGTAAATCATACAAATAAGTCTATAAAACTTAAATTTACAAATAGTCCTTGCACATGTCAAGCGTTTTGGCTTTAATTCATGTAAATATTGTTTTAATTTCAATCCTTATAAATATAGAAACTTTTGTTTTGATTTTTGGTGATTTATTTCAGTGCCCGTAAAATCTATTCATATTGAAATTGATGTTTATAATATTCATTTTAAGATGAATGTTACGACACTCTCCTTTCAACACTCATTCTTCTATTGGATCAAACTAATGTATAACTCATCACTTCAAGTGGAACCCATTTCCAAAATATAGAATTCTGCTCTTCTCCCAACAAGTTTTGCTCGCTCCCAACTGAACTTCCCAAAATACCTATGCGTGACTCACGCTGGTAGCAATAAGCATTGATCCATACATAGACAACTGAAAATTTCCATTTCAACTAAGAATTATTTATAGGGTCTTGTTAGCAAGTGCCCCAGAACACTCTAAGAATCCCAAATTTAACAATTATTCTTTTAAAAAGTCAACTATTACAATTTTTAATGCACTTATTACACAACTTTTCATAATTTTTTTACCATTTAAAGTGTTTAAAGAATGCAAGAGACACTCATTAACATTTTCCTTATTTATACTAGCAAAAAGACGGGCACTCCATGCCCATCTTTCCGTTCTTTTTATTGCGTTAACGTTTGAAAATTAGAAACCGTACTTTTTTTTAATGAAATTTTGATTTTGATTAAAAGTAAAAGTATAAATGTTTTTTTTTAATGACACGAACAACAATCTTTATTATAGAAAAAGTTGTTTAAGGGTATAATTGAGATAATAAAAAAGTAATTATAGATATATTCATCCAGTTTGTTATATTTTTTAAATGATAAACGGAAAAAAGAAGATAGACATATATTCATATCATATTCATATCGTGTTTGTTACATTTGTTTTAATATTTAAATTTATTCTTATTATCTATTTGTTACATGTGCTATTTGTATTGAAAAAAATGTGTTAAAAGGGGTAGTTTTCTATAAAATAGCTATATACAATTAGGATGCAGCAATAAACAGGCACATATGAATTTCCCAAACAACACAAGCATTAATTAAGGGAAAACAAAGAAACCCATTAATGGTTATGAAAAAAAGCTTACATCTTTGTTGGCATTTGTGGAAACATGACCAGGATCAATGAGAACGCAAAGAAAGAGAGAGAAGCGAAGAGAGTGAAGAAGCGAAGAAGAAGGAATTCAATGTGCCAGGAGAAGTGCGTAAACCGACCCAATCATCAAGGAGGATGAAGATTGCTGTGTAATACACAAAAAGCATCAACGACAATACTCCTAACACAGGAAAAGACATTAGCGTGAGTTATCACGCATGTGTATAAACTAAGCCACGTTTTCTTTACACTTGCGTGAGTTAACTCACACAGGGGTATTTTGAAAAGATCAGTTGGGCACGAGTGATTTTTGTTAGATAAAGAGCAGAATTCCAAAATACAAGACCCACAATGATTTAAGCCAACAAAAAAGTGAGTGTTGAAGAGAGTGCATTACTCTTCATTTTAGTCCTTATCTTGACGAACTAAAATCAAATACTCTATAATCATATTATAAGGATCAAATCCAACATCAATCAATTTTGTAAGGACTCAAACAAAACCAAATAATTATATATTTACAAGAACTAAAACCAAAAATATATATCTTTACACCGACTAAAACGCTTGACATTTACATATTTAAGCGTAATTATGTAAATTGAGACCATATACTATAAGATTAAGGATCATGCTAACATGTGCATTCACCGCACAAGTTTAGCTAGGTTGACAATATGGTGTTTTCACAGTATAGCACACAAATACAACCTTGCAAAAATAACTTGTATATGCATAATGTGCAACAGTTGTAAAAGTAAAAATAGTTTACTTAATACAATCTAATTAATACAATGTTACAAGTGTGTTCCCTCAAAATAAAAATACAATGTTACAAGTGTGTCATCACCAAAACTGTAATTAATACAATGTTACAATGTAATTTCAGGTAAGCTATGCTGAATATGTAGCACTCACTCAATTAACTTGGCTTTCCCTAATTTACTTAATACAATGTTGCAATGTAATTTCAGGTAGGAAAAAATGTTGCACATTGTCATTGCTATCTTTACCTTACATTTTCTTAGCTTCTATATGCTAAATTATTTTTACAGCTGTTCTATAAACAAGTGGAATTCCAAATATTCCACAACAACAACAAAAAACCAATAATCAAATGATACTGTAATTTTTGCTTCATCTGTTTTGTACTTTTTTTCATATAAAAAATTCAGGATTGACCGTGGCAACCCGTGGTCATGCTCTCCCTTTCCTTTTGTCATCCAATACCTGTGTCTCCCCAAAATAAGGTCCAAAAAAAGAATGTTTTGTTAAAGAAGAAACTTATAGTAAACTATTATGCAGAATTTGTTTAAAAATACTTTGTAGATAGCCTGTAAAAAAACTAGATGGTTAAATGAGTAGTTACCAACAAGTGTAAACAGAAAATGCAAAACTACAACAACAAAAAAGAAGAGGCAACAGAAATTTGGTTATTGAAGGTCACAGAAAATGATGCCGCAATTTAGTCAACGGCAAGAACAAAGACATCATGCAAAAAGAAACACATGTTCTTAAAAGTTCGAATTTTATCACAGTGCCAAAATTGTGTGAAATACTTTCAAATGAAATGGCTAGTTTCTTTAATACAACAATAACTGCAATTCATTTTAGGGATAGCAACTTCATGGCATCATCATAACTATCATCTACAATATTAGGATTACAATTATTTTGTCATTGTCACTGATATACAAGTAATTGTTTGCAAAAGATAGAATTACCTTACTCTGGAAGATTCGCATGGTTAACACAAGTGTGTCTCGCGTTCTGCAAAGAAACGGGGAATGTACATTGTTAGTCATGTATTTAAAATGGATAAACATTCAAACTTACATTTAAAATGGAGTTTCAGATCAAATTATGAAAGCAACTAATTCAATATTACAATCACTGAACAGAATGAATATCAGAGAGCAAAAGCAAATTACAAGCATAAAAAGTTCAAAATATTTCCTAGAAAGCTGAGTTTCTAATGCACCATAAGAAAAAAAAGGGCAGCCCGGTGCACTAAAGCTCCCGCATACGCAGGGTTCGAGAAGGGGTCCCAAATTAGTTTTTTATTTAATGTGTTAATTCCAACTACCTATATTTCCAGAGCTACTTTATAGATGAAACTTTGAAGATGAAACTTATTCCAACAGAGACTAATTCCAATGGTATGAGAATTAAAACACTAAATTTATTAAAATATCGATTCAAAAAGAATACAAACATTACAACATTAGCATGTATTCACCATGGACTTGAAACACAATAAATGTAATTACCGGACACTAAATGTGCTTAGAGGATGAGAAGATCCATCCGAGCATGTTAACACAAATTGTGACGAGAGACCACATGGAACTTTAATCTGCAGATAATCCATAAAAGGAGGTGGAACGTATTAAACAAGAAACGACAACTAGCTTACGTTCAACTCAGAAAAATGTATTATTATATCAGTATAATAGAATGCACAAAATGAAAATTCTACATACATGTTTATGTCAAACTATTGCACAATAAAAAAACTTCAAATCTATGGAATGTTTCATGAGTTTTACACCCAAGGTATTGCCTATAACTTTTACAGCAGAAATTTGAATTACATACCGACAAGTCCTTTGAGAATTTCTCAGAAACTACCGCAGCTTCAGTACCACTTATCTTAATTTGGTATCCTGATCGTCTTAAGAATAGAGTCGCTTGTTCCCAATTTTCAGAAGAATCCATCTGTAAAAAATAACCGCAAAATGTGAGGAATGCAAATTATGATGAACAAGGAGCTGAGTATATCATGTATCCTTAAGAAATGATATTGAACAGAATTAGACTAAAAAAGTGAATAAAAGAAATGAGGTCAAGATTTTGTAGAATCTAATTTTAGTGCACCGAGTGTAAAAAAGAATATGGTATCATCTAATAAAGTATTACCACACCATTTCATGTGTTTAATAATTCATATCACTGGATGATTTTAACAAAATTAAACTTTGTGAATCTGTATTGAGTTCACTATTCTGGGGTGCATCTGTAGAGGAATGCTTGGATTTTGAAAGGGATTTTGTCTTAAGAAACTTTGTGAAAGATAATTGGCTTCTCATTTGTGCTCAGTTCACGCCTTCGCGATCTCTTTGGGAGCTCTAATACCAACCATGAATAACAATTTTTTAATATTCGTTCATGCATCAAAGTATAGATATTTACATTGCATGGACTAATAATGCACATAAATTCTAATAATTGCTAGCCTAAGATGTGTAGGGAACAATACCTGTCCTAATAACAGAAATTGTGGAAACAAATCAGTACCGATAAAAAAACTAACAAAAACAAAGAGCTAATCACTCAACACAAGATATTATAGCTATTGAATATTCAAAAATTGCATTATGTCAGTAATGACTTCATCAGTTAGTTTCACGAGATACACTTAGACACTCACAAACTCCTTTTTCAATGTATTTGGTAAAACAATGTATTATTATATGTTTCACTTTTTCAACGGATATTTTTCGCTTCTTGATTCCTTAACCAGTACACTTAAGGGACCCATATATTAAACATGATCTGAGAACTAAAAGGATTTTCCAACAAAAAGAAGACCTACCAGAAGTAGAACACTGAAGATTGCTTCTCCTTTAGACAAGTATGTGTCAATCTCATGCTGCATTTCTGGGTCTATAAAGTTGGCACACAGAAGACCGTGATGAGAGAGTATCGAAGGAGGAAAAAATTATAATGAAAGAGATAAATAATGAAACACATGTGCGAATATAAGCAATAGATTGCCTAAGTTGTTCAAGCGAAAATGCCTTTAGAAAAATTCACATGGTTGTAGTTCCTGCGTAAGTCTAACATGTCATGTGAAAAAAATAATAATTTGAAGAAGAAATTTCTGGTTACAAAATACTAAAAGATTTCATAATATTTAATGCCTTTACACACGCACACACTCTAAAATTTACATGGTGTGTGTGTGTGTAGTTTGGATATGGCCAGTTTATTAACAAACATTTTTTTGGTTTTAATGATTCAGCAGAAAGTTAACTTACCACATTTTATTTTGTGCTGGTCATTAGCAAAAAGCCTCACTAGCTCCCCCTGACAAAGATAACAGAATCGACCAAAAAAATCTGAGTGATATTCTTATGATGTCTGGGACAGAAATTGGCTCATAACGATAAATGAGAAGGCAATATGAGGATGTCTATTATTCAGATAACTATTAAACTGAGAATGAACTATTAGTTAAATACAAATTGTTTCCTTCATTAATACTTTAGCACAGAAGATGAAATCACTTCAAGATCAATTCCATATTTAAAATTTGCCGCCCTATAAAAAGAGCCTCATCCCACTAGCTAGGATATTACGTAACTTTTCAATGATCCACATATTGGTAACCGGAGTCAGCCATACTGTTACAACTATTCGTTACTTCAAAAGCTAGTTAATTAGGATTCTGAAATAAAAATCAATTCTTGATGTATATTGTATTTTCACTCTGTTAATTTGTAGAATAATTCTTCACTTTTAACTTCACTTTCTTTATGTTTCTCATACATCACCCAGTTCTATTATGTTGCAGAGCTGAGTAACCATTATACAAGTGGTAAAATTAACACACACACATACATATTGAACTTTCATTGCCGGCATTTTCAATTTGATCAAAAATATCACAAATTAAAATAATAAATTTCTCTTGAAGTATATCATCCATAGATTGAGCCATAATTCATATAACGTATACAGTAAATATGTCAGACCATGATATGTATAACAAATTTATTTCAAACCTGACGGCCTTTAGCGTCCATTGGAATACACTCAACTGCTATCAGTTTATCGACATCATCGGCTGTAACTACATACTCTGGGTTTGTGGCTCCTGATCCAAGAAAGACGTACTTAAAAAAAATTGCATCGAACTTCTATCATGCCACTCCATTCAAAAAACAAGAATTTTTTTCTTAAAACTAAAATAAATAAAAGAGAAGTAAAAAAGTTCAACTACCTTCAATGTACTGCCTAGTGCCATCCTGAAGATGCCGAACCCACTGACACGAACCCAAGAATTATAATGATATCAGTAATAGAAGAGAAGGAAATTAATATGGATGAAAAGTTATATACCAATGGAAAGAATTTTACCTGAAACATACAAAGAGAAGTTCGACGGACAGGATATCCACATCCAAGAAGTTTTTCTCCAGGAATAGCATCACCACAGATTTGAAAATTCTCAATGCCAGGGCCATCTAGAAAGATTTGACTTGTTAGTGTAAAATAATATACCGTCTATAATTGTGAAAAACGTAAATTACCCTCAGAAACAGAGGAAGCAGTCTCATCATGCTCATGTGAAGGTTGATACAAGTCGATATTGCCATTTACAAATTGTCTTTCACCAGTTCTCTCTTGCAAGCCAATTTGATCAATTAAACCATGTTGGAAGGAAGATAGGTCTCTGCACAAGTTCTTCCGTGGATAAGTACATATATAAAAAAATGGCTAATCTCTGTAATCAGCAATACATAGTATTCCTTACCTTAACAATATTCATAAATTAACTTTTTCTGACACTATTTATAAAATATTTAACTTTCATTTTTTAGTAAATAATATTAATTACTAATATAGGGCCTGCCCTGAACCAATGGTTAGGATTTGTTCTTCTTACTATACATGTGTGTGTGTTAGAATTTATGAACTCCTCTTAAAGATAGACTCCTAACTTTTACACAACTCTCTAACTAGTTTTTCTATAATCAACTCACAGTTATTATGTTAGGATACAGAACGAAGGGAAATTAGAGTAGTTATTAGTTGTTAGAACAATTAATTAGTTAGTTAGTTCATTATTTGGATTGTAGTTATTAGTTGTTAGAGAAGTTAGTTAGTTTTTTATTTGGATTAGTTAGAGAGTATGTGTATAAATAGGAGAACATGAATGTTAGAAAGTAATATTGAAATTTTATATAGAGTATTCTCTATTGTGAAGGGGAAACCCTTGAGGAGAATTCTCTCCTATTCTATCATATTTCTTAATAAAATTATTCTTTCTTTGGAATCCAATTCTTGGGTTCCTAACATATTAGTAAATATCTTATTTATCTTTTTTTTTGGTAGCCTAGCGGCTAGATTCACGCACTTTAAGTGTGGGGAATCCGGGGTTTGAACCCTGGCCCCTGCAAATGATGTCCTTGATAGCTACCAATTGAGCTACACTTACGGTACAAGACCTTATTTATCTTATTAATTGTCTTTTGTTACATTATTAATCCTAATTAAAATTCACATAGTCCGAACCTAATAAATTATAAACAACTTTGTTTAGTATTTATCTTTCAATCAATCATAAGGCTAATCCATTTAACTTTTGTCTAGACATTATGGATCTTAGCAATACCAACCTATCAGCAGCATTAGAAATCTCCTGATAGTTGACCCTTTTGAATGCTCCGTTTACATCACCACTAACACCTGGGTTCATATATCCTGTCATATTGCTCATTGGTTGGTGATTTTGTTCATTGCCAATAAGATTTTGCTGGGGAATGTTGTGCTGAAACTGAAATGTAAAGTGAAATTGTAATTAGCGATAATGAGAGCAAATCAACGATGATAAACACAAATAATATGAGGACAAAGAACACAAGAAGACACATGCCAACAGTACCATACCATGAATTCATTATGAACGTGATTTGTCAAATTGGCGGAACCCGGACTTTCGACAACATGGTTACCATTATCTGCATGACTTTCTTGCCCAGAAGTTAACTCTCCAATTCTATCCTGTCCAAAAAAGTAATCACTGATCTTTAGCAACAATCAATTAACCATTAACTTCAAGAAGGACTTATCAAATAGAGAAAATATAGTACAAGACTACAAGATCAACAATACAAATATATAATGTCAAAATCATGTTAAGAAGCCACCAGGGAGAAAGTAAGACAGACAGATTTTTTTTTTTTTTTTGACAGACATCCCGAAATGCATGAAGCAGGAAACATATAATCAAAATCTTAAGCAATGTTCTATGTAGAGCATCAGTTTGTTTACTACGCACATGCAGTTTTATTTTACTTTCACTCAAATTTTCAACACCAAAAATGTCACTCAGAAAGATTTAGCAGATAGAATGACACAAATTATGCAGCAGTCTCAGAAGTGTTGGAAACTTACATGTGAATTCCGAATCCTCCATTGTATTTGATCATGTAAATGCTGGACAAAGACCATACAAAATGTTAGAATATCCAAAAATTATTTAGAGGAAGAGAATCGTGTATTATAGATTAGGATAAAATATATGATAGAAGCGATACTTGTGTTACCTTATTTTCACGGACCCTGTCTTGTTAGTAACCAGGTCTCATTCTAATAGATTTAATCTTATTTAGTTAGGATTAAAAGTCTATATTAGTATAATTAGGGTTACCGAGTTAGTACATTGTATCACGTGACAATCCAAAACATCAATTTAACATAATATTATTCTGAGTCTATATTATCCTTTTCTCCTTCTTTACCTAAACCTAAAATTTAAACATGATAATAGAGTGGTACCATCCTCCATGACCTCCGCCATCACTACTCTACTGTCAAGTTCCATCAAATACGGAACTTTTATCTTAATTTGATGTGTGTGCGCGCGCGTGCGAGTTCCATCAAAATCTCAAAAAACCCTGTCTATCATTTATCAAGCATTGCATTTTCATACCTTTACATAGTTGGATACTGAAGAGGCATTCATAACACGAGGCCACAAACCATATTCTGCCAGCAATCCTAGCATAGATGACATGAAGATATATCGCTCGTCCTCTGCAACCTAGATTAATGATATATATCAATAGCAGCAACCAGAAGTACATGAGGAGATTCCACACAACATATACAGATAGTGGATTTTGATGAATCCTCTATGAAAACCGCGATGCTATCCTAGTTTCACTCTTAGGGAAATAGCACCTGCTATGCTATCCCAGTTTCTACTAGATGATATAGCGGCAGTAACGGAAAAATGAAAATTTTAGGATTTTTATTAAATAATAAAACCGAAGAATCTGCATGTGTACCAAACATGACCTATTGTAAAAATAGAAAAACTGAAGAGTTAATGAGTATTAATCCTATATTCACCATGATACGTAAACCTTTCAATATGGAAGCTACCATTTTCGATCATTCTCTTTTTTATTTATATGCAGCCTACCTTTTTTCTATATAAATTGACTTATTTCGATTTTCAACTACTATGCAGCTTCCGCTATTTGCCCGCGGCTCTATTTTCTATTTTACATAGCGGATATTTGGTGTTTCGCAATTTTCCACAATACGCTAATGATAACACTGGTATATACTTACATACATAGATATGAATGTGTGTATGTGTGTGAGTGCACACGTATGTATTTATGTTGTATGTGTGTACGCGCATTCATTAACGTATTAAAAATAAATGCATTAAATATCGACAACCAGTGTGAAACCTTGTCGAAATGGATCAGTTTAGATAAAAAGAAAATGAAACTACTAGGTCATTGCCTGCAAGCAAAGCACTGTATGGTTCAAGTACGCTGCAAAGTGAGTATGAGCTGATGCATTGATGCTCAAGTGTATTGAAACATAAGTAAGGGTTCTCATATCATCATGAATGAGTAACTAAAGAAATTGGTTCACAAATGTAATGCCCGTAGTAGAAATAAAATGCTGATGTCATCATGAAACTAGACTCACTTTCAAATCATGGGCAAGCTTTAAATTTTCTTCTAGATAACCTTTCCTTCGAGCCAGATCATTAGAGGCAGATGTAATGGCTTCATTTTGCTTGTCATCAAGTGCCTAATAAAAATATGGCATGTAACTTTTAGGATTGAAGTTATATTCGTAAGATGTTATAAGTTAAGCACAACTTACAAAAGACATTGACTAACCATTCTTAGTTCCGAAAATTCCCTCTCTAGTTTGCATTTCTCATTCACTAGCTGCAACTCCTGCAACCGTTAGATTAAGTTGATCACCTAAAATGTCATTGAAGTAGATATAACTTAATGCTTGTGTGCACTTCATACCTTCATACAAGAAACAGCAATCTGTTCGCGAAGGGAGAGGATCTCCTCTTCTTGCCCCCTTGCTCGTGAAAAAAGTTCCTGCAAATAAATTTATAATTTGAATGGATTGTTTGATGTTTTTTGCATCTTCTAAGGAAATATTACATGCGAGAATGCATTGTTGCATTATCTCCAAAAAATTCAGGGGTAAGAATGTGCTACATAAAAAACACTATTATATTTTATTACCATAGTGTCTAGGTCCTGAACATGATTAAGTGCATCATTGCTTTTGAAATTGCTTTGAGCCACTTGTTTTTCAAGATTGTGCCTGCAACACAAGTAGCATCAAGCCTTATAAGGACTACTTTGGCCATACATTCCAATCCATAAAACCAAGGCAACAGTTAACATTACGAAAAAGCACAAATTCATTTCACATGTATTACCTGCCTAGAAATTCTGAGCCTTGACCTTGAATCTCATCGTTGTTAAGCCCGCGCGAAGGGCTTTTAACATAAGACATGGAATGGAATGGCTTGCACAAGGTCCTCTCAGAACAACCTGTAATTGAATCATGGTTGATTCTTTCCAATAAATTTCTGCATTTTGTCTCGTTTGATAATCCCCTTATTCTGTTCCAAATCAAGGTTCCTCAATGAGCTGATTCTTACCAGGAAATACTTCTAGAAGAAACAGATACCAAGAATTTAACAATAACAACTTATCCAATAACCAAAAGAAATTTCTTAATTAAAAATATGCTACTTAGATATAGCACCTCAAGAACACCCTGAGATTTTGAGTGCATTGTGTACGGTATGAACTTGCCGCACTATTTTTTGTATAAGTCACTCATGCTCGCACGCACGCATACACACGCACAATTTTTTTTTTTATTTGATTGTCGGATTAGTATCACATGATTTTTGGTAATGGATAATTAAAGATATTAAAGGTAAAAAATTGTGCATTTGACATATGTGATACAATCAACGAGGTCACTCATTGTGGGACAGAGGGGATAATAAATTCTAAGGGAGAGTTTGCCGCCTATTTGAGTCCTAGCTCGACATATTAGTCTCTATTGTAACGCGAGGACGATACTCGGTTTACCAAAGAATAAACTATGTCATTCACATGAAGTTGCAGAAGAGTCAAATTGAATCCATTTCACCACACTGAATACACAAAATTCTGAGGCAGCTATAAATTCAACACAAGAGCACATTACAATGCTCCACAAAACATATCAGAATGAAAAGAAAGGAAAAAAACAAATTTTGAGACACCCCATCAATCATATAACATCATAACATCATTATTATAACAAAAAAAAAACATAATTAGAAGTAGGACTCACCGACAGCAAGTACAACGTTGGTAAAAAAACAACCTTGTTGGGCGTAAGAAAAAAACAAGATCAAAGAGAAACACGGAGGATGAGGAGGAAAAAACCGAGATGTGTTGTTGTTGTGATGGGGCAGAGAGAGAAATAAAGAAGAAGAGTCAAAGGAGAAATTTGGAAAAAATAGAAATTTTCAGACAGAAAGAGAGAGGAAAAGAAAGAACATAATCATTAATGATACTATAACTAATAATAATATGATTTTATGATACTATGTACATTATTCATTACCATGCATAGTAATCGACTTAAATTAGTAGTTTCTTTTGGTTAAATACGTTTTTGTTATTATAAATATCATGTTCTTTTAACTTTTTAGTTTTTATAAAAATTTTAATCATCACTTTTGTTTTCTGTTTTAAAGTCAAATCATGTATAGTCTTTGTATTTTTCAATGAAGTTGTGCGAAAATGTATAAAATATTGTAAAAACTTCTCCAAAAAATAATAATTTTTTTTAACAAAACATGAATTAAATATGAATTTTTAACCGTCTAAGTTGTTTACGGATAGATTTTTATAATATTATTATAAACTTTTCTGCAAAAGTTTATTCAAAAATATGAATTCTACATATGAGTTTACTTAAAATGAATGAGCGAAAAGTGAAGATGAAATTTTTTTAAAGGAGTAAAAGTCCAAGAAAACTTTTAAATAGATTAAAATGAAAAACTGATATATTTAACTCTTTTCTATAGAGAGACAAAATGACAAAGTTGTTACAAACACACATAGATGGAGGCGTCGGGGTATAAACCTCAGTCATGATATTCAGTCTAACAATTTCAACATTTTTGTCGATTGATTTAATATCTGTGGACATAATTAACTTTAAACTTATTAAGAAATTTAATTAAAGTATAGATGATTGTTTTGATCTCATAAAATTACTATGTTTTCTTTATGTTGATCCTTTTTCTATTATATCGTATATTTGTTGGTAAATTTTACTAAATAAATAACATTTTTTGTTGGGGTTCGAACTCCAATACATCGTTTATTCATATTAGGATATGAATTTCTAACACTATACAGTAACATCTTAGTGACTCATATTTTACATAAATATTTTCTTTCTATTTTAATGTTTTGTATACTTATTTTCTTTTTATATTTTGAATTTTGATGTGATAAATTAAAAAAAAATGATTTATTATACATTTGTTTTGTTAAATATTATGCTTATAAAAAGAATTCCTTCTATATTTTTAACATGATCATACCTTGTATCTATTCACCATTGTTTGTTATAAAAAATAAAAGAACCATCAAAGTGAATGAAGATCGGTATAATTATTGATAGTCGGTTTATACCCGGCAAAGTTTAAACTTTTTTGATAAAAGAAAAGTATAGTTGAAAAGTAAAACTTATATCTAAAACTATAAGCACGTGGCTTCTAGGGTGAGGGTTCAAGTAAGTCCCTCACCGATGGACCATGAAAAATATATCATCATATCTTATCGATGGTTAAGATTTTTCAGATATAAAAATTAGAACATCTACATATTCTTGCACATATTACTGCCAAAAGAATACAAATGAAATCAAATTTGAAAGGCAGTAGTGAAGAAAAAGATGAAGTAAATAAAAGCAATATAGAATAAATGAGAAGATAAAAAAATTGAAATTCCTCACCTGATCTTCATCCGATTTGGAATCTTAATTTTGTTGAAGAGATGAGAGAAATAGAGTGTAGAATGTATTGTTGCAAAGAAAAAAAGGAAACGATTAAATTTTAAAATGAAATTTTTGAGAATGGAGAAGGTTTTGAATTGGGAGGGAGAGTAAAAGAAAGAAGATTCAAAGCCCTTTTTAATTGCTTCTTTGTGTTTTTATTTGTTATGTTTTCTTTGCTGAATCTGCTGAGGTTTTCTCTGCTTCATCTTTTCTTCCTTCATCTTCTCTTCTATTATATAGAGTTAAATTGAAAGCACTCTTCTTCGGGATGTATCTCCAAGTAAATTTAAAGCGGTATGATGTTAGTTATCATGCTCTTAATGTTGGTCAAAGTTTATTCAACGATGTTGGTATTATTCTAATCAACATGTGCCTGCTGATGATAGAGGTATGTGACACACTTGAAGACTCCATGGTTGTTATATATGGTTCCTAACAGGTAGCATATGCACTTCTTCCTTGGTACTTTAGATTTGTTTTTGAGATATTGGCATTAGTTTAATTAGAATGATTAGTATCAAATATTCACGATCGTTCCTGTTGATGAATTAACCTACAATTTACTGAAATTTGTTGGACTTTCCAAAGTTGAGAATACATTATGGTGTGATGTCTTTGATTACCTATTGAAAGTTAGCTTTTGGTGGTTTGAGTTTTAAATGTCTTTGTAGAACACCTTCATTTTTCTACTCAATATTTTCTTTAGCTTCAATTTTTGTTCTCTTTCATTTATTTATAATATCACCACTTCCAAAAATATTCTTTTGTTTTCCTATTGATAATACTTTTCAGAGACATATAATATTTTTTAAAAGGTGATTTACATTTCTTGAGATTTATGCATGTTTGAAGTATGAGCTTAAGTTTATTTGTTTTTGGAATTGTTGAGAATGATTTAGTTTTTTATTAGCTCTATACTTTTTTAAATCAATTGGTTCTATTACAAAGAAATGGTTCTTTTTACATTCAATTAGCACTGCATAATCATTCTATAAATGTCTTGGAACTCCTTGCTATAATGGTGTTTGTTTGCTTTTTCTAACAGAGAAGATGGTTACCAATTTCGTAGAACTCCTAAACTGATGCAACTTATGTCATTTTGTATACTAAGATGTTTGTTTCTTTACTTTAAGATATTGTGCCTTATATTTTAAATTTTGGGTTCTATAGCTTCTCTGTTTGAGAAACTTTATAAAATGTAAATTAAGCATTTGGGGAAAAATTATACTGGTAATTCACTTTTCTATTTTTTGTTTTGGTTGGTATATGATTTTAATGAAAATTAACTTTCGTTTATTATTTGTTCTAGATGATATCAAATCTTCTTCCTTCATGCTTAATTTCATGGGAAATCCTCTTTCTCTTCCTTTTCTACCTTTTGTTAGCAAGTTTTAAATTAAAGAAAGCTAACTTGCCTCACGGATTGAAGAATGCCATTCAATTATATGTTTTTGTTTGCTTGGCTACTAGGTAGATTAGTTTCATAGTATAACTTTCAAACTGCATTCCAGATTTCTATGCTTCCAACTATCGCTCTATGGTGTTGAAGTTTCCTTTTTTAAGTGTGATTTTTCCCAAGGTTTAAAATTTAGTTTCGTCAAGTACTTTACCTTAACTACATTTAAAAACTGTAATGAATACAATTGTGATCATCATTCTTCACTTTCAGTGTACCTTTCTCTGTGTGGAGTCATTGTTTCATATTCCTTCACATGTTATAAGAAGAGTTCACTGCAGGTTACTGGCATGGACGAACTTGCCATTGTACGATTATTTGTAAATTTTAGTGATTGGTATTGTGTAGATAGATACTCCTAACTCTGCACGAAATTTCATTAAAATCTCAACTTACACATCTTTAGAGAGATTGTACATCTTTAGAGTTGTTATAATTTCTCATCCAACTTTTCTTCTTCTGTTTTTTGTTTGTAGTTTGACAAGCAAGAAAAACTTGAATAGGGTCTGTGGCACTTGAGATGGTTCAGAGAAATGCATGGATAAAGACATTGAAGTGTGAAAAGTTTATGTTAAAATTGGTCTCTATTCTTTTTTAGATTCAATTTCTAATAATAATCAAGACTTCATTATATAGAACGAGCTGCGAACTATATGATTTCAACAATCGGCCTATGAGAAATAACTTGGATGATAGCATAATGTTTTAGATCATGTTTATCTTCTTTGCCGATATCATCCAAAAGTTGTGTCAATCATAAAAGAATATTGAGACCTATATTATATTCAGACTCCATGAAGCCTTTGCAATATGTAATGGGTACTAATCGCATCAACAACTTACTTAGTATTTTTTTTGGTGGTTAGTTATTTGTTAATGTGTTTTTTCTTTGCCGCATTCTTTAACAAAATGAAAGGAATTTGTCTGACAAATCTTATGGCGGAGGAAAGGAAACAACAAAGTGTGATAAAATAAGGTGGAGATAGTTTGTACCTCAGATCAATTAGTTTTTTTTTTTTGGCATATCCAATCAATTGGTTATAACTTATAACTTGGTCTTTCATCCAATCATTAGTTTAAAGATTTTGTCAGTATTGTGTTTTCTAATATCTTTTACATAAATATTTGAATCAAATATTTTTTACGGGTCAATTTTAGTGGATTATTTTTACTAACAAACGTATGCATTATTTTTTAAAATAAATTAAAATATGGAGTATTATAATAAAATATGTAGTAGTATAAAATATTTTTCTTCTAATTCCTTTAACAAGATTCAAAGGTCTGACACCTCACTTTTTCATATTTATAATATCACATAATATTAGCATATAAATTAAATATATATTTGTTGTAAAACAAAAGCAACGTAAAAATGGAATGTTGGTTGCGGAGAAACGGTGGAAAGAGACGTAAGTAAATGTCTTATCCAGTTTGATTTTCTTTGGTTCATCGTTTGCTCAAATAATACGTGCCTCTTTCGACAGGTGAGAAACTGCAATTGTAGTACATATATTTGTTACATTGCTTTTCCAATCAATATTTGTTATATAGACTTAAGAGCTCTTGAACAAATGGTCAACAACTATTTGATATCTGTCTACTGCGTATGAAGAAAATTCTATTGCAAGGGACACAACTTGTTTCAGTCAACCGCAATGAAGTGCATTGGTGTGGACATTCTTGCAAGGTGCGTTTCTGATAGTTCACCACAATGAAGTGTCAATCTGTTTGGTTCTTCAACTGTTAAATGAAAAACTGGTTCAGCTATAGAACTGTGGTAGATGGTTCAGTTTGGTTCATACATGATTTTTGAACAGGCCGAGCACAAGGGTAAATTGGATTATTGACTATATATGGAAACATTATCCCTTCTGTTACGAACTAATTTTACTAGTACCAACAAAACCAGTAAGCTAAACTTAAGAAAGCCATAAAAAAAAATCCCCTTCAAGTCCAGTAAAAGGAAAACGATCATGTATACGTTGCACTGACCACATCAAATTTGAAAATCACAATTTGAAACTTTGACAAAAAAGACAGATAAAGTAGTAATTTCAAATCGCACTTCTAAAATCAAAATTACGTAGCGTCATAAAATCACGCAAAACTAACAAACAATGCTGTTATAAAACAATTCGCAGTCTTTCTCAAATGATAAAATTAGCGGTATACACAGTAAGAAATCAAGCACAAGGAGAGTATTAATATGAGCTAATTTACTCATTTCATATTATTTACTGGAAGAAATGAGGCTGGTTTGCCATATGGCAAATCTGAAGCTGGTAGTTTTCATGCTTTCTTAAATAGAAGCATGCCTAATGTTCAAAAGAATATTATGTGTGCGCGTGTAATCTTGGATTTGGAACAGACACTAATAATTATGAAATAAACCATCAATTTAGTCTCTCAACTATCAACCTCTCAACAATTTAGTCCCTAAACTATATAAATATAATAAGTAGTCCATAAACTATATGAAATCTGTTAATTTAATCACTAAGTATATAAAAAATTATACATGTAGTCCTTAACATCTTAGTAGCAGGACTAAAATCATGAATTTCACTTCACATAGTTAAGGGACTATTTATTATATTTACATAGTTTAGGAACTAAATTAGAGGGTAATAATTTAAGAACTAAATTGAGGATTACTCAATAATTAAGGTAATTAAACAGGGACCGGACACTGAATCTGCATAACCACCAGTTCAAAGCTTAATGGTCTGACCAGAATTAGACCTAGGTCGGACCAGAAGTAACTAAAATAATAATTCTTAATATCTTATACCAAATAAAATATAGTATTAAACTAAAAGTATAATATTTATAGCTTTATAATAATAGTAAAATACAAAATTACAGCTTTTTAATTATAATTCTAATGAAAAAAAAAATCAATATTTTGGTGAATTATTTTTATGTCACAGTATGTTGGGGTTTGTCATCGTGGCGATGGGCAAAAAGTTAATCTCAAAGCCAAATACCCTGAAAGTTGACACAGGAGCATGCTATGTGCAAACGGTTGATGCATTGGTCTTAATTCTTTAATTTCCATTTGAACCAGTGACAAGGGTGGGTGGGATTGAGGTGATTGTGTTATGGTACTGGTTTTGGCACTCCTTGTGTTTTATCTGTATATCTTTTATACACTAATACAACTTTTCCTATTAAAAAAACACTAACTGTGTTATTCTATTTTTCATTTCTACTTCTTAAAATCCCACATTATTTAAAAGATAGAACTAGTAGATGACTTTCAACCATAAAATAAGACTTTCTAGGCGAGTAATATATTTCTTAAAGTTAAAGAGAGTAGTAGATAACTTCCTTATATAAAACAAGACTTTTAGGTGAGTGAAATAAAAGGGAAAAAAATGAAGAAGAAATGATGCCTAAATGCTAGGACTGGGTCAACTGCTGTTTTTCTCTAATTTGACAGGGCGGTTTTCAGGGTCTTCCAAACTGGACACAGGTTTGGTTCTCGGTCTAACTAGTTGGGCCAGCTAGTCTGATTTTGATTACCCTGCTAATAGTAGTTTCAAGTGTTTCAATTTAAGAGCAAGGAAAATAATCCTTTTTCGACAGTATTTACTTTATCTTGCTATGGTGTGTCAAAATCAAACTCCTAAATTTTGTATAGCATCACTTTTCCTTTACATATGGTTAAGACAAATGAGCAGCACATGTTAAACATGCTTGAGGGTTGATGCAACAGAAGATGGCAGACAGCAGTGCATGCGCCATAATTTGAGAAGATAATTGTGACAGAAGGAAGTGTATATGGAACTGAACAGATGGGCAGCTAGGATTTAGAGACTCCATAAAATTATAATACAACAATAACTACCAAACCTTTTCCCACTAAGCGGGGTCGGCTACATGGATCAAATTACGCCATAATGTTCTATCATGAACCATATTTCAGTCCAGCTTTACTTAAAGGGTTGTTTATTATTTAGCACAGGACGAAATATACCCCCATATTTCAAGTGCTAGTTACATGAATTTTATCACATAGATTACAATTTAAAGTCAAAATAAAACAGATTAAAAAATTCAGGAGATTGGGAATAAAACATACAAACAGAACAATAAACAAACTGATTCTGCATCAAAGGTAATATGTTTTACCTAGTTATACCACACTGTATTACTAGTCTACTTGCATATATAACTACATACAGCAGCACCATCATTCAGTACAAATTTCCAAATTACGTGAACTTGTGTTATGAAGCAGTGCAATGAAAATTAACTATGTTTCGTGTTCTGTGCATGGTTCTATTATACAAGGGTCCATGTGTTTATTAATAGTCAAAGAAATTGGAAACTTAAATAAATTGTTATAGTTATAACTTTTCTTTATTCAATGACTTAATTTAAGCATATAAGTTCAAGAGTGTGTTATATTATTATCTGATTGTACTTTCTACTCTACGATCTGTGAAAATTGTCTTTACTTATTGAAAAACAAAGATTTTAAGTTATAACTGCTGCAGCAGGTAACATAACATCAGGTTTTCCCAATTTCTGGGAACAGTATGCTTTGAATTAATTCGTTACCAAACCAATGCAACCAGAAGATGTAGAATGGCCTGAACAAGCACAAGGAATTGGCCAACAGCCAACATCTACGTTCCTTCCCACAATCTCTAAATATATTCACATTCACATCCAAAAACAGTTAACATTATGAAAAGGAGTAACTTCATTTCGCCTGTATTATCTGTCTATAATTTCAAATTTTGGATATTGAAACAAAACATAAGCAAACTACAATATCCTTAGCCAACAAATCAAGAGAAAATTACTCATACAAAAATCCTAAAGAAATAGAGTACCTGAGAACTGAGATGTTCCTTCACATACCCCACACAGAATTCAACGTCTTTTACTAAGGGATTTATTATGTAATTCTAGCAATCGTTCAAGAGTTTCTAAAGACCACGTTTCCTCATTTTGGGCATAGACCTTCTGATTTAGAGAGTCGATTATTATGCTAACATTGCCAAACCCATATATCTGATGACCGTTGTGTGTTCTACCAGATTTAGGTTTGAACAGTAAACCATTATCCCGAGCATAGGCCTCAATGAGATCTTTAACGCTCATTTCATTCACACCATCTGCGCCACCAGCCATGCTTGCAGCAGCTTGTTGTTGGGCAGAAGCTGCTGCTTTCTGCTGAGTCTCAAATTTCCTTTGCTCACTTACCCTGATATAGCTTATCTTCTCCTTCAAACCAGGTTGCACAACCTCCATACCTTCAACGGCCTGGTTCATCATATCAAGACCGCAATTAAGCTTGTATCGAATACTTTCATTTGCCAAAAGTTCTTTCGGAATAAGTTCTTTCCAGCCCAAATACCATTTTGTAACTTCATCAAAGTTAGGATTTGAGCACAACCAACGATACAAAACTGTAAGCCACTTGGCAAAAAAGATCTCCATCGTGTCAACCATCAGATGAATTGGAATAGCTGATGCCCAGTTCATAACCCAATAAAATTGATCAAGATTCTGACTTGCCGGGTTCACTTGGAAGTCATCTTGCAAGACAGCCTTCAGCTTTGGTACGATAAAACGGTGCATAAGTTGTTGCCAACTATCAGAATCAAATACAGTCTTCCAAGGGGACAATATAGCATATGCAGAACCATCACTTGGGTGCCATGCACCAAGAACAGTACTCAATTTGAAACGAATTGTCTGGTAGATAACCTCCAGCTTGTGCCCTAGCAGGGGTAGCCATGGATGCACCCATGTGTGGATAGGAATGGTCTCAAGATGTGGTTCCCAAGTACCTACTGCACTTGATAGTTTTGGCATGACTATGTTGTCTAATATAGTAGCAAGAACTGAAGAAGGAAGCAATTTTTCCCAAGACTCCAAAAACCGTAGCATTGGTTCAGGATCCCGTGCATGCCAGGTATTGATCCCAGATATTCTAACAGCTGGCAATACAACCTCTGAAACCAATTGAGTATAAGGTGATGACATGTCCCATATATCAAAACAATCATCTCCTTGAAGCAATGCCTTCCACTGTGATACCAACTCCAAACCATGAGATGGATTTCGAAGAGGATCCCATCCTTGGAACATTCTGATAAACAATGGCAAAGCATATGAGCAAGCAATGCATGACAAGTTACACAGCTTATAATCCTCGGCATATCTTTTGTGCATGTCCATAAAGCGTTGAGCAAGGGAATCCAAAGTTAATGTTCCTAAGGTGTTTTCTTCTCCAACTCTGTCCAGCACACTCATTATCTTTTCATAATTATCGAGTTGCTTCTTTTGAAACACGGTCTCAGCTTCCAACTGCTCCTTTTCTTTTTTCAAGCTAAGTGCTATATCCCTCTCTTTCCTCAAATCTCTATCAATCTCTTGGATGTCAGCTTCAGCAATCTGAACTATTAGTGCTACGTTATGCTGAAGCTCAGGCATTGGGACATCATTTTCCTTTGCTTTCTCCTCGGCATTCAAATCAGACAAATTTGTTAAAACTCGTACCTGCGGCCCCCTCATATCATAAATCTTCTGAACAACCTCTGATTCTTCTTCTTGCTTGCTAGCCAACAACTCCTCAGCAGTTACATACTTTTCCTCTTTATTCTTCTTCTTCGGCGGCTTTAACCACGAACGTGTTCTTCCAACTGTAGGCTGCACAACTCCCGGTTCGATCTTCTTCTCCGTCTGCAAAGCAGGCAACGGCATTGTGGTTCCCTTCGATTCGTTAAATCCAAGACCAGAATTTTTAGCCCTCAACTTCGCTTCAATAGGATTTAAAATACCCTGCTCATTCTTCCCAAGACCACCCCCTTTATAACCCATCTTCTCAAGCAGCTTCATTCCAATTCCCTTCGTATGACTCTCGAATTTCCCAACATCCACAGACCCCTCCTGACCTAAACCCATCCCCGGCTTCTTCCCCTTCTTCTTCTTCTTCTCCTCCAATCTCTCCTTCTCCCTCTTCATGGCTCCCTCCTTAATCTTCTTCCCAAACGCAGTAGGCAAAAATTTAGCATCCCGGTTATCATTCTCATCCGACTCATCATTCCTATCCGAACCATTCACACCACGACCAGAAGTAAAACCTAAACCAGACCCCGATATACTAGCCGACCCAAAACCTAACCCTAAACCAGGCCTATCTTCACCATCATCCTGCTCTTTCAAATTCTCATCAACATTATCCTTATCCGGCATAAAATTTCCAGTTGAAATGAAATTCACCGGTTTAGTGAGATCCTGTTTCCTTCCAAAATCTTTTCTTCGCTTTTTACTAGAATACCCATCATCATCGTCATCTTCGGAATCACCAAAAACTCCATATAGAACATCCTCTTTGGTTTGAGTTCGAGCTTTCTCTCGGCGCTTTCGAAAGTAGAATTCACCATTAACCCATTGACCACCTTCGAAATCTTTCTCCGTTCCGAAATTCTCCATCTCTTGATCTTCATCCATCTCCAAGCAACTAGAACAATAAACCTATAATTAAAATTAAAACAACGAATTGTTAATGAAGTAACGAACTTGTTTACGTAAATTGAAAACCCTAACTTGTTGGATAGAAAATATTGGGGGTAAAAGTTAGGAAGGTTTAATTAGGGAAAATTGATGAAGATGATGGATATTGAAAGTGTGTAAAGAGAGTTGTTACCTGAAAAAGGCAACGACGGTGGACGGTGGACGGTGGACGGTTTGGCGGTGGAATTGGTGGGTTAGGGCAGAAACGCAACCGGAGATAGGAAAACGGCGTCGCTTCTGTCTGTGAAAATAATTTTGTTATGAAAAATTCGATTTAGAGCAGAAAGTATACTCAATCGTAAGACTTTCAATTTTTGTTTTTTGAGGGAAAATTCCAATTTTTTGTTATAGATTTTTTTTTAGAATCCTTCTCTCCTCCATCAAAATCCACTCCTAATACTCATGCGCAAGTTAACTAACGCAGTGTAAAACTGTGCGTTAGTTAACATGGCTGCTTGACTTAAGTCACGCATGTGTTAAACATTGTGTGATTTAAGCCAGACACTGCGCAAGTTAACTTGCGCAGTGTCTGTGCAGCAAATCTAACTTGCGCACAGATTTAACACATGCACAAGTTATGTGCAACAATTTTAACGGTTCTATATACCTGCTTTTTAAATTATAATCTTTATATTTCTAAAACCTGTTTTTTGATCCCTACGTTAACAGTCAAGATTTTTATTTTTCGTTATATTTCATTTTTCGTTATTCATTCAAGCACGTGTTAACTCATAAACAAATTACGAAAAGATAAAGGACCAAGATAAGGGAAAATGTCATAAAAATGCTAAAAAAGCGCAAATGTTATATACATCCAAATCCGAAAAAATATCATAAACAAAATCTATACAAGTCATAACCCCTAAACACTACTGCTGTGGACTCCTGGTCCGTCGTCGTGGAACCTGAATCTGCTCCAGCATGCTCCACTCATACTTTATACCCTGCATCATGCGGAGTACCTAAGGGTTACCAAACACATCAGGATGCCCCATAACACTATCCACTCTGGCTCTGATGTTGGCGATGATCTGGTATGGGTCGGGAGGATGTTTGGCCCACTGCTGGTCAACAATAACCTCCTCGTAAGGAGGGACAGGACGAGGAGGTGC
The DNA here is from genome assembly GCA_946800305.1 of Medicago arabica. Taxonomy (NCBI): domain Eukaryota; kingdom Viridiplantae; phylum Streptophyta; class Magnoliopsida; order Fabales; family Fabaceae; genus Medicago; species Medicago arabica. The sequence continues at coordinate 2,617,871 of OX326968.1, read as the reverse complement.
CTGAGCTGCGTAGTCAGGAATGGCCGCAAGGGGGTTCACAATAGGATGTGACACTTTATAGAACCATCTCATGTACCCCCTGCTATGAGCCCACGGTTCGTCCTCTAGCACTGGATCACCCCTCTGCTGCTGGCTGAGGACATGTAGAGCAAATTCCATGAAAGCCTGGGCCGCGACATCTGCCGCAGTAAGCTCAACATCCGTAGGAGACCTGGACCGTGTCTGGACATACCCGTACTGCCTAAGAACCCGCTCAGGCAAGTGACGGAACATCCTGTCTCTGCCGGCCATGATCCATCCGGAGTACCAGCATATGTTGTGGAATGGCGTGATGTGTCGTCGTCTCTCGTACGGCCTCCAGATGACGTGAGAGTGATCCATCGCATCAATGGCATCTCTGTAGTGTCCAGGGTCCGTAAAGCCCCTAGGAGGTCTCCACTGGCTCACGAGCGGGGCTACTGCCGGGTCGTACACATCACTACGAACCCTCGAAATGAGGTTCGTGAAGTGCGCCAAAGTCCATCCCTGCAAACACAAAGAACCAAATATATATCAACACAAGTATTATACAAACAATGTAAAAAAGAAGAAAAACAAGTTAAACAACGCACAAATTTACAATCCAATAAGTTAAAAAAAAGAAAAACAAATCTTACCACAAGCAGGTTCATGTAACCACCACATGTGGCCAATGATGAATCGGAGGTCAGAGAGCTGCTCGTATAGGAATGGTAGCCCCATCCCACCCCATGACCAGTCGTCCAAGTCGTCCATATCTTGCAGCGCAAGCATCCACAACATATTAATGTTTTTGCTGTTCTTGCGGGAGAAAATGGTTCATCCAAGCAAGAGCAATATAAACGCCTTAACGCAGGCCAGCCTAACATCAAAGCGCTCGACTTCCTCCTCTTTTGTGTAAACCTCCACCAGCTGATTACACCTATTCAGGAGCTCCTCGTAGCGCCTCTTCAACACACCAAAACTAATATACGGACCACCTTGCCTGGTCAGCTCCCTAGCGGCATCCTCTGCGGAAATAAGCAGGTTAGTCGACATAATCTTCATCGCCTCGGTACGGGTGAGCTCTCTCTCAGAAAGAAGCTTCCCAGTGACGGGGATGCCTAGGAGACACGCCACATCATCCAGTGTGATGGTCATCTCCCCAACGGGTAGATGGAAGCTGCTGGTCTCCTCATGCCATCTCTCTGACAGAGCACAAACGAAGCCGTGGGAGATGTTCTCGTACCCACTGTGCAGGAGGGGAGTTAGGCCGGACGCATTTAGTACATCTCAAAACCAATTATTATGTGCTCCCGACTGAGGCACCGTCAAGTTTTTCAGGCTCAACTTCTTCCCGTGGGAGATACCTCTCAACCTACGCTTTCTCTGAAACTGAAATACAAAAACAAAAAACAACAAACAACACCGTTAAATAAATAAGTTGTAAAATACCATTAAAATAAAAAAAAGTAAAATAAACATTAAAATATACTTACATCTGCATCGACCCATATCCTGCATGCCACATGTCCTCCAAAGCGAGGTAAAAGCGAGAGGTTAGAAGACCCTCCTGCATAGCCGTCCACACCGGCATCGTACACCACCCTCGGCACCCCTTGAAAACGAGCCCTAACATCATCATCCTGCTGAGGCTGAGCCTGAGCCTGCGCAATATCTTCCTGCTGCTCAGGCTCCTCCATATGAGGCTACTCCTCCTGCTCAACAACGTGGTGCATATGATGATGTTGCTGATGCTGAGGCGCCTCAAACTAATACTGGTGAGGCTGAGGCTCCTCAAAATGATACTGGTGTGGCTGAGGCTCGAAAAACTGATACTGCGTCGGGTCCAACGCTTGGGATGGACCGGTCTGTGATGAAGAGGGCCCAGACACAACATCATCATCACTGGCAAGTCTCGTGCCCCCACTCTCCCTCGACCTCGACCATGTAAAGGAGGGACTACTGCTTGCTCTCCCTCCGTGCACTACTAGTAGATGTAGGCCTCCCTAACCTAAGTTTGTCCCTCCTCTCCCTTTGAGACATATCTGCACAACACAACAATTTAAAAAGCACAAAATCAATGACACATTTTCACACGGACATCGTGTCATTTCTAACAATTCAAGAACAACACGAAAGTTTCGACAGTGTCATTTCAATCCGTAATTTACCAAATTGTTGTCAAACATACTATATTCTAACTAATTTCATCATTAACAATCCAAAAAACACACAAATTTTTCATTGACACATTTTATCAAACACCTAGAGTGCAATTTTCAATCAACATAAAATCTAACAATTTCTAAACCCTAAACTACCACAATGCACTATAAACAACATCTAAACAACAATTCCTAAGTTAAATCATCACTAACAATCATAAAAACTAACATGTAAGCAAAATTTATAAAAACCTAAAAATGATAAATTTCTTCAAAAATTCAAAAATTTCAACCAAAAAAATGCAATGAAGTAGGATAATCATCACTTACTTGATATTGTGGGCGAAATTGGCTTTGAATGGCGCAAGAATGGTGAAAATCGTACTTGGATGGGAAAATTTTGAATTTTGGAAGTTTGGGAAATGAGGGAGATGGGCTGCTCTGTGTTGCTGTTATATGACTTAAGTTGCGCTGCGCAACTTAACATGCGCAGCGCAACTTAAGTTGCGCACAAAACATAACTTGCGCAGGGGTATTTTGGTCAGTTTGGCTGGGTGGGAGCGAAATTTGCTGGGTGAAGAGTGGTATTCTTTTTTTATGGGTCGTATAGATTTATTTAAAGGTGAATTTTTGTTTGGCCACTTTTCTCTCCTATCTTTTGTTAATTGTGCGATTTTGCACCCCTCTTTTTTTGAGCTATTATGCACCCCATCTTTTTGATTTTGCACCTCATCTTTGTGTTTAATTGCAAAAGGTGAATTTTTGTTTGGCCACTTTTCTCTCCTATCTTTTGTTAATTGTGCGATTTTGCACCCCTCTTTTTTTGAGCTATTATGCACCCCATCTTTTTGATTTTGCACCTCATCTTTGTGTTTAATTGCACTTTTACCCCCTATCTTTTTGCTAATTGTGCGATTTTGCATTCTTTCTTCTTTTGTTTGAATTATTTTGCACCTCATTTTTTTCCCCATTTCCCCTCTTTTAATGATGATTTTGAACAAAACACAATTGATAAAAGATGAGGTGCAAAATCACTCAAGAAAAAGAGAAAGTGCAAAATCGCACAATTAGCAAAAGATAACGGGGAAAAGTACAATTAAGCCTTTTTCTTTTCATACTATTATTCACTAAATTATCCATGATTTTTTCACCTCCTTAATTTTTTCAAAGTTTGTTATATTATAACAAAAATAAATAAATGGATCCACCGACTGGACTTGGCTATTACTGAGTTTCATTAATAACACCCCTCCCTTTAAAACAAAAAAAAAAACGAGTTAATAACAACAAATTATTTGAGAAATTAAAATTTGAACGTTTTAGTCGAACAATTTTTGAGAGATTTGAAAGAAAAAATTATTTGAATGATTTTATAATGTTAAATCTCTAAAAATAAATATATAGGTTAATCAATGTAAAAATTACTCTTATAGTATTATACTATTTTTAGAAGAAGTTTTTTCGTAAGAGTCATTTTTAGAAATAAATAGATTTTTTTTAATATACGATAAATGGGTCCTAAAATTTTCATTATGCTTATTTGTTTTGAATAGGTAAACTTTACGTTCTTCCTATGATTTCTTTTATTTTTAGTTCAATAAAATGGTTGTTGTTTATCTTTCTCGATTTGATCACTCGCGTCTATCTTTTCCTACTCTTGTAATTTAAATGAGTGGCTTTCACATGGATTGTGTTTTTCTTTCGTATTTTTTTCCGGTTATCTCATTGTCTCACTCCGGTGTTGATTGATTTTGTTGAGATATAAATTGTGATCAAAAGTTGTTAATTGCTTAACAAGTTAATAATTAGTAAATTGGTTACGTGCCTAGTTAAGATTGTTATGTTACTGGCCTATCGATCAATGAGTTAAGTAGTTACTTGTTGTGAGTTTTGAAAGGTTGTAGGTTTACTTTATATATAAGTAACCACTCTATGTAAATTTTAATTCAAACTCCTTGGTTGATAATTTGATTCCTGCTATTTTCTTGTGTGTTTAATCTCGCTATAAAAATCTTGTATTCCCTTCATCTTTCTTGATATTTTCTTCCCCCAACTTGAAACTGGTGGAACCCTAATTAGTTCCAGCAAACTAGTATAACATAGTTTGGTTTCGAATCATCAAATTATAATAAAAAACGATGGTTAATTCAAATACAACCTTCAATTATTTCCATACAGATCGTCAAGTATTCAAACATGATAATTATGATCGATGGTGTACTAAAAATAAGGTTATATTGAGATTTCAAGATGTGCTTGAAAATGTGAATTATGGTATTCAAGCATTAGCAGAAAATGCTACTGAGGCACAAAATAACTCTGTCATAGGCAAAGAGAAGGGAAATATTTGTTCTTTATTCATCAATGGGTTGACACAAAACAACTTTGAGAAGATTATTGAGGAGGAAATAACAAAAAGAGTTCGGGATACTCTCAAGAAAGTGTATGGTGATGATGATAAAAATAAAATGGGTAAATTTGCAAGCTTTATGCCACCAATATGAGATGGTTCAAATGTCAGATCAAAAATCAGTATAAGAACTCTTCACAAAGTTGGTGATGCTGAAAAATCAAATGAAGTCTTGTGAAGAAGCTAGTAGTGACATGATGAAGATCGTAAACAAGTAGGTGAAGGCCCATGATGCAAATGAAAGACTAAGCTTGAAAGCTCCACTGTAAAGCAATATGATTTTCAACATTAGTTTCCTATATAAAGCTTGTGTTAATTTTTCCGCCTTATTTTTTCATAGGGTTTTGCGAGGGATAAACCCTTGTCAAAAACCAATTCTTAAAAATAATCTGCTACATTTTCTCAATGATCTCCGAGGGATTTACTCCTCGCAAACACATTTTTTTCTTTCTAGGGGCATGTGTGCCTCACAACAATATCCGTGCAAAAACAATAAATTTTTTATATCCAATATTAGTTAGTGGACCCTCTAATGTTTAACAAAGTTATTCACATGGCTAATTTTCATTGATTATTGAGTAATTTTTGCACGATACTTACCGAGTAAGATACATCATTTGTTCTTCCTTTAAAAAATAAATCATTAATTTTGTGGTCGATCAAAGATATAAGTCAAAGTTTTTTTGAGTAAATATGCAATTTCCCCTCTGAAATTGTAAGTTTTTTCAATTACCCCATTGACTTTAACAAAACTTCAATTACCCCCCTGAAATTGCATAACGTTAGTCAATTTGCCTCCTCAGTCAAAAAAATCTGGATTTTTTTCCGATTATGAGCAAATATCCCCTTGAAATTTAGCACTTATGTGCAAAATACCCTATGAACTCGAAAATTTAATTTATTTTCTTATCCTTGACTCAAAAGATATTAAAGGCAAACAATTGCTACTAAAAAAAGAGAATTGAGAGAGGTAATCCAACCAAGTGAACACATAAAATTATGTATTCTGTAATTCTTTGTTTCTGTTACAATCATAAAATTTATAAGTGTTGATTACACTATGGCTTGATGATAATAGTTAATGATCCTTTCATGCATATTAGCTAGCAAATGTATTGCTACTTACTAAAGGCTTTGTTGGGATTGGAAATAGATCCATATTTAATGTAGATTTGATTCTTTGTACAAGTAGAATCGGATCAATACATCTCAGGGGACAGAGATAGCTTAATTAATTCATGTAAATTGCATTTTACATTGATAATTCTTGCAATCTTTTTATATATAACAATTAGACATTATGTTAGATGCTAATTGTTTGCCTTTAATATCTTTTGAGTCAAGGAAAAGAAAAATAATATAAATTTTCAAGTTTAGGGGGCATTTTGCACATAAGTGCTAAACTTCAAGGGGGTATTTGCTCATAAACGAAAAAAATCTAGATTTTTTGACGGAGGGGGCAAATTGACTAACGTTATGCAATTTCGGGGGGTAATTGAAGTTTTTTTAATGTTAGGGGAGTAATTGACGAAACTTACAATTTCAGGGGGGAATTGCTTATTTACTCAAGTGTTTTTTTTATGCGAAGTCAAAGTTATTTTTTATTATTACTCCCTCCGTCCCGCAATAAATGACCCATTTGAAAATGTACAATTTTGACCTAACTTACCTTGACCATATTTTTCTACTAATATACAAAGATAAATAATATCATATAAGATGTCGTTAGATTTGTCTCCACGAGTATTTTCAAAATATCAAATTTTCATAATTTTTTTAAATATATTATTGGCTAAATTGCATTTTTGGTCCCTTAACTATTTAGGTAGTATCGCTTTGGTCCCTTAACTAAAATTCGATTTATTTTGGTCCCTTAACTTCTCTCTGTTACATATTTTGGTCCTTTCCGTTAGTTTTAATTCAAAAACATTAGGTTTTCTTCATTTTCATCGGGAATTTTTCTAGGATTCTTGTTGTTGAAGGTTGATGGAGATGATATGAAGATGAAAAAGAGGAGAAGAAGATGAAGAAAACCTAACGTTTTTGAATTAAAACTAACGGATATGACCAAAATGTGTAACAGAGAGAAGTTAAGGGACCAAAATAAATCGAATTTTAGTTAAGGGACCAAAGCGATACTTCCTAAATAGTTAAGGGACCAAAAATGCAATTTAGCCTATATTATTCAAGATATTTAAGCTCAAAATTATGTCTTGGCATGCATAATTGGGTCAACTGTGTCATGTATTATGGGACGGAGGGAATATTTATTAAAATTTCTAAAATATAAGTCAAAGTTATTTTTACCAAAAATAAAAGTCAATGTTATAATGATGGAAACTAAATATTTCGCCTTAATTTCACACAAGATACATCATGCTCCCTCCGGTCTTGAATGTAAGAAACAAAAAAAATTACATATATTAAGAAAGTGGATTGATTGCATTTAAATCATTGTAAAAAAATAGCATTTTTCCAATTATGCCCTTGTATTGGAAACATGACTTTGAACCCCATCAATGGAAATTTTTTGAAATGCGTTTAACATGGGAATGTGAAACAAATTGGATAAAGTCAATGAGGTTAAAATTGGTATAGTGACATTTAATAGGTTGGCTTTTGTATACTTTTGCTTACATTTGATATCAACAATTTTTTTTGTTTTGTTTTCTACATTCGAGATCGGATGGAGTACATTGTTAAAATAAAATTAAAAAAAAAAAACCACAATGGACACAATGGTTCTTTTTATAGTGACTACTTGACTACTTTAAAGGAAAACGATTGCAAATAAAAAATTAAAAGAAAATAATAAAAAAGGAGTTCCTTGGGGGCCAAGCGTGCGTGTCTATCAAGTAAAACATTAAAGGAAAATAATAATAATAAAAAAAGAGTGAATGTTTTTCTTTTTAAAGTTTGTTCGGTCCATGTTTAAAAAAAGATCATTTATTTAGTTTATTATAATATTTTGTACACTATATGAATATTTTATTTTTATGAATCACTCAAAAAGACTAATTCATCAAGCCGATATGACTATTATACGTGACAACTCTTTCAAGAGATTTAATATTACGACATTTTCACCATTTTATCCAAATGTTCTTGGGTTATTTGAATATTATATTTAAATAATAAAATTTTAAAAATGAAAAAAAACAAAAAAACTTAGAGTGATAAAAAAATTATATTCACACTGATTAGTGGACCCTATTAAGAAACTTGTGTGATATGTTGGATTTGAGAGAGATTAGATACTTATTAAGTATTACTATAAAAAATTATATTATATGTGAAATGTGATTGATTTAAATATTTACATCAACACAAAGAATATCTTTTGTAAAAAGAAAAATATATGTGTAAGATTTCTGTTACGATATAAGCAAAGATATTTGAACAAAGTTTCATTTACCAAAAACATAAATTTTTCAAAAATATTAGTACAATGATTTTCTTTAAAAAAAATAAACAAAGAATATTTATATTTATCAACAGAATCCGAAACAAGTAAAATATGTTGCTAAAAAATGTGTTGACCTGTTACAAATTTTCAAAGTCTAATAAATTTTTCCTTAAAACTTGGGATTCTTTGAATATCTCACTCACTCTCTCACTCTCTCTCTATACATAGTACATACAAACTCCTCATTCTCTCTCTACAGTTGTGATAACCATCATGGATGAAAAAATCATAGAACACAAAAGTGTTACCACAAAGCTTGTAAACTCCAGTTTCATGTCTTCTTTGCCAAAAAGTGTTACAATCTCATTTACTGATAACTATGCCACTGACTCTTCAACTGAAGATGAAGAACAACATGTAATAACAACAAGGAAAATAGTGAAAGAGGTAAGATTTCAACAATGTTCCACTCTTTCTAACAAGAACATCAAAAGGAGACAAGAAGAGACAAAAAACAAGAATGCTGTTGGTCAATGTTGTTTGGAACAAAACAATGAGAACCCTAGACAAATAAATGATGTTGTTCATCAAAAGTTTCGAGGTGTTCGAAGACGACGGTGGGGGAGATTTGCTGCTGAGATTCGTGATCCCCGGCTTGGAAGGAGAAGATGGTTAGGGACATATGATACTGCTGAAGAAGCTGCTTTGGTTTATGATAGAGCTGCAATTGATTGTAGAGGTCCTGATGCTGTTACAAATATCATCAAACCACCACAGAAGACAAAATCAGTGAAAGATGAATTTGTTTGTGACAATGTTTCTGTTGAGGAATATTGTAATGGTAGTTCATCATATTCTCAAGAAGAATCTGTGAGTGAAATTTGGAGTGAAAGGATGAATGATCAAGAATGGATAAAAGAGATAACTGGAGAGGAATATTTGGATGATGGTTTTACATTTGTTGATGATTCATATTCATATGGTTCTTGTTCTTATTATGAACCTATTCTTCCTACAATGGTTTCTAATGAAAGTGATTGCATTGTTGATACTATTCCTTTTCATCTTGAGGAGGATTTTGAATCATGTGAATGGGAGGTTAATAATTACTTCAATCAATCTTTGGAGTTTTGAAGGAATCATTCATCAAGTGAATTATGAGTGAGTTAGAAGCTAACTAACTTGGTAGCGTGGACTTCTCAAATGGAATTGTAGGTGAGTTTCTTTTGAGTCTAGTGATGAGAAATGTGAATGTATGGTTTTTATTTTTTATTTTTTTAATGAACAAATTTTATGTTTAATTGCCTTATTGTTCTACTTTGAAGGAATTAGTGATTTTGTTAATATTTATTGTGCTTGCTTAGCTCCATATTTTGATTGTGTGATGTGATGTTGGTACATCTGACATTGAGACTTTTTTATTTAATTAAAAAAATTGGTAGCATTTTGACTTTTATTTATTTTAGAGTATTTTATTTTGGGATGCAATTGGTACTATTTGTCTATGGAAAGCAAACAATAGCCTTTTCAGTTTTCATTAGCGATTGAATAGGCCAAACAGTTTTTCATCATACATGAGACTGTTTTGGTGTTATTATTCACCTAAGCTATGGTAATTGTCAACAAGGTCACTTTCTCAAGTACTTTGATTGAGGGGTTGCTGTGCTTAAGCAATTCTTGAGTTTAAGCCCCTTTTTCTCAAAGTGGCTTTTCTCAAACAATTCCTTTTCTTGTGTAGTTAGAGAACAACAAGCATACAAAATGTGTGAATATTTAATCGGTCTTCTCGATCTTATGTGATAAACATTTTTTATTGAAGGCATGTCCCGAATGTTTGTGCCAATATCGTGTCTGTTGTATGTACTTCATTGATCTGAGTAGTTAAATCAAGTTGCAACATGGATCCAACAATTGAGATTTAGTTGTATTAACACGAAGACAAGGACAAATTTGAATTAGAGAAACCATGTACTTTTTTATTTTAATTAACCCTATCTTTCATGAAAATTGGCTCTGATACTTTAGAGTTCGAACACAAGTAAACATCATCTAACTTAATGTTGTTCCGGTCAAAATTTCAACAAGATTCATTGAACAATTTGTAAACCGGAGTTCATTACAAATCACTTGGTTAATTAGAGAAACCAATCTATCCTCACAAATTAAACAGAAATTTATGATATTTTATTAATAAATCAAGTGAGTCCCTAAATCATATGGAAAAGTCCTTAATTAGAAATATTATGGAAAAACACAAGGCTGCTAGGACCCCTTAAATTGTGACCTGATCTGCTTGGATCATCCACTTGTTCTGTCCTAGACACTACTCACTAGAAACTTCTCACACAACAAAATAGACACTAGAAACCATAAAATCTTCGGACAAAATAAACTTGGGAAGGGTGAACCATAAGGTAGGATCCTAAAGGCTAAAAGTAGGATTGTCTTTTTTTGGTTTTTTAAAGTTTCAGAAAGAATGCATGCAGGTTGAACCTTCTGTAGACACAGAGAAAGTGAGAGGCATTCCAAGGTTTGGTCAACATCCTAACAAAAAATTGGATTGGTGATAAAAAAAATTACAAAGTATCATGATCAGAAAACTTGCATGCATTTGTTTAAACATTTAAAAAGATGTTTAAAGTATCAAAACCAAGTTGATAATACAAGCAAGCTATTGGTCCTTTTTGTGAACAACTTTTTTATTTAGTAGTTACAAAACAATATATAGATTCAGAAGTATTGCCAGAATCATCAATTGGGTGAAACTTCTGATGCTTTTGCTCAAGTGAGAAAAATCCAACATTACTGAGCAATAAAGAGGAAAATGTTTTTGTCTTATGTAGCATTTGCTTGTTGTAGGCAATGTTTTAAAACTATGTGGTCCATGAGGCTATATATGACGTCAGTATTTCAGAGATCTATCATAAAATTACAATGTGAATCAGGGGTGGTATAAGTTTTGTTCATGATTTTTTCCAATATCAAAAGATAGTAGCAATAGTCAACTACAACATATAACTTCGTTAGGAAGCATATACTGATTAATAAATTATAAGTTTTATGGAAAAAAATATTCAATTTGTTCTAAAATTTTAGGCTTAAATGTTCTTTTGATCCCTTAACTTGATTTCAAGTATCGGTTTGATCTCTTAAGTGATAAAAGGTCTGTTTAGGTCCCTTAACTTCCCTTAACTTTATTTAAAGTATCAGTTTGGTCTTTATGTTAATTTAATTCAAAAAAACGTTAAGTTTAGGGACCAAACTAATATTAATTAAATAAGTTAATGGACCAAACTAATACTAATTAAATAAGTTAAAGGACCAAACTAATACTAATTTAAACGTAGACACGTGTCATGTCATATTCATTTAATGTGCGACTCCTCTTATGTAACAAACAACTCATCCAAATCTTGACATAAGAGGATGAGTGGATCACCGACATCGAGTATTCCAATAAAATTTAGAATCTAATAGCATCTTAGAATTTGAATTTCACATAACTCAGTCATACAACAATACAAGACTCTCGACATTTTTTAAGGGTCCTTATACCTTAATGAATTTTAAATTTCCAAATGTAACTAAAAATGCACTAGTGCTTGTCTATCTAGTCAACTTCAACTTGCATGTCCCATTTTTAAAAGCTGGTCTTTCTAGTAACAACTTTGTATTGCATGTATTTGGGAGCATTTGGGCTCGCAAATATTATTTTAGATGGATAAACCTGATAATTTTCAAGTTGTTTGAGTTTTTGTTGGAGATTAATACGTAGTGAGTTGGAAATTGTGATGGACTATGTGGATTTTTGTAACTTTTTACACCTAAAAATATCGTAATTTGTCAATGAAAAATGGTATATAACCCAATTTACGATCAACATAACGTATGCTTAGTCAATATAAAAACAATGAAAGTTGGCATAGCCAAATCTTTCTCAGTTAAGGGAGACTCAAAACATGCCTCTCAAATATTCTAAGAATCCTGCTCTTAGTTAAGGGAGACTCAAGGCAGTCATAGATATGTTAGAAGTGAATTAAACCAATCTATGGTTTTTGTTTTTTGTTGTTTTAAAAACTTTCTTGAAATTTGTTATCAAACCGACAAGTTACACTTACACTCAAAGTCTATCAAAATAAATCCATGTAATGTATATCTATCTAACAACAACGTAAAAAAATCACTTATTTTTTGAAATCATCCATGCTAAAAGCTCGGGACAGAAGTTTACTTTATGTGAAATAGAAGAATAATTCAAGGGAACCTAAGATATCATTATATCACTTGACCGTATATGTGGCAATACCATTGTAAACAAATTCAAATTTGGATGGAGGAAATTTGGGAGATGGTTATGATAAAACGTTGAATGAATTTAATTGCGATAATGGTGCCTTGATTAGTAGGAAATGAATTGGATGCGAATGTTATACAGAACAGGGAGCATGAGACCAAGTCGTACGTGTCAGGGACCAAATTGAAGTATGGGGGTGCGATAAGTAGAAAATTGTTCAATAGGTTGAAATACTAACAATCTAACATGCCTCTCAAATATTCTAAGAATCCTGCTCTCAGTTAAGGGAGACTCAAGGCAGTCATAGATATGTTAGAAGTGAATTAAACCAATCTATGGTTTTTGTTTTTTGTTGTTTTAAAAACTTTCTTGAAATTTGTTATCAAACCGACAAGTTACGCTTACACTCAAAGTCTATCAAAATAAATCCATGTAATGTATATCTATCTAACAACAACGTAAAAAAATCACTTATTTTTTGAAATCATCCATGCTAAAAGCTCGGGACAAAAGTTTACTTTATGTGAAATAGAAGAATAATTCAAGGGAACCTAAGATATCATTATATCACTTGACCGTATATGTGGCAATACCATTGTAAACAAATTCAAATTTGGATGGAGGAAATTTGGGAGATGGTTATGATAAAACGTTGAATGAATTTAATTGCGATAATGGTGCCTTGATTAGTAGGAAATGAATTGGATGCGAATGTTATACAGAACAGGGAGCATGAGACCAAGTCGTACGTGTCAGGGACCAAACTGAAGTATGGGGGTGCGATAAGTAGAAAATTGTTCAATAGGTTGAAATACTAACAATCTAACATGCCTCTCAAATATTCTAAGAATCCTGCTCTCAGTTAAGGGAGACTCAAGGCAGTCATAGATATGTTAGAAGTGAATAAAACCAATCTATGGTTTTTGTTTTTTGTTGTTTTAAAAACTTTCTTGAAATTTGATATCAAACCGACAAGTTACGCTTACACTCAAAGTCTATCAAAATAAATCCATGTAACGTATATCTATCTAACAACAACGTAAAAAAATCACTTATTTTTTGAAATCATCCATGCTAAAAGCTCGGGACAGAAGTTTACTTTATGTGAAATAGAAGAATAATTCAAGGGAACCTAAGATATCATTATATCACTTGACCGTATATGTGGCAATACCATTGTAAACAAATTCAAATTTGGATGGAGGAAATTTGGGAGATGGTTATGATAAAACGTTGAATGAATTTAATTGCGATAATGGTGCCTTGATTAGTAGGAAATGAATTGGATGCGAATGTTATACAGAACAGGGAGCATGAGACCAAGTCGTACGTGTCAGGGACCAAACTGAAGTATGGGGGTGCGATAAGTAGAAAATTGTTCAATAGGTTGAAATACTAACAATCTAACATGCCTCTCAAATATTCTAAGAATCCTGCTCTCAGTTAAGGGAGACTCAAGGCAGTCATAGATATGTTAGAAGTGAATTAAACCAATCTATGGTTTTTGTTTTTTGTTGTTTTAAAAACTTTCTTGAAATTTGTTATCAAACCGACAAGTAACGCTTACACTCAAAGTCTATCAAAATAAATCCATGTAACGTATATCTATCTAACAACAACGTAAAAAAATCACTTATTTTTTGAAATCATCCATGCTAAAAGCTCGGGACAGAAGTTTACTTTATGTGAAATAGAAGAATAATTCAAGGGAACCTAAGATATCATTATATCACTTGACCGTATATGTGGCAATACCATTGTAAACAAATTCAAATTTGGATGGAGGAAATTTGGGAGATGGTTATGATAAAACGTTGAATGAATTTAATTGCGATAATGGTGCCTTGATTAGTAGGAAATGAATTGGATGCGAATGTTATACAGAACAGGGAGCATGAGACCAAGTCGTACGTGTCAGGGACCAAACTGAAGTATGGGGGTGCGATAAGTAGAAAATTGTTCAATAGGTTGAAATACTAACAATCTAACATGCCTCTCAAATATTCTAAGAATCCTGCTCTCAGTTAAGGGAGACTCAAGGCAGTCATAGATATGTTAGAAGTGAATTAAACCAATCTATGGTTTTTGTTTTTTGTTGTTTTAAAAACTTTCTTGAAATTTGTTATCAAACCGACAAGTTACGCTTACACTCAAAGTCTATCAAAATAAATCCATGTAATGTATATCTATCTAACAACAACGTAAAAAAATCACTTATTTTTTGAAATCATCCATGCTAAAAGCTCGGGACAGAAGTTTACTTTATGTGAAATAGAAGAATAATTCAAGGGAACCTAAGATATCATTATATCACTTGACCGTATATATGGCAATACCAGTGTAAACAAATTCAAATTTGGATGGAGGAAATTTGGGAGATGGTTATGATAAAACGTTGAATGAATTTAATTGCGATAATGGTGCCTTGATTAGTAGGAAATGAATTGGATGCGAATGTTATACAGAACAGAGAGCATGAGACCAAGTCGTACGTGTCAGGGACCAAACTGAAGTATGGGGGTGCGATAAGTAGAAAATTGTTCAATAGGTTGAAATACTAACAATCTAACATGCCTCTCAAATATTCTAAGAATCCTGCTCTCAGTTAAGGGAGACTCAAGGCAGTCATAGATATGTTAGAAGTGAATAAAACCAATCTATGGTTTTTGTTTTTTGTTGTTTTAAAAACTTTCTTGAAATTTGATATCAAACCGACAAGTTACGCTTACACTCAAAGTCTATCAAAATAAATCCATGTAACGTATATCTATCTAACAACAACGTAAAAAAATCACTTATTTTTTGAAATCATCCATGCTAAAAGCTCGGGACAGAAGTTTACTTTATGTGAAATAGAAGAATAATTCAAGGGAACCTAAGATATCATTATATCACTTGACCGTATATGTGGCAATACCATTGTAAACAAATTCAAATTTGGATGGAGGAAATTTGGGAGATGGTTATGATAAAACGTTGAATGAATTTAATTGCGATAATGGTGCCTTGATTAGTAGGAAATGAATTGGATGCGAATGTTATACAGAACAGGGAGCATGAGACCAAGTCGTACGTGTCAGGGACCAAACTGAAGTATGGGGGTGCGATAAGTAGAAAATTGTTCAATAGGTTGAAATACTAACAATCTAACATGCCTCTCAAATATTCTAAGAATCCTGCTCTCAGTTAAGGGAGACTCAAGGCAGTCATAGATATGTTAGAAGTGAATTAAACCAATCTATGGTTTTTGTTTTTTGTTGTTTTAAAAACTTTCTTGAAATTTGTTATCAAACCGACAAGTAACGCTTACACTCAAAGTCTATCAAAATAAATCCATGTAACGTATATCTATCTAACAACAACGTAAAAAAATCACTTATTTTTTGAAATCATCCATGCTAAAAGCTCGGGACAGAAGTTTACTTTATGTGAAATAGAAGAATAATTCAAGGGAACCTAAGATATCATTATATCACTTGACCGTATATGTGGCAATACCATTGTAAACAAATTCAAATTTGGATGGAGGAAATTTGGGAGATGGTTATGATAAAACGTTGAATGAATTTAATTGCGATAATGGTGCCTTGATTAGTAGGAAATGAATTGGATGCGAATGTTATACAGAACAGGGAGCATGAGACCAAGTCGTACGTGTCAGGGACCAAACTGAAGTATGGGGGTGCGATAAGTAGAAAATTGTTCAATAGGTTGAAATACTAACAATCTAACATGCCTCTCAAATATTCTAAGAATCCTGCTCTCAGTTAAGGGAGACTCAAGGCAGTCATAGATATGTTAGAAGTGAATTAAACCAATCTATGGTTTTTGTTTTTTGTTGTTTTAAAAACTTTCTTGAAATTTGTTATCAAACCGACAAGTTACGCTTACACTCAAAGTCTATCAAAATAAATCCATGTAATGTATATCTATCTAACAACAACGTAAAAAAATCACTTATTTTTTGAAATCATCCATGCTAAAAGCTCGGGACAGAAGTTTACTTTATGTGAAATAGAAGAATAATTCAAGGGAACCTAAGATATCATTATATCACTTGACCGTATATATGGCAATACCAGTGTAAACAAATTCAAATTTGGATGGAGGAAATTTGGGAGATGGTTATGATAAAACGTTGAATGAATTTAATTGCGATAATGGTGCCTTGATTAGTAGGAAATGAATTGGATGCGAATGTTATACAGAACAGAGAGCATGAGACCAAGTCGTACGTGTCAGGGACCAAATTGAAGTATGGGGTGCGATAAGTAGAAAATTGTTCAATAGGTTGAAATACTAACAATCTAACATGCCTCTCAAATATTCTAAGAATCCTGCTCTCAGTTAAGGGAGACTCAAGGCAGTCATAGATATGTTAGAAGTGAATTAAACCAATCTATGGTTTTTGTTTTTTGTTGTTTTAAAAACTTTCTTGAAATTTGTTATCAAACCGACAAGTTACACTTACACTCAAAGTCTATCAAAATAAATCCATGTAATGTATATCTATCTAACAACAACGTAAAAAAATCACTTATTTTTTAAAATCATCCATGCTAAAAGCTCGGGGACAGAAGTTTACTTTATGTGAAATAGAAGAATAATTCAAGGGAACCTAAGATATCATTATATCACTTGACCGTATATGTGGCAATACCATTGTAAACAAATTCAAATTTGGATGGAGGAAATTTGGGAGATGGTTATGATAAAACGTTAAATGAATTTAATTGCGATAATGGTGCCTTGATTAGTAGGAAATGAATTGGATGCGAATGTTATACAGAACAGGGAGCATGAGACCAAGTCGTACGTGTCAGGGACCAAATTGAAGTATGGGGGTGCGATAAGTAGAAAATTGTTCAATAGGTTGAAATACTAACAATCTAACATGCCTCTCAAATATTCTAAGAATCCTGCTCTCAGTTAAGGGAGACTCAAGGCAGTCATAGATATGTTAGAAGTGAATTAAACCAATCTATGGTTTTTGTTTTTTGTTGTTTTAAAAACTTTCTTGAAATTCGTTATCAAACCGACAAGTTACACTTACACTCAAAGTCTATCAAAATAAATCCATGTAATGTATATCTATCTAACAACAACGTATAAAAATCACTTATTTTTTAAAATCATCCATGCTAAAAGCTCGGGGACAGAAGTTTACTTTATGTGAAATAGAAGAATAATTCAAGGGAACCTATGATATCATTATATCACTTGACCGTATATGTGGCAATACCATTGTAAACAAATTCAAATTTGGATGGAGGAAATTTGGGAGATGGTTATGATAAAACGTTGAATGAATTTAATTGCGATAATGGTGCCTTGATTAGTAGGAAATGAATTGGATGCGAATGTTATACAGAACAGGGAGCATGAGACCAAGTCGTACGTGTCAGGGACCAAATTGAAGTATGGGGGTGCGATAAGTAGAAAATTGTTCAATAGGTTGAAATACTAACAATCTAACATGCCTCTCAAATATTCTAAGAATCCTGCTCTCAGTTAAGGGAGACTCAAGGCAGTCATAGATATGTTAGAAGTGAATTAAACCAATCTATGGTTTTTGTTTTTTGTTGTTTTAAAAACTTTCTTGAAATTTGTTATCAAACCGACAAGTTACGCTTACACTCAAAGTCTATCAAAATAAATCCATGTAATGTATATCTATCTAACAACAACGTAAAAAAATCACTTATTTTTTGAAATCATCCATGCTAAAAGCTCGGGACAGAAGTTTACTTTATGTGAAATAGAAGAATAATTCAAGGGAACCTAAGATATCATTATATCACTTGACCGTATATGTGGCAATACCATTGTAAACAAATTCAAATTTGGATGGAGGAAATTTGGGAGATGGTTATGATAAAACGTTGAATGAATTTAATTGCGATAATGGTGCCTTGATTAGTAGGAAATGAATTGGATGCGAATGTTATACAGAACAGGGAGCATGAGACCAAGTCGTACGTGTCAGGGACCAAATTGAAGTATGGGGGTGCGATAAGTAGAAAATTGTTCAATAGGTTGAAATACTAACAATCTAACATGCCTCTCAAATATTCTAAGAATCCTGCTCTCAGTTAAGGGAGACTCAAGGCAGTCATAGATATGTTAGAAGTGAATTAAACCAATCTATGGTTTTTGTTTTTTGTTGTTTTAAAAACTTTCTTGAAATTTGTTATCAAACCGACAAGTTACACTTACACTCAAAGTCTATCAAAATAAATCCATGTAATGTATATCTATCTAACAACAACGTAAAAAAATCACTTATTTTTTAAAATCATCCATGCTAAAAGCTCGGGGACAGAAGTTTACTTTATGTGAAATAGAAGAATAATTCAAGGGAACCTAAGATATCATTATATCACTTGACCGTATATATGGCAATACCATTGTAAACAAATTCAAATTTGGATGGAGGAAATTTGGGAGATGGTTATGATAAAACGTTGAATGAATTTAATAGCGATAATGGTGCCTTGATTAGTAGGAAATGAATTGGATGCGAATGTTATACAAAACAGAGAGCATGAGACCAAGTCGTACGTGTCAGGGACCAAATTGAAGTATGGGGGTGCGATAAGTAGAAAATTGTTCAATAGGTTGAAATACTAACAATCTAACATGCCTCTCAAATATTCTAAGAATCCTGCTCTCAGTTAAGGGAGACTCAAGGCAGTCATAGATATGTTAGAAGTGAATTAAACCAATCTATGGTTTTTGTTTTTTGTTGTTTTAAAAACTTTCTTGAAATTTGTTATCAAACCGACAAGTTACGCTTACACTCAAAGTCTATCAAAATAAATCCATGTAATGTATATCTATCTAACAACAACGTAAAAAAATCACTTATTTTTTGAAATCATCCATGCTAAAAGCTCGGGACAGAAGTTTACTTTATGTGAAATAGAAGAAAAATTCAAGGGAACCTAAGATATCATTATATCACTTGACCGTATATGTGGCAATACCATTGTAAACAAATTCAAATTTGGATGGAGGAAATTTGGGAGATGGTTATGATAAAACGTTGAATGAATTTAATTGCGATAATGGTGCCTTGATTAGTAGGAAATGAATTGGATGCGAATGTTATACAGAACAGGGAGCATGAGACCAAGTCGTACGTGTCAGGGACCAAATTGAAGTATGGGGGTGCGATAAGTAGAAAATTGTTCAATAGGTTGAAATACTAACAATCTAACATGCCTCTCAAATATTCTAAGAATCCTGCTCTCAGTTAAGGGAGACTCAAGGCAGTCATAGATATGTTAGAAGTGAATTAAACCAATCTATGGTTTTTGTTTTTTGTTGTTTTAAAAACTTTCTTGAAATTTGTTATCAAACCGACAAGTTACACTTACACTCAAAGTCTATCAAAATAAATCCATGTAATGTATATCTATCTAACAACAACGTAAAAAAATCACTTATTTTTTAAAATCATCCATGCTAAAAGCTCGGGGACAGAAGTTTACTTTATGTGAAATAGAAGAATAATTCAAGGGAACCTAAGATATCATTATATCACTTGACCGTATATATGGCAATACCATTGTAAACAAATTCAAATTTGGATGGAGGAAATTTGGGAGATGGTTATGATAAAACGTTGAATGAATTTAATAGCGATAATGGTGCCTTGATTAGTAGGAAATGAATTGGATGCGAATGTTATACAAAACAGAGAGCATGAGACCAAGTCGTACGTGTCAGGGACCAAATTGAAGTATGGGGGTGCGATAAGTAGAAAATTGTTCAATAGGTTGAAATACTAACAATCTAACATGCCTCTCAAATATTCTAAGAATCCTGCTCTCAGTTAAGGGAGACTCAAGGCAGTCATAGATATGTTAGAAGTGAATTAAACCAATCTATGGTTTTTGTTTTTTGTTGTTTTAAAAACTTTCTTGAAATTTGTTATCAAACCGACAAGTTACGCTTACACTCAAAGTCTATCAAAATAAATCCATGTAATGTATATCTATCTAACAACAACGTAAAAAAATCACTTATTTTTTGAAATCATCCATGCTAAAAGCTCGGGACAGAAGTTTACTTTATGTGAAATAGAAGAATAATTCAAGGGAACCTAAGATATCATTATATCACTTGACCGTATATGTGGCAATACCATTGTAAACAAATTCAAATTTGGATGGAGGAAATTTGGGAGATGGTTATGATAAAACGTTGAATGAATTTAATTGCGATAATGGTGCCTTGATTAGTAGGAAATGAATTGGATGCGAATGTTATACAGAACAGGGAGCATGAGACCAAGTCGTACGTGTCAGGGACCAAATTGAAGTATGGGGGTGCGATAAGTAGAAAATTGTTCAATAGGTTGAAATACTAACAATCTAACATGCCTCTCAAATATTCTAAGAATCCTGCTCTCAGTTAAGGGAGACTCAAGGCAGTCATAGATATGTTAGAAGTGAATTAAACCAATCTATGGTTTTTGTTTTTTGTTGTTTTAAAAACTTTCTTGAAATTTGTTATCAAACCGACAAGTTACGCTTACACTCAAAGTCTATCAAAATAAATCCATGTAATGTATATCTATCTAACAACAACGTAAAAAAATCACTTATTTTTTGAAATCATCCATGCTAAAAGCTCGGGACAGAAGTTTACTTTATGTGAAATAGAAGAATAATTCAAGGGAACCTAAGATATCATTATATCACTTGACCGTATATGTGGCAATACCATTGTAAACAAATTCAAATTTGGATGGAGGAAATTTGGGAGATGGTTATGATAAAACGTTGAATGAATTTAATTGCGATAATGGTGCCTTGATTAGTAGGAAATGAATTGGATGCGAATGTTATACAGAACAGGGAGCATGAGACCAAGTCGTACGTGTCAGGGACCAAATTGAAGTATGGGGTGCGATAAGTAGAAAATTGTTCAATAGGTTGAAATACTAACAATCTAACATGCCTCTCAAATATTCTAAGAATCCTGCTCTCAGTTAAGGGAGACTCAAGGCAGTCATAGATATGTTAGAAGTGAATTAAACCAATCTATGGTTTTTGTTTTTTGTTGTTTTAAAAACTTTCTTGAAATTTGTTATCAAACCGACAAGTTACGCTTACACTCAAAGTCTATCAAAATAAATCCATGTAATGTATATCTATCTAACAACAACGTAAAAAAATCACTTATTTTTTGAAATCATCCATGCTAAAAGCTTGGGACAGAAGTTTACTTTATGTGAAATAGAAGAATAATTCAAGGAAACCTAAGATATCATTATATCACTTGACCGTATATGTGGCAATACCATTGTAAACAAATTCAAATTTGGATGGAGGAAATTTGGGAGATGGTTATGATAAAACGTTGAATGAATTTAATTGCGATAATGGTGCCTTGATTAGTAGGAAATGAATTGGATGCGAATGTTATACAGAACAGGGAGCATGAGACCAAGTCGTACGTGTCAGGGACCAAATTGAAGTATGGGGTGCGATAAGTAGAAAATTGTTCAATAGGTTGAAATACTAACAATCTAACATGCCTCTCAAATATTCTAAGAATCCTGCTCTCAGTTAAGGGAGACTCAAGGCAGTCATAGATATGTTAGAAGTGAATTAAACCAATCTATGGTTTTTGTTTTTTGTTGTTTTAAAAACTTTCTTGAAATTTGTTATCAAACCGACAAGTTACACTTACACTCAAAGTCTATCAAAATAAATCCATGTAATGTATATCTATCTAACAACAACGTAAAAAAATCACTTATTTTTTAAAATCATCCATGCTAAAAGCTCGGGGACAGAAGTTTACTTTATGTGAAATAGAAGAATAATTCAAGGGAACCTAAGATATCATTATATCACTTGACCGTATATATGGCAATACCATTGTAAACAAATTCAAATTTGGATGGAGGAAATTTGGGAGATGGTTATGATAAAACGTTGAATGAATTTAATAGCGATAATGGTGCCTTGATTAGTAGGAAATGAATTGGATGCGAATGTTATACAAAACAGAGAGCATGAGACCAAGTCGTACGTGTCAGGGACCAAATTGAAGTATGGGGGTGCGATAAGTAGAAAATTGTTCAATAGGTTGAAATACTAACAATCTAACATGCCTCTCAAATATTCTAAGAATCCTGCTCTCAGTTAAGGGAGACTCAAGGCAGTCATAGATATGTTAGAAGTGAATTAAACCAATCTATGGTTTTTGTTTTTTGTTGTTTTAAAAACTTTCTTGAAATTTGTTATCAAACCGACAAGTTACGCTTACACTCAAAGTCTATCAAAATAAATCCATGTAATGTATATCTATCTAACAACAACGTAAAAAAATCACTTA
The DNA here is from genome assembly GCA_946800305.1 of Medicago arabica. NCBI lineage: Eukaryota > Viridiplantae > Streptophyta > Magnoliopsida > Fabales > Fabaceae > Medicago > Medicago arabica. The sequence goes on along the minus strand of OX326968.1, from coordinate 2,595,243 downwards.
TTTTTTGAAATCATCCATGCTAAAAGCTCGGGACAGAAGTTTACTTTATGTGAAATAGAAGAATAATTCAAGGGAACCTAAGATATCATTATATCACTTGACCGTATATGTGGCAATACCATTGTAAACAAATTCAAATTTGGATGGAGGAAATTTGGGAGATGGTTATGATAAAACGTTGAATGAATTTAATTGCGATAATGGTGCCTTGATTAGTAGGAAATGAATTGGATGCGAATGTTATACAGAACAGGGAGCATGAGACCAAGTCGTACGTGTCAGGGACCAAATTGAAGTATGGGGGTGCGATAAGTAGAAAATTGTTCAATAGGTTGAAATACTAACAATCTAACATGCCTCTCAAATATTCTAAGAATCCTGCTCTCAGTTAAGGGAGACTCAAGGCAGTCATAGATATGTTAGAAGTGAATTAAACCAATCTATGGTTTTTGTTTTTTGTTGTTTTAAAAACTTTCTTGAAATTTGTTATCAAACCGACAAGTTACGCTTACACTCAAAGTCTATCAAAATAAATCCATGTAATGTATATCTATCTAACAACAACGTAAAAAAATCACTTATTTTTTGAAATCATCCATGCTAAAAGCTCGGGACAGAAGTTTACTTTATGTGAAATAGAAGAATAATTCAAGGAAACCTAAGATATCATTATATCACTTGACCGTATATGTGGCAATACCATTGTAAACAAATTCAAATTTGGATGGAGGAAATTTGGGAGATGGTTATGATAAAACGTTGAATGAATTTAATTGCGATAATGGTGCCTTGATTAGTAGGAAATGAATTGGATGCGAATGTTATACAGAACAGGGAGCATGAGACCAAGTCGTACGTGTCAGGGACCAAATTGAAGTATGGGGTGCGATAAGTAGAAAATTGTTCAATAGGTTGAAATACTAACAATCTAACATGCCTCTCAAATATTCTAAGAATCCTGCTCTCAGTTAAGGGAGACTCAAGGCAGTCATAGATATGTTAGAAGTGAATTAAACCAATCTATGGTTTTTGTTTTTTGTTGTTTTAAAAACTTTCTTGAAATTTGTTATCAAACCGACAAGTTACGCTTACACTCAAAGTCTATCAAACTAAATCCATGTAATGTATATCTATCTAACAACAACGTAAAAAAATCACTTATTTTTTGAAATCATCCATGCTAAAAGCTCGGGACAGAAGTTTACTTTATGTGAAATAGAAGAATAATTCAAGGGAACCTAAGATATCATTATATCACTTGACCGTATATGTGGCAATACCATTGTAAACAAATTCAAATTTGGATGGAGGAAATTTGGGAGATGGTTATGATAAAACGTTGAATGAATTTAATTGCGATAATGGTGCCTTGATTAGTAGGAAATGAATTGGATGCGAATGTTATACAGAACAGGGAGCATGAGACCAAGTCGTACGTGTCAGGGACCAAATTGAAGTATGGGGGTGCGATAAGTAGAAAATTGTTCAATAGGTTGAAATACTAACAATCTAACATGCCTCTCAAATATTCTAAGAATCCTGCTCTCAGTTAAGGGAGACTCAAGGCAGTCATAGATATGTTAGAAGTGAATTAAACCAATCTATGGTTTTTGTTTTTTGTTGTTTTAAAAACTTTCTTGAAATTTGTTATCAAACCGACAAGTTACGCTTACACTCAAAGTCTATCAAAATAAATCCATGTAATGTATATCTATCTAACAACAACGTAAAAAAATCACTTATTTTTTGAAATCATCCATGCTAAAAGCTCGGGACAGAAGTTTACTTTATGTGAAATAGAAGAATAATTCAAGGGAACCTAAGATATCATTATATCACTTGACCGTATATGTGGCAATACCATTGTAAACAAATTCAAATTTGGATGGAGGAAATTTGGGAGATGGTTATGATAAAACGTTGAATGAATTTAATTGCGATAATGGTGCCTTGATTAGTAGGAAATGAATTGGATGCGAATGTTATACAGAACAGGGAGCATGAGACCAAGTCGTACGTGTCAGGGACCAAATTGAAGTATGGGGGTGCGATAAGTAGAAAATTGTTCAATAGGTTGAAATACTAACAATCTAACATGCCTCTCAAATATTCTAAGAATCCTGCTCTCAGTTAAGGGAGACTCAAGGCAGTCATAGATATGTTAGAAGTGAATTAAACCAATCTATGGTTTTTGTTTTTTGTTGTTTTAAAAACTTTCTTGAAATTTGTTATCAAACCGACAAGTTACGCTTACACTCAAAGTCTATCAAAATAAATCCATGTAATGTATATCTATCTAACAACAACGTAAAAAAATCACTTATTTTTTGAAATCATCCATGCTAAAAGCTCGGGACAGAAGTTTACTTTATGTGAAATAGAAGAATAATTCAAGGGAACCTAAGATATCATTATATCACTTGACCGTATATGTGGCAATACCATTGTAAACAAATTCAAATTTGGATGGAGGAAATTTGGGAGATGGTTATGATAAAACGTTGAATGAATTTAATTGCGATAATGGTGCCTTGATTAGTAGGAAATGAATTGGATGCGAATGTTATACAGAACAGGGAGCATGAGACCAAGTCGTACGTTTCAGGGACCAAATTGAAGTATGGGGTGCGATAAGTAGAAAATTGTTCAATAGGTTGAAATACTAACAATCTAACATGCCTCTCAAATATTCTAAGAATCCTGCTCTCAGTTAAGGGAGACTCAAGGCAGTCATAGATATGTTAGAAGTGAATTAAACCAATCTATGGTTTTTGTTTTTTGTTGTTTTAAAAACTTTCTTGAAATTTGTTATCAAACCGACAAGTTACGCTTACACTCAAAGTCTATCAAAATAAATCCATGTAATGTATATCTATCTAACAACAACGTAAAAAAATCACTTATTTTTTGAAATCATCCATGCTAAAAGCTCGGGACAGAAGTTTACTTTATGTGAAATAGAAGAATAATTCAAGGAAACCTAAGATATCATTATATCACTTGACCGTATATGTGGCAATACCATTGTAAACAAATTCAAATTTGGATGGAGGAAATTTGGGAGATGGTTATGATAAAACGTTGAATGAATTTAATTGCGATAATGGTGCCTTGATTAGTAGGAAATGAATTGGATGCGAATGTTATACAGAACAGGGAGCATGAGACCAAGTCGTACGTGTCAGGGACCAAATTGAAGTATGGGGTGCGATAAGTAGAAAATTGTTCAATAGGTTGAAATACTAACAATCTAACATGCCTCTCAAATATTCTAAGAATCCTGCTCTCAGTTAAGGGAGACTCAAGGCAGTCATAGATATGTTAGAAGTGAATTAAACCAATCTATGGTTTTTGTTTTTTGTTGTTTTAAAAACTTTCTTGAAATTTGTTATCAAACCGACAAGTTACGCTTACACTCAAAGTCTATCAAAATAAATCCATGTAATGTATATCTATCTAACAACAACGTAAAAAAATCACTTATTTTTTGAAATCATCCATGCTAAAAGCTCGGGACAGAAGTTTACTTTATGTGAAATAGAAGAATAATTCAAGGGAACCTAAGATATCATTATATCACTTGACCGTATATGTGGCAATACCATTGTAAACAAATTCAAATTTGGATGGAGGAAATTTGGGAGATGGTTATGATAAAACGTTGAATGAATTTAATTGCGATAATGGTGCCTTGATTAGTAGGAAATGAATTGGATGCGAATGTTATACAGAACAGGGAGCATGAGACCAAGTCGTACGTGTCAGGGACCAAATTGAAGTATGGGGTGCGATAAGTAGAAAATTGTTCAATAGGTTGAAATACTAACAATCTAACATGCCTCTCAAATATTCTAAGAATCCTGCTCTCAGTTAAGGGAGACTCAAGGCAGTCATAGATATGTTAGAAGTGAATTAAACCAATCTATGGTTTTTGTTTTTTGTTGTTTTAAAAACTTTCTTGAAATTTGTTATCAAACCGACAAGTTACGCTTACACTCAAAGTCTATCAAAATAAATCCATGTAATGTATATCTATCTAACAACAACGTAAAAAAATCACTTATTTTTTGAAATCATCCATGCTAAAAGCTTGGGACAGAAGTTTACTTTATGTGAAATAGAAGAATAATTCAAGGAAACCTAAGATATCATTATATCACTTGACCGTATATGTGGCAATACCATTGTAAACAAATTCAAATTTGGATGGAGGAAATTTGGGAGATGGTTATGATAAAACGTTGAATGAATTTAATTGCGATAATGGTGCCTTGATTAGTAGGAAATGAATTGGATGCGAATGTTATACAGAACAGGGAGCATGAGACCAAGTCGTACGTGTCAGGGACCAAATTGAAGTATGGGGTGCGATAAGTAGAAAATTGTTCAATAGGTTGAAATACTAACAATCTAACATGCCTCTCAAATATTCTAAGAATCCTGCTCTCAGTTAAGGGAGACTCAAGGCAGTCATAGATATGTTAGAAGTGAATTAAACCAATCTATGGTTTTTGTTTTTTGTTGTTTTAAAAACTTTCTTGAAATTTGTTATCAAACCGACAAGTTACGCTTACACTCAAAGTCTATCAAAATAAATCCATGTAATGTATATCTATCTAACAACAACGTAAAAAAATCACTTATTTTTTGAAATCATCCATGCTAAAAGCTCGGGACAGAAGTTTACTTTATGTGAAATAGAAGAATAATTCAAGGGAACCTAAGATATCATTATATCACTTGACCGTATATGTGGCAATACCATTGTAAACAAATTCAAATTTGGATGGAGGAAATTTGGGAGATGGTTATGATAAAACGTTGAATGAATTTAATTGCGATAATGGTGCCTTGATTAGTAGGAAATGAATTGGATGCGAATGTTATACAGAACAGGGAGCATGAGACCAAGTCGTACGTGTCAGGGACCAAATTGAAGTATGGGGTGCGATAAGTAGAAAATTGTTCAATAGGTTGAAATACTAACAATCTAACATGCCTCTCAAATATTCTAAGAATCCTGCTCTCAGTTAAGGGAGACTCAAGGCAGTCATAGATATGTTAGAAGTGAATTAAACCAATCTATGGTTTTTGTTTTTTGTTGTTTTAAAAACTTTCTTGAAATTTGTTATCAAACCGACAAGTTACGCTTACACTCAAAGTCTATCAAAATAAATCCATATAATGTATATCTATCTAACAACAACGTAAAAAAATCACTTATTTTTTGAAATCATCCATGCTAAAAGCTCGGGACAGAAGTTTACTTTATGTGAAATAGAAGAATAATTCAAGGAAACCTAAGATATCATTATATCACTTGACCGTATATGTGGCAATACCATTGTAAACAAATTCAAATTTGGATGGAGGAAATTTGGGAGATGGTTATGATAAAACGTTGAATGAATTTAATTGCGATAATGGTGCCTTGATTAGTAGGAAATGAATTGGATGCGAATGTTATACAGAACAGGGAGCATGAGACCAAGTCGTACGTGTCAGGGACCAAATTGAAGTATGGGGTGCGATAAGTAGAAAATTGTTCAATAGGTTGAAATACTAACAATCTAACATGCCTCTCAAATATTCTAAGAATCCTGCTCTCAGTTAAGGGAGACTCAAGGCAGTCATAGATATGTTAGAAGTGAATTAAACCAATCTATGGTTTTTGTTTTTTGTTGTTTTAAAAACTTTCTTGAAATTTGTTATCAAACCGACAAGTTACGCTTACACTCAAAGTCTATCAAAATAAATCCATGTAATGTATATCTATCTAACAACAACGTAAAAAAATCACTTATTTTTTGAAATCATCCATGCTAAAAGCTCGGGACAGAAGTTTACTTTATGTGAAATAGAAGAATAATTCAAGGGAACCTAAGATATCATTATATCACTTGACCGTATATGTGGCAATACCATTGTAAACAAATTCAAATTTGGATGGAGGAAATTTGGGAGATGGTTATGATAAAACGTTGAATGAATTTAATTGCGATAATGGTGCCTTGATTAGTAGGAAATGAATTGGATGCGAATGTTATACAGAACAGAGAGCATGAGACCAAGTCGTACGTGTCAGGGACCAAATTGAAGTATGGGGTGCGATAAATAGAAAATTGTTCAATAGGTTGAAATACTAACAATCTAACATGCCTCTCAAATATTCTAAGAATCCTGCTCTCAGTTAAGGGAGACTCAAGGCAGTCATAGATATGTTAGAAGTGAATTAAACCAATCTATGGTTTTTGTTTTTTGTTGTTTTAAAAACTTTCTTGAAATTTGTTATCAAACCGACAAGTTACGCTTACACTCAAAGTCTATCAAAATAAATCCATGTAATGTATATCTATCTAACAACAACGTAAAAAAATCACTTATTTTTTAAAATCATCCATGCTAAAAGCTCGGGGACAGAAGTTTACTTTATGTGAAATAGAAGAATAATTCAAGGGAACCTAAGATATCATTATATCACTTGACCGTATATATGGCAATACCATTGTAAACAAATTCAAATTTGGATGGAGGAAATTTGGGAGATGGTTATGATAAAACGTTGAATGAATTTAATTGCGATAATGGTGCCTTGATTAGTAGGAAATGAATTGGATGCGAATGTTATACAGAACAGAGAGCATGAGACCAAGTCGTACGTGTCAGGGACCAAATTGAAGTATGGGGTGCGATAAGTAGAAAATTGTTCAATAGGTTGAAATACTAACAATCTAACATGCCTCTCAAATATTCTAAGAATCCTGCTCTCAGTTAAGGGAGACTCAAGGCAGTCATAGATATGTTAGAAGTGAATTAAACCAATCTATGGTTTTTGTTTTTTGTTGTTTTAAAAACTTTCTTGAAATTTGTTATCAAACCGACAAGTTACGCTTACACTCAAAGTCTATCAAAATAAATCCATGTAATGTATATCTATCTAACAACAACGTAAAAAAATCACTTATTTTTTGAAATCATCCATGCTAAAAGCTCGGGACAGAAGTTTACTTTATGTGAAATAGAAGAATAATTCAAGGAAACCTAAGATATCATTATATCACTTGACCGTATATGTGGCAATACCATTGTAAACAAATTCAAATTTGGATGGAGGAAATTTGGGAGATGGTTATGATAAAACGTTGAATGAATTTAATTGCGATAATGGTGCCTTGATTAGTAGGAAATGAATTGGATGCGAATGTTATACAGAACAGGGAGCATGAGACCAAGTCGTACGTGTCAGGGACCAAATTGAAGTATGGGGTGCGATAAGTAGAAAATTGTTCAATAGGTTGAAATACTAACAATCTAACATGCCTCTCAAATATTCTAAGAATCCTGCTCTCAGTTAAGGGAGACTCAAGGCAGTCATAGATATGTTAGAAGTGAATTAAACCAATCTATGGTTTTTGTTTTTTGTTGTTTTAAAAACTTTCTTGAAATTTGTTATCAAACCGACAAGTTACGCTTACACTCAAAGTCTATCAAAATAAATCCATGTAATGTATATCTATCTAACAACAACGTAAAAAAATCACTTATTTTTTGAAATCATCCATGCTAAAAGCTCGAGACAGAAGTTTACTTTATGTGAAATAGAAGAATAATTCAAGGGAACCTAAGATATCATTATATCACTTGACCGTATATGTGGCAATACCATTGTAAACAAATTCAAATTTGGATGGAGGAAATTTGGGAGATGGTTATGATAAAACGTTGAATGAATTTAATTGCGATAATGGTGCCTTGATTAGTAGGAAATGAATTGGATGCGAATGTTATACAGAACAGAGAGCATGAGACCAAGTCGTACGTGTCAGGGACCAAATTGAAGTATGGGGTGCGATAAGTAGAAAATTGTTCAATAGGTTGAAATACTAACAATCTAACATGCCTCTCAAATATTCTAAGAATCCTGCTCTCAGTTAAGGGAGACTCAAGGCAGTCATAGATATGTTAGAAGTGAATTAAACCAATCTATGGTTTTTGTTTTTTGTTGTTTTAAAAACTTTCTTGAAATTTGTTATCAAACCGACAAGTTACGCTTACACTCAAAGTCTATCAAAATAAATCCATGTAATGTATATCTATCTAACAACAACGTAAAAAAATCACTTATTTTTTAAAATCATCCATGCTAAAAGCTCGGGGACAGAAGTTTACTTTATGTGAAATAGAAGAATAATTCAAGGGAACCTAAGATATCATTATATCACTTGACCGTATATATGGCAATACCATTGTAAACAAATTCAAATTTGGATGGAGGAAATTTGGGAGATGGTTATGATAAAACGTTGAATGAATTTAATTGCGATAATGGTGCCTTGATTAGTAGGAAATGAATTGGATGCGAATGTTATACAGAACAGAGAGCATGAGACCAAGTCGTACGTGTCAGGGACCAAATTGAAGTATGGGGTGCGATAAGTAGAAAATTGTTCAATAGGTTGAAATACTAACAATCTAACATGCCTCTCAAATATTCTAAAAATCCTGCTCTCAGTTAAGGGAGACTCAAGGCAGTCATAGATATGTTAGAAGTGAATTAAACCAATCTATGATTTTTGTTTTTTGTTGTTTTAAAAACTTTCTTGAAATTTGTTATCAAACCGACAAGTTACACTTACACTCAAAGTCTATCAAAATAAATCCATGTAATGTATATCTATCTAACAACAACGTAAAAAAATCACTTATTTTTTGAAATCATCCATGCTAAAAGCTCGGGGACAGAAGTTTACTTTATGTGAAATAGAAGAATAATTCAAGGGAACTTAAGATATCATTATATCACTTGACCGTATATGTGGCAATACCATTGTAAACAAATTCAAATTTGGATGGAGGAAATTTGGGAGATGGTTATGATAAAACGTTGAATGAATTTAATTGCGATAATGGTGCCTTGATTAGTAGGAAATGAATTGGATGCGAATGTTATACAGAACAGGGAGCATGAGACCAAGTCGTACGTGTCAGGGACCAAATTGAAGTATGAGGGTGCGATAAGTAGAAAATTGTTCAATAGGTTGAAATACTAACAATCTAACATGCCTCTCAAATATTCTAAGAATCCTGCTCTCAGTTAAGGGAGACTCAAGGCAGTCATAGATATGTTAGAAGTGAATTAAACCAATCTATGGTTTTTGTTTTTTGTTGTTTTAAAAACTTTCTTGAAATTTGTTATCAAACCGACAAGTTACGCTTACACTCAAAGTCTATCAAAATAAATCCATATAATGTATATCTATCTAACAACAACGTAAAAAAATCACTTATTTTTTGAAATCATCCATGCTAAAAGCTCGGGACAGAAGTTTACTTTATGTGAAATAGAAGAATAATTCAAGGGAACCTAAGATATCATTATATCACTTGACCGTATATGTGGCAATACCATTGTAAACAAATTCAAATTTGGATGGAGGAAATTTGGGAGATGGTTATGATAAAACGTTGAATGAATTTAATTGCGATAATGGTGCCTTGATTAGTAGGAAATGAATTGGATGCGAATGTTATACAGAACAGGGAGCATGAGACCAAGTCGTACGTGTCAGAGACCAAATTGAAGTATGGGGTGCGATAAGTAGAAAATTGTTCAATAGGTTGAAATACTAACAATCTAACATGCCTCTCAAATATTCTAAGAATCCTGCTCTCAGTTAAGGGAGACTCAAGGCAGTCATAGATATGTTAGAAGTGAATTAAACCAATCTATGGTTTTTGTTTTTTGTTGTTTTAAAAACTTTCTTGAAATTTGTTATCAAACCGACAAGTTACACTTACACTCAAAGTCTATCAAAATAAATCCATGTAATGTATATCTATCTAACAACAACGTAAAAAAATCACTTATTTTTTGAAATCATCCATGCTAAAAGCTCGGGACAGAAGTTTACTTTATGTGAAATAGAAGAATAATTCAAGGGAACCTAAGATATCATTATATCACTTGACCGTATATGTGGCAATACCATTGTAAACAAATTCAAATTTGGATGGAGGAAATTTGGGAGATGGTTATGATAAAACGTTGAATGAATTTAATTGCGATAATGGTGCCTTGATTAGTAGGAAATGAATTGGATGCGAATGTTATACAGAACAGGGAGCATGAGACCAAGTCGTACGTGTCAGAGACCAAATTGAAGTATGGGGGTGCGATAAGTAGAAAATTGTTCAATAGGTTGAAATACTAACAATCTAACATGCCTCTCAAATATTCTAAGAATCCTGCTCTCAGTTAAGGGAGACTCAAGGCAGTCATAGATATGTTAGAAGTGAATTAAACCAATCTATGGTTTTTGTTTTTTGTTGTTTTAGAAACTTTCTTGAAATTTGTTATCAAACCGACAAGTTACACTTACACTCAAAGTCTATCAAAATAAATCCATGTAATGTATATCTATCTAACAACAACGTAAAAAAATCACTTATTTTTTGAAATCATCCATGCTAAAAGCTCGGGACAGAAGTTTACTTTATGTGAAATAGAAGAATAATTCAAGGGAACCTAAGATATCATTATATCACTTGACCGTATATGTGGCAATACCATTGTAAACAAATTCAAATTTGGATGGAGGAAATTTGGGAGATGGTTACGATAAAACGTTGAATGAATTTAATTGCGATAATGGTGCCTTGATTAGTAGGAAATGAATTGGATGCGAATGTTATACAGAACAGGGAGCATGAGACCAAGTCGTACGTGTCAGGGACCAAATTGAAGTATGGGGGTGCGATAAGTAGAAAATTGTTCAATAGGTTGAAATACTAACAATCTAACATGCCTCTCAAATATTCTAAGAATCCTGCTCTCAGTTAAGGGAGACTCAAGGCAGTCATAGATATGTTAGAAGTGAATTAAACCAATCTATGGTTTTTGTTTTTTGTTGTTTTAAAAACTTTCTTGAAATTTGTTATCAAACCGACAAGTTACACATACACTCAAAGTCTATCAAAATAAATCCATGTAATGTATATCTATCTAACAACAACGTAAAGAAATCACTTATTTTTTGAAATCATCCATGCTAAAAGCTCGGGACAGAAGTTTACTTTATGTGAAATAGAAGAATAATTCAAGGGAACCTAAGATATCATTATATCACTTGACCGTATATATGGCAATACCAGTGTAAACAAATTCAAATTTGGATGGAGGAAATTTGGGAGATGGTTATGATAAAAGGTTGAATGAATTTAATTGCGATAATGGTGCCTTGATTAGTAGGAAATGAATTGGATGCGAATGTTATACAGAACATGGAGCATGAGACCAAGTCGTACGTGTCAGGGACCAAATTGAAGTATGGGGTGCGATAAGTAGAAAATTGTTCAATAGGTTGAAATACTAACAATCTAACATGCCTCTCAAATATTCTAAGAATCCTGCTCTCAGTTAAGGGAGACTCAAGGCAGTCATAGATATGTTAGAAGTGAATTAAACCAATCTATGGTTTTTGTTTTTTGTTGTTTTAAAAACTTTCTTGAAATTTGTTATCAAACCGACAAGTTACACATACACTCAAAGTCTATCAAAATAAATCCATGTAATGTATATCTATCTAACAACAACGTAAAAAAATCACTTATTTTTTAAAATCATACATGCTAAAAGCTCGGGGACAGAAGTTTACTTTATGTGAAATAGAAGAATAATTCAAGGGAACCTAAGATATCATTATATCACTTGACCGTATATGTGGCAATACCATTGTAAACAAATTCAAATTTGGATGGAGGAAATTTGGGAGATGGTTATGATAAAACGTTGAATGAATTTAATTGCGATAATGGTGCCTTGATTAGTAGGAAATGAATTGGATGCGAATGTTATACAGAACAGGGAGCATGAGACCAAGTCGTACGTGTCAGGGACCAAATTGAAGTATGGGGGTGCGATAAGTAGAAAATTGTTCAATAGGTTGAAATACTAACAATCTAACATGCCTCTCAAATATTCTAAGAATCCTGCTCTCAGTTAAGGGAGACTCAAGGCAGTCATAGATATGTTAGAAGTGAATTAAACCAATCTATGGTTTTTGTTTTTTGTTGTTTTAAAAACTTTCTTGAAATTTGTTATCAAACCGACAAGTTACGCTTACACTCAATGTCTATCAAAATAAATCCATGTAATGTATATCTATCTAACAACAACGTAAAAAAATCACTTATTTTTTAAAATCATCCATGCTAAAAGCTCAGGGACAGAAGTTTACTTTATGTGAAATAGAAGAATAATTCAAGGGAACCTAAGATATCATTATATCACTTGACCGTATATGTGGCAATACCATTGTAAACAAATTCAAATTTGGATGGAGGAAATTTGGGAGATGGTTATGATAAAACGTTGAATGAATTTAATTGCGATAATGGTGCCTTGATTAGTAGGAAATGAATTGGATGCGAATGTTATACAGAACAGGGAGCATGAGACCAAGTCGTACGTGTCAGGGACCAAATTGAAGTATGGGGTGCGATAAGTAGAAAATTGTTCAATAGGTTGAAATACTAACAATCTAACATGCCTCTCAAATATTCTAAGAATCCTGCTCTCAGTTAAGGGAGACTCAAGGCAGTCATAGATATGTTAGAAGTGAATTAAACCAATCTATGGTTTTTGTTTTTTGTTGTTTTAAAAACTTTCTTGAAATTTGTTATCAAACCGACAAGTTACATTTACACTCAAAGTCTATCAAAATAAATCCATGTAATGTATATCTATCTAACAACAATGTAAAAAAATCACTTATTTTTTAAAATCATCCATGCTAAAAGCTCAGGGACAGAAGTTTACTTTATGTGAAATAGAAGAATAATTCAAGGGAACCTAAGATATCATTATATCACTTGACCGTATATGTGGCAATACCATTGTAAACAAATTCAAATTTGGATGGAGGAAATTTGGGAGATGGTTATGATAAAACGTTGAATGAATTTAATTGCGATAATGGTGCCTTGATTAGTAGGAAATGAATTGGATGCGAATGTTATACAGAACAGGGAGCATGAGACCAAGTCGTACGTGTCAGGGACCAAATTGAAGTATGGGGTGCGATAAGTAGAAAATTGTTCAATAGGTTGAAATACTAACAATCTAACATGCCTCTCAAATATTCTAAGAATCCTGCTCTCAGTTAAGGGAGACTCAAGGCAGTCATAGATATGTTAGAAGTGAATTAAACCAATCTATGGTTTTTGTTTTTTGTTGTTTTAAAAACTTTCTTGAAATTTGTTATCAAACCGACAAGTTACGCTTACACTCAAAGTCTATCAAAATAAATCCATGTAATGTATATCTATCTAACAACAACGTAAAAAAATCACTTATTTTTTGAAATCATCCATGCTAAAAGCTCGGGGACAGAAGTTTACTTTATGTGAAATAGAAGAATAATTCAAGGGAACCTAAGATATCATTATATCACTTGACCGTATATATGGCAATTTCATTGTAAACAAATTCAAATTTGGATGGAGGAAATTTGGGAGATGGTTATGATAAAACGTTGAATGAATTTAATTGCGATAATGGTGCCTTGATTAGTAGGAAATGAATTGGATGCGAATGTTATACAGAACATGGAGCATGAGACCAAGTCGTACGTGTCAGGGACCAAATTGAAGTATGGGGTGCGATAAGTAGAAAATTGTTCAATAGGTTGAAATACTAACAATCTAACATGCCTCTCAAATATTCTAAGAATCCTGCTCTCAGTTAAGGGAGACTCAAGGCAGTCATAGATATGTTAGAAGTGAATTAAACCAATCTATGGTTTTTGTTTTTTGTTGTTTTAAAAACTTTCTTGAAATTTGTTATCAAACCGACAAGTTACATTTACACTCAAAGTCTATCAAAATAAATCCATGTAATGTATATCTATCTAACAACAATGTAAAAAAATCACTTATTTTTTAAAATCATCCATGCTAAAAGCTCAGGGACAGAAGTTTACTTTATGTGAAATAGAAGAATAATTCAAGGGAACCTAAGATATCATTATATCACTTGACCGTATATGTGGCAATACCATTGTAAACAAATTCAAATTTGGATGGAGGAAATTTGGGAGATGGTTATGATAAAACGTTGAATGAATTTAATTGCGATAATGGTGCCTTGATTAGTAGGAAATGAATTGGATGCGAATGTTATACAGAACAGGGAGCATGAGACCAAGTCGTACGTGTCAGGGACCAAATTGAAGTATGGGGTGCGATAAGTAGAAAATTGTTCAATAGGTTGAAATACTAACAATCTAACATGCCTCTCAAATATTCTAAGAATCCTGCTCTCAGTTAAGGGAGACTCAAGGCAGTCATAGATATGTTAGAAGTGAATTAAACCAATCTATGGTTTTTGTTTTTTGTTGTTTTAAAAACTTTCTTGAAATTTGTTATCAAACCGACAAGTTACGCTTACACTCAAAGTCTATCAAAATAAATCCATGTAATGTATATCTATCTAACAACAACGTAAAAAAATCACTTATTTTTTGAAATCATCCATGCTAAAAGCTCGGGGACAGAAGTTTACTTTATGTGAAATAGAAGAATAATTCAAGGGAACCTAAGATATCATTATATCACTTGACCGTATATATGGCAATTTCATTGTAAACAAATTCAAATTTGGATGGAGGAAATTTGGGAGATGGTTATGATAAAACGTTGAATGAATTTAATTGCGATAATGGTGCCTTGATTAGTAGGAAATGAATTGGATGCGAATGTTATACAGAACAGGGAGCATGAGACCAAGTCGTACGTGTCAGGGACCAAATTGAAGTATGGGGGTGCGATAAGTAGAAAATTGTTCAATAGGTTGAAATACTAACAATCTAACATGCCTCTCAAATATTCTAAGAATCCTGCTCTCAGTTAAGGGAAACTCAAGGCAGTCATAGATATGTTAGAAGTGAATTAAACCAATCTATGGTTTTTGTTTTTTGTTGTTTTAAAAACTTTCTTGAAATTTGTTATCAAACCGACAAGTTACACTTACACTCAAAGTCTATCAAAATAAATCCATGTAATGTATATCTATCTAACAACAACGTAAAAAAATCACTTATTTTTTAAAATCATCCATGCTAAAAGCTCGGGGACAGAAGTTTACTTTATGTGAAATAGAAGAATAATTCAAGGGAACCTAAGATATCATTATATCACTTGACCGTATATGTGGCAATACCATTGTAAGAAAATTCAAATTTGGATGGAGGAAATTTGGGAGATGGTTATGATAAAACGTTGAATGAATTTAATTGCGATAATGGTGCCTTGATTAGTAGGAAATGAATTGGATGCGAATGTTATACAGAACAGGGAGCATGAGACCAAGTCGTACGTGTCAGGGACCAAATTGAAGTATGGGGTGCGATAAGTAGAAAATTGTTCAATAGGTTGAAATACTAACAATCTAACATGCCTCTCAAATATTCTAAGAATCCTGCTCTCAGTTAAGGGAGACTCAAGGCAGTCATAGATATGTTAGAAGTGAATTAAACCAATCTATGGTTTTTGTTTTTTGTTGTTTTAAAAACTTTCTTGAAATTTGTTATCAAACCGACAAGTTACACTTACACTCAAAGTCTATCAAAATAAATCCATGTAATGTATATCTATCTAACAACAACGTAAAAAAATCACTTATTTTTTAAAATCATCCATGCTAAAAGCTCAGGGACAGAAGTTTACTTTATGTGAAATAGAAGAATAATTCAAGGGAACCTAAGATATCATTATATCACTTGACCGTATATGTGGCAAT
Organism: Medicago arabica; assembly: GCA_946800305.1. NCBI lineage: Eukaryota > Viridiplantae > Streptophyta > Magnoliopsida > Fabales > Fabaceae > Medicago > Medicago arabica. Next base: position 2,579,447 of record OX326968.1, on the reverse strand, counting down.
ACCATTGTAAACAAATTCAAATTTGGATGGAGGAAATTTGGGAGATGGTTATGATAAAACGTTGAATGAATTTAATTGCGATAATGGTGCCTTGATTAGTAGGAAATGAATTGGATGCGAATGTTATACAGAACAGGGAGCATGAGACCAAGTCGTACGTGTCAGGGACCAAATTGAAGTATGGGGGTGCGATAAGTAGAAAATTGTTCAATAGGTTGAAATACTAACAATCTAACATGCCTCTCAAATATTCTAAGAATCCTGCTCTCAGTTAAGGGAGACTCAAGGCAGTCATAGATATGTTAGAAGTGAATTAAACCAATCTATGGTTTTTGTTTTTTGTTGTTTTAAAAACTTTCTTGAAATTTGTTATCAAACCGACAAGTTACGCTTACACTCAAAGTCTATCAAAATAAATCCATGTAATGTATATCTATCTAACAACAACGTAAAAAAATCACTTATTTTTTGAAATCATCCATGCTAAAAGCTCGGGACAGAAGTTTACTTTATGTGAAATAGAAGAATAATTCAAGGGAACCTAAGATATCATTATATCACTTGACCGTATATGTGGCAATACCATTGTAAACAAATTCAAATTTGGATGGAGGAAATTTGGGAGATGGTTATGATAAAACGTTGAATGAATTTAATTGCGATAATGGTGCCTTGATTAGTAGGAAATGAATTGGATGCGAATGTTATACAGAACAGGGAGCATGAGACCAAGTCGTACGTGTCAGGGACCAAATTGAAGTATGGGGGTGCGATAAGTAGAAAATTGTTCAATAGGTTGAAATACTAACAATCTAACATGCCTCTCAAATATTCTAAGAATCCTGCTCTCAGTTAAGGGAGACTCAAGGCAGTCATAGATATGTTAGAAGTGAATTAAACCAATCTATGGTTTTTGTTTTTTGTTGTTTTAAAAACTTTCTTGAAATTTGTTATCAAACCGACAAGTTACGCTTACACTCAAAGTCTATCAAAATAAATCCATGTAATGTATATCTATCTAACAACAACGTAAAAAAATCACTTATTTTTTGAAATCATCCATGCTAAAAGCTCGGGACAGAAGTTTACTTTATGTGAAATAGAAGAATAATTCAAGGGAACCTAAGATATCATTATATCACTTGACCGTATATGTGGCAATACCATTGTAAACAAATTCAAATTTGGATGGAGGAAATTTGGGAGATGGTTATGATAAAACGTTGAATGAATTTAATTGCGATAATGGTGCCTTGATTAGTAGGAAATGAATTGGATGCGAATGTTATACAGAACAGGGAGCATGAGACCAAGTCGTACGTGTCAGGGACCAAATTGAAGTATGGGGTGCGATAAGTAGAAAATTGTTCAATAGGTTGAAATACTAACAATCTAACATGCCTCTCAAATATTCTAAGAATCCTGCTCTCAGTTAAGGGAGACTCAAGGCAGTCATAGATATGTTAGAAGTGAATTAAACCAATCTATGGTTTTTGTTTTTTGTTGTTTTAGAAACTTTATTGAAATTTGTTATCAAACCGACAAGTTACACTTACACTCAAAGTCTATCAAAATAAATCCATGTAATGTATATCTATCTAACAACAACGTAAAAAAATCACTTATTTTTTGAAATCATCCATGCTAAAAGCTCGGGACAGAAGTTTACTTTATGTGAAATAGAAGAATAATTCAAGGGAACCTAAGATATCATTATATCACTTGACCGTATATGTGGCAATACCATTGTAAACAAATTCAAATTTGGATGGAGGAAATTTGGGAGATGGTTATGATAAAACGTTGAATGAATTTAATTGCGATAATGGTGCCTTGATTAGTAGGAAATGAATTGGATGCGAATGTTATACAGAACAGGGAGCATGAGACCAAGTCGTACGTGTTAGGGACCAAATTGAAGTATGGGGGTGCGATAAGTAGAAAATTGTTCAATAGGTTGAAATACTAACAATCTAACATGCCTCTCAAATATTCTAAGAATCCTGCTCTCAGTTAAGGGAGACTCAAGGCAGTCATAGATATGTTAGAAGTGAATTAAACCAATCTATGGTTTTTGTTTTTTGTTGTTTTAAAAACTTTCTTGAAATTTGTTATCAAACCGACAAGTTACGCCTACACTCAAAGTCTATCAAAATAAATCCATGTAATGTATATCTATCTAACAACAACGTAAAAAAATCACTTATTTTTTGAAATCATCCATGCTAAAAGCTCGGGGACAGAAGTTTACTTTATGTGAAATAGAAGAATAATTCAAGGGAACCTAAGATATCATTATATCACTTGACCGTATATATGGCAATACCAGTGTAAACAAATTCAAATTTGGATGGAGGAAATTTGGGAGATGGTTATGATAAAACGTTGAATGAATTTAATTGCGATAATGGTGCCTTGATTAGTAGGAAATGAATTGGATGCGAATGTTATACAGAACAGGGAGCATGAGACCAAGTCGTACGTGTCAGGGACCAAATTGAAGTATAGGGTGCGATAAGTAGAAAATTGTTCAATAGGTTGAAATACTAACAATCTAACATGCCTCTCAAATATTCTAAGAATCCTGCTCTCAGTTAAGGGAGACTCAAGGCAGTCATAGATATGTTAGAAGTGAATTAAACCAATCTATGGTTTTTGTTTTTTGTTGTTTTAAAAACTTTCTTGAAATTTGTTATCAAACCGACAAGTTACACTTACACTCAAAGTCTATCAAAATAAATCCATGTAATGTATATCTATCTAACAACAATGTAAAAAAATCACTTATTTTTTCAAATCATCCATGCTAAAAGCTCGGGGACAGAAGTTTACTTTATGTGAAATAGAAGAATAATTCAAGGGAACCTAAGATATCATTATATCACTTGACCGTATATATGGCAATACCAGTGTAAACAAATTCAAATTTGGATGGAGGAAATTTGGGAGATGGTTATGATAAAACGTTGAATGAATTTAATTGCGATAATGGTGCCTTGATTAGTAGGAAATGAATTGGATGCGAATGTTATACAGAACAGGGAGCATGAGACCAAGTCGTACGTGTCAGGGACCAAATTGAAGTATGGGGTGCGATAAGTAGAAAATTGTTCAATAGGTTGAAATACTAACAATCTAACATGCCTCTCAAATATTCTAAGAATCCTGCTCTCAGTTAAGGGAGACTCAAGGCAGTCATAGATATGTTAGAAGTGAATTAAACCAATCTATGGTTTTTGTTTTTTGTTGTTTTAAAAACTTTCTTGAAATTTGTTATCAAACCGACAAGTTACACCTACACTCAAAGTCTATCAAAATAAATCCATGTAATGTATATCTATCTAACAACAACGTAAAAAAATCACTTATTTTTTAAAATCATCCATGCTAAAAGCTCGGGGACAGAAGTTTACTTTATGTGAAATAGAAGAATAATTCAAGGGAACCTAAGATATCATTATATCACTTGACCGTATATGTGGCAATACCATTGTAAACAAATTCAAATTTGGATGGAGGAAATTTGGGAGATGGTTATGATAAAACGTTGAATGAATTTAATTGCGATAATGGTGCCTTGATTAGTAGGAAATGAATTGGATGCGAATGTTATACAGAACAGGGAGCATGAGACCAAGTCGTACGTGTCAGGGACCAAATTGAAGTATGGGGGTGCGATAAGTAGAAAATTGTTCAATAGGTTGAAATACTAACAATCTAACATGCCTCTCAAATATTCTAAGAATCCTGCTCTCAGTTAAGGGAGACTCAAGGCAGTCATAGATATGTTAGAAGTGAATTAAACCAATCTATGGTTTTTGTTTTTTGTTGTTTTAAAAACTTTCTTGAAATTTGTTATCAAACCGACAAGTTACACTTACACTCAAAGTCTATCAAAATAAATCCATGTAATGTATATCTATCTAACAACAACGTAAAAAAATCACTTATTTTTTAAAATCATCCATGCTAAAAGCTCGGGGACAGAAGTTTACTTTATGTGAAATAGAAGAATAATTCAAGGGAACCTAAGATATCATTATATCACTTGACCGTATATGTGGCAATACCATTGTAAACAAATTCAAATTTGGATGGAGGAAATTTGGGAGATGGTTATGATAAAACGTTGAATGAATTTAATTGCGATAATGGTGCCTTGATTAGTAGGAAATGAATTGGATGCGAATGTTATACAGAACAGGGAGCATGAGACCAAGTCGTACGTGTCAGGGACCAAATTGAAGTATGGGGGTGCGATAAGTAGAAAATTGTTCAATAGGTTGAAATACTAACAATCTAACATGCCTCTCAAATATTCTAAGAATCCTGCTCTCAGTTAAGGGAGACTCAAGGCAGTCATAGATATGTTAGAAGTGAATTAAACCAATCTATGGTTTTTGTTTTTTGTTGTTTTAAAAACTTTCTTGAAATTTGTTATCAAACCGACAAGTTACGCTTACACTCAAAGTCTATCAAAATAAATCCATGTAATGTATATCTATCTAACAACAACGTAAAAAAATCACTTATTTTTTGAAATCATCCATGCTAAAAGCTCGGGACAGAAGTTTACTTTATGTGAAATAGAAGAATAATTCAAGGGAACCTAAGATATCATTATATCACTTGACCGTATATGTGGCAATACCATTGTAAACAAATTCAAATTTGGATGGAGGAAATTTGGGAGATGGTTATGATAAAACGTTGAATGAATTTAATTGCGATAATGGTGCCTTGATTAGTAGGAAATGAATTGGATGCGAATGTTATACAGAACAGGGAGCATGAGACCAAGTCGTACGTGTCAGGGACCAAATTGTAGTATGGGGTGCGATAAGTAGAAAATTGTTCAATAGGTTGAAATACTAACAATCTAACATGCCTCTCAAATATTCTAAGAATCCTGCTCTCAGTTAAGGGAGACTCAAGGCAGTCATAGATATGTTAGAAGTGAATTAAACCAATCTATGGTTTTTGTTTTTTGTTGTTTTAAAAACTTTCTTGAAATTTGTTATCAAACCGACAAGTTACACTTACACTCAAAGTCTATCAAAATAAATCCATGTAATGTATATCTATCTAACAACAACGTAAAAAAATCACTTATTTTTTAAAATCATCCATGCTAAAAGCTCGGGGACAGAAGTTTACTTTATGTGAAATAGAAGAATAATTCAAGGGAACCTAAGATATCATTATATCACTTGACCGTATATGTGGCAATACCATTGTAAACAAATTCAAATTTGGATGGAGGAAATTTGGGAGATGGTTATGATAAAACGTTGAATGAATTTAATTGCGATAATGGTGCCTTGATTAGTAGGAAATGAATTGGATGCGAATGTTATACAGAACAGGGAGCATGAGAGCAAGTCGTACCTGTCAGGGACCAAATTGAAGTATGGGGGTGCGATAAGTAGAAAATTGTTCAATAGGTTGAAATACTAACAATCTAACATGCCTCTCAAATATTCTAAGAATCCTGCTCTCAGTTAAGGGAGACTCAAGGCAGTCATAGATATGTTAGAAGTGAATTAAACCAATCTATGGTTTTTGTTTTTTGTTGTTTTAAAAACTTTCTTGAAATTTGTTATCAAACCGACAAGTTACACTTACACTCAAAGTCTATCAAAATAAATCCATGTAATGTATATCTATCTAACAACAATGTAAAAAAATCACTTATTTTTTCAAATCATCCATGCTAAAAGCTCGGGGACAGAAGTTTACTTTATGTGAAATAGAAGAATAATTCAAGGGAACCTAAGATATCATTATATCACTTGACCGTATATGTGGCAATACCAGTGTAAACAAATTCAAATTTGGATGGAGGAAATTTGGGAGATGGTTATGATAAAACGTTGAATGAATTTAATTGCGATAATGGTGCCTTGATTAGTAGGAAATGAATTGGATGCGAATGTTATACAGAACAGGGAGCATGAGACCAAGTCGTACGTGTCAGGGACCAAATTGAAGTATGGGGTGCGATAAGTAGAAAATTGTTCAATAGGTTGAAATACTAACAATCTAACATGCCTCTCAAATATTCTAAGAATCCTGCTCTCAGTTAAGGGAGACTCAAGGCAGTCATAGATATGTTAGAAGTGAATTAAACCAATCTATGGTTTTTGTTTTTTGTTGTTTTAAAAACTTTCTTGAAATTTGTTATCAAACCGACAAGTTACACTTACACTCAAAGTCTATCAAAATAAATCCATGTAATGTATATCTATCTAACAACAATGTAAAAAAATCACTTATTTTTTCAAATCATCCATGCTAAAAGCTCGGGACAGAAGTTTACTTTATGTGAAATAGAAGAATAATTCAAGGGAACCTAAGATATCATTATATCACTTGACCGTATATATGGCAATACCAGTGTAAACAAATTCAAATTTGGATGGAGGAAATTTGGGAGATGGTTATGATAAAACGTTGAATGAATTTAATTGCGATAATGGTGCCTTGATTAGTAGGAAATGAATTGGATGCGAATGTTATACAGAACAGGGAGCATGAGACCAAGTCGTACGTGTCAGGGACCAAATTTAAGTATAGGGTGCGATAAGTAGAAAATTGTTCAATAGGTTGAAATACTAACAATCTAACATGCCTCTCAAATATTCTAAGAATCCTGCTCTCAGTTAAGGGAGACTCAAGGCAGTCATAGATATGTTAGAAGTGAATTAAACCAATCTATGGTTTTTGTTTTTTGTTGTTTTAAAAACTTTCTTGAAATTTGTTATCAAACCGACAAGTTACGCTTACACTCAAAGTCTATCAAAATAAATCCATGTAATGTATATCTATCTAACAACAACGTAAAAAAATCACTTATTTTTTAAAATCATCCATGCTAAAAGCTCGGGGACAGAAGTTTACTTTATGTGAAATAGAAGAATAATTCAAGGGAACCTAAGATATCATTATATCACTTGACCGTATATATGGCAATACCAGTGTAAACAAATTCAAATTTGGATGGAGGAAATTTGGGAGATGGTTATGATAAAACGTTGAATGAATTTAATTGCGATAATGGTGCCTTGATTAGTAGGAAATGAATTGGATGCGAATGTTATACAGAACAGGGAGCATGAGACCAAGTCGTACCTGTCAGGGACCAAATTGAAGTATGGGGTGCGATAAGTAGAAAATTGTTCAATAGGTTGAAATACTAACAATCTAACATGCCTCTCAAATATTCTAAGAATCCTGCTCTCAGTTAAGGGAGACTCAAGGCAGTCATAGATATGTTAGAAGTGAATTAAACCAATCTATGGTTTTTGTTTTTTGTTGTTTTAAAAACTTTCTTGAAATTTGTTATCAAACCGACAAGTTACACTTACACTCAAAGTCTATCAAAATAAATCCATGTAATGTATATCTATCTAACAACAACGTAAAAAAATCATTTATTTTTTGAAATCATCCATGCTAAAAGCTCGGGACAGAAGTTTACTTTATGTGAAATAGAAGAATAATTCAAGGGAACCTAAGATATCATTATATCACTTGACCGTATATGTGACAATACCATTGTAAACAAATTCAAATTTGGATGGAGGAAATTTGGGAGATGGTTATGATAAAACGTTGAATGAATTTAATTGCGATAATGGTGCCTTGATTAGTAGGAAATGAATTGGATGCGAATGTTATACAGAACAGGGAGCATGAGACCAAGTCGTACGTGTCAGGGACCAAATTTAAGTATAGGGTGCGATAAGTAGAAAATTGTTCAATAGGTTGAAATACTAACAATCTAACATGCCTCTCAAATATTCTAAGAATCCTGCTCTCAGTTAAGGGAGACTCAAGGCAGTCATAGATATGTTAGAAGTGAATTAAACCAATCTATGGTTTTTGTTTTTTGTTGTTTTAAAAACTTTCTTGAAATTTGTTATCAAACCGACAAGTTACGCTTACACTCAAAGTCTATCAAAATAAATCCATGTAATGTATATCTATCTAACAACAACGTAAAAAAATCACTTATTTTTTAAAATCATCCATGCTAAAAGCTCGGGGACAGAAGTTTACTTTATGTGAAATAGAAGAATAATTCAAGGGAACCTAAGATATCATTATATCACTTGACCGTATATATGGCAATACCAGTGTAAACAAATTCAAATTTGGATGGAGGAAATTTGGGAGATGGTTATGATAAAACGTTGAATGAATTTAATTGCGATAATGGTGCCTTGATTAGTAGGAAATGAATTGGATGCGAATGTTATACAGAACAGGGAGCATGAGACCAAGTCGTACGTGTCAGGGACCAAATTGAAGTATGGGGTGCGATAAGTAGAAAATTGTTCAATAGGTTGAAATACTAACAATCTAACATGCCTCTCAAATATTCTAAGAATCCTGCTCTCAGTTAAGGGAGACTCAAGGCAGTCATAGATATGTTAGAAGTGAATTAAACCAATCTATGGTTTTTGTTTTTTGTTGTTTTAAAAACTTTCTTGAAATTTGTTATCAAACCGACAAGTTACACTTACACTCAAAGTCTATCAAAATAAATCCATGTAATGTATATCTATCTAACAACAACGTAAAAAAATCACTTATTTTTTAAAATCATCCATGCTAAAAGCTCGGGGACAGAAGTTTACTTTATGTGAAATAGAAGAATAATTCAAGGGAACCTAAGATATCATTATATCACTTGACCGTATATGTGGCAATACCATTGTAAACAAATTCAAATTTGGATGGAGGAAATTTGGGAGATGGTTATGATAAAACGTTGAATGAATTTAATTGCGATAATGGTGCCTTGATTAGTAGGAAATGAATTGGATGCGAATGTTATACAGAACAGGGAGCATGAGACCAAGTCGTACGTGTCAGGGACCAAATTGAAGTATAGGGTGCGATAAGTAGAAAATTGTTCAATAGGTTGAAATACTAACAATCTAACATGCCTCTCAAATATTCTAAGAATCCTGCTCTCAGTTAAGGGAGACTCAAGGCAGTCATAGATATGTTAGAAGTGAATTAAACCAATCTATGGTTTTTGTTTTTTGTTGTTTTAAAAACTTTCTTGAAATTTGTTATCAAACCGACAAGTTACACTTACACTCAAAGTCTATCAAAATAAATCCATGTAATGTATATCTATCTAACAACAACGTAAAAAAATCACTTATTTTTTAAAATCATCCATGCTAAAAGCTCGGGGACAGAAGTTTACTTTATGTGAAATAGAAGAATAATTCAAGGGAACCTAAGATATCATTATATCACTTGACCGTATATGTGGCAATACCATTGTAAACAAATTCAAATTTGGATGGAGGAAATTTGGGAGATGGTTATGATAAAACGTTGAATGAATTTAATTGCGATAATGGTGCCTTGATTAGTAGGAAATGAATTGGATGCGAATGTTATACAGAACAGGGAGCATGAGACTAAGTCGTACCTGTTAGGGACCAAATTGAAGTATGGGGGTGCGATAAGTAGAAAATTGTTCAATAGGTTGAAATACTAACAATCTAACATGCCTCTCAAATATTCTAAGAATCCTGCTCTCAGTTAAGGGAGACTCAAGGCAGTCATAGATATGTTAGAAGTGAATTAAACCAATCTATGGTTTTTGTTTTTTGTTGTTTTAAAAACTTTCTTGAAATTTGTTATCAAACCGACAAGTTACACTTACACTCAAAGTCTATCAAAATAAATCCATGTAATGTATATCTATCTAACAACAACGTAAAAAAATCACTTATTTTTTGAAATCATCCATGCTAAAAGCTCGGGACAGAAGTTTACTTTATGTGAAATAGAAGAATAATTCAAGGGAACCTAAGATATCATTATATCACTTGACCGTATATGTGGCAATACCATTGTAAACAAATTCAAATTTGGATGGAGGAAATTTGGGAGATGGTTATGATAAAACGTTGAATGAATTTAATTGCGATAATGGTGCCTTGATTAGTAGGAAATGAATTGGATGCGAATGTTATACAGAACAGGGAGCATGAGACCAAGTCGTACGTGTCAGGGACCAAATTGAAGTATAGGGTGCGATAAGTAGAAAATTGTTCAATTGGTTGAAATACTAACAATCTAACATGCCTCTCAAATATTCTAAGAATCCTGCTCTCAGTTAAGGGAGACTCAAGGCAGTCATAGATATGTTAGAAGTGAATTAAACCAATCTATGGTTTTTGTTTTTTGTTGTTTTAAAAACTTTCTTGAAATTTGTTATCAAACCGACAAGTTACGCTTACACTCAAAGTCTATCAAAATAAATCCATGTAATGTATATCTATCTAACAACAACGTAAAAAAATCACTTATTTTTTAAAATCATCCTTGCTAAAAGCTCGGGGACAGAAGTTTACTTTATGTGAAATAGAAGAATAATTCAAGGGAACCTAAGATATCATTATATCACTTGACCGTATATATGGCAATACCAGTGTAAACAAATTCAAATTTGGATGGAGGAAATTTGGGAGATGGTTATGATAAAACGTTGAATGAATTTAATTGCGATAATGGTGCCTTGATTAGTAGGAAATGAATTGGATGCGAATGTTATACAGAACAGGGAGCATGAGACCAAGTCGTACGTGTCAGGGACCAAATTGAAGTATGGGGTGCGATAAGTAGAAAATTGTTCAATAGGTTGAAATACTAACAATCTAACATGCCTCTCAAATATTCTAAGAATCCTGCTCTCAGTTAAGGGAGACTCAAGGCAGTCATAGATATGTTAGAAGTGAATTAAACCAATCTATGGTTTTTGTTTTTTGTTGTTTTAAAAACTTTCTTGAAATTTGTTATCAAACCGACAAGTTACACTTACACTCAAAGTCTATCAAAATAAATCCATGTAATGTATATCTATCTAACAACAACGTAAAAAAATCACTTATTTTTTAAAATCATCCATGCTAAAAGCTCGGGGACAGAAGTTTACTTTATGTGAAATAGAAGAATAATTCAAGGGAACCTAAGATATCATTATATCACTTGACCGTATATGTGGCAATACCATTGTAAACAAATTCAAATTTGGATGGAGGAAATTTGGGAGATGGTTATGATAAAACGTTGAATGAATTTAATTGCGATAATGGTGCCTTGATTAGTAGGAAATGAATTGGATGCGAATGTTATACAGAACAGGGAGCATGAGACCAAGTCGTACGTGTCAGGGACCAAATTGAAGTATAGGGTGCGATAAGTAGAAAATTGTTCAATAGGTTGAAATACTAACAATCTAACATGCCTCTCAAATATTCTAAGAATCCTGCTCTCAGTTAAGGGAGACTCAAGGCAGTCATAGATATGTTAGAAGTGAATTAAACCAATCTATGGTTTTTGTTTTTTGTTGTTTTAAAAACTTTCTTGAAATTTGTTATCAAACCGACAAGTTACACTTACACTCAAAGTCTATCAAAATAAATCCATGTAATGTATATCTATCTAACAACAACGTAAAAAAATCACTTATTTTTTAAAATCATCCATGCTAAAAGCTCGGGGACAGAAGTTTACTTTATGTGAAATAGAAGAATAATTCAAGGGAACCTAAGATATCATTATATCACTTGACCGTGTATGTGGCAATACCAGTGTAAACAAATTCAAATTTGGATGGAGGAGACTTGGGAGATGGTTATGATAAAACGTTGAATGAATTTAATTGCGATAATGGTGCCTTGATTAGTAGGAAATGAATTGGATGCGAATGTTATACAGAACAGGGAGCATGAGACCAAGTCGTACGTGTCAGGGACCAAATTGAAGTATAGGGTGCGATAAGTAGAAAATTGTTCAATAGGTTGAAATACTAACAATCTAACATGCCTCTCAAATATTCTAAGAATCCTGCTCTCAGTTAAGGGAGACTCAAGGCAGTCATAGATATGTTAGAAGTGAATTAAACCAATCTATGGTTTTTGTTTTTTGTTGTTTTAAAAACTTTCTTGAAATTTGTTATCAAACCGACAAGTTACACTTACACTCAAAGTCTATCAAAATAAATCCATGTAATGTATATCTATCTAACAACAATGTAAAAAAATCACTTATTTTTTCAAATCATCCATGCTAAAAGCTCGGGGACAGAAGTTTACTTTATGTGAAATAGAAGAATAATTCATGGGAACCTAAGATATCATTATATCATTTGACCGTATATATGGCAATACCAGTGTAAACAAATTCAAATTTGGATGGAGGAAATTTGGGAGATGGTTATGATAAAACGTTGAATGAATTTAATTGCGATAATGGTGCCTTGATTAGTAGGAAATGAATTGGATGCGAATGTTATACAGAACAGGGAGCATGAGACCAAGTCGTACGTGTCAGGGACCAAATTGAAGTATGGGGTGCGATAAGTAGAAAATTGTTCAATAGGTTGAAATACTAACAATCTAACATGCCTCTCAAATATTCTAAGAATCCTGCTCTCAGTTAAGGGAGACTCAAGGCAGTCATAGATATGTTAGAAGTGAATTAAACCAATCTATGGTTTTTGTTTTTTGTTGTTTTAAAAACTTTCTTGAAATTTGTTATCAAACCGACAAGTTACACTTACACTCAAAGTCTATCAAAATAAATCCATGTAATGTATATCTATCTAACAACAACGTAAAAAAATCACTTATTTTTTAAAATCATCCATGCTAAAAGCTCGGGGACAGAAGTTTACTTTATGTGAAATAGAAGAATAATTCAAGGGAACCTAAGATATCATTATATCACTTGACCGTATATGTGGCAATACCATTGTAAACAAATTCAAATTTGGATGGAGGAAATTTGGGAGATGGTTATGATAAAACGTTGAATGAATTTAATTGCGATAATGGTGCCTTGATTAGTAGGAAATGAATTGGATGCGAATGTTATACAGAACAGGGAGCATGAGACTAAGTCGTACCTGTTAGGGACCAAATTGAAGTATGGGGGTGCGATAAGTAGAAAATTGTTCAATAGGTTGAAATACTAACAATCTAACATGCCTCTCAAATATTCTAAGAATCCTGCTCTCAGTTAAGGGAGACTCAAGGCAGTCATAGATATGTTAGAAGTGAATTAAACCAATCTATGGTTTTTGTTTTTTGTTGTTTTAAAAACTTTCTTGAAATTTGTTATCAAACCGACAAGTTACACTTACACTCAAAGTCTATCAAAATAAATCCATGTAATGTATATCTATCTAACAACAACGTAAAAAAATCACTTATTTTTTGAAATCATCCATGCTAAAAGCTCGGGACAGAAGTTTACTTTATGTGAAATAGAAGAATAATTCAAGGGAACCTAAGATATCATTATATCACTTGACCGTATATGTGGCAATACCATTGTAAACAAATTCAAATTTGGATGGAGGAAATTTGGGAGATGGTTATGATAAAACGTTGAATGAATTTAATTGCGATAATGGTGCCTTGATTAGTAGGAAATGAATTGGATGCGAATGTTATACAGAACAGGGAGCATGAGACCAAGTCGTACGTGTCAGGGACCAAATTGAAGTATAGGGTGCGATAAGTAGAAAATTGTTCAATTGGTTGAAATACTAACAATCTAACATGCCTCTCAAATATTCTAAGAATCCTGCTCTCAGTTAAGGGAGACTCAAGGCAGTCATAGATATGTTAGAAGTGAATTAAACCAATCTATGGTTTTTGTTTTTTGTTGTTTTAAAAACTTTCTTGAAATTTGTTATCAAACCGACAAGTTACGCTTACACTCAAAGTCTATCAAAATAAATCCATGTAATGTATATCTATCTAACAACAACGTAAAAAAATCACTTATTTTTTAAAATCATCCTTGCTAAAAGCTCGGGGACAGAAGTTTACTTTATGTGAAATAGAAGAATAATTCAAGGGAACCTAAGATATCATTATATCACTTGACCGTATATATGGCAATACCAGTGTAAACAAATTCAAATTTGGATGGAGGAAATTTGGGAGATGGTTATGATAAAACGTTGAATGAATTTAATTGCGATAATGGTGCCTTGATTAGTAGGAAATGAATTGGATGCGAATGTTATACAGAACAGGGAGCATGAGACCAAGTCGTACGTGTCAGGGACCAAATTGAAGTATGGGGTGCGATAAGTAGAAAATTGTTCAATAGGTTGAAATACTAACAATCTAACATGCCTCTCAAATATTCTAAGAATCCTGCTCTCAGTTAAGGGAGACTCAAGGCAGTCATAGATATGTTAGAAGTGAATTAAACCAATCTATGGTTTTTGTTTTTTGTTGTTTTAAAAACTTTCTTGAAATTTGTTATCAAACCGACAAGTTACACTTACACTCAAAGTCTATCAAAATAAATCCATGTAATGTATATCTATCTAACAACAATGTAAAAAAATCACTTATTTTTTCAAATCATCCATGCTAAAAGCTCGGGGACAGAAGTTTACTTTATGTGAAATAGAAGAATAATTCAAGGGAACCTAAGATATCATTATATCACTTGACCGTATATATGGCAATACCAGTGTAAACAAATTCAAATTTGGATGGAGGAAATTTGGGAGATGGTTATGATAAAACGTTGAATGAATTTAATTGCGATAATGGTGCCTTGATTAGTAGGAAATGAATTGGATGCGAATGTTATACAGAACAGGGAGCATGAGACCAAGTCGTACGTGTCAGGGACCAAATTGAAGTATGGGGTGCGATAAGTAGAAAATTGTTCAATAGGTTGAAATACTAACAATCTAACATGCCTCTCAAATATTCTAAGAATCCTGCTCTCAGTTAAGGGAGACTCAAGGCAGTCATAGATATGTTAGAAGTGAATTAAACCAATCTATGGTTTTTGTTTTTTGTTGTTTTAAAAACTTTCTTGAAATTTGTTATCAAACCGACAAGTTACACTTACACTCAAAGTCTATCAAAATAAATCCATGTAATGTATATCTATCTAACAACAACGTAAAAAAATCACTTATTTTTTAAAATCATCCATGCTAAAAGCTCGGGGACAGAAGTTTACTTTATGTGAAATAGAAGAATAATTCAAGGGAACCTAAGATATCATTATATCACTTGACCGTATATGTGGCAATACCATTGTAAACAAATTCAAATTTGGATGGAGGAAATTTGGGAGATGGTTATGATAAAACGTTGAATGAATTTAATTGCGATAATGGTGCCTTGATTAGTAGGAAATGAATTGGATGCGAATGTTATACAGAACAGGGAGCATGAGACTAAGTCGTACCTGTTAGGGACCAAATTGAAGTATGGGGGTGCGATAAGTAGAAAATTGTTCAATAGGTTGAAATACTAACAATCTAACATGCCTCTCAAATATTCTAAGAATCCTGCTCTCAGTTAAGGGAGACTCAAGGCAGTCATAGATATGTTAGAAGTGAATTAAACCAATCTATGGTTTTTGTTTTTTGTTGTTTTAAAAACTTTCTTGAAATTTGTTATCAAACCGACAAGTTACACTTACACTCAAAGTCTATCAAAATAAATCCATGTAATGTATATCTATCTAACAACAACGTAAAAAAATCACTTATTTTTTGAAATCATCCATGCTAAAAGCTCGGGACAGAAGTTTACTTTATGTGAAATAGAAGAATAATTCAAGGGAACCTAAGATATCATTATATCACTTGACCGTATATGTGGCAATACCATTGTAAACAAATTCAAATTTGGATGGAGGAAATTTGGGAGATGGTTATGATAAAACGTTGAATGAATTTAATTGCGATAATGGTGCCTTGATTAGTAGGAAATGAATTGGATGCGAATGTTATACAGAACAGGGAGCATGAGACCAAGTCGTACGTGTCAGGGACCAAATTGAAGTATAGGGTGCGATAAGTAGAAAATTGTTCAATTGGTTGAAATACTAACAATCTAACATGCCTCTCAAATATTCTAAGAATCCTGCTCTCAGTTAAGGGAGACTCAAGGCAGTCATAGATATGTTAGAAGTGAATTAAACCAATCTATGGTTTTTGTTTTTTGTTGTTTTAAAAACTTTCTTGAAATTTGTTATCAAACCGACAAGTTACGCTTACACTCAAAGTCTATCAAAATAAATCCATGTAATGTATATCTATCTAACAACAACGTAAAAAAATCACTTATTTTTTAAAATCATCCTTGCTAAAAGCTCGGGGACAGAAGTTTACTTTATGTGAAATAGAAGAATAATTCAAGGGAACCTAAGATATCATTATATCACTTGACCGTATATATGGCAATACCAGTGTAAACAAATTCAAATTTGGATGGAGGAAATTTGGGAGATGGTTATGATAAAACGTTGAATGAATTTAATTGCGATAATGGTGCCTTGATTAGTAGGAAATGAATTGGATGCGAATGTTATACAGAACAGGGAGCATGAGACCAAGTCGTACGTGTCAGGGACCAAATTGAAGTATGGGGTGCGATAAGTAGAAAATTGTTCAATAGGTTGAAATACTAACAATCTAACATGCCTCTCAAATATTCTAAGAATCCTGCTCTCAGTTAAGGGAGACTCAAGGCAGTCATAGATATGTTAGAAGTGAATTAAACCAATCTATGGTTTTTGTTTTTTGTTGTTTTAAAAACTTTCTTGAAATTTGTTATCAAACCGACAAGTTACACTTACACTCAAAGTCTATCAAAATAAATCCATGTAATGTATATCTATCTAACAACAACGTAAAAAAATCACTTATTTTTTAAAATCATCCATGCTAAAAGCTCGGGGACAGAAGTTTACTTTATGTGAAATAGAAGAATAATTCAAGGGAACCTAAGATATCATTATATCACTTGACCGTATATGTGGCAATACCATTGTAAACAAATTCAAATTTGGATGGAGGAAATTTGGGAGATGGTTATGATAAAACGTTGAATGAATTTAATTGCGATAATGGTGCCTTGATTAGTAGGAAATGAATTGGATGCGAATGTTATACAGAACAGGGAGCATGAGACCAAGTCGTACGTGTCAGGGACCAAATTGAAGTATAGGGTGCGATAAGTAGAAAATTGTTCAATAGGTTGAAATACTAACAATCTAACATGCCTCTCAAATATTCTAAGAATCCTGCTCTCAGTTAAGGGAGACTCAAGGCAGTCATAGATATGTTAGAAGTGAATTAAACCAATCTATGGTTTTTGTTTTTTGTTGTTTTAAAAACTTTCTTGAAATTTGTTATCAAACCGACAAGTTACACTTACACTCAAAGTCTATCAAAATAAATCCATGTAATGTATATCTATCTAACAACAACGTAAAAAAATCACTTATTTTTTAAAATCATCCATGCTAAAAGCTCGGGGACAGAAGTTTACTTTATGTGAAATAGAAGAATAATTCAAGGGAACCTAAGATATCATTATATCACTTGACCGTGTATGTGGCAATACCAGTGTAAACAAATTCAAATTTGGATGGAGGAGACTTGGGAGATGGTTATGATAAAACGTTGAATGAATTTAATTGCGATAATGGTGCCTTGATTAGTAGGAAATGAATTGGATGCGAATGTTATACAGAACAGGGAGCATGAGACCAAGTCGTACGTGTCAGGGACCAAATTGAAGTATAGGGTGCGATAAGTAGAAAATTGTTCAATAGGTTGAAATACTAACAATCTAACATGCCTCTCAAATATTCTAAGAATCCTGCTCTCAGTTAAGGGAGACTCAAGGCAGTCATAGATATGTTAGAAGTGAATTAAACCAATCTATGGTTTTTGTTTTTTGTTGTTTTAAAAACTTTCTTGAAATTTGTTATCAAACCGACAAGTTACACTTACACTCAAAGTCTATCAAAATAAATCCATGTAATGTATATCTATCTAACAACAATGTAAAAAAATCACTTATTTTTTCAAATCATCCATGCTAAAAGCTCGGGGACAGAAGTTTACTTTATGTGAAATAGAAGAATAATTCATGGGAACCTAAGATATCATTATATCATTTGACCGTATATATGGCAATACCAGTGTAAACAAATTCAAATTTGGATGGAGGAAATTTGGGAGATGGTTATGATAAAACGTTGAATGAATTTAATTGCGATAATGGTGCCTTGATTAGTAGGAAATGAATTGGATGCGAATGTTATACAGAACAGGGAGCATGAGACCAAGTCGTACGTGTCAGGGACCAAATTGAAGTATGGGGTGCGATAAGTAGAAAATTGTTCAATAGGTTGAAATACTAACAATCTAACATGCCTCTCAAATATTCTAAGAATCCTGCTCTCAGTTAAGGGAGACTCAAGGCAGTCATAGATATGTTAGAAGTGAATTAAACCAATCTATGGTTTTTGTTTTTTGTTGTTTTAAAAACTTTCTTGAAATTTGTTATCAAACCGACAAGTTACACTTACACTCAAAGTCTATCAAAATAAATCCATGTAATGTATATCTATCTAACAACAACGTAAAAAAATCACTTATTTTTTAAAATCATCCATGCTAAAAGCTCGGGGACAGAAGTTTACTTTATGTGAAATAGAAGAATAATTCAAGGGAACCTAAGATATCATTATATCACTTGACCGTATATGTGGCAATACCATTGTAAACAAATTCAAATTTGGATGGAGGAAATTTGGGAGATGGTTATGATAAAACGTTGAATGAATTTAATTGCGATAATGGTGCCTTGATTAGTAGGAAATGAATTGGATGCGAATGTTATACAGAACAGGGAGCATGAGACTAAGTCGTACCTGTTAGGGACCAAATTGAAGTATGGGGGTGCGATAAGTAGAAAATTGTTCAATAGGTTGAAATACTAACAATCTAACATGCCTCTCAAATATTCTAAGAATCCTGCTCTCAGTTAAGGGAGACTCAAGGCAGTCATAGATATGTTAGAAGTGAATTAAACCAATCTATGGTTTTTGTTTTTTGTTGTTTTAAAAACTTTCTTGAAATTTGTTATCAAACCGACAAGTTACACTTACACTCAAAGTCTATCAAAATAAATCCATGTAATGTATATCTATCTAACAACAACGTAAAAAAATCACTTATTTTTTGAAATCATCCATGCTAAAAGCTCGGGACAGAAGTTTACTTTATGTGAAATAGAAGAATAATTCAAGGGAACCTAAGATATCATTATATCACTTGACCGTATATGTGGCAATACCATTGTAAACAAATTCAAATTTGGATGGAGGAAATTTGGGAGATGGTTATGATAAAACGTTGAATGAATTTAATTGCGATAATGGTGCCTTGATTAGTAGGAAATGAATTGGATGCGAATGTTATACAGAACAGGGAGCATGAGACCAAGTCGTACGTGTCAGGGACCAAATTGAAGTATAGGGTGCGATAAGTAGAAAATTGTTCAATTGGTTGAAATACTAACAATCTAACATGCCTCTCAAATATTCTAAGAATCCTGCTCTCAGTTAAGGGAGACTCAAGGCAGTCATAGATATGTTAGAAGTGAATTAAACCAATCTATGGTTTTTGTTTTTTGTTGTTTTAAAAACTTTCTTGAAATTTGTTATCAAACCGACAAGTTACGCTTACACTCAAAGTCTATCAAAATAAATCCATGTAATGTATATCTATCTAACAACAACGTAAAAAAATCACTTATTTTTTAAAATCATCCTTGCTAAAAGCTCGGGGACAGAAGTTTACTTTATGTGAAATAGAAGAATAATTCAAGGGAACCTAAGATATCATTATATCACTTGACCGTATATATGGCAATACCAGTGTAAACAAATTCAAATTTGGATGGAGGAAATTTGGGAGATGGTTATGATAAAACGTTGAATGAATTTAATTGCGATAATGGTGCCTTGATTAGTAGGAAATGAATTGGATGCGAATGTTATACAGAACAGGGAGCATGAGACCAAGTCGTACGTGTCAGGGACCAAATTGAAGTATGGGGTGCGATAAGTAGAAAATTGTTCAATAGGTTGAAATACTAACAATCTAACATGCCTCTCAAATATTCTAAGAATCCTGCTCTCAGTTAAGGGAGACTCAAGGCAGTCATAGATATGTTAGAAGTGAATTAAACCAATCTATGGTTTTTGTTTTTTGTTGTTTTAAAAACTTTCTTGAAATTTGTTATCAAACCGACAAGTTACACTTACACTCAAAGTCTATCAAAATAAATCCATGTAATGTATATCTATCTAACAACAATGTAAAAAAATCACTTATTTTTTCAAATCATCCATGCTAAAAGCTCGGGGACAGAAGTTTACTTTATGTGAAATAGAAGAATAATTCAAGGGAACCTAAGATATCATTATATCACTTGACCGTATATATGGCAATACCAGTGTAAACAAATTCAAATTTGGATGGAGGAAATTTGGGAGATGGTTATGATAAAACGTTGAATGAATTTAATTGCGATAATGGTGCCTTGATTAGTAGGAAATGAATTGGATGCGAATGTTATACAGAACAGGGAGCATGAGACCAAGTCGTACGTGTCAGGGACCAAATTGAAGTATGGGGTGCGATAAGTAGAAAATTGTTCAATAGGTTGAAATACTAACAATCTAACATGCCTCTCAAATATTCTAAGAATCCTGCTCTCAGTTAAGGGAGACTCAAGGCAGTCATAGATATGTTAGAAGTGAATTAAACCAATCTATGGTTTTTGTTTTTTGTTGTTTTAAAAACTTTCTTGAAATTTGTTATCAAACCGACAAGTTACACTTACACTCAAAGTCTATCAAAATAAATCCATGTAATGTATATCTATCTAACAACAACGTAAAAAAATCACTTATTTTTTAAAATCATCCATGCTAAAAGCTCGGGGACAGAAGTTTACTTTATGTGAAATAGAAGAATAATTCAAGGGAACCTAAGATATCATTATATCACTTGACCGTATATGTGGCAATACCATTGTAAACAAATTCAAATTTGGATGGCGGAAATTTGGGAGATGGTTATGATAAAACGTTGAATGAATTTAATTGCGATAATGGTGCCTTGATTAGTAGGAAATGAATTGGATGCGAATGTTATACAGAACAGGGAGCATGAGACCAAGTCGTACCTGTTAGGGACCAAATTGAAGTATGGGGGTGCGATAAGTAGAAAATTGTTCAATAGGTTGAAATACTAACAATCTAACATGCCTCTCAAATATTCTAAGAATCCTGCTCTCAGTTAAGGGAGACTCAAGGCAGTCATAGATATGTTAGAAGTGAATTAAACCAATCTATGGTTTTTGTTTTTTGTTGTTTTAAAAACTTTCTTGAAATTTGTTATCAAACCGACAAGTTACACTTACACTCAAAGTCTATCAAAATAAATCCATGTAATGTATATCTATCTAACAACAACGTAAAAAAATAACTTATTTTTTGAAATCATCCATGCTAAAAGCTCGGGACAGAAGTTTACTTTATGTGAAATAGAAGAATAATTCAAGGGAACCAAAGATATCATTATATCACTTGACCGTATATGTGGCAATACCATTGTAAACAAATTCAAATTTGGATGGAGGAAATTTGGGAGATGGTTATGATAAAACGTTGAATGAATTTAATTGCGATAATGGTGCCTTGATTAGTAGGAAATGAATTGGATGCGAATGTTATACAGAACAGGGAGCATGAGACCAAGTCGTACGTGTCAGGGACCAAATTGAAGTATAGGGTGCGATAAGTAGAAAATTGTTCAATTGGTTGAAATACTAACAATCTAACATGCCTCTCAAATATTCTAAGACTCCTGCTCTCAGTTAAGGGAGACTCAAGGCAGTCATAGATATGTTAGAAGTGAATTAAACCAATCTATGGTTTTTGTTTTTTGTTGTTTTAAAAACTTTCTTGAAATTTGTTATCAAACCGACAAGTTACGCTTACACTCAAAGTCTATCAAAATAAATCCATGTAATGTATATCTATCTAACAACAACGTAAAAAAATCACTTATTTTTTAAAATCATCCATGCTAAAAGCTCGGGGACAGAAGTTTACTTTATGTGAAATAGAAGAATAATTCAAGGGAACCTAAGATATCATTATATCACTTGACCGTATATATGGCAATACCAGTGTAAACAAATTCAAATTTGGATGGAGGAAATTTGGGAGATGGTTATGATAAAACGTTGAATGAATTTAATTGCGATAATGGTGCCTTGATTAGTAGGAAATGAATTGGATGCGAATGTTATACAGAACAGGGAGCATGAGACCAAGTCGTACGTGTCAGGGACCAAATTGAAGTATGGGGTGCGATAAGTAGAAAATTGTTCAATAGGTTGAAATACTAACAATCTAACATGCCTCTCAAATATTCTAAGAATCCTGCTCTCAGTTAAGGGAGACTCAAGGCAGTCATAGATATGTTAGAAGTGAATTAAACCATTCTATGGTTTTTGTTTTTTGTTGTTTTAAAAACTTTCTTGAAATTTGTTATCAAACCGACAAGTTACACTTACACTCAAAGTCTATCAAAATAAATCCATGTAATGTATATCTATCTAACAACAACGTAAAAAAATCACTTATTTTTTAAAATCATCCATGCTAAAAGCTCGGGGACAGAAGTTTACTTTATGTGAAATAGAAGAATAATTCAAGGGAACCTAAGATATCATTATATCACTTGACCGTATATGTGGCAATACCATTGTAAACAAATTCAAATTTGGATGGAGGAAATTTGGGAGATGGTTATGATAAAACGTTGAATGAATTTAATTTCGATAATGGTGCCTTGATTAGTAGGAAATGAATTGGATGCGAATGTTATACAGAACAGGGAGCATGAGACCAAGTCGTACGTGTCAGGGACCAAATTGAAGTATGGGGGTGCGATAAGTAGAAAATTGTTCAATAGGTTGAAATACTAACAATCTAACATGCCTCTCAAATATTCTAAGAATCCTGCTCTCAGTTAAGGGAGACTCAAGGCAGTCATAGATATGTTAGAAGTGAATTAAACCAATCTATGGTTTTTGTTTTTTGTTGTTTTAAAAACTTTCTTGAAATTTGTTATCAAACCGACAAGTTACACTTACACTCAAAGTCTATCAAAATAAATCCATGTAATGTATATCTATCTAACAACAACGTAAAAAAATCACTTATTTTTTAAAATCATCCATGCTAAAAGCTCAGGGACAGAAGTTTACTTTATGTGAAATAGAAGAATAATTCAAGGGAACCTAAGATATCATTATATCACTTGACCGTATATGTGGCAATACCATTGTAAACAAATTCAAATTTGGATGGAGGAAATTTGGGAGATGGTTATGATAAAACGTTGAATGAATTTAATTGCGATAATGGTGCCTTGATTAGTAGGAAATGAATTGGATGCGAATGTTATACAGAACAGGGAGCATGAGACCAAGTCGTACGTGTCAGGGACCAAATTGAAGTATGGGGTGCGATAAGTAGAAAATTGTTCAATAGGTTGAAATACTAACAATATAACATGCCTCTCAAATATTCTAAGAATCCTGCTCTCAGTTAAGGGAGACTCAAGGCAGTCATAGATATGTTAGAAGTGAATTAAACCAATCTATGGTTTTTGTTTTTTGTTGTTTTAAAAACTTTCTTGAAATTTGTTATCAAACCGACAAGTTACACTTACACTCAAAGTCTATCAAAATAAATCCATGTAATGTATATCTATCTAACAACAACGTAAAAAAATCACTTATTTTTTAAAATCATCCATGCTAAAAGCTCAGGGACAGAAGCTTACTTTATGTGAAATAGAAGAATAATTCAAGGGAACCTAAGATATCATTATATCACTTGACCGTATATGTGGCAATACCATTGTAAACAAATTCAAATTTGGATGGAGGAAATTTGGGAGATGGTTATGATAAAACGTTGAATGAATTTAATTGCGATAATGGTGCCTTGATTAGTAGGAAATGAATTGGATGCGAATGTTATACAGAACAGGGAGCATGAGACCAAGTCGTACGTGTCAGGGACCAAATTGAAGTATGGGGTGCGATAAGTAGAAAATTGTTCAATAGGTTGAAATACTAACAATCTAACATGCCTCTCAAATATTCTAAGAATCCTGCTCTCAGTTAAGGGAGACTCAAGGCAGTCATAGATATGTTAGAAGTGAATTAAACCATTCTATGGTTTTTGTTTTTTGTTGTTTTAAAAACTTTCTTGAAATTTGTTATCAAACCGACAAGTTACACTTACACTCAAAGTCTATCAAAATAAATCCATGTAATGTATATCTATCTAACAACAACGTAAAAAAATCACTTATTTTTTAAAATCATCCATGCTAAAAGCTCGGGGACAGAAGTTTACTTTATGTGAAATAGAAGAATAATTCAAGGGAACCTAAGATATCATTATATCACTTGACCGTATATGTGGCAATACCATTGTAAACAAATTCAAATTTGGATGGAGGAAATTTGGGAGATGGTTATGATAAAACGTTGAATGAATTTAATTTCGATAATGGTGCCTTGATTAGTAGGAAATGAATTGGATGCGAATGTTATACAGAACAGGGAGCATGAGACAAAGTCGTACGTGTCAGGGACCAAATTGAAGTATGGGGGTGCGATAAGTAGAAAATTGTTCAATAGGTTGAAATACTAACAATCTAACATGCCTCTCAAATATTCTAAGAATCCTGCTCTCCGTTAAGGGAGACTCAAGGCAGTCATAGATATGTTAGAAGTGAATTAAACCAATCTATGGTTTTTGTTTTTTGTTGTTTTAAAAACTTTCTTGAAATTTGTTATCAAACCGACAAGTTACACTTACACTCAAAGTCTATCAAAATAAATCCATGTAATGTATATCTATCTAACAACAACGTAAAAAAATCACTTATTTTTTAAAATCATCCATGCTAAAAGCTCAGGGACAGAAGTTTACTTTATGTGAAATAGAAGAATAATTCAAGGGAACCTAAGATATCATTATATCACTTGACCGTATATGTGGCAATACCATTGTAAACAAATTCAAATTTGGATGGAGGAAATTTGGGAGATGGTTATGATAAAACGTTGAATGAATTTAATTGCGATAATGGTGCCTTGATTAGTAGGAAATGAATTGGATGCGAATGTTATACAGAACAGGGAGCATGAGACCAAGTCGTACGTGTCAGGGACCAAATTGAAGTATGGGGTGCGATAAGTAGAAAATTGTTCAATAGGTTGAAATACTAACAATATAACATGCCTCTCAAATATTCTAAGAATCCTGCTCTCAGTTAAGGGAGACTCAAGGCAGTCATAGATATGTTAGAAGTGAATTAAACCAATCTATGGTTTTTGTTTTTTGTTGTTTTAAAAACTTTCTTGAAATTTGTTATCAAACCGACAAGTTACACTTACACTCAAAGTCTATCAAAATAAATCCATGTAATGTATATCTATCTAACAACAACGTAAAAAAATCACTTATTTTTTAAAATCATCCATGCTAAAAGCTCAGGGACAGAAGCTTACTTTATGTGAAATAGAAGAATAATTCAAGGGAACCTAAGATATCATTATATCACTTGACCGTATATGTGGCAATACCATTGTAAACAAATTCAAATTTGGATGGAGGAAATTTGGGAGATGGTTATGATAAAACGTTGAATGAATTTAATTGCGATAATGGTGCCTTGATTAGTAGGAAATGAATTGGATGCGAATGTTATACAGAACAGGGAGCATGAGACCAAGTCGTACGTGTCAGGGACCAAATTGAAGTATGGGGTGCGATAAGTAGAAAATTGTTCAATAGGTTGAAATACTAACAATCTAACATGCCTCTCAAATATTCTAAGAATCCTGCTCTCAGTTAAGGGAGACTCAAGGCAGTCATAGATATGTTAGAAGTGAATTAAACCAATCTATGGTTTTTGTTTTTTGTTGTTTTAAAAACTTTCTTGAAATTTGTTATCAAACCGACAAGTTACACTTACACTCAAAGTCTATCAAAATAAATCCATGTAATGTATATCTATCTAACAACAACGTAAAAAAATCACTTATTTTTTAAAATCATCCATGCTAAAAGCTCGGGGACAGAAGTTTACTTTATGTGAAATAGAAGAATAATTCAAGGGAACCTAAGATATCATTATATCACTTGACCGTATATGTGGCAATACCATTGTAAACAAATTCAAATTTGGATGGAGGAAATTTGGGAGATGGTTATGATAAAACGTTGAATGAATTTAATTGCGATAATGGTGCCTTGATTAGTAGGAAATGAATTGGATGTGAATGTTATACAGAACAGGGAGCATGAGACCAAGTCGTACGTGTCAGGGACCAAATTGAAGTATGGGGGTGCGATAAGTAGAAAATTGTTCAATAGGTTGAAAGTGATCAGTCTTCTAGGGATAAAATAGTGAGTAGCCGACTTGGGGAAGTGATCGACCATTGAGATAAAATTAAATTTGTTTCTTTTTACCCCAAAGTCTTTTTACCGTGGGTAAAAAGAATCTTTTTCGGGTATAAAAAGAACCAGATTTAGATTTTTCTCAAAGGTTGATGATGTATTTCCCCCAAGAAGGCTCACTATTTTACCCCACGAAGACTGGTTACTTTTTACCCCAAAAGAAAATAAGTATATTATTTAGTGAATTCGAATAAATGTATCAATGTAACATTGTATCAATTATTGCATGAAGTTGATTAATAAAATGAGATGTTGTTATATATATTTGCTTTTATTTTTATATTTGTTTTTATTTTCTAATTTTGTATTTAATGAATAAATTCGAATAAATATTAATTTAGTTCATTTCTTTTTATTTATATTTGTATTTATTTAATGAATAAAGTGAACAAATATAGTGTGAATAAATTCGAATAAAGTTGCGTATTTAATAAATTCGAATAAAAAGTCTATTTAAACTCAGTGTGGAATCGAATAAAGTTGCGTATTGAATAAATCCGAATATTAATTTAGTTCATTTGTTTTTATTTATATTTGTATTTATTTAATGAATAAAGTGAACAAATAAATTAGAATAAAGTGAACAAATAGTGGTGTGAATAAATTCGAATAAAGTTGCGTATTGAATAAATTCGAATAAAAAATCTAATTAAACACAACGTTGAATTGAATAAAGTTGCGTGTTGAATAAATTCGAATAAAAGTTACATTTAAATTACATTACATAAAGTTCCTAAATATGACCTATCGTTACATGACATTACATTCAGAATTGCACATTTCAACTACAACAATTGTGTTACCTCTGAATGGTGCAAATTCAAAGTTGCTAAGCAGCAAGACTCCACCATCCGTCCAGAAGTGCTTCTGTTCCATTCAAAATGTTAAATTCTCGTTGGTATTGGTTTTAAATGATAGTATCCAAGTGCCAACGGAATGAGATCCATACCTTGACACTTTAATACCATCATTTAAACGAAGTCAACAAGAATTTAACATTTCGATTGAAACAAAAGCACTTCCGGACGAATGCTGGAGTCCTTCCGTATAACAAGTTTGAATTGCCCCATCTAGAGTAACACAGTTGTTGTAGTTGGAAGGTGCAATTCCATACCTAATCACGATCTTTTGGCAGAATCAGACTTTTGATGATATCTTCAGTTGATCTCTGTAACGCCCACTTTATTTATTTAATTATTTTATTAGAGTATATATTATATTATTATATATTATATGATTTTAATGATGTTTGTGACGTATGAGATGATGTTGTGGTGTGATGTTTATTTTATTGTTTAATAAAATAAAATATGTGATGATAATATATATATATTTATATGAAAATTTAGATGGGATATAATAACAATAATTTTGAGAGATGGGGTTTGTTTCTTAAATAAGATAAAGTTGTGGGGATAAGTGAGATTAGTAAGAGGTATAAAAGGGAGTTAGGTTTAGAGAGAAACAGTCAGTACGTTACAGACTTTTGCAAAAAGGGAGAAAAGTGGCTAGAGAAGAGGGAACCCCAATTCTGCAATATTACCAGGTAAGGGTGAGCCTAACTTCAATTGTATTTACTGTAATTCATCTAGTTGTGATTAACATAGGAATTGAAAGAGAGTTTGAGAGATTTCATAAGTTAGGGTTTTGTAGATTTTATGATGAATTGATGAGAGAATGATGTGAATTGATGTAGAAACTTGTTACAGAACCTAGATTAATCACTAGGACTATAATTCTGAAAGATTAGAAGCATAACACGAAGAATTGTACGAGTTTTGGCGAGGTTTCGAGCGAACACGTAACCCCTCTGCGATAGCTCGCCGTGGCGAGCATACCCGCTCGCCGTGGCGAGCAGTTAGGTAAATACTCGCGAGGCGAGCAGCTGAGCTCGCCGTGGCGAGCAACCCTTTAGTGCGCGCGAGGCGAGCAACATCACTCGCCGTAGCGAGCAACTGGCAGAATGTAAATTTGACAGCTCGCCGTGGCGAGCAGAACCACTCGCCATAGCGAGCAATGTGGTCTCAGACCACTATAACCTGAGTTTTAGAACTCTGTTTTGAGCGAGACTTTGAGGGTAGACCTTTGGATAGTATTAGAGATGTTTAAGACCTAAATTGTAACCTGTAATGACGCTGTAAGATGATTTTGATTGTTGGCGTTAATCTATGATTAAATGCTTGTTAAGTGAAGTTTATGAATGAAGTATAAATGATGATTGCGATGATAACTTTGTGCTGTATATACATATGTTAAGTGTGCTGAGCTGCTGTCATGTACTGTTACAATTGCATGTGTCGATAAAGAGTCGTATTTGATGTTAAGATGTTGTGTGTAAACTTGTTTAAGTATAAAGAGTCGAGTTCATGCATTTGCATAATTTTGAGACGGTGGAGCTTATGCTCAAAGCGACGGTGGAGCATTTGCTCAAAGCGACGGTGAAGCTTATTAAAGCTAAAATATTGGTACCACATGCATGATGTTAAGATGTTAGAGTTGCATTTGTCGAGTCCTGTGTCTGAGATGTTTTGAGACGTTTGTTTTATGAAGATATTCTAAGATGATTTATTATACGTAGATGTTTGAGAAGTTTTCAGTTATATGTGATGATTATAGTTGTTGTTGTTAAGCATATTTATTTGAATTATATGTCAATATAATTGTTGTGAATCTCACCCCTTCTGTTGGAATTGCCGCCTTGTGGGCAAGTGCAGGTGACCAAGCTTAGGTTCGACGATGTGAGAGGTTCTTGTGGAGTCTTAGGAGCTCTGATACGTAACGGGATGGGGATTTATCATTTGTTTCTATTCCTTTATGTATCGTTTTGACTAATGATGATGTTTGCGACGTAACTTTGATTTGAGATGTTTTATGAGGCTTTTGTGCCGAGAATTATTTATTTAAGATTTTGAGACGTTTATGAATTCCGCTGCTATGTTTGAATATTGTTTAAGAATAAATTATTATTCGATTTGATTTTAAAGATTTTATGAAATGTGACATCCTGATTTATTGTAATATACTCTGATTAAATGTATGAAATTTTTAAGCTGGGGATTTGGGGTGTTACAATCTCACCAACGTTGCTCGCATATCGATCCACTGGAACATGCTGTGCTCCCAAAACATGGTCGTCACATTTTCGTCGTTCGTCAATTCTACCAAAGTAAATGATACTCTTCCATCGTCGAGTGTTGGACGTTTATACCGAACGTATTCCACCTTCCTTGTGTCTCGGGGGGTTGACTCCTTTGTTGAATTCATCCAGCTGATCCTTGAGACCTCTTAGCGTTATACCAAGACACCGAACCTTCAACCTCTGAGGTTCTCCGCCGTTGAATTGTGCACGAACGTCGATCCACCCGATCATTGTTTCAAATCTACACAATAAGAAATTAAAAATAATCAATGAAAATTCTCTAAAACAAACCCTAAATCTAAAATAATTCTCTAAAACTCAAAACCTATAACATAAACATGCAAACAACTAAACATTTAAACACAAGTCATTTTTATGTAAAGATTTCTTGCCAAAAAAACCAAAATTTAAACAAACCATAAATCTAAAAAATTTCTAATTTAAGAGAAAAAATCTAACATATAAACATAAAAGGCTGATGGTGTTTGATTATGAAAACTTACTTGTTATTGGAGTGTTGTTTGATTTGAACTTGAAAGAATTTTGGATTTGGTGATTTTAGAGAAATTTTAGAGAATTTTGGAGATTTTAGATGAGGAAAGGAGGTGTTCTGCCTTGTCTAAGATAGGACGTAGCGTGAGTTAACTAACGTTGCGCTAGTTAACTCACGTTGCGCAAGTTAACTAACGATGCGCAAGTTAACTAACACACAGTTTTACACGTGCATTAGTTAACATGCGCAGGGGTAAAATTGGCATGGCTGCAGGGTGGGAGTATTTTGTGCTGGGTGAAGAGCAGGATTCATATTCTAATGTCCCTATGAGAAAGTAACTCCCGATCACACATGTTCCGGGTTACGAGTCGATCCTTTTTCTTTCGATAAGGATCATAAGTTATGAAACTTAATTTACAAGATCAACAAATCATAATGCAACCACAACACAACACATAATTCAACCATAAAAATCAACGATCATCATTTATCAAAATTCATAATTCAATAATAATAACCAACATTCATAATTCAATTCAACAACAATAACCACCGAATCCTCTCAAAAAATAAAATAAAGCAACAATGCTTGTTAAACCATTAATGGAGAACTAGAACAAATGTTGCTAAAAGAATATGCAAGTACAAAATATAGTTAAAACCACATAAAATTTGATTAATATTCAATAAGATTAAAATAAAAAATAACAAATTCTTCCCATAAAATAATCTCATTATAACTTTTTATAATAATAACAAGTTAAAAATAATTAGAAGTGGTTTATTTAAAATGTTTCCATTTGATTTAAAGATATGGTAAATCAAGTCAATCTATCCCGCATCCGTGCCATCAATTATCCGTTAAAGTCGGATGGGGCAGACACCTAGAGCTATAACTTCGAAAACCTCACCTGCTACTTTTTATGACGGACCAACTAATTGACGGGTTGCTGCAACAAGTTTTTATTATATTTTATTTTAAAATTATTAATTAAAATGTAATAAAAAAGGAAAGACATTTAAAGAAAACCAAAATATGTAATTAACTAGTCTCAGAAAAATATAAAATTTCATTCAAACATCTATAATTCATATAAAATAACATTCATAATTCATGACTTAAAATTCCAGAACAAGTTAACAACACAATCAAAATAAAAAAAGAAGAATGTTAACAATGCAAGTGTCTTACGACATTGTTTAAATAATCAAAATGATAACATTTTTATTAACAAACTATTAAACAAGTGTTTGATAGTGCGGCATGTAAAGAAGAATTGCGACAAAGAACCACACTAACTTAAAAGCTGCTATCTATAGTCTCTCTTTTATCACATACGTATTGCCTCATGACGCATAAATAATACTCCAGCCGTTGATCCAAACAAGCACTAAAAAACCTTAAACCAAAATCATAAAACCAAAAGTAATTAAGTTACATCATCATGCTCTCTCTACTCTATACGTCAAATATATAACAAGATGAGAAAATAAACCGAAGTGATTTTTTATATTAATCGTATAAGCCAATACCTTCAAAATATTAAAATGAAATGATAATAAATCTTTTTACAATTTAAAGACAAGGAATTATTTGAGAAATTAATATTTAGGGTTGCACATGTAGATACCCGTTCCGTTCACACGCAAAAATCGTACGGCGCAGACAAAAAAAACCTTAATTATTTTAGTACTATATAAAAAAAACCCTAAACAATCTTTTTGGTCGGAAGCCGGTGGTTTCACTTTGATCACAATTTCCAATCTCTCTTTCACAATTTCCAAACTCTTTTTTCTTTTCTTTCTCTTTCTCTTTTCCTATTTTAATTCATCGTTTTTTTTTCCTTCTTTTTACTACTTTATTGATCAATTCATATTGTGATTTGAGGGTTGCTTTTTGTGTAGGTGTATGTATTCATGTGTACAATTACATGCATAATCAAGTTTTCAAGTAACATAGATATCTGCATTCATAATATATGAAGCCTCGACACATGCACAACAAACACTAGTAATAATTAAGAAAAATGACAAAATTCAATGTAATCACATGTGTCGGTTGCATCTGCGTCGGAAGCTGTTGAATTCCGGACACCTTTCGATTAGAAGTAGGTGTTAAAGAGTTCATAATCAAATTAAGGTCTCAATCTTTAAAAGTTTCAGCTATTATTATCTTATTCTGCTGAAACCTTGGAGCTTATTGTTATTGATGAAGTGCTTTTTGCATATGAAGCACAAACACATACCCTGACATAAAGATGCGACACTGACACGTCAATAATTTGAGAAAATAGCATAATTAAATATATTTACTTGTGTCGGTGCTGTGTTGAAGGACAAAAATTTATATATTTTTTGTTTTGTTTTTGGAATTTATAGTTTTTAACTCTTAACTAGTTAGAAAAGAAGAATGGAAATTTTCTAGCTGAAAGTTTAATCCTTTACATATATTTGGGGCATGCTAGGATTAAATTTTGCTATATTATATTAGTTTGATCAAGCCTCATTTTACAAAATCAAGTTTGATTAAAATGAGTCTGCTCTAGCGTTGTTTATGTTTGAGTAACTCTTGTCAAAAGCATGTATGATGGAAGGTAATTCATTTCGAAAATAGTTACCGAAAGTACTTTTGAATAAGTAATTACCAAAAAACCATATAACTTTAATAACATAGTATAAGAGTTATAAGTTAAAATGGTAAATACTAAATGGGTCATCACAAACAGTAAAAGGAGAATGAAAAAGTATCAGGGTCCATGCAAACGTACGTTTGAAGCCAAACTTGGTTTGGTTAACGGACTTATTAGCTTATAGGAAAGTACTTTTGCTCTGAATGGAGTATGACAACTTCAAACCAAACATGCCCTTAATGTTGTTGCTACTTTTGTATGGTAGGGGAAGAAAAAGGAGGGAAATGCTGCCAAATTTGTCACCAGGACACAAGCACTCAAGAAACTCCAAATCAGTCTACCTCTTTTCATGTACCCTGTCGGATTTCTAACAAGGATCACCTTTCATATTATTTGTATTTTCTAGCATTACTGATTTGTTGTCATTTTGAAAATGCATCTATATAATGTGCGACTCTGAAACGTTTGTGAAAATATAATGTGTTAAAATGTTACTACTTCGATTCTTACATTGGCTTTTGCAAATATTAGGAAACTAAGCATTTGGAAAGGTGTAACACCCCGGCAGCCAAAGAAAAAGGTCAAGCGAACTCATCGGACTTATTACCATTTGAAAGATGTCAGCTTTCTTCATCACGAACCTTTGCTGGAAGAACATAGAACAATTAGAGTACAAGACCAAAAAATAAAGAAAGCCGAGGCGAAGAAAAACCACGAACTTGCAAACAGGCTACGGGAGAAAACGCCAAAACCAAAGATAGACATGATTATTTGGCAGAGGTTTGCTTGCTTTTTGTGTTACTCAATTTATATCTTGTAGCTGGTGATAAATTTTCCTGTTTATTTGATTTTCCTATGTATTATAGGTACCCAAGATTTGTGGATGCACTTGGAGAATTGTACGACTGTCTTACAATGGTGCATCTCTTTGCAGCATTATCTGCGTCAGAGAGCAAGAAAATTGATGTAGAGCTTGTACACAAATGCCGAAGGCATATATATATATTTTTGAAACGGCAAATATTATTCATCGACGAGAGGGTGTAAGACACGCCCACAACTCGCGAAAAAAACGGCAGAAAATACAAAAGAGGCCGTATATAGGCGGCACACCTAAACACCAAAACCACTCGGTCAAGATGCCGGATATACCACAGGCGAAATGGCAGAAGCAGCATACTCCTGCATCACAACCGAGCACACCACACAGCTGAACCAAAACTAAAATCTGCCTAAGAGGAAAGAAAACCAATCCACTAAGCTGGCAGCACTTCCACACCAAACAAACAGCTGAAACAGTCAAACTGTTAGAGGCAGCTGCGCAGAAGCTCCCATCCCAACTGTCCAGACTCCGCCTGCAAATGGAACAATACACAAACAAATGCCAAAGCAGCGCTCCCCTATAATTACAATACACAACAACACCCCTCTAAGTGTCCTAGCAGCATGGCAGAAACACTGCTGAAGCCCGCGAAACTGACACAACAGGCACTCCAATCCCAGCCTACAGTCCCAAAACACAGCAGCCCAAAAAACAGCAGAAGAAAAACATGAACAGAAGCACCTAACCGCAGCCAAGCAACCGAAACAGCCAGAAGGCGAAAAAACCAGCAGAACCTGCTGAACACACCAGGGACCAAACTGACCACCCCTCTCCAACACAATGAACACCAGCAGGCCGCCTTAAACCAGTCGCAATAAACATTCCTTTGGATTCCAACACCATTCGTAGTACAAACACGGCGACATGAGGATACGATCCAAAGACCAACGCCACGATAACACCTTTATCTCATCCACAATCTCGGCATCCTCCGTAATGTGATTATTAAATACTCGATTATTTCTAGCTTTCCATAACACCCAAATCGTAGTATGCCAAATAAGCCTTAATCCGTTACGGGTTCTCTTATTCCTCTCCCCTCCGCACCAACACTCCCAAAGGATGAAGAAGTTAGGGGGAATTAACATCATCCTCTCCCACCACCCCATAACACCCTGCCGAAGGTATATAATACTTGGAATTCGTATAAACTTTGATCATTATGTGTAACATCTATATTTCCTTTAAGAAAGTGCAAATTTGAAGACAGTAATATCTTATCTTCTTAATTTATTTATTTTTGCTTACCTGTATGCTAGATTGGCACATGAATGGCAAGCTTTCATATCTCGTACTCACAAGTTGAGGAAAACATTTGTGCCCGTGAAAGGCATATATTACCAGGTATCAGTTGTGGCATTTGTAATGTTTATTTAAAATCAAAAAGTTGTACATGTTATATGGATATGGGTTGATTATATTTTTGTGCAGGCTGAGGTTGAGGGTCAGACAATAACATGGTTAACTCCTCATTTACTACAACAGGTTGTGTCTGATGATGTTGACATGCCTACCATGCTAAATTTTCTGCAATTTTACGAGGTCGGTTTCATATTAATGTTCATATTTAGTGTCTTCGTTCTGTTAATACATCAACATTCATGTCATCACAATTAATAAGACTGTTGACATTTTACTAATATCCTTAACTTCATAATGAATTGCCACAGCCTGTTCTTCGGTTGTGAATTTCCGCCTCTATCATTCTATAAACTTGGAGTATCCTTCTTGATACTCGGTTGGAAGCTTTCGCAGCAGGTACCATTTTCTGAACTTAGATGGACCTTCAAGTACCATTACTCTACGATCTACTGATCAATTCTCTTTTCAAACTGTAGATCTATATGCACTGTCAAAATATGCCAATGCGAGCAAACCCTCTGGACTGATACTTGAAGCGTCTCAGTTAGATGAATCTAAACAAGTGGAGTCCAAGCAAAAAGGGGCAGATGGTGAAAATGAAAAATCTGAACTAAGACTTGCTCAACTTCACCACCAACTTCTTTCTAATGAACCTGGTGCACTGATGCACCTGGTTGAGGACTTAGCAGGTGAAGATGAAAAGTATCAAGATACAAGAGAATGTAAAAATCTCTTCAAAAATCTTAAATTCTTCTTGAGTAGGGATGTAAGATCCTTTGATAGTCTTGGCAAACACATCTATTTGAAAGTATTGTTTCTGTGAATAATTGGGAAATCGGGGACACGTCATTTGCTTAGTTTCATTTCAAATTAAATGTATGAAATGAATTAATAATATATGGACGATATGCAAGTGATACGAAAAAGCTTATTAGACTTTTTTTATTGATGCTTTATCTCTTGAACTTATTTATGGAATCATTTTCATGATCGCTTGCCATGACAATACTTGCACTGTTTTGGTCTATTTACTCAGGTACAAAGGGAATCATTACTTTTTGTTATTCCTGCTTTTGGTGGCACTGTTTCATGGGAGGGAAAGGGGGCACCTTTTGATGAATCTGATCAGAGCATTACTCATCAGGTTTGTGATTAAGCATATAATCTTCTATGAGACAGATTTTCAAGTCTTCCTTTTATACTCACTGAGCTATTGCTTTCATTTGTGTAGATTGTTGACAGGGATGCGCAAGGCCATAGGTTTCTATCTAGAGAATACGTTCAACCACAGTGTATTCGATTGTGTAAATGCACGCATAATTTTGACGACAGAAAGTTATATGGTGGGAAGGTAATTTGTTTCCATTTTCCGTGCTTATTATTTTGGGTTCATTAGGGTTCTTACTTGTTGTAGCAATCTTTGTTGAGTGTGCTATATTTTATTTTGAGCAAATTAGTGTTTTCTTCGAGGGATGATCATATCTTCCTGTGGAATCACAAATCCACATATCCTTTCTTCTTTTCCTTTTGTTTGATTAATTTGTTGCTAATTGAAATTTAATCATCTCAATGTGAAAAAAAAAAACATATCTGTATGATATGCACAGTGCATACTCCATTAGTGATAACACGTAAAATGCACTATTATTTTGACTCGACTTACACATTTTTTGATTTTGATTTTATAAATTTTTGTCATGTTACGCTGGTATTGTGTTTCTATTTCAGGTATTTATCTGTTAAAGGTCTCCACGCGTCAAAATGATGAAATTCGGCGAAAAAAAGGAAAAAAAGGGTAAAAAGGGAAAATAAAAGGTTTAAAAGTCTGAAGTTAGTGGGAAGTAAAAGCCAGATCAATTCTTTCCCCACATTTCAGAAGCAGTTTGCCCACTTCCTCCATTTTCTCCACTACTTGAAGCATGATCAGAAGCACTTAAGAGGAGATTTTTGCCTATAAATAGACCTGAAGAACTCAGTTGTAGAGACCAAGTTTTTTTAGAGATTAGAGAGAAATTCACAACTTATTGTAATCAAAGTTTTCATTTTCTGCTACCGTATAATTTACAAGTCTCAAAAACCTTTGTTTCTTTGCAATATTTAATTTAGTAGTAAACCTTTTATTCATTCAAAATTGCCGGTTATTATTATCCCCTTTATTCCAATTTAATAGTTTTTCCCAAATTATTCATATGGTATTGTTGGGGTGATTGCTTCGTTTCAATTGTTTGCTTCTTTTCGTATTGTTACGGTGCGGAACCAAATTGAATTCCATTGCTGCAAGCGTGAATTGTATTTGTTGCGTGGCTGTCCATGGAAAAGAATTAGTTATTGTTGGTGCAGGTCTTTAAATCGGTGCTCAATTTGTGTGCTGCACTGCCGTCTTATTCTTTTGTTGCTGCATTTTAAAGTGGCGGTTCCATTCAATTCAATTTGCTTGCAACTGCTGTCATGCTTGTTATTCTAATTTAAAGTATCCAACTATCCAGGTTAGCTACTATTCACGTTTATTTACTTGTATTGTTCCCTGATTCAAAAATATTTAGTAGCATTAAGAAAAATATGCTTATTATAATTACCATGTCTGAGTAGATTTGTATAGAGTCCGGAATATGATGAATGTCGTATCAATGATGCTCTGTTAATTTGTATGATTTGATATTGTAACGGGAATTATTTTTAAGTCTGAAAATTCTGATTTTTAAGTATAAATATTTACAGCGAAAACTGAAATAACGTGATACTGATTTCATATCGAAAGGGTGAAACTTGTATCCGATCGTAGAAAATTCAGAAATTGATTTTGAAATATAGCGAAAGCGTTCTCTTAATTAATTTAGAAATTATAAATTTTCAAAAAGAGGTTTTAAAATTGTAATTGTGCATGCGAAAGCTGTCAGTTATAAGCTTAAAACTTGGTAACGGACGTGCGAAAGCCGACGGTACCTTTAAATTTGTTTTCTACTAAAAATAACTTTTCAAGCAAAAATTGATTATTTTTTCAAACGGAGTTTTGACGTTGTAAGGCGTACACGCGAAAGCTGTCGAATAGATTACAAAGTCGAAATTCGGTGTCGTACATGCGAAAGCTGACGACCCCTTTAATTTAATTCTTTTTACGCGCGAAAATATTGCCCTGTTACAATAATAAAATACAATTTAGCAAGCATCAACGGTCGACACGAATTATATTTCGGTCTCTCGTCATTAAAATTAATTAAAATCAAAGTTATTTTCTAATTTTGGAACTAAACTAATTAGCACCGCCTTAGATAAACAATGTGACAATAGATAACGGTACTTGACATTGATCTCTGTGGGATTCGACATCTTTTATACTAAAACCGATATTTCCGTGCACTTGCGGACCTATCAAGTTTTTGGCGCCGCTGCCGGGGACCAATTTTGACAATATCGTAACTCTGTTGTCACACCGTATAGACTAAGGCATTTTATTTGTTTTTTATTTAAAAAAAAAAAATTTGTATGCGAAGAACTCGAAGTGCCGATAATCTTGTTAGACCCATAGACGAAATTGAGCGCTACTTCCGAGTAAGACGCCGACTGCAGCTTGAAACACCTTTAGAGTCTGAAACGCAGACAGAAATGGCGACGTTAACGATAATCGGCCACTTAAGGAATTCGCTGTGCCCTCTGATGAGGAGCCTCATACGAGCATTGTTCGTCCTGCGATTGCGGCGAACAATTTCGAACTCAAACCTTCTCTACTGCAAATAGTGCAGCAGAACCAATTCTCCGGAAACCCGACGGAGGATCCGAACTTGCACCTTTCTGTCTTTGTGCAGTTCGCCGATACGCTTAAGTGCAATGGCGTCGATCCCGAAGCCATTCGCCTGCGTTTATTCCCTTTCTCCCTTAGGGACCGAGCCAGATCGTGGCTACAATCCCTACCGTCTAATTCCATATCGACATGGAATGAACTCAAGAAAGCGTTCCTTGCTAGATATTTTCCGCCGAGCAAAACGGCACAACTCAGGAACCAAATCACCTGCTTTAGGCAGACAGACGGTGAGTCGCTTTTCGAAGCATGGGAGAGATACAAGGAATTAATGAGAGCTTGCCCACACCACGGACTAGAAAAGTGGCTCATAATTCATACCTTCTACAATGGTCTATTGTACAACACAAGAATGACCCTTGATGCCGCTACAGGAGGTGCTCTCATGAACAAACCGTTTAATGACGCCTATGCCCTTATCGAAGACATGGCGCAAAACCATTACCAGTGGGGGAGCGAACGCGCTCAAGTGGAGAAAACACAACCAAAAGCAGGAATATACGAAGTTAGCAACCTTGACCACGTGAATGCTAGAGTGGATGCGTTGTACCATAAGCTTGACAACATGTCCCTCGCCCCACCAGCTATTGCTGCTGCTGTGACTCCGAATTGTGAAATTTGTGGAGTCCTTGGACACATCGCTGCTGAGTGTCAATTGCTAGCTGAAACCGATCAGGCAAACTATGCGCAAGGTAACCCGTACTCTAACACGTACAACCCTGGATTGAGAAACCACCCTAATTTTTCCTACAAGAATAACAATCCTACCTTTGCGCCAAGTCCTGCACCTGCAACACCCCCTGGTTTTCAAGGCCAAAGAGGAGCCCCTGTCACTCCTGCGGTTCCTAAAAAGTCAAACCTGGAACTTATGATGGAAAACTTCGTCTTGGCTCAGACTCAGCAAAACAAAGAGTTCATGAATCAAAACATTCATACAAATGAAATGATTAAGCAGCTTGCGTCTAAAGTTGACACATTGGCCACCCATAACAAAATGTTGGAAACACAAATTGCTCAAGTGGCCCAACAACGAGCAGCTGCGCCTTCGGGAACCTTCCCTGCGCAACCTCAACCAAACCCAAAAGGGGAATTGAACGCTGTTACTTTGCGCAGTGGAAAAGAGTTAGAGAGCCCAAGTGAGAAGAAAGGTGATGAGGAGGAGTCTGTGCCTACTGAGAGTGATCAAATCCAAAAGAGAAAGGAGGTGGTGGAGGAAGAAAAAGAGAAACCCTATATACCTCCACCCCCTTACAAACCTCCAATCCCATTTCCTCAGAGACTTGCTAAGTCAAAGAGTGAGGGTCAGTTTAAGAAATTCATGGAGCTCTTGAAGAAGCTCCACGTAAATATCCCTTTCACAGAGGCAATTACTCAAATGCCCTTTTATGCCAAGTTTTTAAAAGAAATTTTGACAAATAAGAGAAAAATCGATGACGATGATACCGTAGCACTCACTGAAGAGTGTAGCGCTATCATCCAGAATAAGATGCCACCCAAATTGAAAGATCCAGGGAGTTTTTCAATTCCTTGTGTTATTGGCAACTACGTCATCGATAAAGCGCTCTGTGATTTGGGCGCTAGTGTGAGTATT
Organism: Medicago arabica; assembly: GCA_946800305.1. Classification (NCBI taxonomy): domain Eukaryota; kingdom Viridiplantae; phylum Streptophyta; class Magnoliopsida; order Fabales; family Fabaceae; genus Medicago; species Medicago arabica. The sequence continues at coordinate 2,539,108 of OX326968.1, read as the reverse complement.
ATGCCTCTTTCCATCTGTGAGAGACTCAACCTAGGGGAGCTAAAACCGACCAGGATGTCTCTACAGCTGGCTGATCGATCTATTAAGTACCCAGTAGGAATACTGGAGGATGTACCGTTAAGAATCGGTCAGTTGTACATTCCCACCGATTTTGTGGTAATGGACATCACTGAAGACTCGTATATCCCAATCATCTTAGGCAGACCCTTCCTAGCTACGGCTGGTGCCATCATAGATGTAAAGAAAGGAAAGCTTACCTTCGAGGTCGGGGATGAAAAGATCGAGTTCATCTTGTCTAAATTCATGAAAAACCCATCCATTAATGACACAGCTTGCTTAGTTGATATAATTGATGAATGCATTAAGGAGCATGCGTCAGGACCACCTCCCACTGAGGGAATGGACGTGTCCTTGCCTGAAACAGAGGGAGATGAGGCAAGTCCCCGTCAAGAAGAATTTGATGTAAATCCGGTTTATCAAAATGAATGTCTCGTTATTCTTCCCGCTCCAACTCAAGAGCAGCCGAAAGTTGAAATGAAAGAGCTACCTAAAAACCTTAGGTATGAATTCCTGGGACCTAACCAACCAGTCATTGTGAGTGCCGATTTAGGAGAGATGGAAACTGAGAAACTGCTTGTTGTGCTAAGAAAATACCCAGAAGCAATAGGGTACTCGATCGATGACCTCAAAGGTATTAGCCCTTCAATTTGTATGCATAAAATTCTACTCGAAGAGGACTACAAACCCTCTAGAGAACATCAAAGAAGGCTGAACCCGAACATGAGTGAGGTTGTTAAAAAAGAAGTACTGAAGCTTCTAGATGCAGGGGTGATATACCCCATCTCGGACAGCAAGTGGGTGAGTCCAGTTCATGTAGTACCAAAGAAAGGAGGGATGACAGTGGTGAAGAATGAAAAGGGAGAGTCTGTGGCCACACGTACAACCACTGGATGGCGTATGTGTATAGACTACAGGAAACTAAACAAGGCCACAAGGAAAGACCACTTCCCTCTCCCATTCATAGACCAAATGCTTGAACGCCTAGCTAAGCATTCCTATTTTTGCTATCTTGATGGTTACTCGGGATTCTTTCAGATCCCTATCCACCCGAGTGACCAAGAAAAGACGACCTTCACATGCCCTTATGGAACATTTGCCTATCGACGAATGCCTTTTGGGCTATGCAATGCTCCCGCCACCTTTCAGAGATGCATGATGGCAATCTTTGGAGATTTCCTAGAGGACATTATGGAGGTCTTCATGGACGACTTCTCAGTATGCGGGCCAAGCTTTGAGGATTGTCTGAGTAATCTGGACAAAATTCTAGAAAGATGTGTTAAAGTCAACCTAGTGCTGAACTGGGAAAAATGCCATTTCATGGTGAAGGAAGGCATAGTCCTCGGACACGTAGTGTCAGAACGAGGGGTAGAGGTTGACAGAGCAAAAATTGAAGTGATTGAGAGGCTAACACCTCCCACCACAGTGAAAGAAGTCCGAAGTTTTCTAGGTCATGCTGGTTTTTACCGGCGTTTCATTAAGGACTTCTCTAAGATAACTAAGCCTCTGACAGGCTTGCTCATGAAGGACGCAGAGTTTATCTTCGATGAACAATGCCTTGAGTCCTTCCACAAGCTCAAGCAAGCACTAATCTCTGCACCTATAATGCAACCTCCAGATTGGAGTCTTCCCTTTGAGATTATGTGCGATGCAAGTGACTATGCAGTTGGAGCTGTCTTAGGACAACGGAAGGATAAAAAGATGCATGCAATCTATTACGCCAGCAGAACCCTGGATGAAGCTCAAATAAATTATGCTACCACTGAGAAAGAGCTTTTGGCCATTGTCTATGCTATTGACAAATTTCGATCTTACTTGGTAGGTTCAAAAATTATAGTCTACACTGACCATGCCGCCATAAGGTATCTGTTGAGCAAGAAAGACGCAAAGCCTAGGTTGATTCGATGGATTCTGCTACTACAAGAGTTTGATCTTGAGATCCGAGATAAAAAAGGAACAGAGAATGTGGTAGCAGACCATTTGTCTAGGTTGAGTGACATCAAGCGAGAGGAGTTACCTTTGGATGACTCCTTCCCTGATGATAGGCTGATAGCGTCCGTAAAGACTATGACACCCTGGTATGCTGACTTTGTCAACTACCTCGCTGCTGGAGTTTTACCTCCTGACATGGACTATCAGCAGAAGAAAAGGTTCTTTCATGATCTGAAACATTACTATTGGGATGAGCCCTTCTTATTCAAAAGAGGCGCTGACGGTATCTTCCGTCGATGCATCCCTGAGGAAGAAGTAGAGAGTGTCATTACCCACTGTCATGCATCACCCTACGGTGGGCATGCAAGCACGTCCAAGACTACTTATAAGATCCTCCAAGCAGGGCTCTACTGGCCCAACATTTTTAAGGATGTTCATGCGTTTGTTGCGAAGTGTGACCAGTGCCAGCGCACGGGGAACATTTCCAAAAGAAATGAAATGCCGCTCAAGAACATTCTAGAGGTTGAAATCTTCGACGTGTGGGGAATTGACTTCATGGGACCCTTCCCGTCCTCCATGGGAAACCAATACATACTCGTCGCAGTGGACTATGTGTCAAAATGGATAGAGGCCACCGCCTCTCCTACCAATGATACGCGAGTTGTGATTAAAATGTTTAAGAAAATAATCTTCCCTAGATTCGGAGTCCCAAGGCTGGTCATAAGTGATGGTGGATCTCACTTCATTTCGAGGCAATTTGAAAATTTGCTACATAAGTATGGAGTGAAGCACAGAGTCGCAACCCCATATCATCCACAAACAAGCGGCCAAGTGGAAGTCTCTAACAGAGAAATTAAATCCATCCTTGAGAAAACTGTCTCAACTTCTAGGAAGGACTGGGCCGCCAAGCTTGATGATGCACTCTGGGCTTATAGAACCGCCTACAAGACTCCTATCGGGACCACCCCTTTCAAATTAGTTTATGGGAAGTCTTGCCATCTTCCGGTGGAACTTGAGCATAAAGCATATTGGGCTATTAAAGCCCTTAACATGGATTACAAAGTCGCCGGGGGAAAAAGGGTATTAGAGTTGAATGAATTGGAAGAGCTAAGATTAGACGCCTATGAGAATGCCAAAATTTACAAAGAAAGAACAAAAAAATGGCATGATAGGCGTATAATCAGGAGAGAATTTATAGAGGGGGAGCTTGTATTACTTTTTAACTCCAGGTTGAAATTATTCCCTGGAAAGCTCCGCTCTCGTTGGTCCGGGCCGTTTCAAGTGAAAAAAGTAATGCCGTCTGGCGCAGTCGAAGTGTGGAGTGAATCCACCGGCCCATTTACTGTGAATGGCCAGAGGTTAAAACATTATACCTCTGGGGAAGATGTTGAGAAAGGCGTTCTTTACGCCTTGACAAAACCCTGAAAGCTGAGTAAGGCGTCGAGCTACCGACGTTAAATGAAGCGCTACGTGGGAGGCAACCCACAGGTTTAAGTTTAGTTTAGTTTAGTCAAATTAGTGAATAAAAAGATGCAATCGAAGATGATCAACACCATAATCCACCCCCTCCCCCATATTTTCATGCTAACATTTCCGCAGGTACAAACCACTTCATGATCAGGCATATGTACATGCCTCAGTTGATTCTATCGACGATTGATCTTGCTCGGTAATATCTTTCTTTTTCTCATATTTTTGTTTATTTACATTGAGGTCAATGTAGGTTTTAAGTGTGGGGGAGGAATTTCCCACCTTAATAGTTTAGGATTTTCGTTTTCATTAATAAAGTAGTGTTATCGAGTCAATGCATGTGATGTCGAGTCATTTATGCTTGTGTTTTTGCTTTGTTATTTAATTCTCCCGTTTCTTGAACCAACTAAAAATTCCCAAAATAAAAAAAATGTTTGTTGTTGTTTCTCTTATTTAAAGGTTGAGTTTGATGATGATTTTGTGCATATAAACACTTTTTCCTTTTTAAGTCTCACTAAACTCATATCAGTTTCATTGTGAACCCTTCTTTCTAAGAGATTCACAAAGTTGCAGTCTTTGAGCAAGTGTGTAGGTAGGTATTTTAAGGAACACGTTCTAACTTTAGTGGTAAGTTAACCCTCAAAAGTTTCAAAGTAAAAGTAATATAAGTTAGTGTGGGGAACAAAAAGGTCAAATAAGGTGAAAAAAAAAACCGGTAATGGTTGGTCACCAAGGCATCAAATAAATGACAAAAAAACAATCGGTAATGGTTGGTCATAAAGGGGTCAGAACAAATACATATATATAGGAGACATCATTGACTCTGGGGGGTCGGGAGTAGGCCTCACTTGCTTCCCACGTGAAGATGGTGCCTCTGAACATCAATAAATTTTTTGCAGTTCCCCAAAATGTATAAATGTCAAATGATCAAAATGATTCCCATCTCTCTTATATGAAATGAAAAAGAAACTTTTCTCGGTTTATTTACTGTTGAAGTTAGAACCTGTTTTCCTCATAATACCTCTTACACAGGCGCAATAAAAAGGCTGGACTTCACACACACACACACACACGTGAAATTGTTGTTGGGTTGATGTGATCCTTGAAAAGTGTTTAGGCTGTGATAAGTGCACCTTGAGAACAAAGCCTTGAAAAATAAAAATGCAAATGGTTTTTAGTTGATTATATTTTTCTGAATTATGTTGCTGTTGTCCCTTGTCTCTTGCTTGAGGACAAGCAATGGTTCAAGTGTAGGGGAGTTTGATAACACGTAAAATGCACTATTATTTTGACTCGACTTACACATTTTTTGATTTTGATTTTATAAATTTTTGTCATGTTACGCTGGTATTGTGTTTCTATTTCAGGTATTTATCTGTTAAAGGTCTCCACGCGTCAAAATGATGAAATTCGGCGAAAAAAAGGAAAAAAAGGGTAAAAAGGGAAAATAAAAGGTTTAAAAGTCTGAAGTTAGTGGGAAGTAAAAGCCAGATCAATTCTTTCCCCACATTTCAGAAGCAGTTTGCCCACTTCCTCCATTTTCTCCACTACTTGAAGCATGATCAGAAGCACTTAAGAGGAGATTTTTGCCTATAAATAGACCTGAAGAACTCAGTTGTAGAGACCAAGTTTTTTTAGAGATTAGAGAGAAATTCACAACTTATTGTAATCAAAGTTTTCATTTTCTGCTACCGTATAATTTACAAGTCTCAAAAACCTTTGTTTCTTTGCAATATTTAATTTAGTAGTAAACCTTTTATTCATTCAAAATTGCCGGTTATTATTATCCCCTTTATTCCAATTTAATAGTTTTTCCCAAATTATTCATATGGTATTGTTGGGGTGATTGCTTCGTTTCAATTGTTTGCTTCTTTTCGTATTGTTACGGTGCGGAACCAAATTGAATTCCATTGCTGCAAGCGTGAATTGTATTTGTTGCGTGGCTGTCCATGGAAAAGAATTAGTTATTGTTGGTGCAGGTCTTTAAATCGGTGCTCAATTTGTGTGCTGCACTGCCGTCTTATTCTTTTGTTGCTGCATTTTAAAGTGGCGGTTCCATTCAATTCAATTTGCTTGCAACTGCTGTCATGCTTGTTATTCTAATTTAAAGTATCCAACTATCCAGGTTAGCTACTATTCACGTTTATTTACTTGTATTGTTCCCTGATTCAAAAATATTTAGTAGCATTAAGAAAAATATGCTTATTATAATTACCATGTCTGAGTAGATTTGTATAGAGTCCGGAATATGATGAATGTCGTATCAATGATGCTCTGTTAATTTGTATGATTTGATATTGTAACGGGAATTATTTTTAAGTCTGAAAATTCTGATTTTTAAGTATAAATATTTACAGCGAAAACTGAAATAACGTGATACTGATTTCATATCGAAAGGGTGAAACTTGTATCCGATCGTAGAAAATTCAGAAATTGATTTTGAAATATAGCGAAAGCGTTCTCTTAATTAATTTAGAAATTATAAATTTTCAAAAAGAGGTTTTAAAATTGTAATTGTGCATGCGAAAGCTGTCAGTTATAAGCTTAAAACTTGGTAACGGACGTGCGAAAGCCGACGGTACCTTTAAATTTGTTTTCTACTAAAAATAACTTTTCAAGCAAAAATTGATTATTTTTTCAAACGGAGTTTTGACGTTGTAAGGCGTACACGCGAAAGCTGTCGAATAGATTACAAAGTCGAAATTCGGTGTCGTACATGCGAAAGCTGACGACCCCTTTAATTTAATTCTTTTTACGCGCGAAAATATTGCCCTGTTACAATAATAAAATACAATTTAGCAAGCATCAACGGTCGACACGAATTATATTTCGGTCTCTCGTCATTAAAATTAATTAAAATCAAAGTTATTTTCTAATTTTGGAACTAAACTAATTAGCACCGCCTTAGATAAACAATGTGACAATAGATAACGGTACTTGACATTGGTCTCTGTGGGATTCGACATCTTTTATACTAAAACCGATATTTCCGTGCACTTGCGGACCTATCAATCAGCTGCAGCATAAATCTTATGCTTGATGCAAATTTTAGTTATGATAATTAAGAGACTGCAAAATCTACATCATCTGTGCAAACAGAGAGATTTTGGTCAACAAATTAGTTCAGTTGTCCTTGCCAAGTAGTTACTCATACATTAACTATGATGAGTTTTAACATGGACCACTGCAAAACTAGTCCATGATAGACAATTCCACTTTTAACCATTAGATCAAGTCAGACTAATAATTTTAATGTAGTATGTCCTCACTGTATCTTTTCCCACGCTATCTTCAACCTTTCATAGCATCGCTTTGCCATCACTTATTATGTTTAGTCCATATTGCATTTATTCTGCCCCTGTAATTAATCTTCTAGAGTCTGGTATGTTGTTTTTTTGGAATTTGGCATTTTCAAGACATTTTCATGGTTATTCAGCATACCATTTTTGATCCTTCAATTCAATTTTTCTAGGCTGTTCCCAGAAATAAAACAGACATGGTTTATTTGGGAGTTCATGTACAAGATAATTTTTTTCAAACGTATCTCCAAATTTTACTCTCTTACTAGATCCGATAAATTTTATTTTATTACTCGAACTCAAGGTGACCGACTTGATCAATCCAATAGTTTTAAAAAAGTAGACCATCATTGACCACTTATATCGCGGTCCACGTTAAAAGCCATCCATATTCTATGTGCTCATTTTTATTAAATTTAAAATTTATATATAGAAAGCGAGTCTATGTGGTGTTTATGATAACTTCCCTAGTTAAAAACTTAAAATGTTTCTTTTGTTAACAGGATTCCTCCACCTCACTTGTCACCTTTTGTTAACTATGACAAAGAAGGCTACATTCCCGACAATGCAAAGACTATCAAACACTTGCAAGCTGCTGCCAGAAAGGAAATTCTTCCGCTTCCCGGTGTTGGAAAAGAAGATTCACTCCAGGGTGCTATTACATATACTTCAGCAGACTCTATTGTCGGAAAAGAAATATCTGCTGGTGTGGTACAGACCGAAGAATCAACAACGAATGGTCAAGAAAATGTCGATAATGATATGAGTTTACTTATGATGCCTCTTAGAAGTAGAGATTTATACGAAACCATGAAGGTAAACATTTTAAATCTCCTTATGCATACTTGAGTTGCTTAATTCTTTGTCCTCTGCATAAATGGTTGCAAAGTGATTGATGGGTTAAGTCTTTACAATCGGTTCAGAATTTCTTCAACTTTGTTTATTACTTATTTTGTTATAAATCTGTTATTCAGATATCTAATAAGCGCAAGCAGAATGAGACCGATCGTATCAAGCAGCGGAAAAAGAAATTAGATGAAGCTAAGGGTCAAAGGAGTTGAAGACTCCAGCTATGACTTCATTTTTGGTATTGGAATTAAGGCAAGGTGAATGTGTTTCAATCTTAAGGTGGAAAAAGCCTTCAAGCTGGAAGAGCTCATTCAAGTGACTTTGTATTTATCGTATCACAAAGATTAGCGGGGGACTCGAACATTTGACTTGTTAGGCGCGAGGGTCCTATATTTTTTAGTTACAAATTTCATTGGGATATCTTACTTAAATGTTTTTCAGATATCAAAACTTGACATCTGACACAGATTTACGGTTTTTGAAATTTTAGTCATTTTCTCTCTCCTTGGAATAACACCAACATGAATGTGTGCAACTGCTATTGCAAACCTCATAATTTTATCTTAAGAGTTTGAATTCTCAGAAATCTTAATCATATTTTTGTTGTATTTTGTCTAATACATGTTCATTTATATTTTTGTTCTTAACTAATAGTTCTGTTACACTAGGTTGGTGTATAAATTTTGAACAAAGAAATATAACACTACAAACATAATTAACACATATTTTATTTAATAAGACAACATGCTATCTTGTCACATATATTACTCCTTATGTTGATTAATTCTCTTCTCACTAAAGGTAAGGGAATTGATCAACGATTTATTCCATGAACATAATCTAGCTATGAACGATACTATAGCTAGATTATTTATTTATGTATGAAATACATCTCATAGTGGAGATGTTCAACAGGCACAGACACATTTCAGATTTTTGCAAGAACCACTGAGTAAGCCTTCTCCTCTCCTGCAAAGATAGCCACATTGTTGGTTGCCAGATGAACCAATACATGCACCACTGAAGAATTTACTTGGTTTCTCACAAGCCTCAATTTGCACCACTGCTTCTTCTGCAATTTCCAAAAGAACCATATTATTTTTCTTAAAGCAATATATTTACAACACTTGTTAGTTAACAAAATACTTATGCTATTTTATTATTAGTATGTTATGTTACATTAATTAATTATTTCTCTTGAAGATAAACTTGTAAAAGCAAAATCAACTGCCAACAAATTTAATACCGCAATCAACCGTCTAGATTTCTGTGATTTATTTAAGATACTCCATCTGGTTTTATTTATAAGAGAAAGTTGGAACAACAAAAGTTAATGTATCTCCTCTGGAGGGAGTATGATTTTCAAGGATGAAGATAGTGAAAAGAAGAAAAATAGTTTCATCAAATTTAAGATTTGGTTTTTGTTTTCTTCCTTCAATTCTTAGGAAAAGATGACCATAATGATATATAGTTTGATCGAAAGGTAAGTAAATTTTGTTCAAAAATTATTTCAATTAGAATTCAAACTCAAATCTCTACAATGATTTATTGTTAACTAAATCTCATTTACCACTTTTAATATGAATATTTAAAAGTTTAATTGATATAGTGTCATACACACATATTACGGTAGTTCTAGTTAAAGTCAATATCTTTAATAATGTGTCAATTTATAATTGATTGACCTGATAAAAAATTATTTAAAAACCGTAAGCATATAAAAGTTAAACTCTAAATTATATCTTGTATACATGTTTTTATATTATAATAAAAAATGGTTTTGAGTTAAACATAATAACTAATACAAAAATCATATCCCAAAATTACTTAAATATAAACTTACGAGCAGCTAAGAGAACAATGAGAAAGAAGCACAAGCTAGCAAGTGTTTTCCTCTCCATCATTTTTTTTTTGTCTTCTAAAGTAATGTAGCCTAACAATGAGAAACTAAGAGGTTATGTTCTATCACATTGCTGATAGATGTAGCCTATTTATAGAACCCCAGAACTTGGAAAAGTATTCCCACCATCAATTTAAATTGTTATCCGAACTATATTTAGTCACTAATTGTTGAAAATTATTCCAGAAAGGAGCACAAGCTAGCAAGTGTTTGAAAAGTCACCATGAATGCGACTCCTTAGTCAAAGTGATAAGTCCACAATTGCTGTCTTTTGTAGGTTGAATCATTTTTTTCTCTGACCTAAATGTTCTCAAAAAATTAAAAAAAAAAGACTATCATGTGAGCTTAACTCACTTGGTAAAGGATAATAGATAATATATGTCGGGGTCGAGGTTTAAACCTCAGACATCCTACTTATTCACCTTTAAGATGAATTTCTTTAACCGCTAAACTACTTGACCAATAAAAAAATCCTAACTTTTTATAATGCCTACATTTTCACTGTTGGGATGTGGTGGTCTTGGAGAAACAAAAATACTATCTGCTTGTTGAATACCATGAGCCCTACTTATCGTCTTACTACCGAGGCTCGTAGTCTGACTAACACTCTCAACTCTTGCTTCTCTAGACCCCCAATCTAGAGAATATATGGGTCCAATGAAACTCTTCTAATCATAATTGCACGATTATTAATATGGTTTGAAGTTGTTTAGAAAACTCCATTAAAGATGGTTTTGGTGATCTTCTCCGTCATCCATCGAAATCATGGATTTCTCATGATTTTTAGGTTTTTATGGGCCACACGGATTTCCTTCATTGCGTTAATGTCCTCGAAGAATCAACTGTCAAATTCCACAAGTATGTTAAATGGCAAGCATACCTTAAAAATCAAAACCGTCACTTGAAACTTTGTTTTTTTTCTCTCACATCTAATAGAGCGAAGTTTTTTTTATTAAAAAAATGTAGTTTGAAGTGGAGACCTCACAAAGGATAATGAAAAAACCGACGGATATTTCACAAATAATATGGTTATAAAAAAATATTAATCATATTATAGACACGGTACAAAACATTATTTCCATTTGTTTAGGGGTGTGCATGGTTTACACCAAGTTAGTTTTGTTGAAATCTATTACCTAATTCTAAAAAGGAAAATGCTATTTATTTATAAAAATAGCATCAAGAATTTTTCAAGAAACAGTTGGCAAATTTTAATTGCATGATTTATTTATTAACTTCATATTTTTCAACCACACCTCCTTGAATTGTGGCAAATAGTGCATTGTGATTAGTTGCTTTTTATTCCTGAAGAATTCTTTATGTTATTTTTCTAAAGATATAGCATTGCTCTAAAGATAAAAAAATGGGTTTAAGTTAGATTAAAAATCTAGTATTTGTCTTCTAGACAGAAAATAAACCAACCGAGTTATTTTAGGTTGGGTCATCAGATCATAAAACATAAAATTCTTCTAAAAAACTACAAACATATATAATTTTTTTTTTTTAAACTATGTAATCGATTTAAGGACCGACTAATTCGAATGGACCAATCTCATCGCCCACTTGTAGGGGTCCTGTTCTAAGCCAGAGCTTTGCTCTGTCTGGACTTGCCCACCAAAAATCGAACCTGAGACTTTGAGAGGAGCACACTCCAAGATCACAAACCAACCACTATGCCAACTCCAAATGGGTTACAAACATATATAATTAAATAACATTATACTTGTAATCTCATAAAAATTCTAACACTTAAAATAAACTTTATATTTTTTTTTACAAATGAAATAAACTTTGTGATTAGAAATTTCAGCAATTGAATTAAAATACTTTTAGATCTGCTTATAAAAGAGAGTATAATTTATGTGCGGATTTCATTGCTAAGCTTAGAGCCTCTTCAAATACTGAATTGCTTCATCACGCCTCCCCTTTGAAAGATCTCTTGTATCGATTTAGAATGGACGTTGTTGAAACTTACTTTTCTAGAGAATGGTTCTTTTTGCGTGTTTTTTTTTTTCTTGTTCGGTTCTTTATGTTTCTTTTGCCTTGTAACTAAAAAACCAACGGTAACAAAAATAAAATCAAAAATTTCACAGGTTGGATTCCCCGGTCCATGAATTTTCAAACATAAACCGGTATGTTATCCAAACCAAAAAACTTAGATTTTGTTGAATTAGTTTAAATTAGTCCCAAACTATCTCTTTTTTTTTCCTGTACCAAACACGCTTTATGTAAGGTTGGATTATTAAGTTGGGGTGTGTGTGTCTATATATGTATGTATGTATGTATAATTTTTTTTTCCTTGGGTGTTGTATGTTATGCTATTTTATTTGGTGGGGTTCTTTTGGTATCCTACTAAATTTATACTATTGACCTGATTTTCTATTTCGATGTGTGTCTATATAAATAATCGAACGATACTATGTAAACCCACCATGAACTAAATATATGATCTTCCACATAATATTCTATATATTTTTTAATTAAATTTAGTCTCAACTAAATTTTTCATCTTTTTTTTTAACTATAAATGTTAGTAAGTAATTAATCTTTTCTTTTGAATGTGTTCTTAAATGTACTTCATAATTATAAATCCACTTTCATTTTAAAGTTGTTTTCAAAGCATCAAGTTTGAAAGGTCACAATTCAAACACTCCATTTCTTATGATAGCTATGTCTACTTCACTTCATTTTGCTTATACGCTAGACCACAGACTCAATAATTTCTTTGTTATTAACTATTTATCTTAAAAAATCGGAGGGAATATGAAATTAGGGACACAAAAAAGCCGGTATCCACATATATTCATGAATAAAATCTGCAATAGACACAACCACATGGGACAAGTAACTTATCATATATCTACAAATAAAATAGACATTTTACTATCTACTAGTTAATGTATACTAAGTCGGAGAAAATTATATAAGCATCTTTGGATATACATACCCGTTAGTAAATTAGTAAAATTACCATATTAGTTGAATATAAATATTATTCTTATGAAAGAAACTCAAACCTAATTTCTTAAGTTTTACTTATTTTTGTATTGATGATTTTGTATTCAAAATAAGAGTGCAATGTAACAATATTTTTTATATATTAATACTATTTTTCACTGTCAAAAAGAAAATAATGTAAGTACCAAAAGTTAATACTCCTTATAATCCTAAACAAAAAGAAAGTTGGATCAATAAAAATTGATCTATTTGGTTCAAAATTTTACACAAATACATAATTTTTTATTAACCAAACTTTCTCTTATATTTAGGATCAAGGGATATTTTCTTTTACACAAATGCATTTTTTTTTATATTCATAGATATTTTAAAATACCCCTTGGATGCTTCAAAATCCAAAAAGTACCATTCAAGCTGATATCATCACAAACATGTGACAAACTAATATATTGTATTTATCTAATAGAGCGGTTGAAGACGACTACTATTTATACACATAAATAGCCATTTCCAACACTATATGAAATCAAACTCTTACTTACATGTTAAAGAAACATGATATATCATTTATAAATAGTGTCACATTGTATTGGCTTAAAAATTTTAGAGGAAGAAAATATAACACTCAAAACATAATTATTACAACATACATATTTAATTTAATCATGGCAGCATGCAAGCGAGCGAGCTAGCTGCATACCTTGGTACAAATACTAATCCATAAGTACTATATTAATTAATTATCATATCACTAAAGGAAGACGATTAATTCATGATTTATTTCATGGGCATTGATCTAACTTATAGTGGAGACATTCAACATACATAGCAAATGCAGGTCTCCATTTGGCATGAACCGTGAAGTAAGTATTCTCCTTCCTGACAAAAAATCTGACATTGTTTGTTACCAGATTGACCAATACATATACCAGCGAACAATCTACTTGGTTTTTCACATGGACCAAACATCTCCGGCACAACTTCTTCAATTTTCAAAGGAAAAAAATCATTTTATTTAACAATAGAATATTTACAGCATTCTTATACTATCTTTTTGGTTTTGCCAAACAAATTATTGAATTGAAAGTTATTGTTATTTCATGCCAATATCCGATTCATACTTAAGACTGTAAATTATAAATCTTTAAATTGACATCATATAAATATCAAACTCTACATTTTAAGGGTATCTTGCATATATGTTTTTTTTTTTTTCAATAAACAAAATTTAATATAAAGTACTTCAATTAAGAAAGATATAAAAAAAATACTGAAATAAAGACTTACGAGGAGTGAAGAAAACAATGAGGAAGAAACACATGCCAACAAGTATTTTTTGATCCATTATAATGAGTTTTTGTGTTTTTTAAAAATTTGTAGGTTGTAATTTTATGATATCCCAAGGTTTTGCTATTTATAGAGCTTTTGAAGTTCAACATGGAAGAATATTCCAACCATCAATTAGCTTGAAAAGTGATTATGAATTAGATGCGATATCTTGGCCTATGTTTAGATATACTATTTCTATGCCACTTTCCAGTACAACTTGGCCGTAGCTTTTGAGAAGTTACAACATATAATTTTGAAGGGTTGACATCCTCTTCATTTCTTAAATAAGATGCTAATCTCAATTTTATAGTTTTCAAATAAATAAATGATATAAATACACATTTCTAGAATTTGATACATTAATAAAATATTTATACAACAGTGGATGATACATACTGCGTGTATTATGTCTTTTCAAAAGTAATGGTTCATAGGCTAGGCTCACCGGGCTTAGTGGACTGGAAGTGCAGTAGCCTGTAGTCCCTCCACTGTTGGGAGCCAGAGGTATTCGCTGCTCTGTGAAACCAGCCTCACGCAGTATAAAATTTATATTGTGTGAGGCTGGTTTCACAGAGCAGCGAATACCTCTGGCTCCCAACAGTGGAGGGACTACAGGCTACTGCACTTCTAGTCCACTAAGCCCGGTGAGCCTAGCCTATGAAGCATTACTTTTGAAAAGACATAATACACGCAATATGTATCTATTTCAATGGTACTTTAGATCTCTCGTTCAGCAATATAATGAGAGAGAGTGACAGTGAGGTTAAGAGAGAAGGCCGGCGGCGACTCCACCATGAGCAGGCCTACCGGCGTTCACCAGTGATGCAAACAAACAGGGGGGGAAGGGAGCCAGGCTGGGTGCCACAAAACGGGGGGGGATGGTGAGGGTTGGCTTGTTGTGAGTCCAAGGAGGAGGAAAGTGCGGCGACAGGCGGATCGAGGCAAAGAATGGCAAAGGGGTTTTGATCGATACTTCGAAGAGGATTCTGCTAGCTTTCGTCATTCTAGGTTCAGGGATTCATGTGAGGTTCTCGACGGCAGCGAAGCAGATTATTACCAGGTAAGGGAATCTGATCGGTATGTGGGGGTTTCAGGTAAGGTTTGGAAACGATTCGGGAATAGGAGGCACGACGACGGCATGCCGTTCAGAAGCCCAAGGTTGCGTGCTAATTTTCAGGTGGGGCGCGCTAAAGGTGCCAGGGTCCGTGACAATGGGATACGAGTGGAACAGCACGACAGGAAGGGGACGACGGCGAAGAGAGGCGCACCTGTACCGGCAGTGCAGGGAAGGGGACGACACACCTCTGGCAGCGAAGCCCGTACGGTGGCGCGGGGAAGCAGACCACAGAAGGCAGAGCCACAGCCTTCGAGGCTGTTCGTGGAAGGGAGCCAGCCGTCTCCATGGCAGGAAATGTTTCTCAATTCCGTAAGTTCGTTACCTTTGACTTCACAAATTTTCCGCCATTTTTATCGAATTTTCATTTACGGAAAGGTCTAGAGGTCTGCGGAATTTTAGAGGAGGTGGTAGTTCCGGCTAGGCGCAATGTGAAAGGGGAAGTTTATGGTTTCGTTAGATTTTCGAATGTGCGTGATGTTAGTAAACTTTTGAAAGCCGTAAATTCTGTCTGGTTCGGAAATTTTAAATTACGTGCTACGGTCGCTAGGTTTGATAAGGTGGCGGCGAGAGAGGTGGAAAAGGGTCGCGCAGCCGGAGAAGACGTTTCTGAGGAGAGGAAGGAGAAGGTGAGAGTTGGTGACCCAAAGGTTGTACCCAAAAGTGGCACGGATGTCGAGGTAGAGAGTATGAAGGTCACATGTACTAGCAACGGAGTTATTGGCGTCATTGGGGATTTTGAGAGAGAAGGAGAGGTGATGAAGGTTACTAACTTTGTGAAACCAGTGGAGGGTGTCAGGGTTGGCGAAGTTTTGATTAATGTTCGTAAGAAAAATACGTATCTAAAGGAGTTTGTCAGCGGTAAGATGAGATCTTTTCCGGAAGTCGGTGGTTATACGACTGATTCTAGAGGGCAACCTTCAATCCAAAAACTGATTCGTAAGTATAAGTCATGTGAGGAGGATACTATGTGGGCACGTACAGGTATGGTGGCCTCTGTGGTGAATGGTGAATCCATACCAGACGTTCAGGTTAGAATTGCGGATGCGGGCTTTGCGGACATTGAGATTACGCCGATGGGAGCAGATAAAGTGTTGATCCGGAGTTCGTCTGAGGTTGATGTTAATACTATAATTAATGACGCACATGAATTTTTCGATCTTTTCTTCTCGAATCTTGCACGATGGGAAAAGAAAATCATGTCGTTTCAGAGGGGAGCTTGGATGAGGGTCTATGGGGTTTCGCTTCACGCGCGGAACATTAGTTTCTTTAAATTGTGTATCCTTGACTGCGGACGATTTCTGCGGATTGACACTGGCTCGCTGGCAAAAGAAAGATTTGACTACGCTAGAGTTTTGGTAGCCACACAGTCTTATGAGATTATTAATTGTAGAGAGGAGGTTTGATTGATGGGGAAATGGTAAGAGTGAAGATTATTGAGGAGTGGGGTTTTAATCTTGGTGATGATGCTTGTCTTTATGAAGAAGAGGATGATGTCAAAGAAGAGCAGTCCGAGCCGGACGAAGTGCAGGTGGAACACGGTTTGGACGCGAAAACAGATATCTTGGTAGATAAGCTCGTTCATGACTTAATGGGAGTAGAGGGGCAGGGAAATTTAAGGCAAGAGAAGGAGATACTGGAAGAGTCTGATCCAGAGTGTGCGGTGGGTGATGTCAGCCAATCTAAGTTAAAATCTAGAGGTGAGGTAGCTTTGATCAATTTGGATACACCGGTTCTTACGGTGCCAGTGGCGTCTGATCCGGCTGAGGGTGCTTCATCGAATAATGCCAGTGCTGCTGAGGTTGGGGAAGAAGTTTGTGACGGTCTTTTGGCGGTTAAACTAGGGATGGGTGATGTAAATGTGCTGGAGAAGAGAGGTAAGCATACACGTTCTCGGACGGTGTCGTGCCCTCCTAGAGCTGAGCGGTCTTTTGCCTCTGGACCATGGAGCTTGGAATGGAAGAGTGACCACAAGCACAGTGAAACAGGGGTTGTTTCCTCTTCTCGGAAATGTTTTAGGAATGGGAAAAGGCCAAAAGGAAAAACAACACAGTTAGGTGTCTCTTCTCAGAAACGCAAGAAAGCGAATGGGGTTCTCCGACATTCTGTACATAGTCTGAAAAAAGTGGCAAGGATGCCCTCCAAAGATCGATCTGCGGTTGTGCATATTTTAAAGAAAAGTGCGCGTAAGTTTCAAGGGTCGTCCAATTTGAAAAAGGCGGCAACGTTGGCTTTTAAGGAGGTGTCTGAGGATTCTGCTTCTTCTAATTCGGTGACCAATGACTGGAAAAATTGGGTGGTCTTGCATGGGAGTGAGCAGGTGGTGAGGGAGGATGTAAGGAATATAGGTGATACTATTGGTGTGCAGTTTAAAGGGACATATAACAGTTTTGGTATTTTGGCTAAAAGTTGTAGCAGAAAGAAGAAAGTTGTAAGTGAGGAGGTGGGAGATTCCAGGGGGATGGGTACAGACGTCGAGTAGTTGGTGAGGGAATAGGGGTGAAGGGTGAGGGTGTTGGGAGATGAAGTTGGTATCTTGGAGTGTTAGGGGGCTAGAGGGCCTTGAGAAAAGAAAGGAAGTCTGTTCTTTGGTGAAGGAGAAGTGTCCGTGGATCTTATGTATTCAAGAGACTAAACTTCAAAGGTGCGATGAAGGTGTGTGTCTATTGTTGTGGGATGGTAGGCCGGTTGCGTTTTCTTTCCGCCCGTCTTTAGGGGCGTCTGGTGGGTTATTGACCGTCTGGGATTCGTCGGAGGTAGAGGTGTAGGTTTCTAGTAGTTTCGATCATGTCCTTTACATTCATGGCCGGTTTGTTTCTTCTAATGAGGAGTTTCATCTGTTTAATGTGTACACACCTTGTAATGGTAACGATCGACAAGTCCTATGGGAGGCTTTGTCGGTGCGTATTCAAGCTTTGAGGGGTAAGAAGGTGTGTGTTTGTGGAGACTTTAATGTTGTGAGAGGCAGGGAAGAGAGACGTTCTGTGAATGCATCTGGAGGTGTGTTGGACTTTGGACCATTCAATCATTTTATTGAAGTTAATGAGTTATGTGACCTACCGTTAAGCGGACATAACTTCACTTGGTTTAAAGGGGATGGCAAGTCGATGAGTCGTATCGATCGTTTTCTTTTGTCTGAGGATTGGTGCTTAGTGTGGCCGAATTGTGTTCAAGTCGCTCAACTGAGAGGGTTATTAGATTACTGTCCTTTGTTTCTTTCGGTAGATGAGAAAATTGGGGACCGCTTCCCTCTAGGTTCCTTAAATGTTGGTCCGACATTCCGGGTTATAAGCAATTTGTGAGGAATTCGTGTAGTGCTCTCAAAGTGGATGGGTGGGGTGGTTTCGTGTTGAAGGAAAAGTTCAAATTAATTAAATCGGCGTTAAGAAATTGGCACTTGTCTCACTCGCATAATTTATCAGCGCAAATTGGTGTTTTGAAAGAGAAGATGGCGAGCTTGGATGGTAGAGGCGAGTTTTTTGAGCTGCATGAGGAGGAGTGTAATGAGCTGCATGATGTCTCGGCAAATTTGCATTCCCTTTCGCGGCTTCACTCAAGCATTTGTTGGCAGCAATCGAGGAATCAATGGCTCCGTGAGGGTGATGCAAATTCTAAATTTTTTCACTCAACCGTGTCCGCGCGACGTCGTCGTAACGCTATGTGCTCGGTGTTGGTAGATGGGGTGAGAATTGAAGGGGTTCATCCTATCAAAGAAGCAATTTTCAAGCATTTTGAGCAGCAATTTAAGGCACATGATGTGGAGAGACCTATTATTTCTAATCTTCAGTTTCAGACTCTGTCTGTGGGGGAGGGAGGGAATCTCATCAAACTGTTCTAAGAGGATGAAGTTAAGGATGCCATATGGGATTGCGATAGTTTTAAAAGTCCTGGCCCGGATGGTGTTAATTTTGGCTTCATAAAAGAGTTATGGATAGAGTTGAAGGATGATGTGATGAGGTTTGTTTCCGAGTTACATAGAAATGGGAAGTTGGCGAAAGGTATCAATGCTACGTTCATCGTGCTAATTCCAAAGGTGGACAACCCTCAGAGGTTAAATGATTTTCGGCCAATCTCTTTGGTGGGCAGTATGTACAAAATTCTAGCAAAGGTGCTAGCTAATAGATTGCGGAGGGTGATGAGTAGTGTGGTGGCTAAGACGCAGTCTGCTTTTGTTAAGAATCGTCAAATTCTAGACGGCATTCTCATAGCTAACAAAGTAGTTGATGAGGCTTGCAAACTTAAGAAGGAGCTCATGTTATTTAAAATGGATTTTGAAAAAGCCTATGATTCCGTTGATTGGGGTTATTTGGATGCGGTGATGAAAGGGATGGCTTTTCCGGTTCTGTGGCGGAAGTGGATGCGAAAGTGTGTGAGCACCGCTACAGCCGCTGTTCTTGTCAATGGCAGCCCTACTGATGAATTTCACTTTCAGATAGGCTTACGTCAAGGGGACCCCCTATCCCCTTTTTTTGTTTCTGCTTGCAGCTGAAAGTCTTAATATTTTGATGAAAGGTTGCGAATAATTTATTCCAAGGGTATGCAGTTGGTTCGGCTAATCAGGTAGTGGGCCCTTCAAGCAGCTCTTGTGATTTTTGAGTCCATGTCCGGGTTGAAAGTGAATTTTAATAAAAGTTTATTGGTGGGTGTTAATATTCCTGAATCTTGGTTAAATGAGGCAGCGATGGTGTTGAATTGTAAAGTGGGGAAAATTTCTTTTATGTACCTAGGCCTTCCTAAAGGTGGCAATCCGCGGAGATTGAAGTTTTGGGAACCAATTGTGAATCGTGTTAAAACTAAACTGTCAGGTTGGAATAGTATATTTCTCTCTTTCGGTGGCCGCTTGATTCTCCTCAAATCTGTTCTGACTTCTCTGCCTGTCTATGCACTTTTCTTCTTCAAAGCTCCAACAGGTATAATCTCTTCCATTGAATCTTTATTGAATAATTTTTTTTTGGGGTGGGAGTGAGGATTGTAGAAAAATTACTTGGATAGGTTGGAAGACCTTATGTTCTAAAAAGGAGCATGGAGGTTTGGGGGTGAGGAAGTTGAAGGAGTTTAATGTTGCTTTATTAGGTAAATGGTGTTGGAGGTTACTAGTGGATAAAGAAGGTCTGTGGTTTCATGTTTTAGTCGCCCGCTATGGCGAAGTAGGTGGGAGGTTGGAGGTGGGGGGTCGGAGTGGTTCTTCATGGTGGCGGGAGGTAGGTAGGATTCGTGATGGGGACGGAGACATAGGTAGATGGTGGTTCGGTGATAGTGTTAGACGAAGGGTTGGTGATGGGGTTGCGATACTCTTTTGGTCGCATAGGTGGTTAGGAGGGTCCCCGCTTTGTGAGCGCTTTCCGCGCTTATTTGATTTGGTTGAGAACAAAACCATTTCGGTAGCTACGATGTTCTCTAGGGGTCTGGAGCTGGATGAGGAGGGTTGGAGTTGGCGGCGTATGCTGTGGGTGTGGGAGGAAGCATTATTATAGGAGTGTAGGTTGTTACTATTTGATATATCTTTGGTTCTTAATATTTCAGATACTTGGGAGTGGCTTCCTGATCCTGCAGAGGGTTACTCAGTGAGCGGAGCTTATGATTTGTTGACAGCTGGTGTTGCTTCTCAGTTAGATTTACCTGTCGAGATGGTGTGGCATCAACAGGTCCCTGTGAAGGTCTCAGTCTTTGCATGGCGGCTGATTCGGGATCGTCTTCCTACGAAAGCTAACTTGGCTCTTCGAGGGGTCATTCCGGCGGACGACATCTTTTGCGTTTCTGGATGCGGTCATGTGGAGACGGCCGAACATTTATTTCTATCTTGTTCTACGTTTGCACCTTTATGGCAGCTGGTGCGCGATTGGATTGGTGTTTCTGGGGTGGACTCTAATGTTATTGCAGATCACATTATGCAGTTTACTCATTTGACAGGAGTTGGTAAAGCAAAAAGGTCGTTCATGCAGCTCATTTGGCTTTTATGTACTTGGGTTGTGTGGAACGAACGTAACAACCGTTTGTTCAATAATTATGTTACTAGTGTATCTAGCCTGTTAGACAAGGTCAAATTACTATCATTAGGGTGGCTGAAAGCTAATAAGGTTGTGTTTGTTTATGGCACGCAGAGGTGGTGGTCAAGCCCTTTAGATTGTTTGGGTATTGGCTAATTTTTTATTTCTTGTTTTGGTGTAATTGATCCTTTGTAAACTTTGAGTGGTTTCTTAGACACACCTTGTGCTTGGAGACTACTGTTTGTTGTGGTATCTAATTTCATTTTGATTTCTTCAAAAATAAAATAAAATATTTATACACCAAAACTTTGATAATGGAATAAATGGAGAGAATAATAAATAGAGAGGATCTTAACTTTGTGACGTGTGCTGAGTTTAATTTTCATGTGTTCTCGCTTTAATTCTTGATATGGTTTCTTTGTTTAAAGGATCTAGTATCATGTTTGAATGACTTTTATATAGATTTTGATAGTTTAATTTAGTTATTTTAATGTCTCTAAAAGTGTTTAATGTTTGTTGTTATTATTATTATTCAAATATTTTGTTCTTAATTTTTGAATGGCAATTCAATTGAAAATTATGTGATTAAATACAATGTCTATTTAAAGTTGTTTTAGCTTGATATCCAATCCCAATTTATAGTTTGCAACGATATGTTTGACGATATTTAAATAAAATAAAATAATTTATTTTATTGATGTGGTGCCAAATTTTGATTAAGAATGTAATTTTGTACTTCCAAGCGAGGTAGTTTCCCGTGGAGACTACCTCATTTTGAGTTCAGTAGGTGGGGAATTCCCCTTGCATGGATGAGATAGAGGAACATCAACTTGATGGTGGTTTGGGGATGAACATCATATCCCCTCCCTTCGAAGACTTCTTCTGCGAATAGTTTATTGAAATACACAAACATATGTATATTTAAGTATTTTATTTTAAATGTTATATCTATTTGCCTTTTCATGCAATATTTATACATATTTTACATGTAATGTTTAACAACATCTTAATTCCTTTAAAAAAATAGATGTATTTGGTTCAAAATTTTACAGAAATACATAAACCTTTATGACCAAACTTTCTCTTATATTTAGGATCAAGGGGTATTTTCCTTTGCATAAATGCAATTTTTTATATTCGTAAATATTTTAAAACACCCCACGGATTAATCAAAATTCAGTAAGTATCATTCAAGCTAATATCATCAGAAACATGATACTAGCACATATATTATATTTATCCAATAGAGTGGTAGCAGAAAACTACTATTTATACATATAGATAGGCATTTCCATCCCTGTATGAAATTAAAATTTTATTTACATGTCAAAGAGATATGATATATCATTTGTAAACCGTGTAACATTGTATTACATTGCATTGACTTAGGTACTTTAGATAAAGAAAATATAACACTCAAAACATAATTATTACTACATACATATTTAATTTAATCATGGCAACATATGAACAAAGCGAAGATGATTAATTCATTTATTTGATTGACATTCAACATACGTAACAAACACAAGTCTTCATTTGGCAAGAACCGCGCAGTAAGTATTCTCCTTCTTGACAAAGAAACTCACATTGTTTGTTACCTGAATGTCCAATGCATATACCAGTGAACAATCTACTTGGTTTTTCACATGGACCAAACATCGTTGCCGCCGCAGTATCTTCAATTTGCAAAGGAAACAAATTATTTTATTAAACATTTGAAGATTTACAACATTTTTATTCTATATATTTGATTTTGCCAAACGATTCATTGAATTATAAGTTATTGTTATCGCATGTTAATATCTGATTCATTCTTAATAGTATAAATCATAAATCTTTAAATTGATATCATTTAAATATCAAACTCTAAATTTTAAGGGTATTTTGCATATATGTTTATTTTATTTTATTTTCCAATAGACAAAATAATATAAACGTACTTCAATTAAGAAAAATATAAAAAATAGTAAAATAAAGACTTACGAGGAGTTAAGAAAACGATGATAAATAAACACATGCCAACAAGTAAATTCCGATCCATTTTAATGATATTTTGTGTTTCCTAAAAAATTATAAGTGGTAATTTAATATATCCTAAGGTTTTGCTATTTATAGAGTTTTTAAGTTCAACATGGATGAATATTTCAACCATCAATTAACTTGAAAGGTCACTACGAATTGGATGTAATCCTTTGGCCAGTGTTTAGATATACTACTTATGTGTCACTTCCTAATATAAATTGGCCATAGCCTTTAAGAACTTAGAACATGTAACTTTGAATTGGACACATGTTTTAAAATCAATAATAATTATCTCCTTTATAATAATATAACTTTTTAGCCCGCATATTGAAAATTTTAGCATCTATGTTATAGTTTTATTTGTAGGTAAAATGACTAATCATATTACAAACATGAAAAACATTGTTGTCATTTGTTTAGGTTGTGATGACAGGCTATCTTACGTTATTCTTAGCATGTTTTTCAGACAATTTTAGTAGGTTTTACCAGCAAAGTAGATGAGTATTAGATCAATTGCCTATGATTTTAGGACATTTGTAATGTTTTCTATATTTGAGTATGTAATTCTGTTCTTCCCGAAACATTGCAATTTTAGGGTGTTATTGAAGTAATTCACGAAGAAATCAAGCAAATCAGGCAAAACAAGACATCCGAAGATTTATGTGGACCTTGGGTAGATGAAGAATGAATATTTTAGAGGCCTCATAAGACTTTACAAATGAAGGAATTTTATTCCCAAGTTCCAAACAATCTTACATTGAAGAAAACACCTCAACAAGCGAAGAAGACATCCGAAGATTTATGTGGACCTTGGGAAGGTGAAGAATGAATATTTTAGAGGCCTCATAAGACTTTACAAATGAAGGAATTTTATTCCCAAGTTCCAAACAATCTTACATTGAAGAAAACACCTCAACAAGCGAAGAAAATAGGCAAAACAACATTGAAAATGCATTGAAGTGCCCAGGTGCACCATAGGGGACGATGGGAGCCCCGTAGATAATGCACTAAAGCGCCTGGCATATGCCAGGGGGTGCTAGGCGCCTCAGCATGGTAGGCACATGCGCCAGGCGCCCTGTTCCTTGCACTAAAATACCACCTTCATAGGAAGCTCATATTTTTAGTTCAAGTTAGGTGGAAACTTTCCCTATAAATACCGCCTTCCTCATTCATAATTTTTCTTCAGAACTAGAGCAGTACAAGAGGAAGGTAATTCTAGGAGCCAAATAGGAGTTCTATCTTCTCCTATCTTTTCTAGGGTATGTTTTTATCTTTTTGTATTTTGCCTTAGTTATCATGTGTAACTAGATATTTATAGACTGGGGTTCTAAGATTCACCTCTATTTGTTTTGTTGGATAATTATTTAATTTAATTTCGTTTATTTTAGTATATTTTTTGTTTGCTATTAAGTTTTATTAGGATTAGTTTATTCCGGCGAAGTGTAGCCCTAGATTCAGTACTTAGGCTATGACATGACCTAATATTGATATTACTATCATGATGCTTATATCTTGATATTTATATCTTTTATATTAATATTTACTTATTTAGGAAGTAAGTGATTATAACTAGACTAAAGATATCGAGAGCGAGTTGACCCTAGTAGCATGTACTTAGGTGACATTACTAATATTGAGTAAAATCTACTGAACCTAGGATGTAACTAGTTATTAATTTGGGAAACAAGTACCAATGGGATTGCACCGATCCTAGTAAGACCATTCTTCTCGACCTCTTGGTAAGGTAGGCACTGATAGAGCTTCCCGTTTGTAGAACTACCAATGGGAGAAGGAGAATATGCTATGAGTGTCCTAAGATTCATAGATAGGAAAACCTTTAGGAACACTCGCCATGCTCCACACTAATAATCCTTACGAAGGTGACGGAATCCTATAAGATTAATAACCCTATACCGTAGCGCGCGTATAACCTTAGTGTGACCATCATACCTTTGGAAATTTAGGAATTCCAACTTAAGCCTATGTTTCAATTACATGTGAATTAGCAAAACCCCGCACGCAAGGATCACCGTGCGATCAACAAGTGCAGTTAGCCATCGGAGGGATGGACCTATATCAACCGAGATAGTATGGACTCCGCATGTAAGGATCCCCGTGCGATCAACAAGTGTAGCTTGACACCCGACTATGTTAGAACGTCCGAACGACCTCATCACTTGTATAGTCTACTTAAGATAACTAAACGTGACATGAATGTTATTTAAATCCAACAAAATAAATAAGTGGGATTCAAATAGTCCCAACCGCTACTTATTTTTCTACAACCAAACCAAGTAACGTGCTCTGTTGCAAACAGATAAAAATTGCAATCTCTAACCTTAACTCTTTTATTTTATATCGTCAACTTAAAATAATTAACACGAGTTGTTTAGACAAAATGACAATCCCTGTGGATACGATATTCTACTTATCACTTTATTACTTGGTAAATGATTTGGTACAATACTTGATCCGACCATCAAGGGTATACATGGTTCTTTCTGGGATAGTTTTGGTGAAATCTATAATATAATCCAATTAAATCATATCTTATTAATTTAAGTTTGGTTATAAATTTGATTATTTTTCTTTTAGTCGAAAACCAACTTGACCCAGTGATAAAAAAGTTGTTTTAGGTTGGGGCATTAGATCTGGTGTCTCCCAAAACAGAGCATTTTAAGGTGGAAAAATTGAGTGCAAATATACTTTGTCCAAGTTATAGTATAAAAAGATATCGATCCAACATGGACTATGAAGCTATAGTTACGTATAACTTTTAAGCAGAAAACTTGTTTGTAAGAAAATATAATAAATTATTTGTCACAACAGTAAATGTAAAAGGTTATGTTTGGGAAAACAGTTAAAAAGATTTAGAAATTCTCAAGATAGAAAACGTGGTTTAAACTAGGTTCAATTATGACAAAACATTACTGCGATTTACAGAGCAATAGCTTGGTACAACTTATGTGACACTCAGAGCTATAACCGTTTATTAACCTCTTAAGCTATTGAGATTCACAATGCTATATCTCTCTCCGGCTTCCTGGAAACCAATTGGCCTTAGGGAGTGTTACCTCATCCATCGTATTATGGCCGTAACGACACATCTTTCGGAGTACGATCACACATAACTTAAGATGCAGCAGTTGCTAGGTTAGGTGCTTACCATTTCTTTATGAAGAGTATTCAGGACATTAAGCTCATTGGCCTATGAATAGAGTCCTACTAAGATCTTAGCACTTAGCTATAACTTCCTATAGCTTACAGGCTCTTCTAAATTCAAGTTAATGTTCAAACAATCTCTCTTGATTCTTTCATCTTTCGATGCTCAAGGAAAAATTTATATCTAACAAAAATGTTCAACTCCCATACCGATTAAAGATCAGGGAGCTATATCTTTGAAAAATATAAATGCCTAAAAACACTTATAAATGCGTTGAAAGTTCTATCAAAGCTAACATTATTCATGAAATAAAACACTTATTAGTTATTATTCCATATAGCAATTAATTGTCTTCTCACCAAAAGGAAAGATATGATCAATTCATAATTTACTTCATAGGCATTGAACTTGCCATAGATCAATGATTTTTTTTTTTTGGAGCAAATACATGAATGAAATTATAGCTAGGTTTATTTGTCTCTAATATATATTACTCTCATAGTGGAGACTTTCAATTGGCATAACAAATGCACTTATAGTTTATGCATGAACCACCTAATAAAAGTTCATTTATTCTGCAAAGATAATGACATACATCGCTGTCTTGTAAAGTATTGCATTCACCATCGAACAAAATACATGGTATTTCACATGCCTCAATCTCCACCATTCCTTCTTCTGCAATTTTGAAATGAAACAAATTATTATTTTAAGCAGTATATTTACAACATTTGTTAAGAGAATTCTTATGTATATTTTTATTGCTAAACAAAATATTGAATCAGATATTACTTTTAAGATGTGTTAAGTTCTTAAGCATTGACAATATAAATTATAAATATTTAAAACGGCATCATATAAAAATCAAACTCTAAATTTAAAATTAGACTTACGAGCATCTAAGAAAACAATAAGGAAGAAACACATGCCAACGAGTGTTTTCCTCTCCATTATAATTTTATATTCTTGTGTCTCCAAAGAATATGTAAGTGGCAATTATGTGATTCCCAATGCTTATAGGTTTTGCTATTTATAGAGTTCTTGAAATTGAACTTTGAAAGTACTCAACCATCAATCAACTTGAAAAGTCACTATGATCTTGGATGTGATCCCTTAGCATATGTTTTGATATACTACTTTAACACCACTTCATAATGCAATTGGTCGTGACTTTTGAGACGATAAAACACGTAGCTTTGAATTGGACGCAAGTTTTAAAGTCAGTAACCAAACCATGGTTCCTCGCTAAAATTATAAAATATATATTGGTAATGTTGCATTTTGTGGGTAAATATTTTAAATTAAAAATTTAATATTAAATTGGTCTTTAGAAATCAATATTTGGAATGAATGATTCTTGGTTGCATTGTGAGAATAACACATAAATTCAAACACCTTCACAACTTTCTTTATCAATTAATCAGTTGCAAAATAGATTGATAATAATACAGATGTACATGTGGAAATAGACAACTTATCAAAAATTTATTTATTAGTCATGACAACAGCAATATGTGATACGAATTTAGTTGATTCCATGAGAAATGAAGGGTCTCACAAACTACGAATCAATTTTCTTCTCAACAGAGGAAAGAGCATAAAATTCTGATTTATTTCATCAACATGCATGAACTAGCTTTAATAACGTGAAAGATATTACAGCTAGTTTTATTTATGTATATATATATAGTGACAAATTCAACAGCTACAATAGCACAACTCACTTGAGCAGGCACCATCGAGGTAACCTTCTCCAATGCAAGTATAGTCACAAGATAGGCTTTCAACTGGGCCAATGCATGGACCAACAAATCGAGAACTCATTTTCATACATCTTCCTTCTGCATTTTCCATAATCAATTAAAAGGTGAACATGGTATCTTATAAAAAATTATATCTCAAAAGAACTTAAAAAAAATGAAAAAAATTACACTAGGGCTTACGAGCTGCGGTGATAATAAAGAAGAAGAAGCACAACACAAGCAGTATGTTCCTCTCCATTATGATCTTCTCCTTCTTTTGTTTCCTTAAAATATCTAACTGTGATATATCCTAAATCCCTAGTGCTGCTATTTATAAAGCCTTAATTTGAACTTGGAGTACAATACTACTTCCATTGGAAACCAATTGGTGTGGTCCAACAAAATTATAAAAAGCAAACAATCAATTTTTAAGTGCAATGATAAATTTTAACCTTAGAGTTTATTTGGATGGAGTAAATAAAAATACATGAAAATTAAATTACTTCAAATGCATTCCCTTTAATTTATTTCTATTTTTTGTTTTGTTTGGATAGAATTATACAGTTCTTCATTTTTAAACTTTGCTGGACTATTTTTATAAATTTTACAAGTTTTATGATAGAAGTATAAGTATAATGAAAAGTGACCTAAAATGAGTGATTTAATAGATTTGGGCCAGATTAAAAATTTAGAAATATAGAAAAGGGACCAATTAAGAAAATTTTACAAATATAGAGACCAATTTACAATTCTTGAACAAATTTGGGGAAGAATTTGCAGTTTTTTTTAATATTTTCATGCATGAATTTGCAAAATTCAAAAAACTGACTATGTAAATTTTTGTCAAAGCTAAATTTATAAAATTTCAAATACCACCCAAAAGTTAATGATTTGAAATTCTTTCCTTTACTCTATTTAACGTGTCTTGCATCATCAATTTAATTTCATTATGATCCTCCATGTGTCAAGATACATTCGTCCATTTCATGAAATGTCACCTCTCAAGTTTTCACCACTTGTATTTATTTGAAAATTTTAATGATTCTCCAATAAGTTAAACCAGTTGAAAATATTCTTGGATGATATCATGTTGCATGTAACTATCAAAAACTTTACGTTATATTTTAAGGTTGTGTGAATTATCAAAACTATTTTTTTCTCTCCATTTCTTCATCTTCTTCAATTCTCTTCTTCATCATGTTCATCACACCTTAATCACCTAAACCCAAAAATTCAAAAACACTTAAAAAACTCAAAAACAACAATTTCATAATTTATAGCAGTAACAATACGCATAAATAACTAAAAAAAAATACACACTAAAGAACTCTTCTTCATCATCTTTTTCGTCAACCTAAAAAACTCTAAAATAAACGGTTTCATAATATATAGTAATAGTAAAATATGTAATTCATTTTTTTTAAATACCCACTCGAGTTTTTTAGTCAAACTTCGTCACTTCAACTTCATGCATAATGTTTATTAACTTTAACTTTATGTTTATATATTATAGTTTATTTTAGTGGACCACCTATTTTTATTTTAGCAACGCCACAGGAATAGAAATAAGGCTTTCTATATGATACCCTAAAGTTATTTCTATGTTTAATTCCTTGAACATTTCAAGACATTGAGAAAGTTAAATACGACATCGGCATTGTTATTAATACATGTAAGATGAGGTTGATAAGAAGTAGCTTTCTATCTGAAAGTTCAATCCAGCTAGACATTTGTTTCTTTGGTAATTTTCTTTTTCTTAATAAAAAAAAACAAAGAGAAGTTTTTTTTTACAAGATAAAAAAGAGAAGTTAACAGCATAGGGACCTAACTTAACCAAAACTCATGAAAGATTCTAAAATAAATTGAAAAATTCTGCTCTTTCCCCTAAAAAAAACACTCGCTCCCAGCATGTTTTTCAATTTTGCCCCTGCATGAGTTAAGTCACGCTGCGTGACTTAACTCACGCGCCTTATAATCGCTACGTCACTTAAGTCACGCATCACTGGCATGTGCGGACTTAACTCACGCACGTTGACCAGTGGTCAGAACTCAAGAACACACGTTTTTGTGGACAGTGGTCAGTTTTCAACCTTCAATCTACACGTTTTTTTACACCGTTTACACTTTTGACCACATTTATGTTTTTTTATAACTTACTACCATTCCCACCTATAAATATCCCTCCATACTTCCCTATTTCTTCACATCATCTCACTTTCTCTCCCTCCTCACTCTCTCCCTCTATTTCTCTTCTTTTTTGTTTCTTTACATAGTATCTTTGGGGGCAAAAGTGATTAACCTTCTAGGGGTAAAGTAGTGAGTAGTCGACTTGAGGAAGTGATTAACCCTTGGGATAAAATTAACTTTGCTTCTTTTTACCTCAAAAACTTTTTACCGTGGGTAAAAAGAATCTTGGTATAAAAAGAACCAGATTTAGATTTAGTCCAAGTGTTGATGATGTATTTTCCTCAACAAGGCTGCTCACTATTTTACCCCATGAAGGCTGGTTACTTTTTACCCCAAAGAGGGTAAAACGAAAATAAGTATATTATTTAGTGAATTCGAATAAATGTATCAATGTAACAATGTATCAATTATTGTATGAAGTTGATTAATTAAATGAGATGTTGCTTTTATTTTTATATTTGCTTTTATTTTCTAATTTTGTATTTAATGAATAAATAAATTAGAATAAATATTGAATTAGAATAAAATTGAATTAATTGTCTAATTTCAAACTTATTTTAAGTGCATAAATAAATTAGAATATAGCAAATAAATAATTTAGAATAAAGAATTTATTTTTTTATTGCATATTGAATAAATAAATTCGAATAAAGAATAATTAAACTTAGCATGAATTCGAATAGAGAATTGTAATAAATAAATTCGAATAAAGTTGCGTATTAAATAAATTCGAATAAAAGTTACATTACATTACATAAAGAATCAACTATATATATTATCACATCGAATTCCCTTCTATAAGACATGTCATCACATAAAGAATGAAGTCTATTCTGTGACACTAATCTTATAGGAAGGAACTCAATATCATAATGTAAAAGTTAGATTACATTACATAAAGTTCCTAAATATGGCCTATCATTACATGACAACATTCGAAATTGCACCTTTCAACTACAACAATTGTGTTACCTCTGAATGGGGCAAATTCAAACTTGCTAAGCAGCAGGACTCCAGCATTCATCCAGAAGTGCTTTTGTTCCATTCAAAAGGTTAAATTCTTGTTGGTTTTGGTTTTAAATGATAGTTTTCAAGTGCCAACGGAATGAGGTTCAAACTTTGACACTTCAATACCATCATTTAAACGAAGCCAACAAGAATTTAACCTTTTGAATGGAACAAAAGCACTTTCGGGCGAATGCTGGAGTCCTGCCGTTTAACAAGTTTGAATTGCCTCATCCAGAGTAAGACAATTGTTGTAGTTGGAAGGTACATTCCCTACCTAATCACGACCGGCACCTAATCACGATCTTCTGGCGGAATCATACTTTTGATGATGTCTTCAGTTGATCTCACCAACATTACTCGCATATCGATCCAATGGAACATGCTGTGCTCCCAAAACATGGTCGTCACGTTTTCGTCATTCGTCAATTCCACCCAAGTGAATGATATTCTCCCATCGTCGAGCGTTGGACGTTTATACCGAACGTATTCCACCTTCCTTGTGTCTCGGGGGTTGACTCCTTGGTTGAATTCATTAAGCTGATCCTTGAGACCTCTTAGCGTTATACCAAGACACCGAACCTTCAACCTCTGAGGTTTCTGCTGTTGAATTCTGCACGAACGTCGATCCACCCGACCATTGTTTCAAATCTACACAATAAGAAATTAAAAACAATCAATGAAAAATTCATTCAAACATTTCATCTAACACTTGGAGTGAAAATTATACATAAACCCTAAAACTCATAACTACAACATTAACATGCAAACATCTTACCATAATTAAGCAACATAAGTCATTTACATGTAACATTGTATCATTTCTTGCAAGCAAAATCAAAATTTAAACAAACCCTAAATCTAAAAAAATTCTCTAAAACTCAAAACCTACAACATAAACATACAAACATCTAAACATTTAAGCAACACAGGTCATTTTCATGTAAACATTGTATGATTTCTTTCCAAAAAAAACAAAATTTAAACAAACCCTAAATCTAAAAAATTTCTAGTTTAAGATAAAAAAAATCTAACATATAAACATAAAAGGTTAATGTTGTTTGATTATGAAAACGTACTTGTTATTGGAGGGTTGTTTGATTTGAACTTGAAGGAATTTTGGATTTGGTGATTTAAGAGAGATTTTGGAGATTTTTTGAGATTTTAGATGAGAAATGAGGAAATGAGGTGTTCTGCCTTGTTTAAGACAGCACGTAGCGTGAATTAACTAACGCTACGCTAGTTATCTCAACGTTAGTTAAGTAACACAGAGTTTAACACTTGCGTTACTTAACTAACGCAGATGTATTTTCGGCATGGCTGCAGAGCAGAAAGGTTTTGTACAGGAGGAGAGCAATATTCAAATAAATTTAGGCTGTAAAGTCCATAAAGTCAACAATTTAATCAATGACCTTTGCTTGAAGCAACCTTTGTACGTACCTAAATAGGAAAATGAATGCTAGAGACACCCCCCCAGGTTCTAGGTAGTATTCTATAGGGAAATGTTTGTACTGAATTTAAAAGAGGCCAAAGTATAGAAAACAGTGAACCTTTCCAAGCCAACTTTTTTGATATGATTAATCAATAGTTGGTTGAAGATAAATAGCCTAACGCATACCTTGGAAGATAGGAACCCTAAAAATATAATATATTTATGGAATGAACACCAAGTATACTCAATCTTTTAAATTTCACTAGTAGTGAGATATAACCAATAATTTATGATTTATTTCATTAACATGAACCAGCTATACGTGAAACAAATTACAGCCAGCTTTATTTGTATATATTTTCTAATATAGCTGCAAATTCAACAGACACACATGCACTCCTCATTTTTGCAGGAACCATTGATTAAACCTTCTCCAAACCTGCAATTAACATCACAAATTTTGTCTGAAGTTGGGTCATTACAGTGACCATTGAATGTAGGACTCTTTACCTCACAACCTTCAATTGCACCACAGCTTCTTCTGCATTTTCAATAGGAAACAAAATATTTTTTTAATTGGAGAGTAAACATTAATTTAGCAGCTAATTATTTATTACTATTATTAATTTTTTTGAGGGAATATATAATCAGTTTTTGATTAATGATATATGTACAAGTATTTTTGTGATAACTATTTTTGTAATAAATTTTGAATAACTCTTTCTCTTTGGGTCCGTTTGATGGTCAATATATGATAAAAAGATGATAGGATATAAAGCTGAATGGCGATAGGATATGATATGAACATGCTAAGCGTTAACTCTATCGTGTGTTTGATCCGCACATGATAACAAATAATATATCATTATAATTAAATGAAAAAATTACTCTCATAATTAATTAAATATTGTAAAAAGGACATGTAATTAATTATAATAGAAAATACATAATATCATTATTTTAAAAACAATACGGCTATTTATAGCGACACACAAATTCAAGAAGCTCTCGGGAAATAATTGCAATCGTTGGATCTAAATTGGTGAAAAGCATGAATGGTTAGATAAAAAAAAGTATGTGTGCAACAGCTTATAATTAAAAAGTGCCAAAACAGTCTGGATCTTTTGCTATGAAAGTTGTCGTGAAAAGTAGCATAATCCTTTTTAAAACGACAATATTTTTAAAATGGTAGAATATCAAGATAATAAATAAAAAATGATTTTTTTTTTACAAAAAATAAGGGATGACCTTCTAATTTCATCAGGATAGTTTTTAACCCAACCAATACTTATGATAGAAATTATAAAAGAAAATCATGATAGAATAGAGAAATAGTTTATTTTATCATCTTTTTGAACTTTTTGGTTCATCAAACATGAGGTTTAAACAGAATATAATTGATATATCATATTTTGTCTCCTCCTTATCATTACCATCAAACAGATCTTTATACTCACATTATGTTCTTACTCTTTTTTTATATTGTTTTTTATCATAAAAATAAAGTTGTCATCAAAATTGTCATATCAAATGATTGTACAAATATCATTACTCTAAGTTATGACAATAGAAAAACTTTAAATATAAAGGGAGATTGCATACATGTATTTGTTCCCAAAAAAAGAGGTATTATTGTGTAATAAATTAAATAACGTTTGAAAAGAAGCTATCAATTAAAAAGCAAACATAATAAGTTATAAAAAAAAAGGCTTAATAGCAGTTTTAGCTCTCTAACTTTTACGAAGTTGCGATTTTGGTCCCTTAAGAAAAAAATATAAAATTGCCCTCAAAGTTTTGCAACTGTAGCAGTTTTGGCCCCCAAGGCAAAAAAAAAAAAAATTAACACATGGCACCTCACTTGGGGTGCCACGTAAGCGTAGACCAAGTCAAAATTGACCTCGAGGGCAAAAACTGCTACAGTTGCAAAACTTAGGGGGCGATTTTGTAGTTTTTTTCTTAGGAGACCAAATTCACAACTCTGAAAAAGTTAAGGGGCTAAAACTGTTATTAAGCCAAAGAAAAATGGTGTATCTTCTAAAAAAAAGGTGTATATCTCAGAAGAACTTGGAAAAATAGACAAAAACTGCATTAACGTATAGACTTACTTATGAGCAGCAATGAGAACAAAGAGAAAGAAGCACAACGCAGTTAGCAGTATTTTCCTCTTCATTATATATTATAATTTCCTTCTTTATTATTTCCTTAAAATATCTAATTGTGATATCCCAAATCCCTAGTGCTGCAATTGTAAAGCCAACTGGTGCCGTCCAACCAAATTATAATAAGCAAACAATTAATTTTTCGAGAAATGATAAATACAGCAAAAAAATATGTCCCAAACATCACACGAACTCAAATCATAACATTCGGTGATTCCTTTTTCTTTTCTTTTTTAAATCCAAAAAGCGATTCTTTCTCTTACCTCTCTAAACACCATTTTTTGTCTCTTTATCTTATTTTCCTTTTTTAAATATGTCTATAGTCCTTGCAAATCGAGCTCGTTTGAATTTTAATCTATGTACTTACTAACCTTCCAAAACTTCCCTGCAATTACTAATCATTCGAGTTTTGGTCATAAACCCATTTGATTACTGACGTGACAGTGAGGTGGCGCACACTGAGTGTGAAATGTTAGTGATGACTCATTAAAAAACGATTTGAAAATACCATTTTTCCCCTTGATAAACAAAGCAGCTGTGAAATGACAAAATTGCCCCTGCTTTCTTCCTTGAACTCATCAGCAGTAACCATCCATGGATGCGTTGGATGAAAATTGGATCTTACTGATTTTAGCGATGGAAGAACCAAACGCTTGTAAACGCATAATTTCGTTCTTCTTTTGTATATGAAATAAGCGATTGTGAATAAAATATATTAGAGAAGTTGTTGAGATTGAAATCGCAGTTTAAGTTTCTGTTCAAATCTGGTGAAAATTCAAACTGTTTAGATTTGAGAAATGCACCTTAATGAAACAGAATTAGTTTTAAATCTCTTTCGTCTTCAGCAACCATGCTCCTTAGTACTTTATATACAGTTTAATAAGTGTTTGTTGTGAGAAGAAGAGAGATTGAATCTGGGTTTTGGAGAAGGAAGAAGAAGCAAGAGGTATTATGGC
The DNA here is from genome assembly GCA_946800305.1 of Medicago arabica. NCBI lineage: Eukaryota > Viridiplantae > Streptophyta > Magnoliopsida > Fabales > Fabaceae > Medicago > Medicago arabica. The sequence goes on along the minus strand of OX326968.1, from coordinate 2,503,544 downwards.
AATTTCGCTTTTGATGGGTCTCAATCAGGACAACATAGTCATTTCATGTGGTTTTTGCTGAGTCATCCCTGTCCTAGCCCACTTAGCGTGCGCCAGATCACTGCCACCTATGCAATCACATGCCACATCATTAATCAAATGAGTTTAGGACCAAAACTTAAATGATTAGTAATTGCAGGGAAGTTTGGGAAGGATTAGTACGTACAGGGACGAAAATTCAAATGAGCCCTATTTGCAGGGATTATAAACATATTTAAGCCTTTTTTTCATATTATGTGCACTCCATCTCCAGGTTCCTTTCCATACCAATAAAAATCCCTTCAATTTTCTCCAAATTTACAATGAAATAGTGGCTTTTGCATCTGATTTTTTTCTTTCTGGAGTAGTTGCATTGGAGACCAAGTTTTTGGTGTGGTGGGGAGTGAATCTTTGTAGCGGGCAAATGTTTTTTGAAATAACGGGATAGCAACAAATATGAAATGGAATTGGCAAAGCATCATGAATACTATATATGTACCATGCAACATACTGATTTTGAACTTGTCCATGTTCATATTGTATTTGTACCATGTTGTTATTGTGGTCGACTGGACTTTTAACTTGCGTAGGAAATGCTGATCGTACTTCCTTTTGCGCTACAATCTGCTAAACCGGCAAATTACTCACTTTCATGGCCAAAACAATATCCTCATGCACGTTAACGGGCTCTACAATAGATGGAACTAGAGCAGTAGCAACTGGAGAAGTAGGAACACTTATGTCATGATCATCCAGATGCATTTGCTCGACTCCAAGTGAATTCACTTCATCGTGCGCAACTACAATAACTAATTCCAACACGAGAGAGGCAGGTTGAGTCAACAAACCCTCTGGAATTTTGTTCGAAACATTTTGCAATGCAAAGATAAAAGTATTGGCAGTAACATCATGAGTAGGCACATCAGAATATGAAGCTGTCGTAATTTTAGAGTTAACTACTAACTTCTCAAAAGCGAGCGAGGAACCATTACCAAAGGGATTTTCGCGTGCTTGCCATTTTGTGATCTGAGGTTTCTATTGTACTATTACTTTCTTTCCCTTGTCCTGCACCTTTTTATTATTATCCATGTCTAGTTTTATTTCCTTATCTGGATGCAACCAACGATAGTTTTCAACGGAGTGGCCAATAATCTGACAGTGTGAACGGAATTATGGGAGTCATTCATGCTCAACCTCGACAGGAAAAGCAAAACCTTCCCTTTCCACCATGACTTGGTAGAAGAGTCACCATGAAAAATCAATGTCCACCAGCACCCACGTGTAATGACCAAAAATGCGCTTCTGAGTTGCAACGTCGATAATAAGCGGAGTGCCAATGGCTCCCGCAATTTCCAAAAGAGTTATTTCTAGCCAGTACTCTTGTGGTAGGTCCAGAAGCCGTACCCATACATGGGCATGTTTCAGAGGATGAAAGTACTCATTAAAATATTTGGACCATTGGAAAATACGCAACAGTCCTGGTTTCAAACCAACTGACCCCAATGCAAGAGATGCGCGCATATCTTCGTCTAATGTGAATGAAAATTCATAAAATCCATGACCCATGGATATCATATTCCACGGACCCTTGGTTTTCTAGAGCTTTGAAAATTTTGAAGTTATTTCCTTAGTTGTGTATGGCTTATCACAAACAATATAATTTCCTTAGTTATAGCTTCGACAATTTAAAAAACCCAAACAATATACCAATCAACAACACATAAAGGTATGTAAATAATGACATCATCAACAAAATATACCAATGTTGAACACATGCCACTATTTATACCATTTATTTTTGAAGGAATAAGTGTTCTTAGTCTACAAAATCGAGCATCTCGATTTGTTGCATTTGCAAATTTAGCATCAGTAGAAGTCACTATAGTAAAGTTCTGGTTAGGTGGAAAGTTTACAAAAGGACTGGCTTCATCACATAGTGAAACCATGTGCTCATCAGTCTCCTCAATACTAACAACAGATTCAGTGATTGAATGTTCTTCGACCGATTCCACAGACGTGGGAAACGCTTCGGTCGTTCGAGTAGCGTCGGTCTCCTCTTGCAACATTGTAAGAATTTTGTTACACAACTCAATAATTAGATTATTTCCAACTATAAATGCATTGTTTATTTCAGTTGTGTCATTATTGATGGTGCTAAATGTTTCATCAACTTTAACATTAAGATACATTTGAATATACGTTATCAAAAAAGAGTGTTTAGCAATATCTTTAACCATCTTACGCGAGTTACGTACCATTCTAGAAGCATGTCTCAAAAGGTCGGTAAAGGAGTAATCTTTGTTGTAACAAAACAGACAACAATATATCGAATAAGAGATTTTAAACATGAATCATCCTTCAACTTGTTGTAATATCTACGCTCATAGTATTCCAAATCAAATTCACGGGTATGTTCTGATTTTCGGTATGTAACAATAGTATGGTTGTTATTACGAACCTTAATAACCGGAATTGATCATCCTCCCATGTACATGTTATTGTTGTTGTTGATGTCGTCAACCTTAGGTGTCAACGCCGCTATCTGATCTGACAGAGCTTTGATTGCCGCAGTTAAAGCCACAATTTTCGTCATCATGTTGATCTCCCATGGCTGATCACATTAGGAAAAGAACATGAGAAACCTGCTCTGATACCAACTGACACAATACGGAAGTGTAGGCTAGCAAGTGCTAAACTTAGATAGAAAAAGAACAAGTTTGCAAGCGACAAACTTGTGAAATTAGAGTACCGGAATCCATCAGAAATTGAGAAAAATTATATAAAATATTATTAATTGAATAAAAGTTGCCTATTAGGCTACAACTGTTAAACTTAAATAGAGAAATAACAAAATCCTAATGGGCTGAAAATAACAAACTGAATCAAAAATTGAAAATTACTAAAATTAAATTGTACGAAAATAAAAAATATTAATAAAATACTAAAAAAAACCCTCCTACATCACATAAAATCAACAATTTAATCAATGACTTTTGGTTGAAGCAACCTTTGTACGTACCTGCATAGGAAAATGAATGCTAGAGCCACCCCAGGTTCTAGGTAGTATTCTATATGAAAATGTTTATATTGGATTTAATTAATAGAGGGTCAAATAGATTATGAGACAACCAAGGGTATCGGAATGGTGTTCTTTATATATATTGTTATGAAGAAATAAATCATATTGGTCATGAGAAGAAAGCAAATCAAACGTGAGTTTTACCATGGTAGATTCATTAATCTCCATGAGGGAACACAGACCCAAGCGAGCCACTTTCTATGAGAAGATAACAAACTTTAAATGAAACCAAAAATAACTATACGAAGTTTCTAATCCAAGAATCCATCATTTTTTGGAGTGAAATAGGCCAAGTATACATGCGAATGTTGTACACAACCATACAATGAATAATTGATCGAATAAGTTGGACTCTTCCCATGATATAGAAAGCAGTGAACCTTTCCAAGCCAAATTTTTTGCTCTGATTAATCAATAATTGGTTGAAGATAAATAGCCTAAGGCATGCCTTTGAAGATAGGAACCCTAAAAATATAATTTATGGAATGAACACCAAGTATACTCAATCTTTTAAACTTCACTAGTAGTGAGATATAACCCATAATTTATGATTTATTTCATTAACATGAACTAGCTATACGTGAACCAAATTACAGCTAGCTTTATTTATATCTATTTTCTATATATAGTAGCAAATTCAACAGACACACATGCACTCCTGATATTTGCAGGAACCACTGATTAAACCGTCTTCAAACCTGCAAATAACGTCACAATTTTGGTCTGAAATTGGGTCAATACATTGACCATTGAATCTGGAACTCTTTACCTCACAACCTTCAATCTGCACCACAGCTTCTTCTGCATTTTCATTAGAAAACAAAATAAAATATATTTTAATTAAGGAGTAAATATTAATTCAACAACTATTTATTATTATTATTACTATTATTATTATGATTATTATTATTTATATATATATATATATAAACAATTATTGATTAAATAAATGATATTTGTACTACTATTTTGTGACAACTTTTGAATAGCTCTATTTTATACTCACGTTATGTTCTTACTCTCCATCTCTTTCTTTCTCTTCTTTTATCTTCTTCTATTGTTTTTAACCAATGAAAAGGAAGTAAAAAGAAGATTGTCATAAAAATTGTCATCAAATAGTTGTACAAAGGTAGATTGCCTACATGTTTTTGTTTGAAAAAAGGGATTATTGTAATAAAATAAATGTTATATATATATATATATATATATAATGTTTGAAAAGAAGCAAGCTATTTACTATTAATCTCAAAAGAACTTAGAAAAATATGAAAAAATTGCATTAACGTATAGACTTACGAGCAGCAATGAGAACAATGAGGAAGAAGCACAACGCAATTAGAAGTATTTTCCTCTCCATTATTATATCTTATAATTTCCTTCTTTATTTCCTTAAAATATCTAACTGTGATATCCTAAATCTTTAGTGCTGCTATTTATAAAGCCTTAGTTTGAACTTGGAAGAGTACTACTTCCATAGGAAACCAATTGGTCCAACCAAATTAAAAGCAAACAATTAATTTTGGAAAATGCTGTTTATCCAAGTGAACCAAATTCTGAAAAAACGTCTAGAGACATGAAGCATTTTAGATGAACGTCTAAACAAATTGTGTTATGATTTTTATTACAAGATATTGTCCAAATTAATGAAAAAAAATGATGGAATAATTCTCCAATTACATGATATGAACTACCTCTTATGTGTTAGTTTAATATTAAGTTGGAATGTCTAAATTAAGTTGGTGCATATATATTATTTAGTGCATACTATTGGATTTTACTTCAGGTATTCCGGTTCAACATTTGCATTATGCATTTTTTATGGTATTTTTAGTTAAAATAATATAGTTGAAAAGCTAAAATGGGCGAAACAAGAATTGAACCCTCTCACCTAAATAGGGTGCGCATTTACCCACTAGAGTACACCTTACACATGTGATTAATTTACAAAGATTGATTTATATAATATAAGATTTAGCTAAAAATAATAATAATAAAATGGGCCTGGACTAGTGTCGCACTTGCCACACCATGCCTAGTCCAGAGCCGCCTCCGGTTGAAACTAGAGTTCGTAGGCACTCAAAGTGCTTAAGTGAGATGACATATGTCTCTTCTAACTTAACCAATGTCTTGGGTTCGAATTAAGCTTTGGGTATGGTGCAACGTTAAAACTCCTAGGGAAAGGTCAGAGGTGCCGCCAATTTGGTCATGCGAGACTTGAGAGATTAATCTTAATAAGTTGCGCGTGAAGGATATCCGGTTTACAACGAAAAAACTAGGGTTCATTGGTGATTTTAAACAAAAATGATTGATTACTTGATTTATAATATTGATGATGAAATATTTATCTCTAAAATTAGACTCGAACTCAATAACAATAAGAAGAAAATGTGAGTTAGTAATCATGGTTGATGTCATAAACACTTTTAGACCTATTATCTCAATGTTAAATGGTCTATAAACACTTTTTAATGAAGTTGGTTGAAAGATTGGATAACAAGATAAATATTATGACTTAAAAGAACGAATTTATAATAAAAAAACTTAAAGAACTAACTTAATATAAATATCAAACTTAAAGAACTACGCGAGGTAACATAAATTATATCAATTAAGAACTATATTGTATGTGATTCCATTCAAAGAATTTAGTGGAAAAATTCATAAGCTTAGTGTGAAGATTCAATCTTGCACTCTAACATATTGCACTATAACATCATATTGTATGTGCAGGTTGAAATTTGCACTCTAACATCTGAGCTCCCCTTATAGGGCATATTGTATTTGACTTTAACTAATTTTATCTTTTAAGTATTTGTGAGCTAAATATGAAAATATTGCATTATGTTGGTAGTACACTTTTCTAACACGCGTTTTTCAACAATTTCTTTTTAAGTGGTTAGAATTCACATTGATCATACTAAATTTAAGTCTGACCTATATTATTTAGTGAAATTCATATAAATTTAAATCAATCAAAAATAGTGTGTTATATATTGAATTATGTATTTCTACTCAAATCTATTTCAAAGTTTCACACAGATTTGAGACAAAATTTCATCAAACAAAAATAATAAACAAGATTTTATAATCTATCTAAAGTTTGTCTCAACTCTTCACACATACTTGAGACATAACACAAATAAAAAGAAAAAAATACAGGATCTCATTTTTCCGTCCCAAATCTATCCAAGTTTCGTATGGGTTTGAGACGGAATTCGGTAAATCAAAAATAACAATTAACATTTCTATTTAGTATTAAATTCGTCTCAACTCTTTAGACAGATCTGCGACTCAACTCGAATTAAAAGAAAAAAAATGTAGGATATTATGTTTTTTTGTCCCAAATCTATCTCAAAGTTTTGTATATATTTGAGACAAAATGCACTAAATCAAAAATCACTACTACAATTTTGAGTTTTAATAGCACCTATTTAATAGCGCTTTTAGTAAAGTGCTATTAAAAAGCTGAGACTAAGGCCTATATTAGAGTTTTTATATCGGGCGCTATTGTAAGGCATAAGTATGAAAAGGTATAATAGCACTTTGGTGAAAACTCTATAATTGGTATCCCCTTTGTTAGTGCTTTAACTTAAACGCTATATTTCAGAACTCCCTTTGTTAGCGCTTTAACAGAAATGCTATCTGAGCACATGGAAATAAATAAATAAAGGAAAATATGATACGCCCATTATATCAATATACTTTGCCCAACACGTGGTTCCTATTTCTCTCAACCAAAGGTCCATCTCGCCAAACCCTCTTTCATCGATCTCGTCGAACCTCTTCTTGTTCTCAACTCCATCTCGTCAAACCACCACATAGGGAGCTATTTTCTAACGAACGTGGTTGACGACGACAAGCCCTCACAACATCAGGAATCAAGGTATGTTCTAAGGGTTTGTTGTTTATTGATACACAATTCAAAATCTCACTTGGATTTATTTGATTTTAGCATGTTAATTTGTTAAAAGAACAAGGAGATGAGATTTATAATTTTCCAGAACTTAAACAATTCCCAAATAAGGGTTAGGGGTTTCCATCGTTGTTATTAAATCCATTTTTTTGGGGTCTATAATTTGTTTTTTTTTCCATGACACAGGAGATTGGACAATTGTGTGAGGAAAGCTTATGACGAAAGTTGATATTTAACTTTGTCGTTTGATATTTGCTAACGTGTTAAGTGTAAATCATAGATAGGATTGATTGAAATTTGAGTTGTATTTTGTTGATAGGTTCTTTTATGGTGAATATATGTTAAATTACTTATATAATAATGTTTTGTCTAAAGTTACTTATATAATAAAGTTTTTTTATGATTAATTAAATTCCTTTTTATGCTTTAATATATATATATATATTTAAAAAGGAGTCTCGCCAGTATTTTATTATGATGCTTTTAGTTGCAGATGTAATTCAAAAAAAAAATAGAAACTTTTATTAGCACTTTTCCGAAAGCGCTAAGAAACAATTGTTTAAAAGTAGCACAAAAAAGAGGCTATATTAGCGCTATTGAAACACTGCTATTTAATAGCATTTTAAAAGCGCTATTATAGGGTTCAAACCTATAATAGCGGGGGCTTTCTTAGCGCTTGTGAAGCGCTAAGGTATTTTGTGGTAGTGAATAACAAGCAACATTTTTATTGAGTCTTAAATCTGCCTTAACTCATATTTGTGACGATTTTTCAAAGTTGGACAAATTAGAGACAAGTTTGCAATGGAACATTCAAAAATTGATTTTATCTAAAATCCGTCTCTAATTGGTTCGAAAATCAAACAAAGTTTAAGACTAAATTTATTCAGTTTGAAATTTTCGTTCAAAAATGTCAATTATCTAATAGTGACGTGTGTTAGAAATTTTTGGTAGACATCGTTACATGCCAAAAAAATTGACACCACTACGATACGACTTAAATTACTAATTAAAAAATTAGTTGAATCACATTAAAATAGGAACAACACTTACAATATAAACAATATTTGACACTTTCTTTTTTATAGAAAATATTTGATCGTAATATACGCCAAAATAGATATCTTTTTGTTTTTTTTTAAATATCAATTTTTTTTTAAAATAAAATCTCTTTTAAATAAAATTGATATCTATTTCTATATACAATGAAGAGCAATAATCAATAATGCACAAGCTTAACTTTTTGTTGTTGTTGTTGTTATTGTATATACGGGTAACGTGCACATTTCCGCTCGTATATACACACACATTTAAGTTTTTTTTTGTTTGAATAAAACAAATTTTATGTTTACGGCTTTATTTAAATTAATAGTTTATGAAATGAGTAAAAATAAGGCTTTCTATATATATGACATTCCAAAAACATTCCTATGTTTAATTCCTTCAACATTTCATATGGAGTAGAAAGTTAAATACGACGGCAGCATTATTAGTAAATGAGCAATTTTGTCTTAGAAAAAATGTTTGTGAAATGCTGATAACCAACCATTTTTTAGAAAAATACATATAAGATAAGGTTGATGAGAAGTTGCTGTCTCAAAGTTAAATCTAGCTACAAATTTGTTTCTTTAAAATTGTTCTTTTTTCTTTATAAAAACAACAAAGAAAGAAAGGACGATTTGCAAATTGCACAACATCACAAAATTGATCTCAACCAGGTTAGCATGCACCAAAGAATCACCAATCCAATGTCTAAACCTCAAATCTATTAAAATAAAATAAAAAGGGGGAAAACACGGGGCTTAACAAAAACCCATAAAATAAAAGTTAACAAGATGAAATTTCTAATATAAGAGTCCATAAATTTAAGGAGAGAAATCGGCCAAAATATAGATATGAACACTATACATACATGTATGAATAATTAATTGAATAAGTTGGACCCTTCCCATAATAGATTAGAAAGGGAAAGTGAACCTTTCCAAGGCAAAAAAAATTCGCGCTGATTTTATCAGTAATTGGTTGAAAATAAATTGCCTAAGGCATGACTTTGTAGATGGGAGTACTTAAGTTAGTAAAAAGGTAACATCAAGGATGGAAACAATGTAAGTTATAGTTTTCACATTCATGTTTATATTTAAAAAATAATATATCATAAGGATCTTGAAACAAATTATTATCATGTCTCTTATATTTAAACACTTATTTGATTTTATTTTTGTCTGTAAACCCCTTTTCAAATTAATAGAAGCATTTATTACTTTTTTTTCTAAACATACATTTAATTAATACTACTAACATGTCTTGAAATTTGAAAAGTCAAATTTAATACACATACAAACAGATGACAATTTGGTAATATTAACACACAAAACAAACACAATAATTACACAAGAAATGTGAAAAAAGCAAAAGGAGGTTACATATAGGGACGGAGAGAGAGTAATAAAGACATTAAACGGCATACCTTCGTTCATAATGATCGAAGGCACATAGAAATAACAACCCATAAATGACCTACAATGGAAATAATCACCGGAGTCCTAATCTATCTCTTTCTCGTTTCTCACCATCCGTTTATGATGGTTAAATATCGGAGAAACTTATGAAAGTGACAGAACCCTTAAACATTCCGTTAGTAACTTCCATCAAATTACATGCGATTATAGAAATTCACTTGCACCGACTTCACGAATATTTGCACCCTTTCGTGTATATTCATATTCTTTCACATTAATAATCACATCGTTTCAAGTTAGTACTTGTATTCTTTCACACGAGTCACCATAAATAATTTACAATATCCTTACAAACGAAGGATACTATTCAAATAGTACAATTATTTGCAAACCGAAGTAGAACCAATGTAGAACTACATTTATCCAAGCTCGACAGTTGACAAAAATCCTACCTAAATTCATCAAAAAGATTCATAAATTTAATATAATTAAGATAAATTTGAGGATTTTTTTACAAGTTTGGCGTCACTTTTTATGAGACTCGAATGGCCTTTCTCGAACTTGAAGCTTTTGGGTAGAATAGAAACTTGAAGCTGCGCAAGAAAAAGTCTAAGACTGTGGATGGTGTTGTCCTTCATGCTAAAGACTTGCTCAAATCATGGAGTATGGGCTTAATGTTAAAATCCAATAGATTTGAATATTGTTCTATCATATAAGAGTGTTGAACCTTTTTAGTTAATTACAACTACTACCATGGGATTTGCAAACAAAGAGAGAAAGTAAAGTAGATTAGAGTGTGAGGGAGAAGGAAAGTATGAAAATTTGATTATATGCAACAACTTGTTTTCATTCATAGCTTCAATGCATATTTATACAACATTGTAAATTTATTTACAAACACCTAACTAGGCCTAATATTATCTAACTACATCAATTATACTTGCACTGCAAGTAACTTAACCAAGCCTAAACTAACAATCAGAGTTAATAACTAACTCAACTTCTGACCAACATTCTTAATTAACCTCTAATTTGAATTACATATCCAATTAGAAAAACGAATTAGACTAGTTTAACAAATTAATCTAACTAATTACTACAACTAACTATTACATCTATTTAATACAAACACATACTAAGTTTCTTTATGATCTCGTGTATGTTGAATCGATGTAAGTTATACTAATTCACGGTGGAGGTGGTTCTCTAGTGAGATTAAAGAGAGAACTCTATCGAAGAGTCGGTGAAAGTGGTAGAAATGTGCAACTTATCGTTTGCGAGTGTCTCTGTAAAATCCGACGACTGACACGAGAGTTTGTTGGAGATCACATTAACAATGTTGATTGATGGAGTAGGGCTCTTGTGCTCCTGTGCAGTCTTCATCGAGAAAGAAAGGAATCTAAGTATAAACGTTATGCTCGTGCCCAACGATATAGGTTGAGGCCTAGTTCAGAACATAATTTCTTTTAAATCTTTTAAATTTCAAGTAGTGAGGAGATACATAATCCATACCAATTAATTTTATTCTCAACAAAGGAAAAGGAAAGAGCACTAATTCCTGATTTATTTCATGAACTAGCTATAGCTAGCTTTACTTATTTATTTATTTATGTATGTTTTCTATATATATATAGTTGCAAGCAAATTCAACAGACGCACATGCACTCCTCATTTTTGCAGGAACCACTTGGTAAATTGTCCCCATGCTTGCAAATAAAGTCACAATTTTGGCTTAGAACTTGGCCAACACATGAACCAGCGAAGAAAGAACTTTTTTTCTCACAACCTTCAATATGCACCACAGCTTCTTCTGCATTTTACATAGGAAAAATTATTTTTCTTAATCAATGTATTGAATTTATAACACTCGTTAATAAAATTCATTTTTCTTAAATAAAATATACAGGAGAGTGAAATATTAATAGCAGAACTAGGACTTAAATAATAAACAAAATTATATCTCAAAAGAACTTACGAGCAGCTAAGAGAACGAAGAGGAAGAAGCTCAGTCCAAGGAGTGTTTTCCTCTCCATTATGATATTTCTCTCCTTTTTTTTGTTGTTGTCAATTTCTGAAATATTTTTGTTCAATGATCTTTTTCTCCTTTATTTCCTTTATACTGATAGGGCTTCTATTTATAAAGCCTTACTTTGAATTTCGAAGAGTATTGCTCTCATTGTCAGCCAATTGGCGTGGTCCATATTAAAAGCAAAAAATTATTTGAGTGCAAAAGTTTTTTACGTTAGTTAATTACGTTGGGCCATCAAATGACAAATTTGGTAAACAAAACTTTCCTATACCATATGATAGAATAACAAATAGTAGGAAAAATGCTTAACTATAGGGTAAAATTGTATAGAGAATGAAAAAATTTAAACTACCGTAGAGTCGAAGCATATTGAGAATGAAAATGCTAACTATCATATCATACACTAAAAACGTATAGAGAAGGGAAAAATTAGCTACCATAGAATAGAAACATATGTAATGAAAAAAATGCATTACCAACTTCGGGTGGAATCCCCATGAAAATAAAAAATGTTTAACAATAAAGAACTAAACAACTAGTGAAACAAGTCAACAAAAAAATATGCATGCAGAGCTTCAAGAAATCACCGTCATTTTAAAAGAAAATGAAGCATTTGCCGTGAATCTTGTGGTGTTGTAGCAGCATTTTTGAAAGAAAATGGAAAAAATTGATAACTTTGTGTACTTTTAAAAATCATGCGTGTTATTTGAACAAACATTTACATGACAACCTAGGAGACAACCACGTATTTACAAAGAAATGTCATTGTTTGGAGTTTGGAATATAGAGGGTTTTTTATCGAGTTTGTTTGTGTTGGCGTTGAGGTGCCTACCGTTTTATGGCACTGTTGTAACCCTTTTTCCTCCTTTGCAGGTTTAGTGCGCCTTGTGCTAGCCTTGCCTAATAATATTTTCTGATTCAAAAAAAAATTGACATTTGACATAATTTTTCTATGGGTTTTTCTATATACAATTGGCGCGCACGTTTTCCACTTGTATAAACGCACACGTTTAAGAATTTTCTATTTACATCTCTAAATTAGTACTTGATGACATATCGTCATTACGTAATTTTATATGTTATTTCATCACATTTTGGAGTTTACAAAGCAACTTAAGCAGCAGAAAAAGCAGAAAAATTGAAGAAGATACAAAGAAAGAAAACGTGTCACGATTCTGAAAAAACGTGACACAATTTAGCCAAGCAAAAACATGCTCTCGACATTGAGGAAAATGTGTCACGATGGCAAAAACATGACACGATTTGGTGAAACCCTAAGTCAGCTATTTGTTATACAAGTGAAAAACGTGTCACGATTTACTTAAAACGTGACACGATTTTGGGCAAATTTCTGAGCCTATTTAAGCTGAAGTCTATTCTGAAGACTAAGGTTACGAGTTCTGGAGAGAGAAAGTGCGATTTACAGATCTGGAAACTGAAGAACGATGCTACTTCCTTCATCTTTCACCAAGTATATGTATGTTTTAATTCTTCCATTGACTATGCTATTTGTAAAACTTAATTATGAGTAGCTAAATCTCTTAGAGATTAGGTTTGAGATGATTCTTTGTAACCCTAATTGATCCATGTTTCTGTGAAACTCTATTTTATTGTGAATGACAATCTAGTTTTTATTCAATTCAATTGTTCTTAATGCTTTTTATATCCTGATCATATATAAATATGATTTAGTGAGTATGAATGACTACTGACTATAGCTTTCAACTTAGACCTAATTGAATTGTTCTAATAAACATGGTTAGTTTAGGAATGGATAATCGTTTGTTAGTGATATTAGGTTAACGTTCTTAAAACCTTCAACGATTATTAGACCACCTAAGAAATTAGGGGTTGTAGTTTGAGAAGAGGTCCTAACTCAAGGGATTGATTAGGAATATTTTGTTAACTATCGTAAAACTAGAAAATCATTCATAAGAATAGGTGTAGTATACCAATTAGGGGAACTTAGATGATTCGAAGGACCTGATCTCATCTCTCTTATTCTTTTAAAACCAATCTTTATTTTCTGTCGTTACTTTTATGCAATCAAACCAATCAACTGCCTAGTGGCAAATCAAAATAACTTTTATACATCCTGAATAATAACGCCATTTAATTATTGAAGTTAACACAGTCCTTGTGGGAACGATCTTATTTTATTACTTCGATAGTAATTGCTGCACTTGCCTAAATTGTCTATCAAGTTTTTGGCATCGCTGTCGGAGACTGTTGATTTATTTCAACAAGGTAATTGCGTTATAACTTAGGATTTCTGCAATTTATTTTATGTTAAAAATCTTTAATTGATTCAGTGTTCATTATCTATTTTGCATTGTGCAGTGCTACTAAGGTATTTTGTTGTTTATGCGAGGTAGAGGACGTTCCAGTTCCATTGATTTAGAATACGATCCTGAGATCGAGAAGAATGCATGAGCAAATCAGAAAGCGATCCGATTGTCAAAGTCAGTTCTACCAAGTCTACGACCAAGGGACAGAAGTCCAGCACCATCTCCTAAATCTATCATTATTGGAGATCCACAACCGAGGCCGAAGTTGGGTGACTATGGTTTAGCCAATCATCGTGGTCGCCTAACTCATACCTTTCAACCTGCTAATCCTGTTGCTTTTGATATCAAAACCACCGTTCTGAATGGGTTGAGGGACAAATAGTTTGATGGGACAAATAACATGAGCCCTCATGAACACTTGAGTCATTTTGCTTAAACACGTGAGTTTTGTGTACCCCCAGCTACTTTGACAGAGAACCAAAAGAAACTTAGGTTGTTTGCCTTCACCTTAACCGGTAGAGCCAATGATTGGTTGCTTTCTTTACCAAGTGGAACCATTCAAACATGGGATGAACTAGAGCTAAAATTCTTAGAAAAATATTTTCCCATGTCCAAATGGGTCACTGTATGATGCTTGGGAGCGATTTAATTTGATTCTGAAAAGATGCCCTAACCATGAGTTTTCTGAAAAACAATATCTCCAAATCTTTACTGAGGGGTTAACACATAACAATAGAATGTTTCTAGATGCCTCAGCTGGTGGTAGCCTGAAAGTTAAAATTGACCATGAAGTCCAAACCTTAATAGAGAACATGGCCCAAAATGAATACAGTGCTGATTCTGAAAAGAAAAAAAGGGGCGTGTTTGGAGTGAGTGACCAAACTGCAATCTTAGTCAACCAAGCAGCCATGAACAAGAAATTGGAAATTCTAACCAAGGAGTTTCATAGTTACAGTATGGCCAACAAACCACAACAAGTAGCTGCAACCAGATGTGATTTATGTGGTGAGGGACATGCAAATGGTGAGTGTGTACCTGAAGGAGCAAGTGAGGAAGCAAACTACATGGGAACTATCAAAAGCCAAATCCTTGCTACAATTCTGGCTTTAACAAGCATCCTAACCTAAGCTACTCAAATAATAACACCTTAAACCATCTGCTACTTAATCCTCAACAACAGCAACAAAGGAAGCCTTCAGCTCTAGAGGAAACTATGATCAATTTCATGAAGATGACTCAGGGGAACTTTGAAGAAATGAAGAAGAGTTAAGAAGTTGAAAGAAAGAACAATGAAGCCTCTAGAAAATTGCTTGAAACTCAAATAGGGCAGATGGCAAAGCAGTTGGCTGAATAAAACAAAGGGGGATTCTCAGGTAATTCCAAAGAAAACCCTAAGAATGAGACTTGTAATGCTATTGAGTTGAAGAGCAAAAAGGCATCTAACTTCTTACAACAATCCTTCCTATTTGACGTAGCTGTCTTTTCTAAGATTTGTTTCAGCTGACGGTTTAAAACCTCTACTTGACCACTAATTTGTGAATGATAGGGAGTTGCAACTTTATGCTTGATGTTATACTTTTTAATTCATATTTATTAAATATCCTTACAAACCGAGGATACTATTCAAATAGTACGATTATTTACAAACTGAAATAGAACCGATGTAGAACTACATTTATCAAAGCTCGACAGCTGACAAAAATCCTACCTAAAATCATCATAAAGATTCATAAATTGACTATAATCAAGATAAATTTAAGGATTATTTTTTAAAAAAAGTTTGGCGTCACTTTTCATGATACTCGAATGGCCTTTCTTGGTATAATAACTTGGGAGCTTTTTTGGTAGAATAGAAACTTGAAGTTGCAGAAGAAAAAGTCTAAGATTGTAGATGGTGTTGTCCTTCATGCTAAAGACATGCTCAAATCATGAAGGACGTGCTTAATGTAAAATTCAATAGACCTGAATACGGTTCTATCATATAAGAATGTTGAACCTTTTTAGCTAATTACAACTACTTTCATGTTTTTGCTAGACGACAAGCTGATGGTAGTGCTCATATATAACGATCAATAACATTTAATAAAATGTCAATAAGTATTAACTAATTCTCCTAATAAAAGCTACTTCTTCTTCCATTTAAATTTGAATTCGATTCTTCTTCTACTTCTTGATTTCGTTTCCTTGATCAAATTCGAATTTTGGTCTCGTTTCTATTGTTTAGATTAATTGAACCAACCCAACAACACAAAGAATTGATTAGAGCTAGAAAACACACCACACACGGTAAAGGAAGAGGAACAAATCCAATTTTGGCCATGGGGTAGGAGAAGGGGAACCACGGAAATAGACTCAAAATATAACCCCAAGTGTGAGATTTTACTTGCATCTTTTTCATCCTTTCTCGAGAAGAGTGAATGAGTTTTTTTAGGAGTTAGGTGGTTTCTTGGATTCGTTGGCTTATGATGCTGATAGCTTTGAGAAGATGAAGAATGTGAATTTCTTTGGTCCTTGTAGGGATGAAGAACATGGATCAGATTTTATTTAAAATGTATAGGTTTATTTTTAATTTACGTATTGTTGTTTTAAATTATGTTAAAAAATTTATGTTTTAAGGGAATTAATAAAATATTACAGCCTCCCAGCCAACATGCGATGTAGACAAATTATGCTGACATATTTAAATGAGAGACCAAAAGTGGAAGAATCTGATATTACTCCCTCCGTCCCTATATGTAACCCCCTTTGCATTTTTCACATTTCTTAAGAAAAATTGTCGGTGTAATTAATATGTCTGTTTTTTGTGTTAATATTACCAAATTGTCATTTGTTTGTATGTGTATTAAATTTGACTTCTCATATTTCAAGACAAGTTAGTAGTATTAATTGAGGGTATGTATAGGAAAAAATAATAAATGCATCTAGTAATTTGAAAAGGGGTTTAGATTTAGGGACAAAAATAAAATCAAATTGGTGCTTAGATATAGGGACAGAGGGAGTATATCATAGGGACAAAATCTAATTTTTTTTAATAATGACAAAAACCATAATTCGCTAATATTACAAGGACCAAAAGCACGATTAACCCAATACAATATATGTGTTTGTCTCATGTTTAAGAATCCATGGCGTATTTTAAAATATATACGAATATAAAAAATGCATTTATGCAAAAGAAAATAACCCTTGGTCCTAAATATAAGAGAAAATTTGGTCAATAAAAATTAATGTATTTGTGTAAAATTTTGAACTAAATACATCAATATTTTGTGATCCAATATCTTTTATTTTAAGATAATAGGGAGTATTAATTTTGGGCACGTACGTAATTTCTTCCTCTTCTTTTGATGATAAAAAATAGTATTAATATATTAAAATATTAATACATTGCACTCTTATTTTAACAATAAAATTATCAATGCTCACACCCTTCGAGAGGCTAATGCGTGTGCAGATTTTCTAACTAAACATGGTGCCACTCAAGATTCTTGGTGCAACTTGGAGAACTTCATCCCGGATTTGAAAGATTTACTTCTTGCTGATGCTTCTAGAGTACGGTTCTTAAGGCTCTAGCCTAGTTTTTTCCTCTTTTTCTTTTTCTTTTCTTTTTCTCCTTCTACCAAAAAAAAAACAAAATCCTTATTTATTAATTTTGTTAAGTCTGCAGCAACCTAACCTAATTTTTTCCCTCCACTAATCCCTTATTAGGTTTGCAACAACTCAATCCTAGAATTTTGGCTCTAAATTTGCATCATTAAATGCTAATCCTCAACCTCAAAATTTTGGTTCTAAATTTGCATCGTTAGTTTGTGATTATCCAAAAGAATCATATACCCAATGTTTAGGGATGGCAATTTGACCCAAGTTCATTGGGCACCCCAAAAAGTATGGGTAAGGGCTTGGGCTCAGGTAATCACTCGCAAATTTAAATGGGCACGAGTGATTCTCCAGTGAAATTACAAAGAGAATCTAGTGAGAGCTCAATCGAAGAGTCGGTGAAAGTGGTAAAAAGTTCAACTTTTCATTGTTGTCGACATAACCACCTTTTTATAAGGGTGATCAAGTGTCTCCATGAAACTCAACGACAAATGTAAGAGTTCGTTAGAGATCACATCAACGGTCTTGCTTTTTTGGAGTAGGGGCCAGTCCGAAACTTTTTTTTTGCTCAATCATTTAAACTTCAACATAGTGAGATATATTTATATATCCATACCAAAGGAAAAGGAAAAGGAAAAAGCATTCATTCATGATTTATTTCATGAACGAGCTATAAAAACCGAAACAGCTAGGTTTACTTATTTATTTATGTATGTTTTCTATATATAGTTGTAAACTCAACATACACAAATGCACTTGTTTAGCATTGGGCCAACGCATGGACCAACGAAGTCAGGACTCTTTTTCTCACAACCTTGAATCTGCACCACAGCTTCTTCTGCATTTTACATAGGAAAAACTATTTATCATAATCAATGTATTGAATCTATAACACTCGTAAATACAATTCATTTTTCTTAAATAAAATTTAGGAGAGTGAAATATTAATAGCAGAACTAGCACTTACAAAAAATTATTTTATATATGTAAGGTGATGCATACATAATTTTCTTTTATAAAAAAAAAAAAACAATTATATTGCTAGCATTACTCTTAAAATATTAATCTAATCAAAAATATGTTTAACAAGAAGCTATATAATATTTTCAACTAAAAGGAAAACATAATAACTATTAACTAATAGACAAAATCATATCTCAAAAGAACCTACGAGCAGCTAAGAGAACAAAGAGGAAGAAGCTCAATCCAAGAAGTGTTTTCCTCTCCATTATGATTTTTCTCTACTTTTTTTTTGTTGTCAATTTCTGAATTTTTGTTCAATGATCTTTTACTCCTTTATTTTCTTAGAATATCAACTTCAATATCTCAAATCCCTATACTGACAACACTTCTTATAAGGAAGGGATGTTTAGATTTAGGAATTGATATCTTGTGTACTGTTTTTATTCATGTAATATGTTATATATACAAGTATACAGAAAATATATGCAATAAAAGTTGTACTATAATTTTACTATAATATAAAAGGGTTAATAGTGTTTTTCACCCTTGTAATATATGTTATTTCCGGTTTTTGCCTCTATAAAATTTTCTGTTTGATTTGCATCCTCGTAATTTTTTTCCCAAAAAACACCCTTAATAGGTCATTCAAAAACCAAATTTTTTGAAAAAAATTCTAAAAATGGCCTATTAAGGATGCTTTCCGGAATTTTTTTTACGAGGATGCAAATCAAACCGAAAATTTTATAGGGACGAAAACCAGAAATAGTATATTTTACTGGGACGAAAAGCACTATTACCTTAAAAAAAAAAAAAAAACTATTAAAAACATTCCATGAGTTGACCACAGTATAAGGAATGTGACATGATTTTACTTTAATTCCATAAAACATTAGCATAATGATCTTTGCTTTGATTTTTTTTCTTTTCATTTGACCATATTCCATAATCTACATTTATATGATAGTGATCCTTGTTTTGATTTTATTCTTTTAAGCGTTGACCAGATACCATTAAGTACTCCTAACAATTCTGTCTAGAAAGCCTTTTGCTTTGAATTTCGAAAAGTATAACTCTCATTGGCTGCCAATTGGTGTGGTCCGTATTAAAAGCAAAAAATTATTTTTGAGTACAATTTAAAAATAAAATAAAAACTGACATGTCACTAGGTAATGTTATGTTAGATCTTATTTAAGGGAGTTAGGGTTTACTTATGATTATGTGAATTTTTTTTTACTATTATCTTTTCCATCCTAAATTCTAGGCGCCTTATTTTTTTTTTCCAAAAATACCACTAGTTCGGATTATATAATCTGAACTACCTTTGGATTATATAATCCGGAAAATTTCGTGCATTTTGGAGCTTGAAGCACCCTGAAGGATTTTGATGTTAAAGTGCATTGGATGAGTTCAGATTATATAATTCAGATTGGTTTTACACATTCCAGATTATATAATCTGAAATGTGTCAATTACCCAGTAAAAAAGTCAACATTTCAGGTGAAAAATGATGTTTTCGAATTATATAATCTGGAATGTGTAAAACCAATTCGGATTATATAATCTGAACTGCATCAGCACAGAGGCAGAGACCATCTGTTTTGACTGAAACATACCTGCTTTGGCGCATTTGGGTTGCTTCTAAACGACATACCATGCATTGATCAAGGGCCTCTTGCTCTGCTGGCCTCAACACCTGAACATCCTCCAGTGGAAGAATCATGCATGGATGAGAGACGCGATAAAACCATTTGATGTATTCCTCTTCCGCCTCCACACCGTGACCCAACTGATGAGGTGTCAGTGCATGATCAAGAAAATGCTGAAAGTGGTAGATGATATCCACTAAGGTCTCCTGGAGAGGTGCACTCTCATGTGAATGTCTGGGGACGGTATGAATGTACCTAAACTGACGAAGCATCCGCTTCGAAAGATATCTCACCTTGCAGTTACTATATTTAAGTCATCCAGAGTAAAGGCTGACCCGCTCAAACATACATGCAACACGGTTCTCTCCATATGGGGCCATGACAACGCCCGCCAGATCCAGCTAATCCAGATGCCCACTATACTCGCCTGGTGCAGACAAACCCACCCGTGGTGCAAAAAGCATGGCGTGTGTATGTTGATCTTCCTAATATCCACCCCACGCATCCTTGTTGCCTATACCCCTGAAATGTTGATACACCCAAGTCTGCCACAAAGACAACCACATATAAATATATAAACAATCAACACTTACAGATGAAAAAACAAACATAATTATTATTTATACCTGTAACAAAGTCAAGTATACTGACAGATGCTTGGTGTTCCAATGGGCATCATTGTTAAGTTCTCTATACAAGTGTAATAATGCAGCAGCTCCCTATGAATAACCAGCAACAACCTCTAGGTCTCTGAAGTACCTCAGATAGACACCATCCACAGAGTTGGCACTCTTGTCAATGAAGAGTGTGATCCCTACCAAGTACATCAAGTATATGCAGAGAGCTTGTGCCCGCAAATTCTGCATGTAACGCCCTCTTTAATTATTTAATTATTTTTATAGAGTTTAGAGTCCACTTTGATGATTTATGTGATTTTATATGAGTAGGTGATGTGTTGATATTTTATTGATAGACTTATTTTACTATTTACTAGAATAAGATGTGAAATTAGAGTAAATAATATGTTGAAGGGTTGTTTTGTGAATTTAGAGAGTTTTGTGGAATTAAGAGAAATAAATAAGTTAAGGGGAAAAAGTAAGTTTTGGTGTGAGAAGAGAAATTAGGTTAAGATATAAAAAGGAAAACTAGGTTAGAATTGTACAGAAGGTACAATTCAGTTTTTGGGAGAAAAAGGGAGAAAAC
Source organism: Medicago arabica (assembly GCA_946800305.1). Taxonomy (NCBI): domain Eukaryota; kingdom Viridiplantae; phylum Streptophyta; class Magnoliopsida; order Fabales; family Fabaceae; genus Medicago; species Medicago arabica. The sequence goes on along the minus strand of OX326968.1, from coordinate 2,482,352 downwards.
AGGAGAGAAGAACAAGAGAGGCTGCTGCTCAATTTTCTAAGGTAAGGGTGAGCCTAGCATTACAATTTCATTAAACCTGTAATTCATGATTGTATTTAACAGATTATAGGGTTAGTTCATGAGAATTTGAGAATTTGGGAATTAGGTTAAAAGTGGTGAATTGATGATTAAATGATGAAAAATTGTTAGATTGATGTAGAAACTGTTTACAGACCTTAGATAATCCATATGATGATTTCTGGAATCAATGTTGGACCTTAAACCATGCGATTAGGCGGATTTTCGAGAAAATCTGCATTCTTCCCGAGCCCAGAAATTCATCCCCCGCCGTGGCGACATATGTCTAGCCCGGCGGAACAAGCCATAGCGAAAAATGTCTCGCCCGGAGGAGCTGGCCACGGCGACATATGTCTAGCCCGGCGGAGCCCGCCACAGCGACATATGTCTCGCCCGGCGGAGTTCGCCACGGCCGCATATGTCCCGCCTGGCAAGATACACGGTGAACAGTACCCTTGTTTCGTGACCTTGTGTCCTTTCGTATCGAGTTGTTGCGAGTTGATCCCCTGGATTAGAATTTAGTACTACTGTAATATTAAGATGACCTGTAGAGCTGTTAACTGATGCTTGACTTGTTATAGTAACCTATACATTAGTATATGTTTTCTTTGAATTATAAGAGATGATGTATGTGAATGCTTGTGATGATTCGTTGCTGCCATGTTGCTATGTTGTTAATAAATAAAAGCTGCATGTGTCGTCAAAGATTTATGATGTTATGGTCCAAACTATTGGAGTTCATTTGAGATGTCTAAAAGTTAAGAAGTTGAGTCCATGCATATGCATCCAGAGACGAGGGCTTATGCCCTAGGAGCTTTTGCTCAATAGCGACGAGGGCTTATGCCCTAGGAGTATTTTTATGCTCAATAGCGACGAGAGCTTATGCTCTAGGAGTATTTTTATGCTCAATGGCGACGAGGGCTTATGCCCTAGGAGTATATTTATACTCAATATGGTACCACATGCATGATTAAGATGTCTAAGTTGCATAAGTCGAGTCAAGGTTGCATTGTCGAGTCGAGGTCGCATTGTCGAGTCGGACTAAGATTGTTGATTAAGACGTTGATTTATGATGATGATTTATGATGTTGATTATGATTATGACGTTGATTATGATTAAGATGTTACTTGACTGCTGTTGTGATATTAAGACGATGAAATTATGCTGTTAAACATAACTGTTGAAATATATGTTTAATGTTTTTGTTTTGTGAATCTCACCCCTTCTGCTGGAATTGCCGCCTTGTGGGCAAGTGCAGGTATTTAAGCTTTAGTTGATGTTGCTGTTGTGAGTGGCTACCCTCACTATGTCCTTAGGTGCTCTGATACGTAACGGGATGGGGACCTTTATAACCATTTTCTATTCCTTACGTATTACCTTGAACTGACATGAATAAGAGTAGTTTTGAATTATGTTTAGACTTTTGAATTAGGCCTGCGAGCCAAAACTATTAAGCTAATTTGAATTTTATCCGCTGCGAAGTTTAAATTATTTTGACTAGAATAAATTATCATTTATTGCGTTTTTGAAGATTATAAGAAATGTAGCATTCCGTTTATGCGATACTCTGATTTAATTTATGAAATTTTTATGTTGGGAAAACGGGGTGTTACACTGCACCTCCTCCTCCATATCACCCTCATTATCAGCCTCCAACTGCTGCAAAATACTCTTCTTTAAAATCCTCCTCAAGTAGCTAAATTGTGCATGTGCACCTCTAGTGTCATTCACCTCATCAAGAGCATCTCTTGGAGAAGACCCCAAATACCGCATCATCATCTCCACCACATCGTCCCTTGAAATACTCTTGTGGGACAAAAGCATACCATCAATGGGGAGATGCAGCAAACAAGACACATCATCAAGTGTCACTGTCATCTCCCCAAACTGAAGATGGAAGGTCGAAGTCTCCTCGTGCCACCTCTCCGCAAATCCAGAACATAGTTCGTGGTCAATCTGGATGTAGCTGGTATCGTGAAGCTAAGAAAGACCGGTGGCACTCAGTACATCACGCCACTACCGTGCAACCATGATAGGCCTGGTACGGTCATCATGCATTTAATCAATCTTCTTCCCGTTGTTGATGCATTTTAAATTGCTTCGCCATTGCAAGAAATTAAAAACAAAACATTAACATTAGTTTCACAAAGATTAACAGCAGTTTACAGTCATTAAAGTATCACATTAATAGGTTCCTCGCCATCAGCCGCCTTCCTGGCCACATGAACATGGTACCTTGTAACGCCCCATTTTTATTATTTATTTATTCTATCGAGTTTAAAGTCTTTTTGTATATTTTATTTGAATAATTGTGATGTGTGATTTTTGGTAATTATTAGTTAGTAATTATTAGTAGTTTGTTATGACTTTAATAGAGAAGAATATAATTAAATTAGATTATTGAGGCATAAGGGATGTTTTGGAATAAGGGAAGTTTGTTAGGTTAAGAATAGTATAGGTTAGGAATAAGGGGTATTTGTTAGGTTAGAAAAGATTAAGTGAGAAACAAACTCTTGGTGGTTATAAATAGAGGAGGACATTAGAGAATTAGGGTTAGAACAAGAAAACTTGGTGGTTATAAATAGAGGAGAACATTAGAGAATTAGGGTTAGAACAAGAAAACAGTTTTGGGAGAAAACAGAAAGCACGTAGAAACGGTTTTTGGGAGATAAAGAGGAGAAGTTTGTAAAGTTCTGTAAATCAATCAATCTAAGGTAAGGGTGAGACTAACCTTCTTTAATCATAAGTATATAATTCTGAAAAGGGGTTTAATCTCTTGTTGTTGAATTTTTGATGTTGTAGAAGTTAGGTTTTTGAATTGAATTAGATCGATGAAAGTATAGATAATCCCATGGATTGAGTTTTGTAACCTTAAATAGTGGATAATCCAGTAGGTTAACAAAGAATTAGTGTTTGAATGATAGTGTAATCATGGGGTGAATATTAGGGTCGAGTTTGGAGAGTTTATGATCAAAAACGAAGTCGAAAAGGATTCCCCAAAGTGAAGTCGCAGCAAAACTGTAATTTTGCTGTCGTCGTGCGTTTCTTGCTGTCTCGGTTTGACAAGTTTAAGTTCCGAACTGGGTTTTGATGTCTTTATAAAAGTTTTAGATAAGTATGTTAGCTTTCACTAGCCTTTTAAGTGACTCAATTTAAACATCTAGAACTCTAGATATGATTAAAATACTACACATGGGTCAACAAGGTCTTGCTCTTGTCGATTTCTATAACGGAATAACAAAAATAAAAATTGGGACTTTTCTGTTCATAATTAAGTTTTGATGTAAACATGAAAGTTTTAGATAATTAAGTTAGATTTCCAATGCCTCTGGTTTGACTTGAAAATGTTTTGTGGAGTTTGAATTATGATAGAAACACTCCAAGTAGATCTTGGAAGACTTTTAAGAAAATTTAGCATAACCGCTTCTAAATCAACCCGAAACTTTTGGTTTGCTTCCAAACTTCGAATCCTAAGTATTATGAGTTCAATTAGAATGTTTAAGAGTATTTAATCTATGTCTTGTTGAATCAAACTTAGTTTTCTTTCGATAATAAATTGGTGAATCATATTGATATGTTGTTGTTTATTTATGGTTGAATCTATGATTTATATGATGTTTATATGAAAGTTGTTTATACGATGTTTATATGAAAGATGTCATTGTTGTTGTATTTGAAGTTGTGTCCTTGCATAATGATTGTTAAACGTATGGAGCTTGATGCCTGTCGATGTTATTGTTGTTGCATTTTGAGTCGTATCATTGCATAAACATTTGTCAAATGTAGGGGGCTTGATGCCTGTCAAGTCGAATTACGACTTTAACGGAGGGAGTTTGACGCTCTGTTGGCGAAGGGGGCTTGATGCATGTCAAGTCGAATTACGACTTTAATGGAGGGAGCTTGACACTATGTTGGTACCACATGCATTTGTTGAGTCGTTGTTGTTGCATTTGTTGAGTCGTCGTTGTTGCATTGTTAAATGAAGTTGATTGATTCCTTTATGTAAATTAATTGTTGACGATTAGTTGTTGCTGTTCTATGTTGATGGATTCCTTTATGTGAATTAATTGTTGATGATTAGTTGTTGTTGTTCTATGTTGATTGATTCCTTTATGTGAATTAATTGTAGATGATTAATTGTTGTTTTTTTATGTTGATTAATTCTTCTTTATGAATTGTTGCTTATTATTAACGAATGCGAAATCTCACCCCTTCTGTTTGAATGTTGCCTCTACGTGGGTAATGTGCAGATATCTAGGAGTAACCGCTGATGTAAGTTGAGTTCTCGTGTCGTCTTAGGAGTCATGCTCTGATACGTGACGGGATGGGGATTTTTATGTGTTTTTATTTCCTTTGTTACGTATCTTTTTATAAGTTGATGTTGGACCACTTTTAATTTGAAATTTTATTATGTTATGATGTTGAGGCCTTAGTGCCAAGTATTGATTAAACGTTGAATATTTTCCGCTGCAGCATTGTTTAAATTATTGAAAGCAATTGTTTTAATAAATAATGATTTTAACTCTATTTTTGATGAAATGATTTTTGAAGAACGAAATGTGACATCCTGTTTATGATGAACTCTGATATATTTTGTATTTATTTATACGTTGGGAAAACGGGGTGTTACATACCTCGTCAGCAGGGTAGTGTCGTGTGGGCCACCGGGATAGTCACCAAGAGGCTCAGGACCTGGCTCCAGCACATGCTTCCCCTCCGCCGCCGCCGTTGTTGGCCATCATCCACATCCTCCTTCGCATCACCTACATCCTCCTCAACCTCAGCATCATCCTCCACCTGATGTTCCACATCCATTTGATCGTTCTCTGGCTCAACCTGAGGTTAAGGCTCGTCGTCAGCATCAGCACGGTGTGCCCTGCCACCCCTACGCCTGGGAACTATAACTACACCCTCTGCCTCCGCCTTCTACCGACGCTTTCTCCTAACAGAAGCGTGCATAGCTAAGTTATCACCCCTTCTACGATCAACAAGATCCATACATGTAACATGCATATTAGGGTAATCAACATAAAAGGCACACCAAAGGAAAAAATAATAACTCAGGTACAATTTAGATTTTATAATCCAAACTGCAACAATGGAGTTCGGAATATAAAATCTGAACAACTTCAGTGCACAGGAAAAAAATCGACCAAATTAACTTGCATGCATAAGGAATTCGAACTAACCTTTGATTTGATGTTTGTTAAAGCTTCAAATGCAGTAATTTTGAGCGAAAAAACTCCAACTTTAGACAGATTTGTGCAATTCGAATTTTGGGATATGGGGAAGAGAGAGAGAGAGAGAGAGAGAGAGAGAGAGAGAGAGAGGGTGAAACTGTAAAATAGGAGGGGTGATTTTCCTTTATATATATCGAAGCAGTTCAGATTCCGTAATCCGATTGCATTTCGTATTTTTCCGGAATATGTAGTCTAAAAGACTTTTGGGAAATTACACAAGGCACGTGAGTATAGCATATGATGTGAAAATAATAGTATTTTTTTTATGTAAGTTACCTTGAGCCATCAAATGCCAAATTTGGTAAACAAAGCTAAACTACCATATAATATAACAACAAATAGAATGAAAAATGCTCAACGATAGGGTAAAATTGTATAGAGAATGAAAAGAGTAAAACCACAGTAGAGTCTATTATATATTTGATTTGATATACTTAGATAAAGGTCAACTACTATGTTTGGTCATTTTAATTTGACAGAATTTCAAAGTTAGTTTTATAAGTTTCAAAAGTTTTAAATAGATCATTTTAGTTTGACAGAATTCTCAAGTTAGTCATTTAAGTTTCAAATATGTCATTTTAGTTGATAAACTATTACACTCTTATCTCTGCTTTTAGTTAATAATTAATTGAGGCTGATGTAGTCGTTAAATTGTTGACTTTGATCAAAGTGTTGCCTTTTAAAGATTCCAAAGTGTCAAAACGTTACGTTTAATTATCACAAATATCATTCTAACACTATAAATGATGATATGTGAATTTTCTTTACTCCTCTAAAATTAATAGTTTATGAAACGAGTAAAACCAACTAGCAAGGCTTTCTTTATGACATCCCAAAAACATTCATGTGTTTAATCCCTTGAACATTTCATGACATATGGACAAAGTTAAATACAACAACAGCATTATTAATAAAAGAGTAATTTTGTCTTAAAAAAAGTGTTTGTGAATTGCTGATAAGCAACCATTTTTTAGAAAAATGCAAATAAGATAAGGTTGATCAGAAATACCTTCCTATCTCAAAGTTAAATCTAGCTACAAATTTGTTTCTTTACAATTGTTTTTTTCTCCTTAAAAAAATAACAAAAAAAGATTTGCACAAATTCAATGTTATAAATCTCAAATCTATCTATCAATCTATTTATATAAAAAGGGGGGAAAGTAACGAGAACCTAACCAAAACCCTTGAAAGAAAAGCTAACAAAATCTAAAGAGTGGAAGATCAAGTTTGTATTAGAAAACTAGCTTGACAAGATCAACTTTCTAATATAAGAATCCAATAATTTTAAGGAGAGAAATCAACCAAATATATATAAATAAACACTATACACCAACATACGATGAATAATTGACCGAATAAGTTGGACCCTTCCCATAATAGAAAGGTGTGAACCTTTCTTAAGTGTGGCCTTCATATGTCTCTTAATTTATTTGTACCATGAATGCAGAGCAGGATTAAAAAAAAAGTATAATTTGTTGGGATTTGAAAGGATTTTAAAGTGTGAAGGAGAGGGGAAGTATGCAACAACTTGTTTTCATTCATAGCTTCAATGCATATTTATACGACATTGTAAATGGATTTACAATCACCTATTAGTTACTTGCACCGCAAGTAACTTAACCAAGGAAGAGCATTGATTTCTGATTTATTTCATGAACATCAACTAGCTTTACTTATTTATGTATGTATGTTTTCAACAGACACACATGCACTCCTCATTTTTGCAGGAACCACCTGATAAATGGTCCCCACGCTGGCAAACAAAGTCACACACTTCACTTAGAGTTGAGCCAACGCATGAACTAGCAAAGAAAGAACTCTTTTTCTCACAACCTTCAATCTGCACCACAACTTCTTCTGCATTTTACGTAGGAAAAATTATTTTTCTTGATCAGTATATATTGAATTTCTAACACTCATTAATAAAATTCATTTTTCTTAAATAAAATATAGGAGAGTGAAATATTAATAGTCATCAGAGACCTATGTGGGAGCAAGGAAACAAATGTGTGTATAAGTGGTGGAGAGTTTGGGACCATTTGGTTTGAACTTATGTATTTAAACAGATCTTAACTAAGCTTTTATAACTAATTATTACAAAAGTAGAAAATTAATCACAATAGCTTGCATATATGTTATTCTTCTGGAAAAAAAAGTATTGTTGCAATTAAAAATACGTATCAAAAGAATTTATTTAATATTTTCAATTATTAAGAGGAAAACATAGTGACTTTTAGACAAAATCAGAATCATATCTCAAGAACTTTAGAAAGAAAGAAAAAAAAAGGAAAATTTGATACTAACAAATAGACCTACGAGCCTTGTTAAAAAAAAAAGCATATAAACTTACGAGCAGCTAAGAGAATAAAGAGGAAGAAGCTCAATCCAAGAAGTGTTTTCATCTCCATTATGATATTTTTCTGAATTTTTGTTCGATGATATATAATATTTTTCTCGTTGGTTTCCTTATAATGTCTAACTTCGATCTCCCTAATCCCAATACTGATAGTGCTTCTATTTATAAAGCCTTAAATGAATTTCGAAGAGTATTAGTACTATAAAAAAAGCAAAAAATTAATCGTGGTTGCAATTTAAGAAAGTAAAATAAAGGAAAAAACCGGTTTCTCACTTGATGCAATCTTATCTAAGGCATGTCAATATTAGATGTGAGTGCCACTCTAAATCGGAAGCGTAATTATCAATTTTACTCTTACGGGTTTTGGATTATTTTGACGTATCATGTTAGTGGTACAAAAGTTTCTCTTATCGTTTAACAATGATTAATCTCAACTAGATTTTCTCCATACACGGGTCAAGAATCAAATCTTTGATATTTGTTTAAGGAGTTACCATTTGAACCAATTTATTGTTGGTTTATGCGTTTTGATTAATCTCACGAAAATTTGCCATTTATTAAACTATACGGGACAACTTTTTGTCGATAGTGTAAACTATCAAAAATATCATTGTCGTAGTCTCTCTCTATTCTAAGCGCCCACTCATTAAGCACCCATATTCATTTTTGGTGAAGAACGTCTTCGTAGGAGGAAGGTAAGTTTATGAGTTTTCAAAAACCATTTTCATCGTCTTCTAAGTTCCCAAATACATCTTCATGCTACAAATTTGATGGAGAATCAATCAACAGAGTAATACATATGCACATTGGTGACTTTTGTTGTGATGCAGTGATAGAGAATGATTATATTCTAAAATATATAAATAATATCTTTATTTGAGGATCTTTTTTAATTGTATTTTTATTTTATTTTTGTCTTTTCAATTCAACCGGGTTAGGTTTATGTCCTCTTAGATTCTTTTTTCTTTTTCCTTAAATGAATATGGGCACTTAATAAAAAAAATCACGAAAATTGTCATAGTTAAATGAATTTAATATAGATTTCAATTCAAATTTATCTTTATTTTAAATTCAAAATTTTTGTTTGAAGAATGAAAATAACATGTAGCTCTTTTATTCGATAGTACATATGTTATTTTCTTATATTAATATACTAGACGCCGACCCGTGCGATGCACGGGTTTGTTTCGATTTTCATATATAAGCATCATATTGACTATATTATTAGTTGTCGATATTTTAAATGTATTATGTATAACATTTCAATAAAGACTACAATAGCAAAATGCACCGAAGTTGGAACTCGTCATACAAAATCTAATCAATGAGTAAAATTTAAACAATGAACTAATTAAATAGTTCAAAATACACATCAAAGGAAAAGATTTACTGCATAAAGTTAGTATGAGAGACATATCAAGTGATTCAACCATGGAAGCCGATAAGGTCACCTACATTTTCATTTTTCAAGATATATGTTGTAGGAAAAAGGGGAAGAAATGGATGAAAAACGCAGACTTTTGGGTTTAGATTGTGAAGGAGAAAGGAGAAAAAAGAGTTCGAAACCATTTGGAAAAAAAGGAAAAAGAATTAATTGTTTTATAAAAAGGGAGTTTAATATTGGATATCACATAGTGGAAGCCAAATGATATCACAAAACAGCAAGTTGCTTGTTGGTTAAAATGCATTGAAGTAACCAACATGACATGGGTTTGAATCCTTGGAGGGATTTTTTTCATAAATATTTTTCAAAACCCTAAAAAAAAGGCAGGATTAGGGTTAATCAGGTTGCTTGCAACACTGTACCGACTGAGTTATGCACGATTAATAGATATATTTAATGAATTATCTACTCTTCAGAGGGAATTGAATTAATTAGTGATTTATTTCATGAACATGATAACGTAGCTTAATTATCTATATAGTACATGTGAAAAAGATGATTCATTCGGATCGACATGAGAGTCGAACCACATTGCATTGCCAAAACCTATGTTGCCTTTCTCCTCGGCCCACAGCGACAAAATGGAGGACTGGTGCCAACAGTTCATCACGCAAGAAAGGACTCACTGAACCGAGATCACTAACTAAATACTCAATAGATATAGTAATAGATAGTAATAGTAATATCATAGAATAGAAAATACTAATGGAATAGTATATAGAACTGTCTTTTCTGTATACTCTCTCTGGTTCCGTTGCTATCACACGATTTACACAATTGATCATATCATATAAATAGATATCTTTTCAAGATAGGTCATCGAAAGCATCTCGAAGACACACCAAAGCACGAAAGCGGGGATCTTTCACAAAACGGATTCCTATTCTAAAGGGTGCATAACTGCATGGATAAGCTCACACTAACCCGTCAATTTTAGATCCAACTGGGGATTCTTTTATTTAGGAGGTATTGGGAAGGAATTGGAATGTAATAATATTGATTCATAGAGATCCAGAAGAAAAATAATAATCTTCAGAAACTTTTCTCCTTTCCTGCAAAGATAATCACATTGTTGGTTGGCAGGTTTATCAATGCATACACCAGAGAACAAACCACTCGGTTTCTCACATTCCTCGACCTGCACCACACCTTCTTCTACGGTACACGAATTTGCAATCACGTATTAAGTTTTAGACAATTAACTATATGAAAAAGAGAAAAATTGTTACATAAATTTAAGAATTTAATTTATATACTACGTTATAATATAAAATATTATATATTGTCAATCAATCACGAATAACAAACTTTAAATTGATATAATATAAGCAAAATTATATAATTCATCCTTTAACTTAATTTCAACTAACATTTTTGTTCTTTATCTTTATTTTATTTTTCAATTTAATTTTTTATGTTATAATTAAGTAACACTTTCGTCCTTTATCTTTTTCTTTTCCGAACTTAGTCATTTATGTTATAAAATATTAACATTGTTATCTTTTTTATCAAAATAAAATAAAAGAATTCACTAAAAAAAACTTACGAAAAATTCATGAAACTCAGATCTTCATCATACAAACATAACAACTAAAATTTCATTGAAAAATCTCATAAAAAGGATAACAATGTTGACATTTTATAACATAAATGATTAAATTGGGAAAAGAAAAAGATAAAGAACGAAATTGTTAATTAATTATAACATAAATGATGACATAGAGAAAATAAAAAGATAAAGGACAAAATTGTTACCTAAAATTAAGTTAAGGGACGAATCGAGTAATTTTACCTATAATATATGTTTTAAGGTATAGGCTGCTTATATGTTTTTTATTTTCTAATAAAAAAGCATTGTAATAAAAAATTATCATATGAGTTAAACATTTTTTTTTTGAAAAAATATGAGTTAAACATAATAACTAAAAAAACTATATTTAATATGGACTTACGGGAAGATAAGGCAACAATGAGGAAGAAACACAAGACAAAAAGTGTTTTCCACTCCATTATCATTGATCTTTTTTTATTTTGTCTCCAAAGAATATGCGATACGTTCCAATGTTGATAGGCGTTGGTATTTATAGAACCCTTGAAGTTAAATATGAAAGAGTAATTCAACCTCAATCTACTTGAAAAGTCACTTTAAATTGGATGTGACTACTTAGCCTATGTTTGGACTTTGGATATACTACTTCAGTACAATTTCGCAATGCAAGTTGGTTGTGACCTTTGAGCAGCGAATACATGTAACAATGAAATGTATACAAGTTTTAAGACCAGTAAACTTGGAGTTGTCAAAACCAGCCTTACTCCTAGAGCACCAAATTGTTCAATCATTTTACTCATATATGCTTATATGCTAATTTCAAATATCATCTGGCATGTTTCCCCTTTAGTTGAATATATTTTGGACCTCTCGTCACCTCTCTTATTTTTCCGTCATTTTACCCGTTCATTGACCCCGTTGTTGTTCTCATGACCCTTGTACTCCATAACAAGGGGAATAAGAGCCCTAATTTGGCTTGTTGGGTGAGAGGGAATGTATCCTGTGTTGAAACCTGTTATATGAGATGGACTCGCACTTACGTTGTTGGGTTTTAAAGTGTCAATGGTTAAGTCTCAAATCGTCCATCAATCAGTAAAATATAAGATTTATAAGAGATGTGGCTCATATACCAAATGTCTTAAGGTTTTGGATGGAGATAATGTCTCCCTCTCGTGGTCCTGGAGCATTTGACTCTTAGTTGTCGAATTCTCATCACCTCTGGACTCCCCAACAACAGGTACCAGAGCTATTGGTTCGTTCCAAGGATAGGAGTTCTTCGTATACTTTGTGGTTGTAGCATTGTTTGATCTTCCACATTAAAAAATTAGGATGGTATTGTGAAAGTGTTGCAATCACAAGTTACATTGTGAAGTTTGGGTTAGAAAGAATCAATTTTGGCTGTGAAGTTTTCAAGGCAAGTAAGTGTTAATACAATCGGGTTTTCATAGGGTGTTGATTAGTACACGGACATTGATTGATATTGATGAAGCGTGTTGTGAGATTATGTCTGGGGTTAAAAAGTTTTCTACCAACACAGAAGTTGCATTACAAGTTTTCAGCCTGATTTTCGACATATAGAAATTCTTGGAGTGTTTTAACTTCAAGTATACTTCTGTGTTGAAGTATGATAGTTCTTTTAAATTATGATTGTCAACGAAAACAATGTAAAAATTCTTGGAGTAGTTTAACTTCAAATGACTATAATCTTTATGGTCGAGTATGATAGTTCTTTTGAACTATGACAATAAATAAGTCGTTTTTATATATCTATAACACCTTAAACTTCTATCTGACTTTTTTTCTTTTCTTTTATACTCTTTTCTTAGAAGGTTGTGAGATGTACCAGATACATAATTTTGCCAAATTTAAAGATACAAGTCTTTATTGAAGTTATTTTATATAGCTATGCATCAATCATTCTTTGTTTTGACTTTTTAAATATTTACATGACCTGGTTAAGCAAGAACTTACAACGAATGGGGGAAGATTAACTCAAGCTCAAGAGTATACTATATATAACACAATAAAAGCGTTTCATTTTCTTTTCAACACGTATGATAATGGTATTGATATATTAAATAAAGAACATGTCATGGAAGTTGGAAACCGAAATTATTATTTAAATTACAATCGAGAGATCTGGGATGAAATGATACATATCTCTTTTAATTGAATCAACACCTCGGACTCAAGTTTCATTAAGAATGCATTAGTCTCCAATTAACCATATTTAAATAATCAATCTCTCAGTTGTGTACGGAAGATACCTTGTACTAAAAAGACCGTGTCATTTAGGCAGAAGCATGCATGAAAAAGACACAAATTTTGCTGTCACTGTTTTGTTGACAAAAGAATTAAACAATTGGTTAGCAAAGTCATGCGAAACTACGTCGTAATAAATACTTGGAAGGCAAGCAACACCCAGATAATGGTTATAAATTAGGATGTCTTGATCATACTCAGTGGCCTAAACCAAATTAATTATGGCTTCTAAAAACACCTTTCTTATCTGGGTTGCCCTCATTCTTTGTGTGTTTTCATTGCGTGCTATGAAACTAGATGGTGCTTCTGAGCTTCAAGCTAGTAAGTGAGACGCCCAGTTATATGTATATTCAATTGTTTTTTTCTTCAAAAACTTTTGCATATTCCATATAAAATAGACTTAATTATATGAGGTGTTTTTACATGCTTCATTGACCTGCTTAAACTTTTTCGAATAATTAATTACCTCTATCCCTACATGTAAGATCTTTTAGGTCAAAATATGAAAATTAAGAAAAGTAGTTGTTATGTTAAATTTTTCAACAATATATACGTTTCTTTTCCAAATTTAACCTTCAATTATTAGAAGAGAAATTGAAAAGTGCAATTGTTATTAAATTTTAATAATATAGAAATTACATCTCTTTCAACTTCCAAGTTAAACTTGAACACAATATGAGATGAATCCGTGCATAATATTATCCATAAATATTTTCAAGTAAAAAAGGTTTCTTATATGAATTTGAGAGATATGTTATTAATAAAATTATTTATTTATATATCTTGTCAAAAAATATAAACTATTAATGTATATCTGTGCTATTTTATAGGCTGGTACGAAATGATTAAGAGTAGAAGACTACTTGGCCAAGAACAGACAGGTCCAATTAAAGGTGGGGGATCAAGTCTAATTGGAAAACCCAAAAATAAGCCATATGATGATCCTTGTTGCCACAATTACTACCATCCATGATCTGGATGTTACGTTGCTATATTGCTGTAATTCTGTAGGTTGAATTATTGGATCAGGTTGTTTCATAATAATTTAACTATTTCAGACTGGTACTTCTTAATTTGTGTAAGAATTATTTAATTATACTAGTACTTCTAGTATTAGTACTCCATCTAATATAATTATTTTTAGGTTAAGCATATTTTCAATTCTTAAAGGTGTCTTAACTCTTTAGTCCCCAATTTGAAAACTCTCCTGTAATTAAAATAGGCGACTCTATAAAATTAGTCCATATAAAGCAAAATAAAAACTAAATTAAATTTAATAAGATTTATGGAGAGATTAAACTTGAAAGGTATTCCCACCGTCGCTGATCTTTGGTCCTTTTAGGATTTTATATCATCCCAAAGTTTTGGTTCTTTCAAATAAAAAAATCATACATCTATTTTCTCCTTTATACTCCCACAAAAACCAAAATTTATTTATTAATATGAGGTTTTTAAATTTTTAATTGAATTTTAAGTTTTCTTCAAAAAAAAATGATTTAAGTTTTTTTTACATTAAAATAAGTTTCATTCTAAAATTAAAATAACTAGAGTACAATCAAATTAGTTATGAGTGGGATATTCTTCATCCATATTTGAAAGTCGAATACATGATATCAAATTATCAATAGGCAAACATTTTTAAAGGCAAAAGTACATTAACAAGTCAAACTTTTAATCCTAACAACCAAACTAAATTCTTTCATATATGGTCAATGGTAAAGAATAATGAAAGATCAACAATATTTAGACCAACAATATCTAATTACATCGGTCCTCAAGAAACAAATATTATTGGTATTCACCCATTTCGACTATAGCTGGTCTTGAAAATAACGAATTTAACCACATGTTGACAAGTCTTTTGTCAGGACGAAAGAATGTTAAATTTGGTGATAACTACAACACTCTTTACTCAAATATAATACGGACAAAATGAGTCACTCTCAGACATTTCATCAAACACATAGAGTCAAAAAAAAACAAATATGCAAAATATGGAGGATAATGAAGAAAAAAACCAAGGATTGGGAATGAAGTAGTAAATTTATAGGAATTAAATATATATTAATCCTTTATTTTTTATTAAATTGTAATTAATGTTCTGATTTTTATCTGTGCAAAATAGTGTTTTTTACCAAGAGTAAGCAATCTTTTACAATTGAATATAGTAGTAGGATCCATTGTTTTAAACTTTAACCAGCTGATATGACCAATCAAGCCGATCAGTATCGGATTTATGAACAGTTTGATCGGAGCATTTACCCATTTATGCATTCAACCTTATCAAAATCCAATCATATCGGCAGGGGTGTTGTTGGACCATGTTTTAGCCACATGATCAGAACTCTTCTCTCTTGCGCACGACCGACAATGTAGCAAGAACTCTTCTCTCCCACGCACTTTATTAAAAGGAAATGTTAATGTGTGTCTTGAGATTATTCTTTTAAGAATCTTAAGTAGTAAATTTATTCTTGTTTGGACGGAGAAGAACAAAATTGGCTGGACCTGAAATAAAATTAAAACCCTAGGCGAAGTAATTATATTATGTGTCATTTTACAACATCAATGAAGCATTAATATTACTTTTTTATTATACCCTTAAATATTTATTACTCTATTTTTAAGTAAACTTTTGTATTTTTTTTTAATGAAATTGTGCAGAAGTGTATAGAATATTGTAAAAATCATTCCAAAAAAAATTAGAATTTTTTAACAAAACATAAATTAAATATGAATTTTTAATATCCAAAAACAAAAAAATTCATGTTTTGTTAAAAAAATCTAAAAAATTTTTGGGAGAGATTCTTAGAAAATTATATATTTTTCTGCAAAAGTTTATTCAAAAATAGGAATCTTACATGTGATCTTACTTTAAAGGAGGGGTCAAAAATGAAGATGAAAAAATTTTGGATGACTAAAAGTTTAAAAAAAAAAATTAGAGGGACTAAAACAAAAAGTTGACATATTTATAAGCACCAAAAACATATTTAACACTTAATTAAAACCCTTGAGAAATCATACCTAGAATTAGTCTGCCTAATAGTCTGCGGAAAATACCTTACTAAAAGTCTAAAACGAGACCATGTCATTTATGATATATTTGACTTGGTTTACGCGGAAGCATGCGGGAAATAGACTTTGTCACTGTCTTGTTGACAAAAAAGAACTAATTCTTGGTTATGAAAGTCATGCAAAACTTCATCATAATAATAATGCTTTGGGTTATAAATTAACATATCTTGAATACATCAGTTCATAAGATAACCAAACTAATATGGCTTCTAAAATATTCTCACTTATTTGGGTTTCTCTCATTCTTTGTGTGTTTTCATTGTGTGCCATGAATCTAGCTGGTGCTTCT
This sequence comes from Medicago arabica, assembly GCA_946800305.1. Taxonomy (NCBI): domain Eukaryota; kingdom Viridiplantae; phylum Streptophyta; class Magnoliopsida; order Fabales; family Fabaceae; genus Medicago; species Medicago arabica. Next base: position 2,466,082 of record OX326968.1, on the reverse strand, counting down.
GAGCTTCATTCAAGTAAGTGAAACACCCACGTTGTATTCAATTGTTTTTTCTTCTATTTGTGCATTCCATATAACACAAATCTATATGAAAATGTTTTAAATGCTTAGACATTTTTGGATAATTAATTATTGATTCATGATATGATACCCTATTTTTTTATGATCATATGAACGAAAATGTCATCATATATTATTACTCTTATTTTTCCAAGTAAATTTTTTCATGCAATTTTCCAAGTAAAAATTGAAGACGATACAGATGAATCTATGCATGATATTATCCATAAATATTTTCAAGTCAAAAAGGTCTTTGTATGAAAGAAAGATATATGTTACCTATAAAATTATAGTATTATATATATGTTTGTGAAAGTAATCATTGCATGACAAAATGAAAACAAGATTTTCCCAAGTGTATAAAGTGTTGCAAATAACAATGATTCATATGTGTGATGGTTCTTATGTGTATATAAATTTTATAAATCCTTAACGTATGTATGTATATATGCTATTTTATAGGCTCGTATGAAATGGCTAGGAGTAGAAGGCTACTTGGCCAAGAACAGATTGGAGGATCAAGAAGTCCCTGTGGACCAAGTCTTATATATGATCAAAACAAGGAAGCATCTGATCAACCTCGTTGCGGCAATTACCGCCATCAAAGCCATCCTTGATCACATTAATCATGTAGAAGGATTTCTTTAGTACAGTATTTTATTATTTCGGTCCAATTTATTTAATTTCTGTTTTCTATTTTAGATTTCCGGTCTATTAGAGTTTTGTTATTTTCTTATTTAAGCTTAACAGTTGTAGCCTAAAATGTAATTTTTATTCATTCAATAATATTTAGAGAAATTTGTCGCTTGTAAACTAGTTTCTTTTAAATTTAAATTCTGCGTCAGTTACTATCGACAAAATGAAACGGCAAAAACTAGAACTATATAAGACTTATATTTGTTTTACTTTCATCGTATCATATATTGATAAATAAAATAGATTTTTGTTTTTGATCTTGTAGATTGTGTATTAGACCAGTAAATTTGTAACATCACATAAAAATTGGTATGACTAATTTGTATAAGAGTTACGGGATCTCAGTAGTAGTTCATCTAAAATATGGAAAATGATGTTTTATGGACGTCATTTAAAGGTGTATACATATTAAAATAAAGAGAAAAGAGAAAAGAGCGAAGAAAAAAAAGTAATGTGATATATATATATATATATGATAGTTTGATGATGTGATAATGGAAAAAGATTAAAAAAGGTGAAATGTTAAATGAGATAAGAAAAATAAAAAAGTGTCCATTTATCATTATCGTTAATATATTTGTTTTTATCATTGAATATGTATTTAGTCCCCTCCCTTAAAAAATGTATTTAGTTCCCTATATATCACATGAAATTCGTAGTCTTCCCTAAAAAAATTAAATTTGTTGTATCTACAATTTCTATTATTATATTTTAGTTCATATTTAAAAACCTTTTTTTTAAAATGGAAAATGAGTGTTTTTAATTAGTTGTTCCGAGGACTAAAAAAATCGTTTTTATAAAACCAAATTGAGGAGTAAAAATTTTATCTATGGCTAACTGTAGTCCCTATCTACGAAACAGTCTTTGGGATAATTTTATAAGAACTGAAAAAAAAAATAACATATATATATATATATATATATATATATATATATATATATATATATATATATATATATTTAATTTTCTATATATAAAAATATAATTATTAATTCATGTAAACAAAACAAATTAATTTGCGCTATTATGTTATAGGTACAAATTTTTCACTTTCGTTCGGCGGTGATATATCTCTATCAATGAACTTCTAACCATTTGCTTAACAAGCTCAAATCTCTTATCACTTGAACCAAATTTTATTTTTATAAGTTATAAATAAAGCTATTGATAAAAACAAATTGTTTCTACTGAACTAGTCATATAAAAGTGAAAACGTTTGCAAAAAATATATATATAAAAGTGAAAACGTAAATGCACATTTAGTCACTTATGTTAAATGAAACAAGATTTTAATTTTTTTCCTTTCACATTTTTTTTATAAGTTCCCCTCTCTTATCCTAAATGTGAATATTTCTTCTGGTTAAGATTTGAATCTTTATTCGATATAATATGAGTTTAATCTCTTTGGTTAAACTCAATTCATGCTAGTCAATCCCTTCATTTTAAATCTGAAATTTAAGTTCATCTATTTCACAAAATTTTAGAATTATATTTTATGGCATGTCATATTTAGTAATGATGTGAAAATGTATTTAATGATGTGTCATTGTTGATTTGGATCATGAACATCAAAATTTAATATAAAAAAAAAAAGGACAAAACTTATTTTATTTTTTTTCCTTATACACCATTTTTGTTGTTACCCATTAAAAGAATGACACGTGGATTAAATAGTGTACACCACATCCTTGCAGGACGCAGTGGATAATAGAATTGTGTTGCGTTAACCCGTCTCCCCTCAATCCCAACTTACACTTATGTTTTCCATACCAATTTAATAAACTAATTTTAGATTTTTATTTTTTCACTGATGTACATCAAGACTCGATTTATTATCACACAGTTGAACCCACCAAACACAAGCAAACAGTATATAGTCTTCAATATAGAGATGTTGTACGGGTATGATAGAGTAATCATAACTTCAATTAAGCTTAACAAGAATAAAAGAGGAGAAGAGTGTAAGCCGTCATTGTTTCACACAAGAGATAACATGAGGAGTGCAGATTTGGTTCAAAAATAAAGAGGTGCTGATAATTAGAGGGAGGTGTTTCCACAAAAAAAAAAAAAAAACTAAAGAAGGTCTAGGTTTGCGGTAATTATCCGCTGCGTACGGCCAGTTGTGGTGTACACTATTTCATCCACGTGTCATTCTTTTATTGGCAACAGCAAAAACAGTACACAAGGAACTGTTTGTAAGTTTTGTTCATAAAAAAAAAACGTTTATATGGTCCACAAACTTTCCTTTAGAACAAAATTCACACAACAATAACAAAATGGAATTAAAACATCAAAAACCTTAGAGGTCGTTTGGAGTGGTTCTAAGTTTTTTCATTTTAGTTTCAAAAGTTAAATTTATGAAATTGAAGTTAGAAATGAAAATATACTCTCTAACTACTTTCAGATTTAATTTAATGTCTAAAATCTAAATCAAAGAAATTACTCTATTGGCATAAATCATAACATTTGTATGTGTTGGAGGGGCCAAATGTTCAGCATCATTTTCATTGTGCCTCTCCATATGTTGCAGCAAATGAATTTCAATTCGAAAAAAAAAAAAAAAAAAAAAAAGAGCATTGAACTACTGGTCCATCTGCAACGTATTTTAGCATGCACTTTCAAACGAATTCTTTATATTATAGGTTTCCTTCCGCATATTCAATGTATTTATGTTCACGTCAAGATGCAGACCAGATCAGAAGAGGGTGGCGCAGCCATAAGATGCTTCATATCGGGACTCGTAACACTTTCAGCAACAAATGTTCATTTCAAAGGATAGAAAATGAAACTATGAGTCCCAATCATTTTGAGGAGAAGAGGATGTGTCGATTATGGGAGATCATTTTGAGGAGGCTTTGCATGAGAATGGGATTATGTGGTCTCTAGGTAGCAATCGAGTCTCCATTAGGGAGCAGAGATCTGGTTGAGGGATTCGAGTGATGTTAAATTAGATTCGCGACAATATGCTCTATTGCTCTTCATGGATGTTATGGGGCTGGAAAGGATACGTTAAGTTTTTATGCTGGAGCAGACTACGATCCCAGATGGTGAAGGGTTCGTGTTGGTTGTCGACAGAGGCATACAGGAAAAAGAAAGAAATCATGGAGAAATTATCGTGGTCTCGTGCATATGTGAGTAGAAAGGGGAAGACAATGGCAAGCAAACAAACCCCGACGCTGGGGGAGGAAGCCAAAAACAAGGTCTCATATGAAAGAAACAATTCATCTATTTCCAAAACATGTAGAAATAAGGAGAGAAAGAAACAACTCAACTATATATAATCCATGATTAATGATTTTATATTGACATTTTAATATCAATGGCACACTACCGGATCTAGATCCTCAAAAAAACTATATAAAAAGCTAACATTTATTTTAGGACAACAAAGTAAGAAATAGATAATTACATACAGAAACTGATTACACATCCTCTATATATCTTGCATACCTTTTTCAATTATTTTCCTCCTCTAGCAACAATAAGTTCCACCATGTTATTATCACCAATAATATCTTCAGGTACCAATATTTCATCTTCAGTTTGGAAATTGTACTTACCACCAATAGCTCTTAAAAACTGATATACTTCAAACATGGTTGGCCTCTCCTTTGGAATTTCTGTAACACAGTTGCATGCAACCTTTAAAAATTGGAAAAGCTCATTATCATCATCTTTGTTGAGAAGTGACTCGTCGAGGGCATCGTGGAGTTTTGAGTTGCTTGAAAGCTCTGCAATCCATTCTACGAGATTTCCTTTAAATGTTTCTGGCGCTTTAGCCACATTTGCAGGTCTTTCACCAGTCACCAACTCGAGAAGCACGGTCCCGAAGCTAAAAACATCACCCTTTGGCGTAGCAACCAAAGTTTTTGTATACTCAGGAGCAACATAACCAAAATCGCCAAATTCACCGTTTACGAAAGTACTTAAATGTGTATCGAGAGGGTTCATCAGTCTGGCAAGGCCAAAATCAGATATTTTGGGCTCGAAATCTGCATCCAACAAGATGCACTTAGAGCTTATGTTTCGGTGAATGATACGAGGATTGCAGCTGTGATGAAGCCATGCGAATCCTTTGGCTGCTCCAATTGCAATTTTGAGTCTTGAAGGCCAGTTGAGGGTGCACTCGCCCGCAGCAGGATGTAGTTGATCATGTAGCATTCCATTCGGCATGTTTTTAAAGACCAAAAGTCTCTCCTTTTTGGCCACGCAAAAACCTAAAAGAGGAACCAGATTACGATGTTTGACAGTCCCTAGTGTAGCCATCTCAGACATAAATTCTTTCTCGGAGTGTTGAGATTCCTGCAATCTTTTCACCATAAATGCGGTGCCGTCCTCAAGGGTAGCTTTGTAAACTGTTCCTGTTCTTCCTGTCCCAATGATATTGATATTACTGAAGTTGTTGGTAGCCTTCATGAGATCGCTCAATTTCATTTTTGAAATTGATTTCTCAAATAGAGATACCTGATGTTCATTTCAGTATAGTTAGACTTTAAGAATAATATTCGCATAATAGTCCAATAGTATGCAAGATCATATAAAGTACAGCTCCGTAAATGTTACACAAAATAATTTTGAAGAAAGTATATTCTTTATTTCTAATATTTGAAGAGAAAATGTTTGCTTTATTAGTTACTTTAGACATTAGAAAATGTACTCTCTCCGGTCCCAATTGTAAAAGACAACCAAAAAAACATCAAAACAATGAATTCGTTGTTTTAACTTTTTGAATGTTTTGACATGTACACCCTTGTGGAAAATTGTGAAATATGAGATCCACTCACTAACATTTAAAAGACAAACATTTTAAATGAGGGTAAAAAAATAATTTAAACATTAAATACAATTTAAAGTTGAAATTTTATCTTATAAAATGGGAGTAAAATTTTCTCCAAACATTATCTAATAATTAGGTCGGGAGGGAGTATTATTTTCATGCAGTGGTATGCAGAATTTTTTTCGCAATTTATATAACCAACAACGAAAAGGATATATATATATATATATAATATATTAACAGTTGAAAGTGTTAAAAAAGAAGCCAATAAACTAGATTCTACTAAGCCGATTAAACTTAGTGGGATAAGGCTTGATTCTTGTTGTTGTTGTAAACTAGCTTCAATTGAAAATATGTAAGGACTTGGCTGGATTGACTTATTCGAGCTTATCTACTGACATAATCACTTGAGAAACTGTTTGGGAGATGTTTTAGAAGTTTATTATATGAGTTCTTTATGGAAATAGCTTATGGCATGTTCACAAATTTTTTTCATCTTATTTCCACAAGCTCTTTAAAAATAGCTTATGAAAACAACTGAAGGCTTATATAAAAATAGTATGGCTTAATTTTATCTTTTGTCATAGAAATAGTTTACATATATGCACTAATATGATAAGCGTTTATGCTATTAGCACTTAATTAAGGAGTTATCCAAACAAGGCTTAAAACAAGTAGCTAATGCTGTAAAAGACAAATAAATCTAATAACATAAATGAACAGCTTCTCTAAGTGTAACCATATATGCCATGTGCAATGATGCATCAATATACAACTTACCTTAATTCCTTTAGTTCCTTTAAGACTTCTTGCCCATTTGTTTCCTTCAGGATCTTCTTCCTTCTTTCTATAAGCACCGCGGCGCACAAAGAAGAACATAAAAACGCCCAATCCTAACGCTGCAAGAGTCACCGCACCAACAGCAGCTCCAGCTATGACTGCGGTGTTACTCTTGGACGAAGCTGTGCCCTTGCAAACCCCCAATGAAGTTGTACCACAAAGACCTTGATTATTTGCATAATATACTTCAGTTTTATTATCAGTGAAGTTTGGAACTTGCCCGGTCAATTGATTGTTAGATACATCGAAAGTCTTGATACGATCGAGAGTGCCTAATAGTAGAGGAATTTGACCGGTGAGTCGGTTCTGACCAAGTTTAAGGATATTCAGATAAGTACAATTTGCAAGACTAACAGGTATCTCCCCAGAAAATTCATTTGAAGATAGATCAAGAGACGTCACAAATTTTACAAGCGTCGATATATCTCCTGGAATGGGTCCGGATAGATCATTGACCGAAAGATCTAATCCTGTCATGCTAGAACAATTAATAATGCCGCGAGGAAACTGACCCTTGAGTCCCATATTTGATAATTTGAGATTCAAGACTTTATTCTCATCAGGATGCCAACATTCAACACCATTAAATCTACATATAAACCCTTCAGTTTTATTGTTGAAATTCCATGAAGATGTCAAATAATTATTCGGGTCTTGAATTGAATTTTTTATACTTTTCAAACAGAAGATATCAGTTTCAGTCCCATAGGTTATACCAAAACTAATCAGCAACAAGAAACTAACAAAAACATAAGAACTCAAAATCCAGCTACTTAGAACAAAAACCATCTTCACCAAAATCCTAAACACAAAGCCAAAAGTGGCAATCAAGAAACCTCATTCATTAGTATCCAATTCAATCCACACAGCCACATCACACCCTGAAAAATAAAATCAAAATAGCAAAAACACAGTTCAGAACTTCACACAAACCAAGTCAACCATACAAAAACAAAGTAAGTCAACAAAGTAAAAAGCTTTACTTTAGAACAAGAACTAACACAGCAATAACAAAAGGAAACTAAAACATCAAAAACATGAGAAACCCATTTAAGTAAATTTAACACATAAGAATGAAAAAACATAAATTTTCAATTTCTCACAAAAGTACTAAAATTCCCATCTGGGTTTTGAACAATCCAATGAAACTTACATTCCTGAAACTTACTTCTACCAAAAACATGAGAAACCCATCAAAGTAAAACTAACATATATGAATGAAAAACCATAAATTTTCAATTTTTCACAAAAATACTTAAATTCACATCTGGGTTCGAAACAACTCAATGAAGCTTACATGAAAATCCTAAAAGTAAGAAAAACACACAAAAAGAGAAGCACAAATAAGTATAAAGTATGAAACTTTGAGCTGAGAAAAGAGCAAGGAAGTTACCTGTGAGAGATTTAGATGATAATATGTGAAAGGTTTGATGTGAAGAAGAATGAGAAAAATGAAATGGGAAATGGAAATTGGAACGGGTCAAAGAAGGAAAGGCAAAAAATTCCAAAGAAGAGAGAAGACTTAGAATAAGAGAAGACTTTTGAAAGTGATGGTGCTTCTTCATTTGATGACTAGGCTTTTTTCTTTGTTGAAAACATTGAGGTGTTTTCTTATTGGACAACCTAAAGAAAATCGTGACACAAAGGAAAACAACATTTTCTTTCAAAATTTTAAATATTGTTTGGTAGATAAGGTGGGGAGGTAGCACTTAGGTGATATAGTATTTAGTGATATTTGGTGATATAGTTTTAGACTATAGTTTTATGTAGTAGACAGTCAAGGTTATACATAGATTAATGATTCAATGACTTCTATTTAGATAGTGTGGATCGACAATTTCTTGCAATGTTTAATCATGATCGTTTATTTATGATTGAATTGTTGATATTAGTTATAATTATTGCATCGTAGAATTCAAATCTTTTTTTTAGTATTTAACTTTAATTATATTTACTTAAAAATTACACATACAAATTTTGGTTTGATTTATAGTATTATTTTATATCAGAGTGTTATCAAGATGAAACTTTTAAGAGTTTTTATACTCAAACTTCATGTATTTATGGTTAAATACAAATCTCTCACATATTATCATGTAAATCTCTCACAGGTAACTTCCTTGCTCTTTTCTCAGCTCAAAGTTTCATACTTTATACTTATTTGTGCTTCTCTTTTCGTGTGTTTTAATTACTTTTAGGATTTTCATGTAAGCTTCATTGAGTTGTTTCGAACCCAGATGTGAATTTAAGTATTTTTGTGAAAAATTGAAAATTTATGGTTTTTCATTCATTGTCGATCTAAAATTTCACCTTTTTTCACTCACAAACAATCATGGATGTTCAATCAATCTCTATAGAAGATTGAAGAGTGAATCAAAACAGTTTTCATTCATACTCGATTGCATATAAGTAAGTGAATTTCTTCTTCTTTTTCAATGATGCTAGAGTTTCATTTTTTTTCTTGTTGATCAACGTTGATATGTTATGCATTGTACAACAAAGATTATTTCATGGTGGCATTAACGTTAATTTACATCGTTGAGGTTAACTTAAATTCAATCTAAGTAGATTTATGTCAACTTAGTTTACATTACCTACTTAAACTGAGTTTACATGTACATACTTAAAATAAGATTACGTAGAATCATTAAACAAGGTTGAAAAGGTTAAAGTAAACTTTAATTTTTATTATCTACACTTAAACTGAGCTTTGGAAGAGGAAATAAAGAAATGGGTGAATTTAAAAATTAAATTTTATTTAAGGAAAATATTGTCATTTTGGGGTGTAACCAGGAATACACGGGGTGTAATTAGAAAAATTCAACTTTTAATGAATAAGTTGAAGTTGTAGAATTATTATAATTCAACCTAATTATTTTTCGAATATTCCTCTATAGAGCTTACTTCCTCCGGTAAGGAAAAAAACAATTTTTAGGTTCATTGAATAACTAATGTATCTGGTTCATGGTCTATATATCAACTAGATACATTAATTATTCAATAAACTTAAAAAATTATTTTTTGCATATAAATGTCAACAATTATAATAGGTAATCATATTACATTGGAAAATTATATAAATTGTTTCGTCGTATCTTTTAAAAAGAAATGTTAACCAATATTCTCAAAGTATTGATTAAAAAAGCAAATATAATAAGTAATCATATTACATTGAAAATTATATAGTCATGGTTAGCATGACCATTGTTTGAAAGGTAATATTCTTTTCAAGGTTATTTTTGCCATAAATATGAACTAAAAAACAAAGTTAAGGTTACGTGTTTAAGAAGTCGTCCCTTGACTATTTCCTTCCGCTCAAACCAACACATAATAATATGCCAAACGATCTTAGCCATAGTTAAGGAGTCGTACATATATTTTGCAAATACTTATGTATATAGCACAACTATATTGAATTAAAAAGAATTGAATTTTGCAAATGTAAAGATATAAACACTAAAAAAAATTTAATGGCAAAGTAATAATATATAAAGAAAAAAAAAAGAGGGATCAGATCCCAAATAGTATAAATGCAGAGATACAAATAAAAGAACAAAGATGCAAAATGGATGCTAGGCTCGGAGTACCAGAGGTACTCGACGAAAAGAAGGCAAAAAGCACCAAACAACAGCCAAACTAAACAAACCTAAAGAACAAAAACAACTACAACAAAAAGAAAACACCTCGACAAAAGGCCAGATAGAAGCGATTGGCACACCACAGCACCCCAGAAGAGAGCTAGGACCTACAACTCAAACACCCAACCGGAACCAGCACAAGACAGGTTGTGCCTCCCACTCAGAAGCAGAGGCTGACAGAGCTCTTATTCAAGAACCATTTCCAAGATGAGAGCTTCACTCTATCCACTAAAAGATCGACAGATGGAGTTAGGCATGACGACAAAACCCATACTCGTGGTTACCCACCAAAACCAAACCCAATTTGACGGGTTTGCCCCATTTTGGCTGGGTTTGAGTATGGGTTAGAGTTTTCCCCGATTTCAAAGCACGAGTATGGGACGAGTAACAGGTATATAGGTAGCCACCCCAAACCCATACCAAAACTCGTTTGAATGTACAAAATTACTTTATGTTGATATGTCATGTTATTATGTTTAATAATTGTCATGTTATAAAAACTACCATTGATATTTAAATGAGCAACTAAATCATTTGGTTTAACAAATGTTAAGTGAACATATTGTTGGATAATGTATTACAACATTGTTCTTGGGGTTGCAAAAAAAAATATTTTTTATTAAAAAATTATTCAATGCAGGGATAGGGTTAGGACGGGGATACCTGAACCCGTAGGGGACGGGGATGAGATTCAATTTCTCATCCTCGTTGGGTATGGATAGGGTAACGGGTAAGTATGTGAGAATCAGGTATGGGTACGGGAAAGGTAAAACCCGTCCCCACCCCCCCCCCCCCCCCATTATCATGCCTAGATGCAGTCCCTCCCGCAAAAATGATGTCATTACGAGAGTTCCAAACAACCCACACAACAGCAAGCCAAACCAAAATTAAACCAAGAGTAACCTTCTTACCCGATCTCAACCCCACAAATGATGTCATTACGAGAGTTCCAAACAGCCCACACAACAACAAGTCAAACCAAAATTAAACCAAGAGTAACCTTCTTACCCCACTAAGGATGATGAGTAATACTAGCGTTGATTTTTCTTTTTTGTTACAACATCATATGTTTGAATTTTACTGCGCAGTAACTAATTTACGTGGAACAGGAGAGTTGGATAGCTCAATTTATTTGAGTTAAGAGTTATGGAGTTGAAAATTCAAGTTTAAGTCATGTTAGAGAAAGAAGAAGAAAACTAATATAACAATTAACATATTAGCATTTGTCATTAGAAGAAGGAAAAAAACTAATTATGTAGGATACATAAAAGGTCTGTTCTTATTCATATGTAAGAGTTTATGGTTGAGCTTCTAATAACCACTTGTATAAGAGGCTCAAATCCTTTATCACTTTGATCAATTTTTTATTAGTAAATAAATGTTCAATTAATGTGTAATTTTGACTGATTATACAATAAACTTAAAGAATAAATGTAAATGCTAAACACTTTTGACAAAATTGTCTTTATACAGAATGTAATGTGGGAAGAAATAATATGAAGTGATGTTGAAGAACACAACATGATGAAAGGCTACACTTGGTGAAAAGGACGAAGTTGCAAGAACAGTTGCTTGCTACACATTGGTTCCGAGCTACACTTTCTAAAATGATTTGGTGTATGGCTAACCATTTTCAACATAAAAGGAAAATGGAAACAGTCAGACGTGAATGCAATGGAAACAAAACACCTCATCAAATCAATTGAACATAACAAAATGGAAAGACATTTAATAGTGTCCAACTGGTAACTTATGACTACTACCTATAAATGTAAGTCTTTATGCCATTGAAGGCATTTAGCAATGTGATTCACGCATTGTAAGTCTGTTATATATGCAAACCTAGTTGATATGAAATATCAAGTTTCTATATGCAGTATTAGCTGAGTGTCAAGGCAACTCCCGAGAACAAATTGGCTGCCATGAGCTAAAAGATGCAGGGGGCATATGTTTACATAAAAAGTAAGTAGTCGAATCATGTATTTTTCACAATGATGAAGTGGAATGATTTGACTATTTAGTTGCATCATAATTAACTGTCGTTGGAATCACCATACATAATCGACTGACATCTAAATTAGTTGTCAGTTAAGGATTGAGCATGGCTACCAAGTTCAAATGGACTTGGAGGTTGTTATAATCTATTTTACAACTAAAAAAAGGATAAAGCTTAAATAGGTCTTTCGTCCCTGCAAATATAGGTCATTGAATTTTCGTCCTTGAAGTTACTAATCTTTTCATTTTGCCATTGCAAATATTAATCATTTGACAAATGATCTTAATTACATCTGATTAGTAACTTCATAGACGAAAATTCAAATGACATATATTTGCAGGGACGAAAGACATATTTAAGCCAACCACCTCGCTCAATCATCACTTACCACATGAGCACCATGTCGCTAATGACAGTCCACCTCAGCAAAAAAACCTAATCAAGACTAAAAGTCAAATGATTAAATTTTGCAGTGGCAGATTGAAAGGATTAGTAACTTCAGGGACGAAAATTCAAATGACTTATATTTGCACGGACGAAAGACCTATTTAAGCCAAATGATAATGTAGAATTAAAAAAAAGAAGTCATAATCTTACATGATGTCATAAGGCAGATAGTGGGCCAGAAATGTGGCAAGCAATAATCTAGGTTGTCAAGTGTGTGTTTGGTTCTGCTATATACATAGTTGATTTATGTTTGGATGCACTAATGCATAAATAATTAAACATAATGAATATTGTTTGGATAGTTTTGATCAAAATTAGTTTTAAATGTATAATCACCAAAAAGTTACCGTTGGATAAAGGGTGGGAGAAATTGTAGTAATTAAAGAGGATATAGGGAGGCTGACATCTAAATTAGTTATCGGCTAGAAGCGTTTTTTGCTTTCTAAAAGTCAAACCAAACAAACACTTAGTTATTCTAAATTTATAAACGAAATTGCTATTAAGTGTCATTGACACGTTCTTTAAGCAATCAATAATAGTAACTTTTACATACAAATAAAAATATGTATGATTATTACTTTTTCATATGTTTTCAAGATTTTATTCTATTTATGGTTTTCTAAAAGAGACTCATCTATAAATACTCCATTGTAAAGATTATTGAACATACACATTAAATTAATCAAGTATTTTCCTTTATTTTAACTTTACATTTTCTTAAATAATAGTCTAAGAGTCTACAACTAATAAACTGTCAGTTTCTATCTAGCATATATCTTATCAAGCAAATTGTTATGAGATGAATTGATGAGACAACTACAACTAGTTGGATAAACACCAAAATTTGCATGACGATAACACTTGGTTTAGGTTTAGTGAAAAAGGAGGAGTTGGTGGTGACCCTACAAGTACGGTTTTGCAGACAAGGAAAGGAAGGCTGCTACTGATAGCCCGCTATTGCTAGTCAGCTTTATACACGATATCTCCACAAACAAAACGAATCCAAGGACAAACAAAACAATACCTCTTCAAAGTGAAGTTAATAGATTAGATCAGTGTCGGTGCATGCATTTGCATCATGAATAAATACCCAATCTAGCTAAACAAGAAAAAGAATACTAAGGTGTCTTAACAAAGTTTCTCATATGAACTACTATGTTTGGATCAATGTCAAAAAAAGCGTTTGAAACGTTCCTTTGTGAGAAATAGTAATAGTAATAGTAAAGAGGAATAGATATATATTTGATTAGTGAGAAATAAAAAGATTTGATATATTCTATGACATAAGAGAAATATAAATGAAAAATAAGTTATCAATTCAATTAACATATCTCCTCTAATTATTTACCACTTAAAAATGGATTGAAAAAGGTGGTAGGTCTTACTCTTTTTTACTTTTTCCTCTTCTCTATCTTTCTTCCAAAACTAACCATGACAAGTTTTTTATTTGTTATCAATTTCTCTCTTACCTCACTTTCTTTTCCCTATTTTTTTTTAACCGATCACACCCTAAGTGCAAAATTTGTCATAAGGAGAAGCTTATGAACTTATTCATCTTAAAAACTAATTAAGACAATGACTTGTTCAATTTTAGTTCGACAAAAACATATCATGTTATTTATTCAAATTTAATTTGTCATAAGGAGATTTTATTTTTAAAAAAAAAAAAGGAAAATGAAATGGATATAAGTATATATAATATTTATGATACTCATCCAAATAAGACAAATACTTTTTCTTACGCAATATAAGACAAATACTAAGAGCTACTTATCCATCCACTCAATTTAATTTACATCTATATTCTATTGTATTGTAGACCAACAACTAGAAATCAAACCATGTCACACCACATTCGTATATCTAAACAATATTTTTTCTGAAAAAATAATAACAACAAGCATGGAACAAATGTAAATAATGTTAATGATGATCTCAAAAAGGTTTATATTTAACAAATACATCCATATGATCGCACACTAAAATTGATTTAATTTAATGTTTAGGTTTATTTTTTTAATAGCAAATGTTAGTTGTTCATATTTACTCATTGGTCTGAATTTAAACTTTGATCTCCATCACCTTAACATTTAGTTTAAATTAGTTGAACTACCTAATTTTCAGGTTTAATTAGTCTTGGTTTTGCTTAGTGGTTAGAATTCACATTTTTCAAAGTGAATAAGTTAGGTGTTCGGGGTTCAAGCCTTAACCCCTACATATAACAATGCATGTTTCTGCCAATTGAACTATGCACACGGAGACTAATATTAAGTTTTTTTTTAGTTAGAGGTATTTGCGATTTTAGATAAATGAAAAAGAATGGTGAAACTTAACCGTGACATTTTTCCAAAAGTGAAAAATTAAGGTGAACATATTCAAACTTTTTAATTACTAATAGTTAAAAGAACTTAAACACAGGTTCAATCAATCTGAGGATAAAAAGTTTGATTCTTTCATTGTAAAGATAAAATAGATTATATATTTCGTTTTGGCGGGGTAGATTTTATTTTAGTAGATAGAAGTAAAAAGCGTGCGAAAAAAATTACTATAAATAAACTATTACAAAAAGCGTGGGAAAAAAAGTAACACAGTGTGGTAGGCATTATTATTGTCACACACAAGTAAAGAAAATTGAAGAAACAGAGAGACACTTCTCTACTCTTCTTCTTCTTCTTCCTCCTCCTTTTTCTTTCTCTCTCCTAGGGTTGCATTTCTAGAGAGAGAATGGATTGAGATTTCACAAATCTCTCTCTCTCTCTCTTATTTTCTTTCCTACAACCATTCAGGTAACTCTTCCTTTATTTCTCTCTCTTTCATTTTCAATTTTATTTTCCTCTATCAACTTAGATCCGCTTTTTCATTTTAGGTTTTTTTTTGTTTTGTTTTTTTTTAATTTTGGTTGTTTTTATTGGAAGCTTAAGTTTAGAGATCAAGTTCCTAGATAAATTGGTGTGATAATACTTATATGGTGAAGATTTTTTAGTATATGATTTTAGAAATTAGGGGATTTGGTTCAAAATCTTAATTAGTGCTTTTCTTGTACTAATCTTGCTATCTTAGCCGAGGGAGTTGGTTATGTTTGGTAAAAAAAAGCAAATAGCTGATAAGCTAGCTTATAATGGATATCTGATAGCAGATAAGCTAAATGATTGAATTTGTAGTGTTTGGTAAAATTAGCCCTAGAATTAGCTTGTAAATATGAATTGACATAAAAAAATAGTATTTAACTTCTTCAATTAAGATTATTGGGGTTAAATTGAGATAAAAAAATGACAAGCTATGAACTTTAAACTATAAGCTACTTGAATTAGCTTATCAAAAAACGCTTAGTAAAAATAGGCTATAAGCTCGTGAGAAAATGATGGTTGCCAAACAGATCTTTTTTAGTCAAATGAGCTTATAGCCTAGAAAATGTGTCCTATTTTTTTATAAGAAAAGATAAAATAAAGTTAAATTGGTTTCGTACTAGCTAAAGCTGTTTTCATAAGCTATCTTTGATAGCTTATGAAAATAAGCTGAAAACAACTTATGAATAGGTCATAAGTTGTTTTTGTAAGTTGTCCCAAACAGTATTGCAAGGGCTTATGCTGGTAGATAAGCTCAAACAAGTCAATCTAAATAGGCCGTAGATTTTTTTATGCGTAATGTTAGTTTAGATATAAGCATCCTGATCAAAAAAGTTTAGCTAGAGGGTTTATCATATTATTGCAATAGTAGGAGTTGAACTCGGTACCCTAGGGTTTACAACACTCACACACTGTACTTGCTTAATGTCACACAAGTTAAACATTGATATTTTGTTTCATTATTTTGTTTAGCTTCTTTGCTATGGAGGACAAGGATTCAATTGCTAAAATGATAGACTCTACATCTTCGAAGATACAACAGCTGCAGAAGGCATTTGCTGAACTTGAAAGTTACCGAGCTGTTACTCTTAACTTGAAATGGAAAGAACTAGAGGAACATTTTAAAGGGCTGGAGAAATCTTTGAAGAGGCGTTTTAATGAACTGGAAGACCAAGAGAAAGAGTTTGAAAACAAGACGAGGAAAGCTCGGGAAATGTTGGAGAAACAGGAAGCGGCTGTTTTTGCTAAGGAGCAAGCCTTGCTGCAGAGACTTCAAAGGAAAAGAGATGCCTCTGTATTCACCATTGTAGATGCTCGAAAAAAATACAGGAAGGTTTCATCAAAGGATTTGGGTACTGTCTTTAATGGGAGTCAAGCAGCACCAGATGTCAAGGAGAAACCTGTGGATGCTGTGTCCACTGGGGCTGAAGGCAACATAGAAAATGTGAAACTTTCTTCTGCAAATGTAAGTGTGGACATGATGTCTTATCCTGAGTTGGTAAAGCTATGCAAAGAGATGGATGCTGCTGGACTTCACAAATTTATATCTGACAACCGCAAGAACCTGGCTGCTGTAAGGGAAGAAATACCACTTGCATTAAGAGCTGCTCCAAATGCTGGCTGTCTAGTTTTAGATTCTTTGGAAGGATTTTATTGTACGGAAGTGTCAAGTCAGGATATAAAGAAGGATGCTAACTTGCTGGGTCTTCGTCGAACCAGTATCATGTTACTGGAATGTCTAAGTGATTTCCTGACCAATTTGGGTTCTGTTTCTAATGTGATTTCCAAAGATATCAAGGATAGGGCAAAGGCAGTTGCTGAAGAGTGGAAACCGAGATTGGATGCTCTTGACATGGATGCCAGCAATGGGAATTCCTTGGAGGCTCATGCCTTTTTGCAACTTCTGGCTAGTTTTGGTATTGCCTCTGATTTTAATGAGGAGGAGTTATCCAGGCTAATTCCAATGGTATCTCGGCGTCGCCAAACTGCTGATTTATGCCGGTGCCTTGGGTTGTCGGAGAAGATGCCTGGTGTGGATTAGCTCTCTTATTTTTATTTTATGCATCAAGTTTCCATCCAATTATCTCATGTTCATTTTTATTTAGACATGTTTCCAGATTTACGTTATGAAAAGTTGTTTCCTTGGATTTCTTTAAATAATTTTCTGTTAATTTTAAATTTAAATGATTCATTTTACTTTTGATGTGTAGGTGTGATTAAAGTTTTGGTAAACAATGGGAGGCAAATTGATGCTGTTAACTTGGCTTTTGCATTTGATCTTACAGATCAGTTTTCACCTATTCCTCTGCTTAAGTCTTACCTGAATGATGCTAAGAAAACTTCTTATCCAGTCAAGAGTGTTAACTCATCTCCCGCTGCACAGGTAAGTAATCATTCCTACTGTTGTTTTCTATTAATGATTTGAACACGTGCTGTCAACTATTGTATAGTTTTTTGACTTGTTTGTCCAGTTGTAATTGAGGTCGTCGGTTGTGTAACAGTTTTATCGTCAATGTTAAATATTAAGGTTGTTAGTTGCAAAGGAATGTTTGTATTATAATATTTTTAGAATATTGTGGGGATATATTGTCCAATCAGGTATTTCTTATTGAGGAGTGATCTCAGTAACTGTTTCCTAATTTTAACGTGCTTCTACTCCACTATGGTTAATGAAAGGTGCTCATGTTGAGAATTTGCGACAGTAATGTGCAATTGTTTGGCATGTTATGAAAACATTCACGATTTTTCTCATTGGATTCTCTTGTGGATGTAAAACCATTCACGAGTTTTCTCCTAAAAGTATAGTTTTTGAAGAGTTGGTTCATGCCATGGTATTGGAGATTCTATGATATAATGGTCTAGAGTTTGATTCTTACCAGTTACCAACCCCATTTTTCTATGTAAAAGTCGAATTCAACACAAGGTAGATTGATTTATGCAATGTCTGCCCTTCAATCCCTAACGTCTCTTTTGTGATAGGGCATAATACATACATAACTATATTCACATGGACTTGTGTAACACTTCACAACATAAGCCTTTGACTGAGTTTATTCATGTCATGTAAAATAGAGCATATGGAATATAAGTTCATGTAGAAGTAGAGTATAGTATATGGAGTGTAAGTTTTGCGAGAGGTATGCTAGTTCTAGCTTAGAGATGAAAATTAGATAACATACCACATCACAACTTGTGCAGGTTAATGTTCTTGGGTTCATCATGCCAAATGATGGGGAATAGTAGATGTAAATCATAGGATTCATGCAGGAGCGCTTCAAGCCATAACTTTTTATGAAAAGGTGCCTCGCTTATACTAAAAATATTATTTTAACAGTGTTATAAGACCCGTATTAATGTATAGGATTGAATTTTGAGAAATAGAGCCTATAAGGTCAATTCAGTTAGACAGGAGAAGGATGAGCGGTCATACAAGATAAGATAGGATTAGGAATAAAGTATTTGAGAGAAATTTGGGGTAGTAGTATTGCAAATAAGTTGGTGAGGCCATGCCTTGAGTGGTTTGGACATGTACATAGGAGACCTATAGAAGCACTAGGAGGGTAGATTAGACAAAGAATAATCTATTAATAAAATATAGAGGAATGGAGAAACGGAATCCTATAGGCCAAATCATTAAGAAGGATTTGAAATTTTACAATCCATCCTTGGACATTATTCAATGTAGGACATTATGGACCCTGATGATCTATGTAGTCAACCTCACCTAGTGGAAAGTGAAAGACTAGCTGTCCGTTTGTTGGAGAACCGAGTAAGCCGTCAAAAAGAGCCAGTCTAGTTTCACTATTTTCTATCTTAATCTTTATGATTTGTGGATTGACTCAGTTTTCTTTGCTTTAAGTTGAGTTCCTAGGGTCATATTGTGGGTTTCTCAATCATCTCAAAGATAATGTGATGTGGGTGCACCAGAGATAACCAAATAGTTATATCGTCATGCACAGAAATCACATAGTACTACAATACACTTGCTCTCCCCAGAGTCCAAAGTCTCCTACAGATAGTATTCTCTGCCACAATAGACCACAACGTCACATACATGGTGCACACACACCCTACTATCACATATACTGCTAACAATGACGTTTCTAATCATGACTGCCATTAAGTAGTTCTGCCACTAGTTATTTCCTAGTCTAACTTACATCAAGCAGTTATTCCTGCTATTTGTATGCGGTCTAGTGCACTCCTTTCAAATAGGTTGGCTGGCTCTCAGATTCCATCACAGTGATTTACAGAACTTAGAAGCTCTATGCTGGTGTGGTTGGTAGTTTCTGTGGCTGTGGGGACAGGCAGTGATTATGTAGATAACATAAGCTGTTTGCCAGTATCTGTTGTATGGCCACCAGAAAAAGGTGGACCACAATCTCATTCTTTTAGCAGATATAATGGCCAGAGACTCAGGCTAACTACTGCGGTTGAAGTATGTGGAATTTGCCACACTAATGCAATTGGAAGAATGGAGACAAAAATGTTTGATTCCAAAAATTAGAGTGCTGTAAAATGCAGTAGTGAAAAAAATGACAGAAGACATTCTCTATCAATTATCGTCTTGAATTGCCTTAAGGATGCATCAAATGCATGTAGAGTAGAGAAGCATTTATTTGGTGTTTTTGTTAGGTCCTTATTTTTATGCTCCAAAATAACTACAATATTGCCTATCTTCAATATTCATCTTTATATTTGATTATGGAAATGTGCGTAAATATTTCTAATGACTTGCTATTGTCTCAGCTTGATGTTAATGAAAGAGAGCTGTTTGCTCTCAAGGCCGTAATCAAGTGCATTGAAGAACATAAACTTGATGAGCAGTATCCAATTGATCCTCTCCAGAAACGAATGATCCAACTAGAGAAGGCCAAGGCCGATAAGAAGAGGGAAACTGAAGCGACAAAGCCTCAACCCAAAAGACCCCGTGCTAATGGTGCTGGATATGGTCCTCGTGTCACTAACATACCTTTTGACAAAACTTCCTATGCTAGAGTTGCTGACAGGTACCCTCAATATGTGTATGAACGCCCTTACATGTACCCTGCACCAACTGAAAATCACTGTGCCCCTTTCATGGCTTCTGCAACCTATAGCGTCTCTCCTAATCCTGGAACTTACTTTGGAAATGGCTACCAATATCAAGCTACATATCTCCACTAATTAGAGAGACGGTGAACTGATAACAATGGTCCCTATTAATATTTAGTCTTAAGTCTTAACCCTTAAGCTGTTGTATGTTGTACTTTATAAATGTAGTCTTCAAGAATCCCTTAAACATGTGAAATGTTATGTTAAAATTTAACTTTGTTGCTAGAAGATATACTTATCCTCTAATGTATCAACTCTGTTATGTTCTCGTTTTGTACAAGCTTACTTTGTTGTCTTTGTTTGTACTTGTAGTATACTTTTCCTCTTTCATTTGTGTCTGTCAAGTCTTTTAAATAACTGCAGTTTAACATGTTATTTTTGTGTCAGTTGAAAGGCATATCAATTTGAGGAACTCTTGAACACCATTATCATCTGCATGAATTGATTATCCTTTTTGTGGGGTATCATGTGTCTAGGACGGTATAGTCGTAAACCTCGGGCGGGTTACACTTGACCTGACCTTAAATAATGTGGATTGATTTTAGATTAGTAGGTGGGAAATAAAATTTGAGAAACATGATGTGGTTGGATTAAGTAATTTTATGTAGGTTTTTTTTAACATGATGTAGGATCTACATAGTTAATTGAGATTTATTTGGTGAGACCTACGTTACCCTCTCTTCTCTTATTTATGAGGTAATTACTCTTTTATTATATCAACCAATCAAAATGTAATATATATATAGGCAACATTAAATGTCAAATAAATGATTAAATTTTTTCTAAAAATAAAAGAGTTAATCTTAATCATAAGGTAACTTTTAATACTTTTAATTTTTATTTAATTATATTAAGGTGTTCAATCTTAATTAATTTACACTACAAGACTTATAACAAATAAAACTTTACATCAACTTTCTTTCATATGGATGTCCTTAAATTCATCACTTAAATTCATAAAATTTCTTCCATTCCAGAATCCCGAACGTGAGAACAAAAACATCTCCTTCATTTAAATTTCTTCTTCTTTATTCTTCCCTATTGATCAATTCTTGTCTCTTTTTCATTCTTCTTCCCATTTTGATTGTTCAATTTTGTCGTTCCAAACTGTCGGAGTTTTCAATTATAGTGAGAATTGTCGTTGTTTTTAGAACGGCGTCATGTATCGTGACTTGATTTTTTTTATTTAAGCAGCCGACCTAATAAAATCTGCTAACATACATATACCTGCCTCACTATCAGCCAAAGCCTTTAAGTCCAAATAAAAGAACAAAAGCCTCATGACATAACCATTTCAGTAACAACCGGAAAAAAAGCTAGCAAACTCGCACAACATCACAACGGCAACACTTGCTAGTAGTCCTCAAAGTAAAACAGTTGACTTGCTCAATTGTTATAATTAATTACCTCACAACCAAGAAAAATCAAATCTAAAAGAAAAATTAAGTCGTCATACCTGACGTGGTTCTGGAAATAACGGCAATTCTTACGATATTTGGAATCAAACGAACAACGACGATTCTCACGAAAATTGAAAATTGCGGCAGTTTGGAACGACAAAATTGAACAATCAAAATGGGAAGAAGAAATTTCATGAATGTAACTAATAAATTTAAGGACATTCAGATGAAAGAATTTTGATGTGAAATTTTAATTGTTCTAAGCAAGTCATGTAATGTAAATTAATTAAGATTGAACACATAAATATAATTAAGGCAAGATTACATTAGGGGTCCTTTATCTTATTTATTTGTAACATTTTGCTCCTTTATCTTTATTTTTTCCCGTTTAAATTATTTTTCTCTCTTAAAAGCACATATACATCTTTTTTCTCATTTTTTATTAAAAAATACATAATTTTATTTTTAAAAATATATTTTTATTAAAAATGAAAAAAATTCAGAAATATGATGAAGATGTTCATCATCTTCATCTTCTTCCTTTGAATCTTCATCATCTTCTTTAAATCAACAAAAATTCTACTAAAAAATATCTCCAAATATCGTGAATTAATGTTATATTCACCTCAAATCTTCTTTTAAACACAAAAATCAAAACCATAATTTCACAAATGTTGCAAGGAGGATGGTGGAGGCTTATTCACTGGTTCACTGGCGGAAGGGTTAGGTTTTACGAAAGTTAAGATTGTTCTGGAAACAATAAAATTGATGTGCAAAGCCACTCTCAATTTTGGAGTTATTTTTATGCCGAGTTTGAATATTGAGTTAGAAAATAATAATAATATACGGTGTGACAATTTATATAACTAATTTTTTTATTTTTTTTTTGTGATGAAACTAAATCTCTTTCTCTATAGGGTTTTGATTTTTGTGTTTAAAAGAAGATTTGAGGTGAACAAAACATTAATTCATGATATTTAGAGATATATTTGTGTAGAATTTTTTTTGATTCAACGAAGATGATAAAGATTCAACGGAAGAAGATGAAGATGATGAACATCTTCATCATATTTCTGGATTTTTTTCATTTTTAATAAAAATATATTTTTAAAAAATAAAATTATGTATTTTTTTTAATAAAAAAATGAGAAAAATGATGTATATGTGCTTTTATGAGAAATAAAAGACCTAAATGGAAAAAAATAAAGATAAAAGACCAAAGTGTTACAAATAAATAAGATAAATGACCTCTAATGTAATCTTGTCTATTATTAAATAAAATTAAAAGTATTAAAAGTTACCTTATGATTAAAATTGATTATTTTTTTTTAGAAAAAATTGACTCATTTATTTGACACAATCTTGTCCATAATTAAATAAATATTAAAAGTATTAAAAGTTACCTTATGATTAAAATTGATTTTTTTTTAAGAAAAATTTGACTCGTTTATTTGACATTTAATGTTGTCAATGTATATTACTTTTTGATTGGTTGATATAATGAGGGGGTAAATACCTCATAAACAAGAGAGAGTAATCTAAAAAAAACCGATTTATTTATATTTTAGTTACTTTTCATGTTTCATTATAAATATTTTTTGGTGTAAACAAATTAATTGCAAAAATTAATCTTTTAAACCTTGTACGATTTAGATGAGCGTCAAACTCTTTCTAAGAGATTTAATATTTAATATGTAGCGCATCTAAACTTAAAGAGATTTTATATGTAGCACGTCCTTTAATCGGAGATAAGCAAATGAGGTAGCTCACACGTTAGTTGGGGTTGCCACATTATTAGCTAGTTTCATTACTTATTCTTATGTACCTTGTTGTATTGAACATTTGATTATTAATAAAATGTTATAAGCATATCTTATTCAGAAAATATGTAGCACGTCCAAACTTGATAATGTAGGCCATTTTAGATTGTGATTATTTATAAAGATTTTATAGTAGAACAGCTTGTTAGAGACTAAAGGTCAATAATTATATTATTTTTTTAAGTAAATATTATGCTAAGAGTATCTCTAATGGGAGAACTAATCTTGGTTGCTTAAGTTATTTTTTGTGGGTCGAAATTGCCACATTGCATTTAAGCAATCTGAATGAGTTCTACTCCAATGGTAACTACAATAAGCAACTCATACTTGATCCCACAAATTTATATTTTTTATCTTCACTTAATTTTGATTCAATTTAAATTTTAATTCATTTACTTTATTAATAGGTAAGAAAATCATAAATATTAAAAATACAAAAATTAAATAAATGATAAGTACATAAAAAAGAATTGAATTAATTAAATTTAAATTAATTTTTTTTAACAAACAAAAACGATGAACAATACATATAAACGAGAAATACATAAAGAAAACAAACAATGAGAACTATATAAATTAATTAGTGTCGTTCTCGCGTCCATTATATTCCTTCTTTCTCATAAAAATTATAAATTATCTCGTATGCAATCCATCAATTAATAGAGATTCAATTTTTATTGTACTTGATTGATTTTTTTTTTAATGTTTTTTTGGAGATAAATTGTTGTTTTGATTTTTACTTTTTTTCTGGATGATTTGAGTTTGATTTTATTTGGGAGTGCATTTTTCTGGTTAATTTTTTATATTTGATTTTGAATTTTTTTCCTATCTAATTCAGTTCAGATTTGCAATAAAATAAGACTTTTGATTGTTAAGTTCTCTGATATGAGGGTGCCTTCTTGAAGTTACATCCCTTATTTTTAAGCAATTTGATGTGCCATGTCATCACACTCCAATGACAAACTAAACTAAGGCACGAAATTTAAGAAAATAGGAACTATCAATGCCCTTAAGGTATGCATAAGACTTCAAATAATATTATTTGTATTCAATTTTAAAATTAATATATATTTTTTGTTTTATTAAATTGTCTTTATAGTAGTAGAGGTTAGGTGAAATATAATTGATCAAGAGTAGTTGAGATAGTTTAAATAAAGAAAGTTATTATTCAAAATATTGTGAAGTGTACCACTAGAAAAGTAATTTTTTTTTGAAGTTTAATACTATCGAGGTCCCTAAAATATTTGAAATTTTTGACAGGTCTGTGAATTTTTCATTATTGGTTAATAATCTGTATCAATATGTTTGGTTGTGTGTAAAAGATATCCAATTCACACCAAATTATGCAACAATCTTATGCAAGTCAAGAGTCATTAACACAGAGAAAAATAATATTTTTCTTAATAGGAAAGACCAATGAAAAATTAATGTCATAAAAAAGACCGAATACTATTTATTAAAAACGACCAATAAGCTTATGTAGGACAGAAAATGGGATTAGGTAGAAAAAAAGGACCAATAAGTAAGTTTGTTAAGTATATATTTTTTGGCACAACTTGTTCAGTATATTTAGATAAAGGGTCTTCTTGACATATACCTTTATGATAATTTATTTAGAATAGAGTAAATTTTATTCTTAAAAAAGCAAATTTAAACTTTTAATAAATTGAATGGTGAACCTTGTAAAAAAAAAAAAAAATTGAATGGTGAATAAAATATTTTCAATTGAAGAAATTAATAACTACCATTTAACCCTTAAACTATCACATTCAGTCTCTAGTATAAAACAAACATGCAGTTCTAAAAATATACAAATTGTCATCTCAATCCTTAAATTATATGAAAATCCATTTTAATTCCAAATATCTTAATATTTGAGACTAAATTGGTAAGTTTTCTATACTTCTACGTATTGTGTTTTCGAGAAATGTTCTTGACACAAAATTTTATATCAACATTATATATCCCAAAAAAAATTACTATATATTTATACATCTTCTATTTTTTTATATTATATTTTCTCATACCTCGAGTCCGACATCTATATTCATTTGTATATGATGTTAGAATCCGAAGTTGAATTTCGTGTGTCTAAGTAATACAACTTTTTATTAATGTAATTTGTAGAGTAAGTTGATAGTTTATCAACTAGATTGACATTTTATTCATTTTGAATACAATAATTAACAAGGGCAAAGGGTACCCCTCAAAAAAAAAAAAAAAAAAAGAGATCGGATCGGATAACACATAAGACGTTGTACTTGCAGTGAGCAATATTAGAAACTAGAGTTTACACTTTTTATGTGATGCCTTGAAAATGGTCTTGAGTGATATATATAATCTTTTGTGAGCTTATTCTTTCGTGATTTAAGTACTAAGTCATGGGGGCTTAAAGTATTTTCACTTAGCTCCAGAGCCTTTTAAAAGCTGAATGAGGTGGTATCTGCCGCCCTTAAAAAGACGCGCCTAAACCTCATTAACTTGTGTTTTAATGTACATGTTAGCATTCCATTTGAATAAGAGCTAATTGTACATGACATTTAAAATGTCATATATATCAATGAACTAATTAGATGAGTTAATTTGGGAAAATTTAAGAATGTTTTGCGTACAACATAACATAACAGTGATATTAAGGGGCTAGTAGTGTAGTAGTATAGTGCGAGGCTTCCGAGAAGAATGTATGTTTCTTGTTTATTACACTCACTCACATTCACATAGCTGTAGCATGCAGTTGGTTGGTAGTAACGGAGAAAGACCAAAACGGAAACGGAACTTGAAAAACATTTGTTTTTCAAAAAAAGAAACAGAGTCAGCTTTTGTCACTCTCTTTTCTTTAATTTAATCAAACAAACACCACATACTTACTTACACACTCTCTCTCTCTCTCTCTCTCTTCCTTTTCCTTCATCTTCTTCTTCAAACCTTCTCTCTCAATTCTCTCTCTCTCTCTCTCTCTCTCTGATGTGAGGGCTGCACTGTGCAAATGGATTAACAACGCTCTGTGTTTTATAGTAGCAGTTTCTTTCAGATCAATCAGGTAATTCTTCTTCTTCTTCTTCTTCTCTCTCTCTCTCTCTCTCTCTCTCTGTATATATATATATATATATATTATTTTAGTTTAGTTTTTCTGTTATTTTGTTTTCTTGCTGTCGGTTTAGATCGGCTTTGTTTGCTTATGTTGACCAAAATCTTTTGTTGTCTGATTTTCTGTTTCATACATTATTTATTTATTGCACTGCATAGTTTTTATTTTAGTTATTTTATTTTTTGCAAATTTATTTTCTGTGATTTTTAAGATTTCAACAGTTTATTATTGCTGTTTTTTTTAATTAATGACTGGAAATGTTTAGATCTAAGATATATTGTTTGGTAAATATTTTAGTAATTTTTTTTATGCATCAAGGGTTTTTTAAGGTACTAGGGAAGTTGTACTTGTACTTTGATTTTGTTTTGATAATTTAGCTTATGTTTTACTATTCCTAGCTTCTCCCATTTTTAGTTGTCTGGAAATTTGTACTTTATTTTAGTTTGTACTAGTGATTAGGATGCTTTATTTATAATTAGAGTAACCTTTGTAGCATTGTGTCCGTGTACGACACTGATACGATATTGACACATGTGTTACATTCAATTACTATCAGTGTCTATGTAACAATGTCATCTCCGTTGTTTGTGTTTGTGTTAGTCCTTCATAGTCAGTAATTCACCTTATAAAGAGTGAATAGTGACACATAGGATGTGTATAATTTTAGAAATGGATAAACAAATATTTATGCCTATATTTGTAGTTAGAACCCTGATTAAACTAAGTAATTGAGAATACCATTGAGAGATAAAGAAACTTATCTTATTTTTATGATATTATACACTGTGACAGAAGAAGACTGGAACAAATCTGTACAAAAACCTAGTTCTTGACTTTAAAATAGGAAGTTATGAGTTATATAAACCTCAAATTCAAAAGCCCTAAAATTATACATTGCCGGCCTTGTTTTCAAAGGATTATGAGCGTGCAGTGTATACTATTAATCTTAACTTCAAATTAGCACAAATGTATTATTTATCCTAATCAGATTATGAGTGCTCAGTGTATACTATTAAGCGTGGTTCATGCCTTTGCAAGCTGAAATTACGTAGTTGTTTCATTATCATATCTTTTTCAGCTTCTTAGCAATGGAAGAAACAGATTCAGTGGCTACACTGATGGATTCCACATCTTCAAAGATACGACAGCTGCAGAAGGCATTTGCTGAACTTGAAAGTTATCGAGCTGTTACACTTAACATGAAATGGAAAGAACTAGAGGAACACTTCCATGGGCTTGAGAAATCTTTGAAGAGGCGCTTTCATGAATTAGAAGATCATGAAAAAGTGTTTGAGAACAAAACAATGAAAGCTCGTGAAATGTTGAAGAAGCAGGAAGAAGCTGTTTTTGCCAAGGAGCAAGCCACATTGCAGAGGCTTCAAGAGAAAAGAGATGCTGCCACATTTGCCATTTTAAATGCTCGAGAAAAGCACAGGAAGGTTTCACAAAAAGATTTGGCCATTGTCTCTGATGGGGGTCATGGTACATCAGACGTGGAGGAGAAACCGATGGATGCTGTTTCTAATGTGACAGAAGGTCTTGTAGAAGATGTGAAACTTTCTCATGAAAATCGAAATGTGGAATTGATCTCTTATCCAGGGTTGGTAAAACTTTGTGAAGAGATGGATGTTTCTGGACTTCACAAATTCATATCTGATAACCGTAAGAACCTTGCTGCCATAAGGGAAGAAATACCACACGCATTAAAAGCGTCTCCTAATGCTGCATGTTTAGTGTTAGATTCTTTGGAAGGATTTTACTGCATGGAAGTGTCAAGTCAGGATATTAAGAAGGATGCTAACTTATTAGGTCTTCGCCGGACCTGTATCATGCTGATGGAATGTCTGAGTGATTTCTTGACCGATTCAGGAGGTATTTCTAATTTAGTATCAAAAGATATCAAGGACAGGGCAAAGGCAGTTGCTGAAGAATGGAAGCCTAAATTGGATGCTCTTGACATGGATGCTAGCAATGGGAATTCCTTGGAGGCTCATGCGTTTTTACAACTTCTAGCCAGTTTTAATATTGCGTCTGGTTTTGATGAGGAAGAGTTATCCAGGCTAATTCCAATGGTATCTCGGCGTCGCCAAACTGCTGATTTATGCCGTTGCCTTGGATTATCAGAGAAGATGCCTGGTATGTATTCTTATAATATTCTGTTTCGATCGTAACCTTATGAGAATTATATCATGGCGATATTGATCAATACTCACGTTATGTGATTAATATGATTTATTGTTAAAACTTAAAACATTTAATGATCTAAATGGCTTTTAATATGCAAGCTGCATGCAAGAATCTATCATATGTATCCATCATTGGAGACTAAAGCAATTCTGATTTGCATCCGTTTGTTCTAATGCTTTGTTTTTCATTTTGGACATGCAGGAGTAATTGAGGTTTTGGCAAACAGTGGGAGGCAAATTGACGCTTTTAACTTGGCTTTCGCATTTGACCTGACAAATCAGTTTTGTCCTGTTTCCTTGCTGAAGTCTTATTTGCAGGATGCTAGAAATTCTTGCTCACCTGTCAAAAGGGTTAACTCATCCCCCACTGCACAGGTTCGTTGTTGAGTAATTATTCGCTCCATTGTGTTCTTTTAGGGTATGTTCGGGAAGGGGATTTTGCACAGGAGGGGAAGAGTTATTTTTCTTTTTCTAATTTAAGCAAGCTATAAAAATGTTTATAAAAATGAATTAAGTGTGATTGAATGTTGTATGATCATACATATATGGTATTCTTTCAATTTTTTTAAAAATCTCTAATATATATTTAAGATGTAGACCTAGTCCTCTAAAAAACTTCGTCTCCAAAACCCTCCAATACTCCTCTCCCAAACAGACCCTAAATGATTTAAAGTAGTGATCTGATATAGAGTTTTTCCTCTTTATCCACTTCTAGTTAAGTTTTCCTAATATACATTTACCATCATTAAATACTTGCCTTAGTCTTATGGAGGAATATTTAACTTGGTAATCTACTCTTTTCTGTTTTTATAATATTCCTAGTAACTTCTTGTATCAGATTGAAGTTAACGAACGGGAGCTAATCGCTCATAAAGCAGTAATCAAGTGCATTGAAGAACATAAACTTGACGAGCAGTATCCTCTAGATCCTCTCATGAAACGAGTTGTCCAACTAGAGAAGGCGAAAGCTGACAAAAAGAGGGAAACTGAAGCGACAAAGCCTCAACCAAAGAGACCTCGTGCTAACGGTGTGGGATATGGTCCTCGTGTCACTAACATTCCTTCTGATAAAACTTCCTATGCTAGAGTTGCTGACAGGTACCCGCAAACACAATATGCGTATGACCGACCTTACATGTACCCGGCACCAACTGACAATCATTGTCCCCCTCTCCTCGGCGCTCCACATTATAACTTCTCTCATAACCATGGCAACTACTTTGGAAATGGCTATCAGTACCAAGCTACATATCTTCACTAGTTAGCTGAGATATGAGCAGAAGATTATGATCCTTTTGTTTAATATATCTAGTCTTAACCTTCTAAGATGTTGTATGTTGAACTTTTAAAATGTAGTCTTCAAGAATCACTAAAAGAAGTTAATGTCATGTTATTAATGTTTTAACTTTTGCTGTACTAGAAGATATTCTGATCCTCTAATGTATGAATTATGTTATTGTTTTGTACAAACTTATCTTGCTGTTGCCTTTGTAGTATAGTATGTTTTGGTTGTCTTAGATCCGAGGCTGTCTTTTATTTACTTGTTTATTTACTTATTATGCTGTCAAAGATCTGTGCAACCAATATCTTTTTCAATGTAGTCAAGACATACTGAAATTTTTTCAATAGAGAATGATTTGAAATCAAAATTTATTAAATTCGAATACATTGATTTATTTTGAGTAATAATTTCAATAGGGAACAAGAAGGATAATTTGAAATCAAAACTTAAGTACAGATATTGATGTTTTTGTGATAAGAAAGAACTGATATATTAATTTTTTTTTTTAACAAGACAAAATGAAATATATTAATCTCGTATAAGGTTCCTACAGTTAAACTTGGATGTTTTTCTCTCACCAAAAGGACAACAATTTAGTTTTAGAGTTTAATTGTGGTGGATTGACGGTCCAACATAATTTTGCACACACGACTAATTAAAATATTTTGAATTGTCACGTCAATTAATAACAGAACAATAATTTAATTGACTATCTCAAATGCTCCCAATTTATAGTGTGGAGTGAAAAGAAAAGATGTGAGCAGTTAGATGAATCGGAGGGTACGCTCATAATTATTGGGGGTATTGATAACATTCTATGGCAGATAAAAAGGCCGAAGGCCCAATGAGATAGATTGTAAACCCTAATTCCAGTTCCATGATCACTCCTGCAACCGAACCAGTGCTATAAAAACGGAGCTTTGGAGTGCAGAATTTCATTCACAAATCTATCTAGGGTTCGTCTCTCTTTTTCTCGCGTTTTTCATTGATTGGATTTAGATTTGCAACTTTCACTATTTGGTTTCTTTAATAGACTTCAGGATAGCAAATAGTGAAGGTGAGAATCCAATTTCAATTTCAATTTTCAACATGATTGAAAACCAGACATATAGTCAGGTATCTACCGTGTTAATGTTGGTAGATACCGTTACATGGCTGGGAAATTAAACTGAGAGAGTTGGTTTCAGATGAATTTGGGGTTTCCCATTTTTTTCTGATGCATCTCTTTCATTAGGTGTTCATCGTTGCCCAATAATATTATATTATTATTATTTGAGCTACATCTGGACTCTACATTTTCTACCTAACTCTTTTTCCTTAACATTGATTGTCAGTTTGTATAAACCAGTTATAATGTTGGTTCAAATCAATTTTCCTTTATAAAGGTTGGTGAATTATGGTGTCATTTGAATATGTTAATATAAAACAAATTATAGAAGGAATGTATCGAATCATAGTGACTATTAATCCTAAAATGATGACTGATAATCCTTCAACTAAACTGATGACTATTAATCCTAAAATTAAACTTAAATACAATACTCTATGAAGTAAAATTCTTTTGCATACAATCATTCTAAATAATGAATTAAAATTGGTTAATTCTTAAACTTGCTTGTTGGTAAAGAAATATTTTTAACATGGAGTGAGTGAGTGAGGGACTTTTTGACCAATAGGGGCACTTGATACCTCTCTGTTTTAAAAACCAACTGGTTGAACCATTAATCGACTTTGTCCATGGTTCGCTTATTTAAGTGTTATGACCTTGGTTTAATCCTAGTTTGAGCAATGTATATACATGCTGGTTAGCATCTGCAATGATCGAGGCCCTTGTTGGTCGAGGAATCTCTCCATTTTTTCAACCAAGTTACTTTTAAATAAGTATTTTGTCCTTAATATAAGGAATTTTTATTTTAGTCTTTGAAAAATGAAATGAAATGAAATGGTATGATACATATTACTTAAAATGATAATACATTAATGATATTGGGATACATACATGGATTTCAAGATATGAAAGTAATGGCGTAGAGATCTAGGTAATAAACAGAACTAAACAATTAAACATCAATGGCCAAATGAAGGGTTAAGTCCTAAACTTAGTTGGTTGGTTAGGAAATATCTAACAGGGGCTGTAGGGCTTACTTTCAACTTGAATAGAATAAACTGAGAAAGTGTATATGACAGGTATTGGGATAAACTGAGAAAGATGTCTACTTGAATGCCAACTTGAATTACCGAAAGATAGCTTATGGTTGGTGAGAGGCTTTTGGAGCAATATGAGAGGCACGCTTAGCCGACGGATCAACTGATTGAACAATGAACCGACATTGTCTATAGTTCAGTTAAGTGGTATGACCACAGATTTATCCTAGTTTGAACAAAATAAATTAGTAGAACCATAACTCGGAAGTCTTGCTGGTTTGACGTGGATTCAATTTTTAAAACATTACCTACACAATTTTTGGAGTATTTGAGCTTCTTAGTTTTGTTTATAAGAAAATAAATGTGCCTCCTTTTCTTAGGGATATGGATTTCAAAGAAGCCGCCAAGGACAAAATCCCTTGGGACGGGACTATCTCTGTAAATGATTTTTCCCTTTCTGCTTCTACATTTTCTGACAAGTGGAAAATGTTCAATCCTTCTTTTCCTCCATGGCTATGGATCCCTATTCCAAAACATCAGTTGGGTACTCAGAAGGTGACTCCTTTGTCATATGGCTATCAAATCCGCTGCCTTGTTCCATGCTTAGCATCTGTCCTGAATATTTTTATCTGAATGTCTCTTCCTATGTCAGGTTGAAGGATACTTATCACTTGAGAATGTATGCCTTGTCAAATCAAGCGAGGTCTGTCAGCAATTTAGTGTAAAACTATTTTTTATGGACGTGCATGTTTGGAACCACAATGAAGTTGACAAAACTACAATGCCACTGATTTTATTTAAGTTTCAAAGTTTAGCTTTTCTCAAAGTTACGACGGCTCACATTGATTATGTCAACCTCACTGTCAATCCAAACATGCATGGAGTGAAGTTTATGGTACTTATTGAATTGTAATCTTCATTACAGGAAGAAGAGAGTAACATAAGTCTGACATGCAAAGCAGAGAGCATCATCTCACGAACAGAAGAGCCCTTTGATGGTGCAACTTTAGTCTGTATGGCCAAATTGGTATTCTTAAACTAATTTACTTTATCCTATACAATAAATCTGGATTCTCTGCAGTTTCAGTACTTTTCCTTATCAAACTACTTATATAATGCATTTCTTCCTTCCTACTAGGTCCAGAGCATGAAGTAAATCACTATGATTTTCACATTGTCTACAGTCCTTCATATAGAGGTCCAGTGTTGTACTTCCGTTCATACCATAGTGGTATGTTCACTTTTCTATCTGTGGAATTTGTTTATGATAAATAGCTTAATGAATATGTAAATATAATAAAAACAATCAAGTTTTATAACCAAGATTTCATTATGGTTGTTTGATTGGAACCTAGATTGTTTGAAGTGATCCTCGGATCCTATTACACCATTTATGCTATTGAATGTAGATACTAGAAGTGCTTTATTTCTTTAATATCAATGATTTAAAAACTTAGATTTAAATATTCTGTTCATATCTAATGACCATATGCTAAACTAGTTTCTTGCTTGAATCTCATAAATGATGATCAATATGTTTGATACTGATACCGTTTGATTATGTAGATGGACAACCTTTGCCAATCAGTGAAATTGAAAAGGACCTTCCTGCTCATTCTGCAGAGTTGCTATTAGAATCCAAATGGACATTTATAACTCAAGATGTAAGTAACCTGTTTCAATCTTTTTCCTTTTCTTTAAATGCCTATGTTTTAACTATTTTTTGTTTACTTATAAATTTAAATAACTGTTGTACTAATAATTTTGTTACTGTTGGAAATATGGTTATCAAATTTAGATTCAAATTGTGACTCGGAAGATCTACTTTCTGAATTGTGAATCGTTGAATAGTAAGATACATTGCCAATAAAAATATGACATTTTAAAGTAAGAAAAGAGATATAGAAAACCTAAAAGCTAATATATCATCCACTAATCTCAAAATAATTGAAGATTAAAGTCATAAATCAAATGATAGCAGAAGTGACTGGCCATAGAGTTTGACAAAAAGAATGGCTGGTAGAATGAATCATGATTCATCATAAGAGATTATAATTAGAAAAGAGCTTTCATGCAGAGTTTGATATAAGAATAGATACACATTGAGGATTGGTATGATCATCTCGATTGAGTTCACTTTCATATTGAAGCGCGACATACGACTCACATATTTTGTAAGATACTGATAATTATGAAATATAATGAACAAGCACATCAAAATTTAGCCAACCTGATACTTGCTTTTGTTTGTTTATATCTAATGAAATGGGTTTTATGAATACATATGGAATGAAAAATGCAGAAATAAAGGGATAAGATGCGTCTTTAAAGCTCTATCAGTTGATCTTCAACACCATAGAAGTGTCATTTGATCTGAAAGTGAAAATGACTGAGCACCCATATAGGTGGAAGTTAGGAAAAGAAAAATATTTTCGCTGAAGTAACAATTTTATATTAATAGAAAACCACAATTTTATATTATAACCATTCTTCTATACATTAAACTAAATGGTTTCAATTTTATATCTTGCAGGAACACCCATATTTGAACAGGCCATGGTACAAGTTACATCCTTGTGGGACGAGCGAATGGATGAAACTGCTCTTCCATGGTGATACATCTTTGAATAAAAACTTCATTGAACAATACCTAGTTTCTTGGTTCTCAGTTGTAGGGCAAGTCATTGGCCTTAAAACTCCTCTGGCAATGATGGACAACGTAGTTTCAAATGATTCTTAGACGGTCATACACATGCTTAATCTAAAATGAAATTATGGAACTGAGAAAAAATTTCTTTGCAACCGATTTATGTTGTCCTAACATTAGATGTGATGGAGGAAGGAAGGGGTGTGTTTGCAGTTGTAAATGGTAGAAAGTTGCAGGAGAAAAACTTGTGAAGTTGAGTTTAAGACATGTTTCAATTAGAAATGATTGGAATGTTCACTCACCCCTTCTACATTTGCATGAAATATTATCATTTATCATATCTGTATACATATTTTTTTTTTGAAAAGTATATCTGTATACAATTAAATGCAGCTTAGTTCAACACGTCTGTAATATATTTTTAGAAAATCCTTTCATATTAGCTCCTTTTGATACCATTGGTATCTTTGTATATTTCTCAATTAAATGCAGATTGGTTCAACACATCATTCCAAAGAACATGATGTATATTAGCTGCTTATTGATACCTTTTTTTTTATACCTTGAATACCATTGGTTTTGCATTTTAATTGAATTCAAGCATTTTTCCTTGTGTATTTACATTTGAGATTTCATTATCTAATTTTAGAAGTCATTTTTATAACAAAAATAAAAAATTGAAGACTTTTATCAATATCTCAGGAGAAACTTTCATTTTTTATGAGCTATTGTTATTTGATTAGAAAATAAATTGATTAAGGTACCCAATTCTCTTTGTCCCCATCAGCACTACGCCATAAAGAAACTAAGTACAAAAGATCTTTAAATTAAAATTGCACTTTTAACACATATTGTGCAGTATGAGTTAAGTTCTCTACAGTTTTTCCTTTGAACATTGAAGTGGGAAAGTTTAAGAGAATTTTAATCCAACAACTACAAACAAGAATCAAATCAAGCAAATATCCGGCTTTCGAATCATATGATGATATGGTTGAATTTAAATTTCAAAAATCCAAAATTCAACAATGTCAGTTGATGAACATTATATCAAAAAGAAAGAAACAACAATATCAAATTCTATGAAAGCTAAGCACTTATCAAGTTTTCATGTGACCACAACCAAGCTAATATTACTCATTGCTTTCTTTCACTAATAATGAGTCATTTGTTTTAATGGTACATACAAAAATTCACCATTACCATTCAATGGCACCAACAACTCATTACTATACAAGAATACATCTCTCCCACCTGCTACATCTTCCAAAAGGACGACCTTCTCTGAAGGTTGAATAAATGCATCATCAAGCTAAATTTCTTCTCTAATTTCTTCATGATTTTCAACACCTTTGTTTTGGATTCTGGTGAAGTGAACAAGGAATTCTGTATTACCCTCGGCACCTTTGAGAGGAGACTCAATCCACCCTTTGCTGGAGAAACCAAAACTCTCCACTCCCTTTGTAATCTTCTCGAGAACCTGAATTGCAGAAATCAATCACATTTTTAGCATAGCAAAGTTTTCCATATCCTTTGTAGGACAATCTGAGAGCCTTGCATAAAACGCCAAAAGCAGAAATCCTTATACAAGGTGTGAAGCATTGTTTCAACTTAATTGGATTTTGAAGAGGAAAAAGTTGACGACAAGGCACATAACACTTGTCATTATTACCTCTGTCCTAAGTATAAGTCAATGTTGTAGAGCGCAAAATGGTGCTTATAAAAAGGAGCGGAGGTAGTAATTAGTTTTATTTCTCCAAATGATTTTTTGAACAAGTTGACAACAGAAAAGTTCAGATAGCAAAAAACCACCCACCTCTTGATGGACAGCAGGATCTTTCACTATCCCTCCCTTTCCTACCTGCACAGACAATGGAATTGCAAATTTAGACATGATATTTTGTTTCCTCTTTATTTTCAAGAAACGGAGACGAAATGATGATTATTTTATACTTAAAAAATCCTGCTTGCATAGAAATAGAATATTATATTTATACCGACTCCATTTCAATGGTAACATACCGGGCACATAGTATTTAACTGTATATTATTGCTGGAAATATCAAAACAAACAGAAAAACACATAACAGGAGTTTCATATTCCTTACTTGAGATCTCCGAGCTTCAAATTGTGGCTTAACCAAGGTCACTAATGCAGCATCTTCCTTCATAACATTTACCACAGCAGGCATGACCTGTTAAAAAATATAAGAATATTTAGTTGATCACGAAGGCAAATTATAATTGATACATACAGGTAAATCATAGATTAATGAAAATAATCACGTGTTTCCTCTCATTATCTTTCTCTAGATAATATATAATATAATATCCAAAAATGAATAAGATTATAAATGGACTAGTCCTGTTTAAGTTGGCAGGTCCAATTCAATT
This sequence comes from Medicago arabica, assembly GCA_946800305.1. Taxonomy (NCBI): domain Eukaryota; kingdom Viridiplantae; phylum Streptophyta; class Magnoliopsida; order Fabales; family Fabaceae; genus Medicago; species Medicago arabica. The sequence goes on along the minus strand of OX326968.1, from coordinate 2,428,732 downwards.
TTCACAAACATCTCATGTGTTATGCACAAATCAGGAGAAAAGCTTCACAAGCGAACATGAGTATATGACTATGTTTAACCTGATTAAAGAGCGTACCGTTAGAATAGAGATGAATGAGAGGTCCAGGGTCACCAAATCAACATTTTGTGGGAGTTCTTTGAGATATCTTAAATTTGTCCGCTCTATAATTGATACACGTTCATCTCTTTGAATTTTGTCTGCTACCTAGATAAGTTAACAATCATTACTATTAGAGAATCACTGAACAACTGCAGATGTTCAATAAAGCAATATAATTAGGGAAATGCTGTAAGAAAACGATAATAGAATATCTAAAGCAATATAATTAGGGAAATGCTGTAAGAAAACGATGATAGAATATCAAATCTTCTAAAAAAAATGAAACAGACTCATTAGGACTCTAAAGTAAGATATATAATGTAGACGAGTTCATCGAACTAGCAAAAAGTTCTCAAATTATTTTAAAGACATTACCGTAGAAATTTAAAAGAACCTCATAAATTGAACTCCAAAGTATATTTATGGTATGAACAATGAACCGTATATTTAGAGTAGACTATATGCTTTATTTTACTCAAAGTAACACCTCTGCAGATTACATTTCAATGAAATAAAAATATTTTCCTTGTAAGTTTTATCCCCTTGACCATAAAAAAGCATGAAATATGTTATTGATAAACAATCTTTATATGCACATATCATTTAACTGCTGAAAAACTACATTTAATTTTTATTTGCATCTGCAACAATAAGGTGTTTGGCTGTTAAAATAATAAATCTTTAAAAGAAAATTCTAATTAAGAAAACGAAACAGAAGGATCCAAAAAACTAGCAAAAGTTATGGTTAGAAATTCTGAAACTTTATGAATTGATATTAAATATAATTTACTGTTAATATATTAAGACAACCAGTCCTACTTGCAGGATTAATAATACATACTCCCTCCGTCCCTAATCTAATTATAAGCACCCTTTGAAAAAAAGTCCTGTCCCTAAGTATAAGCCCCTATACAAATTACTAGGTGCATTTATTTATTTTTTTCAAACATAACCTTAATCAATACTAACTTATCTTGGAATATGAAAAGTCAAATTAAATACACATATAAACAAAGGACAAATTAGTAATATTTACACACAAAATGGACACATTAACTACTACACTACCAACTTTTCTTCATGTGGATTTGGTCAAGGGGGCTTCTAATAAGGAACAGAGGGAGTATATGTTTGAAAAAGACAATACATTTTACCACCTTCAACTTCTGATTTATCTGGCTAGAGATGTGTGTTTATATTTACTATTGCATATAAATGCAAGAAACCAGAAGAAAGTCTTCAGAAAGTACTTAATCCCAAATCATGTAGAAGACAAACTACTTTGAAGATAGTCGACACAATGTGAATAATTAATAGCCACATAACAGATGCCCAAAACTCAAAAAGCACTAAAAACCTTAGGAAACATCCATCTTAAATATTCAAAACACGTAGCTCAAAGACATAACAATCGGTAATCTAATTACGAAAAGCTAAGGACAAAGCCGAAGAAAAACATAAAAGGACAATGAAACAAAAAGTAAAGCACTAAATAAGTTTAAGCCTCTAAGGCATAACTATACATGCCTAATCATTCCACACATAAACAAGAAACCAACCATATTTTCCAATAAAAGGAAAAGTTCGTAACTGAGTTTGCGTCTAAACAAAAAAAAAGGAGAATAATGAATGTGTAGCTTAATTCGCACCGACCAACCGTTAATAACTTATGTGAAATAATGATGGTGAAGGTTCACCCCTACCCCAAATAACCTTTGCCCCTCTCTTACCAGATGCTTGCACATCCAGAGTAACCTAAAAAATAAAGTAATGTTTAATAAGTTACCTGTCCATAACCTACATCAACCCCATAAACATGTGATGCACCATACTGAAGCAAGCAGTCAGTAAATCCTCCAGTTGACAGCCCAGAATCAAGAGCCACTTTACCAGCAACGTCAACACCAAGTTGTTCGATGGCACCTTCCAACTTGTGCCCAGCTCTGTGTCGATATAAAAATCCAAACAACAATGCATTTCCATCAAAGTTGCTGTTGAAATATTATTTCAAGTAAACAGAGATTGGTGACTTCACCTACATACATATTTGGGAACTTCAGCTTTTATCTCCACAACAGATTTGTCAGACACAGGTGTACCGGCTTTAAATATTCTCTTCCCATTCACATATACTTTTCCTGCATTTCATATGTTGTCAATTATATAAAATAATATATTTTCTTTTCTTACTATGAATAGGCATAAGAAGAGTCTGGAAGGAAAAATACTCTTGATTGTTAAAATAACTATACACATACATACAAATGGACTGTATTGGCTCCCGAAATGATTATATACAGCATGAAGAGAATCATGGAGAAAAAAATATGGTTCTAAATATTACATAGTATTTTGAATTGTGTTATATATAACCTCAACGTTGATTTCACTAATTTGGAAGATTTGTTCTAAAGACTAACAGTAGAAATGTTAATAAACATTATTTTTCCAGACTTCATATCCATAAAAATCAATTTACTCAAGACCCAATACTCTAACTCTTGCAGGTGAAAGGATGCCCCCACAGACTAGATCATGATCTCTAACCTTTTCAAACCACAAAAGAGAACATGCAATAGACGATAACATTACTATTATTTGCCAATAGCAGCTAGCATTGTTAATTCAGCAACAAAAGAGGATAGAAGGGCGTCAAAACATTTATCATCAAATAAATATGTTATGATAAATATTAAAAAAAGAAAGAGAGTACAATCAGGAAGATAAGAAATCCTCATAAATAGAAAAACATAAGTAAAACGACAATGAAATCAGTTCAAAATGCAGACACTGCCCAATTTCTTTGCATATCAATGACAGGAATTAGCTTAATATAATGAAAGCGAGCTCAGGATAGTGTCTACATACTAGTTTGGAAATAAAAAAACCAAAATTAATTACCTTGCAAAATCCATGACTGAATGATGGATCTACTATATTGCTGATATTGTTCAAGGCATACTTCATCAAGTCTCTTTTTCCTAAAAGGCGAATGCACAAAAATAAACAAAGTAGTTCAGTGTTATCAGTAATTTTCTTTCAAAGGGAGTGGCTGATGACTAATTAGTAGAAGGAACAAATTGAATGATGGAATACTCCCCCAGTCCCCATGTTAAATAAGTGTGATTTTGGACTTTCTCTTTGACAAATTGACAATAGAACCTAAAATTGCACATTTAATAAAATTGAACTTCATTTTGTCCTTTATGTAGTAGTTAAATAGCAACTATAACATAGCAGCACTATTGCATAGAGGAACTCGTGCAATTCGCATTGTTAAGTACAAAGTAATAGTGGCTATTACGGCACAAAAACTCTACAGCTTAGCAAAATTTGAACAAACTGCTATTTTTTACTACCCGCTATTGATAAAACTGATAACATGACATATCATCATGTCAATTTGAGTCCACCAACGACGCAATAGTGGAAAATTACATAGGAACGACGATACTTAATCATGAGCTGTGAAGAAACGATGAAAGCTTACTTCTTGATTGGTATAATCTTTTCTGATTTCGCAGTAGCATAGCTTCTAAAGGAACCTCTTCTAACTGGTATTTGACCACTGACCCATCTCACTAAAATCAATTTCCATGAAAAAAACAACATCAACAACAATCCTTCAATGCACAACAACAGTTCAATATAAACTAAAAATAAATAATAATATTTATTTGAGGGTTTATTGAGAAAAGAAAAAAAAAAAAAACAGAATGGAAATATGAGAGAGACAGAACCTGTTCCTGGGAGTTTCAGGTTTCGTAACAAAGAAAAGAAAGTTAAGGTCGTCTCGCTTTGTAAACCTCGTAACTGGTTCTGCTTCACAAACTGTAACGCCATTTCTGAATTCTCAACAAAAAACAGAGATAGGATATGAACAAGATGGATTTTGGGCTTCTCATTCAAAGCTCTTTCTTGCTGTTAATTCTATTTCCCACCCCCTTATTTTGATACTCACATCTCCTAATATTGGGTGCTTTTGTTTCCGCTTTTAAAAAAAAATAGATTTTATGTTAAAAGAATCTAGAGATTTTACAAAAAAATCTGAAGTTATTTTTGTTTGCCTATTACTCATAAAAATCCATTTAAGAAAAAATAAGTTTTAACTTGTACATGTGTTACCTCCTTATTGTTGAAAAAAAATAGATTTTTAAAAAAGCTAATCCTAATAACTTTTTGATAAAATGATTTTTCTAAAAATACTAAACAAACACTTCAAAATGAAAAAAGTAATTTTTTTTAAAGGATAAAATAGATTTTTTTTGGAAAAAATCCAAAACAAACGCACCCATTGTGTATTTCAGTGTTTGTATGAGTAACTTTTGTTGAGGTATGTAAGAGGGTAATTCAAATTCTACCTTCAATTTGCTTGCTAATAGACGATGAGATTGGTCCTCCGAATTAATCAATCATTGGCTGAATTAATCAATCATTGACCGGATACTAAATTTCCAACAAAAAAAAAAAACCTAATTTTTAAGTTATTTTGATGTGAATCTCCAACTAGTCATTATAATTCTTTCAAATTATGCCTATATATTTCAAAAGTTTAGACATCAGTCTATTTTAATTATTCGGACTTTGTAACTTAGCCCCTATAAATTATTTAAATTTGCAAATTGGTCTCTTTTTTCTTATTTTGAAATTTACAAGTTAGTATTTATAAGCAATTTTAAGACCAGAGAATCCCTATCCATTCTAAATGGACAAAAAACATCATATGTTTGTTTTCCTAAGTTTGCATCAAAAGGACTAACTAACGGTTTTTCTGTTCTGTTACTTTTTTCCCTCTTCACTCTCCAACCAACCAAACCAACCACTGCTTCTTTCATGCAATGACCATTCAAGCTTTTCATGCTTCTTCTTCTTGTTACTTCCATTCCCACCTTCAATCTTCTTCGACAACGCGTTTCCATTCAAGGAAGACTCTGAAGCTGAACTGCAGTACTTCAAATGGAGACAAAGTTTGTGTCTTTGTGTTAATGGCTTGTTTTTATCAGCTTTACCTCTTCATACTTTGTTTCCAATGCTGCAGGATGATTATCTTCTGGATGCTCCTATTTCTGTTGGTGATGGTTTCTCTTTCAGTGGAGGTAGCTACCTAGCAACTCTTTTTCATTTTCTTTTTTGGATCATAGATTTGTTGTATAAAGTTCTTAATTTTCTGTAATTCTGAGATATTATTGGTATCTTCTAACAGGAAAATATTCAGATGGACCTAATCCAAGTGATGAATGGTTTAAGCAAGGGAAAATGGTAATTATTCATATCATCATTTTTCATCCATTTCTTAATTGCTGTCAAAAGGTCTTTTTTTTTTGTCTTAACCCTCCGGCTTCCAAGGGTCTGGTAATCCAGAGTTCGACCGGGAGTAAATAAAGGTTGGCTAACAATTGTTCTAGCTAGGATTTGAACTCGAGTTATCTTGGACAATAGTTAGAAGGGGTTGGACTCATGTCTAGTAGCAATGTGATGCTTTTTTTGTATTGAAATCTTTTTGTTATCATCATAGTTATCGAAACAATTTCGCTAACAATTTAACCCTTCAATTATGTGGAGTTTCATTAAGTGATTCTATTCTAGTGTAATGCAAGTGTAACTGTAATTTAGAAATATATTTGGTGTTGTTTAGCATGCTTGTGATTGTGGCACTAACTTGGTGGCAAAATCTTTCTAAGGACCTAAGTGATAATGCTTGTAGACTTGAATGATATAGAACTAAGGATTTACTTTATAGTTCAAATGCTGGAGTATAGTATATTTTTGATTACTTTGAAAAATACATTCTGAATAAAGCATGACTAAATTGATTGTGAAGTGTAAGATTACATTAAATTGAGGTTAGAATGTTGCAATTTCGAACACTATTATAGGATTTTTATCCAATTTTTGTTGTTGATATGATTAGGTTAAAGCCTATTCAATTCCTGGAACTGGTGAAAAAGCAAAAGATCCAATTTTTGGGCTAACAATGGGTAATAGCTCTCAAGCTACTGGCGATCGTTTCAGGTAATTAAACTAAATATATCGTTATGTCAATGATTTTCTATCTTCAAATTAGAAGAACACATATTAAGAAAAAAAAATAACATAGGAAAAATTGCAGTTATTATCTCAGTTGAAGTTAAACTTGATACTAATATGTAATGCTAAAAGACTTAATTAAGAGTCGGTTTCAGCTTCTGCACTTTACTTTATTCCTAAGTTACTAATTGAATTATATTATGTGAATATAATTTTATACAATAGATGGTTTTGTGTCGAAAGCGGAAGTGTTGATAACCCTTCAGTGATATTAATCCATGGTTTCCCTTCACAGGTAAGTTTCATTTGTTTCGCCCTAGGCATATTCTTATATGATCAATCACAATTAACATGATTTCTATGTTGCTGCCTAGGCATATTCTTATCGCAAAGTTCTTCCGGTACTCTCCAAGGACTATCGCGCCGTAACATTTGATTGGCTAGGTAAGATCACACTGTCCTGACATATTCAACTATGCTTTGTGTCAATGCTTACTTTATAGCTTATAATTGATATAAAACAACTTAATAGATGCTTTTAGAAGCATAGGATTTTGTAAATTGTTTTCAATGAATGAAATCTTTCTGAACAGATACTCAGGGCCAACTTTAGTTTGTTAATGTTATTTTGGGATGCTATAGTTTCCTTGATAATTAAGCTTTCATCTACCTCAAAATTAGTAGAGCTGTTGTTCAATTACTGAATAGTGAATCTAAATGTTCACTCCATTTTCTTTTTCTATTTCAGGATTTGGGTTTTCTGATAAGCCTCAGCCCAAATATGGGTTTGACTACACCCTTGATGGTAATTGCTTGTGTGTTTCATTTCATAGTGACAAATTCAATTATATTCGAGATCGTTCAAACATGCGAAAAAAAATTCTACACATCTAGAATCTATTTTGTTTACTAAGGATTCTTGTTTTGAAAAACAAAATAATGAAAGGTTCATGAGAAACTGAAATGATTTATTTTCTTCTACAATGCAGAATATGTGTCATCATTGGAGTCACTTATCGATGAACTAGCTGTTACCAAAGTCTCACTTGTTGTCCAAGTAAGTTTCTATTGGCTAATAAGAATCATGGATCTACTAGTTAAAGTAATCTCTTTTCTGACATAGTATTAGTCTTGCTTGTTTGTAGGGATATTTTGCACCAGTTGTAGTTAAGTATGCCAGCAAACACCAGGAGAAGATTAACAACTTAATACTCATTAATCCGCCTGTACGTTTATCTTTGAGTTGTGTAATTTTGACACATAAATATTCGAACACGATTCTACCATCAATAAGAAACAGTTTCAAATACTTGTTAACAATTAATAACTTGAATTTCTCTTTCTTATTTTATAAGTTAACAGCTCAACATGCCAAACTTCCACCTACATTGTCCATATTCAGCAACTTTCTGCTAGGTGAAATATTTTCACAGGTATATAATGATCATAAATATTAGTATTCAAGTTTAATACAGAACCTAAAGATTCCATTTATTGTGATTGACTCTCTTGTGAGTGTTTAGGATCCATTGAGGGCCAGTGACAAAGCACTGACAAGCTGTGGACCCTACAAAATGAAAGAAGAAGATGCAATGGTCTATAGAAGACCCTATCTCATATCTGGCTCCTCAGGCTTTGCATTGAATGCAATTACCAGGACCATGAAGAAAGACCTCAAGGTGAATGTTTATCTTTATCCTAAAATATATAGAAATTGAAAGCATTGTCTAAAATGTTTTCCCAACCTTGTTAGTGTGCCTTATGAACTCAAAAGTGATAATCAAGTATTTAACATATGCACAATGAGGTATTGTACGTGGTATAATGGCCTTGGTGCCACGATCCACTGACACTCAGTCTTTGTCGTTTCGACTCGTGCCAAAAAAAGTATGTAATTAACAGAAAACATTATATTTTATTTATATGTGATTTGAAAAATTTGGTGTTTGTTTAATTCATATTTCCTTCAGAGGTATGTGGAGGATATGCAAACAATACTACAGGACAAAAGTTGGAACGTTCGAACCACCGTATGTTGGGGCCAGAGAGATCGCTGGTTGAGCTACGATGGAGTGGAAGATTTCTGCAAAGGTTCCAACCATAAGCTTATTGAAGTTCCAAAGGTAAATGCTTTAGATTCTTTTTCACATACTTGTCTTAGATTGGTTTTAGTCTTTTAAAAGTTCTCATTTGCTATAAGCGAAAAACAAAAGTATCATTCTTTTCCCACCTGGCTTCAGCAAGGCTACTATATGAGCGTCTATTTGTAAAAAATATGCCTTGTTACCTATTATTTTGTTTAAAAGCCAATGAGCATGCAATCATAAACCTAAGAAGCATTTATTTCTTAAGAGGATACATATACTGATAGAAACTATGGTTAAGGATTCTTTGCATACTCTTCACAATGAAAGTGTGGTTAGCCAATTTATAAATGCTCCTTGTGGTGATAGTCATTCGTATAATATCGACCACGTTCTTATCAACAATGTATCAGATCATTGACCACTTTGATGATGGTTTGGTAGGTTAGACGCAAAACTTTAGTATATTGTGTCTTTGTTAGAAGAAACTTAATTTCATGGATGAGGAATGTCATAAACCAACTATCCTAAGTGGCGCATCTAGGAACCCGAGTCAGTGAGTGTATAATATAAAAATTGAGTTAAAGGAGTGCAGATATATAAAAATGTAAGATTTTTCTTATAATTTTCTGTCAATTGTTGCACTTGCACGATCTCACTGTACACTAAATCTGCTCATGATCCTAAGAACTTAGACGTGGCAACATAGAAATCTTGAAAATTGCTTTTAATGTAGTTTTTAATGAAAGGACCAAATGCGGCATTGATCATCAACACTGATGTCTGGATTGTTAATATAGTTACCTAGCTAGTTCCTTAAGAATTCTAACAAGCTTGGTGCACGTAATATATATGATCTAGCTTGAAAGGCAGTGTTAGAATTGGACATATAGGTTAAATACTATTGAATTCCTTGTTGTCTAAGATAGCTTGGAAACTAAGAAACTTGAAGACAAAAGAATGTAAAAACCGAAATGATTTTTAGTATGAAAGTACTATGCTAGGAAACTATGGTTGTACTCTTAGATTATACTCTTCACACATCTTTCTATTCTCCTAAGGGAATGATACAATAAACTTCTTGCTCTTTGTAGGCTGGACATCATGCACAGGAAGATTGCGGCGAAGAACTTGGACAACTAATTTATGGAATAATAAGAAAAAATAACTAAACATATAAATTTTTGTAGTTGAATTACTACAATTTAAAACTTTTGAACTTTACATCTGAAATTTAACCTGTGTAGGCCAAGTATATATGAAAACACATGATATATTCTAAACATTTTTGTTTATGTTGTCTTGATATGTTCAACATGATATTGTAATTAAAATTAGGAAATGCAGATATTCAAAACCAAATTTGGATAGGGAATGTCATATTGCAAGCAAAAAATGAAGTTTCTGCACGAATTGCATTGCAACTTGATTAATGATACACTCTTTATTTAACTTTATTTCTCCACATAATGGAGATCAATAAAACATTAATTAGATAGACAAGAGACATTTGGAAAAGTATTTCTAACTGTTCCATGAGCATTTCTACAAAAAACTGAAGTCCTTTGTCCTGCTTGAGCAGCTACAATGTTATTTTGATCCAATAGAATGTCGAAACAACCAGAGGAGCTACAATTTAAATTAACAGCTATCTTGCTAGCAGAAGTTCCAGTAAATCCTCGATATGTCACAGAACTCACCTTCACAGATGTATCCTAAAAATTTCAACAAAATTCAACTCGTATATAACTATGATATATAAAACCAATCAACAGTGAATAATCCAATGTTGAAATGACAAGATATAATAATATGAATACTAATGTAGAGTGAAATATGTACCGTTGTCCCAACTTTGTATCCTTGGTCTATAATTATTGGGTTCTTAACATTACCAAGGATGATTTTCTCAAATGTAATCCGTCTTGCATAACCTGATCCACCCTGCAAAATATTTGACAATGAAAGTGTTGTCATAAATTGCGTCGTTGAATATGAATATATTATCATTGTTTTACAATGCAAAATTTAGTATAAATTATTGTCAAATAGTGGCTATAGCAGTGCTTTAGAGTAGCAAAATTTGAATGAAGAGCTTTTTTTTTTTCCATTCTATGATTGACCATGTTGGTATATATAAACTAATACTATTGATTGTGATCTTATTATGTATTACTTATAAATAATTGCTATCTAATTATATGATCTGAACCGAAAAGTGGAGAAAAAAGTTCCAAAATTATAATTAGCAGATAGAAGTGAAAATTCATAATAAATCATTTATACGACAAAAAAAGTAAATGTGAACAAGTATAATTTCTCACGCATACATCTAGTTGTTAGGGTTAAATATATTTTAAATCCTAATAATATTTTAAATTTTGAATTTAGTCTCAATAATGCACAACTGCTAAAGACACATTGATTTGATTTTGTAAAAAGTAAGGCCGCAAAATTGAATAAAATTTTAATATGAACATAATTTTAACCCTATTAGCAACACTCACCGAAACTGTCTTGATTCTTGCTCCATTTGTGGTCCCAATAAAGGTACAGTTACGTATATGAATATCGGAAACTTGATCATTTGATCTATATCTACCAAGGCTGCCAACACTGATTAATTCATAAAGTATACAGGTTTATGAGGTTCGTAAAAAATATGTATACATATACAATATAAAATTATGGCACACCAAAATAAGTCTAAAGATGTCAAGAAGGCAAACTCTAAGTACTAGTATATCATACTAACAACTAACATTTGTTTGTACAAAAAAACTCATGCTGACATTTCAAAATGAGATTTAAAATACAAATTTAGGTTATTAGTTGTCTAATCCAAATTCAATCTACACATGCACACACATTATAATTCTATGCTCTCAATTTTACTAAGCTACAATAGAAATAGTATATGTATGAAATTGAAATTTAGATATGCAATTTTTATTAACCTTATTCCATGGCCTGGCCCGCAAGTAACCCGAGTAACATTAACAAAAAAGGAGCCGCCATTAAAAGCAATACAATCATCGCCTACTTAAAAGAAAAAACAAACTCAAGTTAAATTTCCGCAAATGTTAAATATTGTAAGGATAAAGACCATAGCTATAAAAATAGTGTTTTACATTTACTTATACTAATATGCTTAGTCAAAATTTATTTTTCTAAACTTTTCCTCATTTTTTATATCAATTTCCATATGACACTTATAATATAACAATATTTTTTTTAAGACATACAAAGTTTAAAATGATCCTAATACAAACTTTAATTACCGGATTTTATGTTAGAATCTTCTATCAAGATATTATTGGAACTGGAAATGTCACACCCATCAGTGTTGGGGCTAGTAGCACGAGAATTAATAGATATATGAGAAAATGTTGTATAATTGCACATAGTAACAGAGACATGAGATCTCGGGCTATTCATGATCCTCAAGTTTCTAACATTGAGACCACTGCAGGAATGAAAAAACAACATCTGCACCAAAAAAAAAAATTATGTCACAAGATATTCACAATCACTTCAAAACGATAATTTGGGGATCTATAAAAAAGTTCTAGAATATAAAATCAAATTATAAATCTTTATTTTTTCCTCTAAAAAATGATAATTAATGATTAAATATGTTTTTCATTGCTTTACACTTTAGTTTTTCGTCCTCATAAATAAGTGGTACTTTCTTGTACTTATAAAATTTCCACGCACGCCTTTTTAGTTTGTGTTGTTAAGTCAACATGCATTTTTTTACATAAAAAAAGAAAAGAAAATATTGTATTTTTTAATGTTTTTTTAACAAACATGTTTAGAACATTATAAAAAGTTCATCCACAAAAAATGAGTTTAAAATTTAATTTTTATGTCTAGATTTTTTATTACTTTTATCTTGAACTTTTGACATTTAAAAAATTCATATTTAATATATCTTATGTAAATAAATTTATAATTTTATTTGTAAAAGATCTTTATATAATGCTCTAAACATGTGTTCGAAAAATCATTCAAAATTTATGTGTTGTAGAATTTTACAGGGACGCAAAAGTGCCTTTTTTTTATATAATGACGGAAATAAAAATAAATAATTTTAAGGACAAAAAACATATTTAACACTCAAATTAATTTTGACATAGAACAAAGTGGATAATAATCATACCTTAGGTCGATCACAAGTTGGGCATTGCCACCAAGTAGGACCACCACCATGAAGACCTCCTTTGTTATTGCCATCAATTGTGAGTTCATCTACACGTTCGACGCTAATCCAATATAACTTAGATTTCGACGCTGCTCTAGAAGGTGCAACTATTTGCCCTTCAAGCTGCAGTATAAAGGGACAAATACAAAAGATTTATTTAATTATTTTAAATTGTCATTAATATTTTAACTTTAGAAAAACATTTATGTACATAAATATATAGGAATGAAAATTGAGAATATTTTTTATGATTTAAAATTAGATTAAAATAAAGATGACGGAAAAAATTCTCGTGGGCATAACTTAGTTAAAAGGGACATTGTCAAATGTCACATTTATTCACCTTAAAGATGAATTTCTAAAAAAACAAATAAAGAAAAAATTATCAAGGAGGGCATATGTATAACACGGAAAGAAAATTATATTAATTATCATATCACGTTATTAGTTATATAATATCACAGAGTTTATCAAAAGAAAATCTCATATATTTATAAAATACTCATAATTTAAAATAAAAAAAAAACAATGAGAGGTGTGCTTCTTCTCCCATATCCATTCAAATCGAGGGTTATGTAACATAAGAACAATGAGAAAAAACATTCTTTAAATCAAACCCTACATAGAATATTAAAAAATAGTTAACTTTAACTATATCTATCTTCAAAGTTGTGCAAAAAATATTTGTGATTAATTAATTTTTTTCACACTAGCAGTGCATCGAAATTAATTATGTTTTTATAAAATATAATTAATATCTTATATATATATATATATATATATTAATTTTGTTTTTATAGACCATGTACATCAGTTATTCAATAAATCTAAAAAATAAATACATTTTTACTTATAATAATGACTGGGAAATGTATATAGATGTTTTATTTCACTGACAGACAGCAATAAATAATTCTTATAAATAAGATTTGAGAGTGTACCTGGATGAGAACTCTGGCGTTGCAAGGACCGCTAAAATTTGCTATCGAGACCATGTATGTTTTTCCAGCTGGTATTACTAGTGTTGACATCCCTGCTGCTTTACACGCACTGCTAAATGCACTAACAAATGCCTACAATTCAACATATTATCATATAATTTTAAATATTGTTGTTGAGGGTCACTACTAAGTTAGAATAGTCATAATCTACCAAAACCATAAGTTTCTCATAAAAATATATAAATTACAAATTAAATAATAGAAGCGACAAATTTCTCATGAAATATTTCTTCAAAAAAAAAATCTCATGAAATTTATAGATATATTAATGAAAATTATATAGCGAAAGTTCAAAGAAACACCTACTTGTGAATCATCAGTTTTGCCATCGCCACGCGCGCCATATTGTATCACATTATAAATTGCATTTTCGGTTCCAACATTCAACCTTGTACATAGACAAGGTGAAACAAAACTAAGAATCAAAACAAGAGCAATGAACCCTTGCATGTTGACTTAGGGTGATTTAAAAAAAAGGAAGATTATGAGCTACTATGATGATTTGTGAAAGCAGAAAGTAGTGGTGTGGGGTTGAATAGAAAATTGCATTGAAGACACTTTATTACGACTGTATATAAGGGAGGGAGTAGGGCAAAAAAAGTAAACGGAAAATATATTTTAAATATGTCCTAATTATAAAAACATTAAATATTTGAAAAGAAAAACATTAAATATTTTTTTGAGATAAAAAAATTAAATATTTGGAAATATATTATTATTATTGTTTGAAAATAATTTCAAGAAGAATCCTGACCCATAGTTTTTGTTCCCTTGTTTATATGTATATACCAGTAATATAGTACACGGCCTCCGATCACATTTATAAGCAAAAAACAACTTTTTATGTTCGTTCAATAATTAATGTATTTCACCAAATACATTAATTATTGAATGAACCTAAAAAGTTATTTTTTGTTTATAAATGCGACCGAAGAAAGTATTTCATTTCAAATCTGTTTTTTCTTTTTTGACGAACCGTTTCAAATCTGCTTCTAATCTATTCAGTTCAATCAACATACCCTTGATTATTTTCAACACTTTCTAGAATTTTAAATGAGAGATAAACATTGTTTAAAACAAATGAGAGATAAACATGAAATTTAAGTATTTAGGTTTTGGAACGTTACCCTTTAAGTCAAACAACGCTTGCAACATTACATGTTTCCATCCAACCACATTAAATGAGGCTTATGTGGTCGTTGAATGCTGACGTAGTAAGGTCAAATCATTAAAAAATGTTTTTTCTATGTTTTCTATGATTTTCATCTTCACATTCATCAACATTCACAATTTTTTCACCTTTTTCAAATTCAAACCCAAAACAAAAATCCAAGAGAAGAATATTGGGAATCGGGAAAAAAATTGAAAATAAGAATCAACCATAGATAAGGTAGAAATTTTCCGCAACCCATTTTCTATTCAATTTAACTTACTTCCTCCGGTCCTATTTATAAGAAACAATTGTTTTTTAGATACATTGAATAATTAATGTATCCGGTCTAGAATATAGATCAAATTCATAAATTATTTCATGAATCTAAAAAGTCAATTGAATCTAAAAAGATAATAATATTATTAAATTTTCATTCACCTAGTTTTCAACTCAATTTTGGGTTCAATTTATGGTCTTAATGTGTTTTTCTGCTTCCAATTTTCCATCTTTATAGTTTAATTGGCATGGATTTTGCATATTTGATAAGTGCTAGAAAGTAGTATTTCCATAATATAATTTAGGCGTTTTTGTTACTTGTTTTGCAAGTTATTCAGGAAAAAGCCTAGAGATAAGTGATTATAGCCCTATTACGCTTTATTTCTCTTACTCTATCCCTTTTGTGCAGGAATTGAACTCAAGACACCAAGCAAGGAATGAAAACCAAGAAAAAGTACAAGAGGCAAAAGTCAAGCCACTTGCCCCCAACTCGCAACGGCGAGCTCAAGACGAGCACTTGGCAGAGAGTTCATCATCTGTCGCCTCCAATTCGCCATGACGAACACAAGGCGAGAAGAAACTCGCAATGGTGAGTGAATTTACTCGCGAGGCGAATGAGGGAGGCTAAAACTCCTCAGAAGTGACGTGGCACAAACCCACTGGTGAAGAAACCTCAACTCGCTATGTCGAATGCATCTACTCGTGAGGCGAGTTGAGTCAAATCATAATCTTATAAATAGCCCTTCAGTCATTTCAGCAAGGGGATTATCATAACATATGCCACTTTAGGAAGAGAGAAAACATGGGAAACGCAGAGAGACCATTAAGGAGCAATGGGCACAAGGATTGAAGGGATTCACAAGATCATTGAGACATCATGGCTCGCTTCCATTCCATCTCTTCTTTTCTCCTTGTAAGGTTACCATGACAATGAGTAGCTATACTCTTTTTGTTGGGATTAAATGTAATCAACTCTATTAGTATGTATTCCCTTTAATTATGATGTTGTTTGATTTTAATTATCTTATGGTATTGAGGTTATTCTTGTTCCCATTACAATCTTATGGGTTTGAATTGTTATTGAAAATTATCTTTTGAATCTAGGTTAGAGTAATTCTCTATCAAAGCTTTTGTTGTAGACATTGAATTTAGGTTTTGATAATCACTTTGAATATTTGAACCCAATGCTTTTGTATCGTTTAATAGTTGGGAAATCAGCTATACAACAATACAATCGACTATTGGATCGTTTAGTAGTTTGGGAAATCGACGATTGAATGACTCAATAGAACTTACGACATCCTTTGGACACGGATGATGTTGTCGAACAATATGTGATAACATCGATTGATAATTAGAATCTGCGACACTAATTCGAGAATACGTATACGTAGGTTGATGAAGTTTAATCCCAGCATAATCATTTCCTTGTTAGCTCTCAAATCTTTTATGATTTCATGGTCTTCTAGTTTATGAAACAAAACTTATTACCACTCCATTACTAAGAACAATATAGATTGTTGAACGGCTTAGAAAATCTCACCAGTCTCTGTGGAGGCGATAACATAAATACTTACTTTTGATACAACATCAATATTCCTTTTAAAACTAAGTTTTTTCTCATCTTGATAGTTGAATCTGCATTGAAATTTTCAGCAAAGTTCTTCCTAAGATGTTCGCTTATAGTTTTTTTTAGCTCTTTCCCTTTCTCTAATGATTTGACTCTCTTCCATACGATCTACTTTCCTTGTTACATAATTCACAAGTCTTATCTTTATATTATACGTGCTACCCCAACTCACTCTTTCTTTCTCTCTATCTCTCTCTCCTTACCTCTCTCTCCCTCCCTCTCTCTAATGTTGTCATTTTTAATTCTATCACGTCAGGTCTTATCACACATCCAACATAACATTCTCATCTCTGCTACACGTCTAGTCTTATCACACATCCAAAATAACATTCTCATATCTACTACACTTAACTTATGTGATTGTTAGTTCTACACTACCCAACACTTTGTCTATCGTTGATCTTACCGTTGTCTGATAAAACTTCCCCTTCAACTTGAGCGATACTTTCGCATCACAAAAAATACATGAGACACTCTTCCATTTCAACCACCTAACTTGATTCGATGGTTTACATCTTCTGTTTCTCCATTGTTTTTTACTATATATAAACCCAAGATATTTAAATTGTGTAACTTGTGGTATGATATAATCTTCAACATTCACCTATAAGCTAGAAATGTTTTGCCTCTTGCTAAAATTGCATTTAATATATTTTGTCTTGCTTCTTCTCAGGTGAAAGTCATATGTTTCTAAGGCTTTTCTCCATGTCTTCAACCTCCCATTTAATTCTTCCCTCGACTCTTCAAGTAGGATGATATCATCTGCAAAAAAACAAAAAGAAAAGCATCTTGGTGTTCACTTTTAGACTTGGTCATTAAGTACATCCAGAACTAAGGTAAAAAGATAAGGATTAGTGTTTTGGACCATGATGTATTCCTATTGTTATGGGAAAATATTTGATGTCAACACCTTGTGTCGTCGCACTAGTTAAGACTCCCTTAAACATATCCATGATAGCTCAAATATGGCAACCCTAACACCTTTCTTCTCTAGGGCTTTTCACAAAATCCCTCTGGGAACTCTATCATATGTCATCTCTAAATCAATAAAAACTAAGTGAAAACCATTATGATCCATTTGATACCGTTCCACTATACAGTCATAGTAAATATATTGCTTCCATTGTTGACCTCACATGCATAAAACTGAATTGGTTTGCAGTAACTTGAGTCTCTTTCGTATGTCTCCGTTCAATCGCTCTTTCCCATAACTTCATGGTATGATCCATATGTTTAATCCATTTATAATTTGCACAATTTTGTGTATCTCCCTTGTTCTTAAAGATCGGCACCGAAGTGATTCTTCTCCACTCATCTAACATTTGCATTTACCTCATAATCTCGTTGAAAATCTTGGTGAGCCACCCAATGCCTCTATCTCCAAGACTTTTCAACACTTTACGAGTGTGTTTTCAGGCTCAACTGCCTTGTCATTATTCATCCTTTTTTACGCTTATTTACCTCATGTACTTGAATCTGACTATAGTAAGTGTAGTTTCAGTCCTCCTCTATAATGTTTATGTTAGCGTTCGTTAAGATCTCATATCATTCATTAAAAAATTTATGGAAATACTTCCATCTACGCTTCATATCTTTTTCCTAAACCAAAACTTTACCTTCTTCATATTTAATACACTTCACTTGATCCTTTTTTCCCATCCTTTAATGAATCTATATGTAGATTTTTCTCCGTCCTTAGTGCCTAATGATTGGTATAACCCGTCAAAATCTTGAGTTCTTTCTTTGTTTACTCCATTCTTGGTCTCTTTATTAGCTTATACTTTTACCAAAGTTGAAATTTTTTACACTTAGACCAAACTTTTAAACTTTCCATTTTGATTCTAACTTACTATGAACACTTTAATTCCACTACCAAGATTCTTTACCCTTAAGTCCAAAACCTCTTGATTCTCCCAACATATATTTTGCTAATTTTCTAACGTGTCATCTCATAGCACATATCATTTGAGCTCTCTTGGGCCTGACCAAAACCTCCTTCTAAGATCTTGTCTTGGAAAATTATTTGTTTTTCACCCTTCAAATGCAACCACTTGATTTATGGAGCTTCTCTTAGCACCCCTCTTGACCCTTACATCAATAACCAATACTCTATGTTGAGTAGTTAAGCTTTATCCAGGGATAACTTTACGGTCCAAACAAATCTTTATGCTTGATCTCCTAATAAAAAATAAATATATCTGAGAATATGTCACCCCACTCTTGTATATTAAGATGCTCTTTCTTGAAGCACATAATCGCTATAGTAAGATCAAAATCCGAAGAGAAATCCAAGATGAAATTACCTTACGCATTAACTTCCACATGAAAGCCCTCAAAACCTCTTGATACACTCCCTACATGCCCATTTCGACCCCCTCCTAGAAAAATCCTTTCTCTTATTGATATATCCTAAAATAAGCCTTCTAACTCCTCTTTAAAAAATTATTTTAAGGTGTTATTCTAACCAAACCTAAGGTGCGTAAGCACTAATAACATTAAATATATCATGATCCACAACAAATTTAGGGTTATGATTCGACCACCTACCCTCTTTACATCCATGATATGCTTCTTCCACTCCTTGTCAATAATAATGCCTTCCCTAATTTCTTGACCTAACTTTGTCCGTATACCAAAACATAAATCTTTAAATATCTAATTTCTTGTGGGGCACATAAAATTGACTCTCCTCCTATATTCCAAGTTCCAAAATTCTACTCACATGAACTAACTTCTTGACGACCCGCGTATGTTCACGAAAATGTGAAAACCTTTGCTTATTTTTCACTTCACCCAGACGACAATGCAACGACCCTTTCTTATTTGACATTATACTTGAGCAATATGATGCGTTGCTTCAATCTTAACATCACTAATGGGCTTGGTTCAAGGACTCTGGGTGGCCCGATAGCGGAAACTTGATAGCAATGGATCTTGGAGAGGCTATGATACCTTATTAACGAATATCGAGGCCTAACTCATCTTTACAATACCAGCTTGTGAGGTGAGGATTTCCCCCACTTATAAACACATTGTCAGTCCATCTCCTATTCGATGTGAGACTCTTAACACACAAGGTGTCTTTTAGCAATTTATTCTACGAGCATTTGCTAAAAGGCACCTTCATGGGTGGCTTCTAGCAAATTAATATATATATTCTTCTATTTTATTTTTATTTTTTAGAGTTAAGTCTTGTGACATATTCAGTTATGCTTTGTGCCAATTACTTACTTTAGGGCTTTGTCATTGATATAAAGCAAATTAATGGATGCAACAAGCAATGGATTTTGTAAAATGCTTTCAATGAAATCTATTTATGAACAACTATTGATGACTAAATTTTTTTGTGTGGGAAAAAGAGAGCTTAACACATAACACTCAGCTGCACCGGAATTTGTTCATAAAAGATCACGTCTACTCCTTGAACAAGATATAATTCCACTTTCTCGAACAGTTTCAAATCTTCAAAAGCAGCCGATAACTCTGCGATATAAGCACTACACATTCCTATATGAATTCGGAAAAATATGTTAATTCTTCAAATTTGATGTGCGTAAGATGATTATCAAAATTTTATCTGAAAACTACGGTGCTACAATTACATGAAAATGAAACTAACCAAATATGTGATTCAATGGATATAAATCACATCCGGCACATTCGTGAATCGGTAAATGCAAATAATCAAATCCTAATTTGGGTAGGGTATGTATGCAAAACAAAAAAGTTTCGTGCCTATTTCATTATAACTTGATTAATGATACACTCTTTTAAATAGTTTTTTTTTCTTCTCCACATAATGGAGACCAATACAACAACATTAATTAGATAGGCAAGGGATATTTGGAATAGTATTTCTAACTATTCCATGAGCATTTCTACAAAAAGAGGAAGTCTTCTTTCCTGGTTGAGCAGATACAATATTATTTTGTTCCAATAGAATCTTAAAACAACCAGAAGAACTACATCTTAAATCAATTGCTATATCACTAGAAGAAGTTCCGGTAAATCCTCGATATGTCACATCTCTAACCGACACAGCTGTATCCTGATAATTTAAACAAAATTCAACACAATATAAAGATTGCCAAGAGTGAAATAATACTTTGTTGAAATGACAAGATATAAATATATGAACAATAATTTATAGTTAAATATGTACCAGGGTACTGAGAGTGTATGCCTGATCTATTATTATCGGGTTCATAACATTGACAAGTACAATATGCTCAAATGTAATTTGTCTTGCATAACCTAACCCACCCTGCAAATTATTCAACAATGAAAATATTGTCAGATTTGAATAAATATTGTAAAAAGTAAGAATACAGAATAAATAATATGGGAAAAATTTCAACCCTATTAGTCATACTCACCGGAACTGTCTTGATTCTTGCTCCATTTTAAGTTCCAATAAAGGTGCAATTTCGTACATGAACATCGGAAACTTGATCATTTCCTCCATTTCCACCAAGGCTACCGACACTGTTTAATTCATACCGTCAAACTCTTAACTACTAGTATATTATTCTAAAAGTTAACATTTGTTTATAAACAAAATCATATTTTAACATTTGAAATGAGATTTAAAATTAAAATTTAGGTTGTTAGTTGTTTAATCTTTATACAATGACACACAACCTTTGCTCTCATTTTTACTAAGCTACAAAAGAAATAATATAAATTTAAAATTGAACTTAGAGATACAATCTTTTAAAACCTTATTCCATGGCCTGGTCCACAAGTAACCCGAGTAGCATTGACAAAAGAGGAGCCGCCATTGATGGCAATACAATCATCATCTACTTAAAAGAAAAAATGAAAATCAAATTAAATTGACACAAGTGTTAACTATTTTACTGATATTAATTATTTATATAAAAACAACTTTTACATTTTATATTTAATGATACTAATGTTTAGTCAAAATTATTTTTTATAATTAATTTCTCATTTTTAGACGTCTATTTAATCTTTTTTTAAGGCATACTAAAAATATAAAATATCATAAGATAATATAAACTTAAATTACCCGATTTTATGTTGGAATCTTGTATCAAGATATTACTGGAATGAGATATGTCAAACCCATCAGTGTTGGGGCTAGTAGAAGGGGAATTAATGGATATATTAGAAAATATTGCATGATTGCACATATTAACAGAAACATGAGATCTTGGGCTATTCATGATCCTCAAATTTCGAACATTAAGACCATTGCAAGAATGAAAATGCAACATCTGTACCATCAAAAAAATTACGTCACATGATATTGATAGACACTTTCAAAAGGAGCTCAGTTATTTAAGTTAAAGAGTTGTAGAAAAGCTTGATTCTACTATATATTTCAATATCTACAAATAGTTGATGTGCAATAGGTATATAATCAACAAAATTTGTTATAATCTTTTACCAAATAGTTTATTATAATCATAAGGTTAAAATAACATTTTTAATTTGTTATATATCATCAACTACATTTGTTATAAAATCAAACTATAACTCTTCATTTTGCAATGAAATTAATTGTAACAAAAAGAATGTGAATAATAATCATACCGTAGGTCGACTACAAGTAGGGCATTGCCACCAAGTAGGACCATCTCCAAGGACACTTCCTTGGCCATTGCCATCAATTATGAGTCCATTTACATATTCAGCGCTAATCAATTCTGATCCCCCTTTCCACGCTTCTTTAGAAGGGGCAACTATTTTCCCTTTAAGCTACAATAGAGGGAAAAATAAATTTATTTAATTATTTTAAATAATCATTATTAAAAGGTGCAACCATAATTTTCCCTTTAAGATGCAATATAGAGGGAAAGGTAAATTTATTAGAAGGAGCAGCTATTTTCCAAAATGGAAAGGAAAGGAAACACGTACACAAACGCTTACTAATTTAAACAAAATTAAATTAGACACACTCTTATTTTAGATTTGAATCAAGAAATTACAATAACTTTCTCTTACAAATAAGGCCAAAGAGGGAGTACCTGGATGAGAATTTTGGCGCTGCAAGGACCACTAAAATGTATTTTTGACGCCATGAATATTTTACCTGCTGGTATAACTAGTGTTGACATCCCTACTGCGTTACACGCACTACTCCATGCCCTAAAAAATGCCTACAATTCAACACATGTATAATTAGAAATATTGTCATAATCTATCAATGCAATAAGCTTCCTAGAAAAATATTTATTTTTGAGAAATAGGAAAAAATAATAGCAGAGAAAAGTTTCTCATGAAATATATATAGATATTAATTTAAAATTATAAAGAAAAGTTCATAGAAACGTATACTTGTGAATCGTCAGATTTTCCATCGCCACGCGCACCATATTGCATCACATTATAGATACCATTTGTGGATGGAACATTCAGCCTCGTACACAAACAAGGTAAAATAAAAGCAAGAATCGAAAAAAAAGTAACGAACCCTTGCATGTTGAATAGAGTGAACTAAAAAAGAAGGAAGATTAAGAGCAATTGTGATGATTTGTGAAGGCAGTAAGTGGTGGTGTGGGGTTAAATAGAAAATTGCATGGAAGATAATTTATTGGGAATATAGAACGGACTAGTGGAAAAAAGTAAACGGTCAATATATATTATAAATATGTCCTGATTATAAAAATATTTAAGTATTTAAAATAAATACATTAAATATGTGAAATGTATTTTCTATTCAATGAATGAATAAACCATCAGATCTGTAAACTTTATAGAATTTGAAACAACTTTTCTTAAGTATGAAATTTAAGTATTTAGGTGTTTTTTGTAACAAAGTATTGTTTTGCTAAAAAAAAGTTAGGTTTTGTTCTTTCACCTTTCATTGTACATCTTGTCTTGTCTCGTCTTGTCTTGTAAATAATTAGAAGACTAAAGCTTAGCGCATGACCTTTTAGTTTTCATCGGTTTCTTTTTACAACAAGTTAATTTATTGTTCCTTAACCTTTCATTATACATATTAATTACAAGATTAAAGTTTGGTTGGAATATATGTAAAATTAATGAGAAATTAAGCTAGTTGGATGTTACATAAAATGGAAATACAGGAGTTTATAGTTTTTACCATGTAAAAAATGGAAAATTTTAATAGAAATGATGATGATGATGATATATAAGCAAAAATACTTTTGTAGAGACGACACATAAACAAGAATGAATCTTCTAGTTCAACCTATGCAATCAAAAGAGTTAATGCTATAATGAAAAGAAATAAGAAAAGGTGAGAAGGTTTTGTAACTTATTACATCATCATCATCACCGTCATTTTTTTTTTAAGAAGCCCACACAAATTGACAACATCGAGAATCAAACTTGAGACCATGAGGATAAATACACTTTCATATCTTAAGTTAATATTACGAAACCGGGTGAAGATTCTCTCAATTTCCTAAATAAATTGAAAATGGAAAGTACTATAGTCTTGATGTAAATTTAGATAAGATTAGGGTTAAATAAGTTTTTCATCCTTATAAATATAGTAAATTTTGATTTTAGTTCTTAAAAAATAAAATGAGATGTTTTCATCCTTACAAAAAAAAATTGTTTTATTTTTGGTCCCTAATAGATATAGTTGACATTTTTTTGAACATAATATGAATATATAAAGGTCGAAGATAATAAACACACATAACATAGATACATCTTGAACACAAAAGAGTTTTTTTTTTTTTAGTTATGATCTTGACATTTATATGAACATAAACCGGCTATTAAGGACAAAAACAAAATATTTTTTTTGTGATGATGAATGTTTTATTTTTTAGGGACTAAAATCAAAATTCATTATATTTATAGTGACGAAAAACTTATTTAACCTTAAAATTATTCTAAGGAGAAGAGAAAAGGTCATACTCATAATTATTGTGGTACAAGTTGGTTGTGTTACTTCACACTTGTTTTTGGTATAGGTGGTTGTGTTACTTCTTTGGTGTTGTGAGATGCAGGTTTTGGTGTGTCATATATAGTAGGGCTCGGTTTAGCAGGTTTTTCTGCAGGGTGGTTGGAGCTGGAAGTGTGGTTTTCGGTTTACCGGATGTTTCTATTTTTTCCTGCTATGAAATTATATGGTTTTTGGTCTGTGACGTGAAGCTACTTCATGTTTCTGCTGTAGTGTATGTTGAGCGGTTTTGGAAATGTAGGGACTAGTTTTCTTACAGAATTAGGGTTTCTCTTTCGTGTTGACTTGTAAGTGATGTGTATTTACTATGTATGTTGTTGGCTATGAAGCTCGGATACTCTAAAATGGAGTTGTACCCGTATCGGATACCGATACTTTACGGATACTCGCGGATACGTACCCTGTATCAGAATTAATTATTTTTAATTTTTAAAATATATTTTATCCGATACTAATTGGATACTTCAAAGATACACAAAGATACTTATATGATACTTCACAAATACGTATCCGAGAAAAGATGAAAAGAAAAAAGTGACACAATGTTTTAGAAATTCAGTAGAGATGTATATGATTCAATTTTAGATATGCATCGGTAGAATTGTTTCTCGATGAACCACTTAAAATTATACTTATGGATGAAGGTAACGAGAGAGGTGATTCAATTAATCAACATTTGATCAAATTTGTGTTGAATGCTTCTCTCTGTATCCCAACAAATGAAAATATAATATGGTTTATAAGAAAACTTTACATGCATATAATAATGGTAATCAATGTTTATTTTCTTCAAGTATATTTACATATATATAAATTTTAATATAAAAAAATTTGTTGACGTATGATATCCTAAATTTTAAAAAATTCGCGTATCCGCGTATCCGTATCGTATCGTACCCGCACCCGTACCTGTATCTAGGCTTCATAGGTTGTTAGTGATGTGAATCAATGCATGCACATGCACTATTATTCTCCAAGCATTAAGTATTTCAAAATTTTCAACAAACTGAATATGTTGAACATAAAGTAAAATCTCTTCTGAACTGCATTCCAACTTGATTATGATCCACTCTCTAAAAAAAAAAATCGCACTTAGTGGATGCCAATGAACATTAATTAAGTAGGCAAAGTAACATTTGGAATAGTATTTGTAACGGTTCCATGAGCATTTATACAAACAACTGAAATCTTGTTTCGTGATTGAGAAGAGACTAATGTCGTTATGATCCAATAGAATGTTCAAACAACCAAAGGTTCTGCAATCTAAATCAATAGCTATTTTTCCAACAGTAGTTCCGGTAACTGGTATTAGTATATTAAGATAAGATGTATATTTTTTGGGGCTGGTATTAGTATATTAAGATAAGATGTATATTTTTTGGGGCAAATATTATTATGAATATCAAAATTCTATTCAAAGCTTGGCAAAATATATGGTGCGACAATGCATGTGAAAATATTGGAGTTAGGATCCTCTCCATTTCTACCATTTAGAGAGATAACGACACAAAAAATCTTGAAAATAATTAATGATGGTGGAACTCATTTAATGATAGGGCCCATCACCTATTTTTTGTGTCTATCTCTTTTATAATGGCAATCTTCATTTATTTTTATAGATAGAGAGAATCTCAACTTATGAAAATGAAGCGTATAACCAAATCATTTGAAAATGAGCTTCACATGTTTGACACATTTATCAATGGACAAGTGCATGATTGCATAAATATGTAAACATCTAATTTTGGATTGGGAATATATTAATACAATCAAAGAAAAAAGTGATACGATCAGTTTGACTATTTGAGTAAGGTCACACTCCAAAATTTAT